>JAJTUV010000427.1:0-600000 GCA_021653895.1 Mastomys natalensis | reverse complement strand
TTTCTTTTAAGATTTTGTCAAAAATATTTTCTGGTCCTTATAACTGGGACTCTTCCTTCTATTCCTATTATTCTTTTTTTTAAAATTTTATTTATTTATTTAAATTACATCGTAATTTACTTATTTACACAGAGGTTATAAACACAAAAAGGCAGGATGTGGGGAAGGGAATGGCACCGGAACATAGGTGTTCAGGGGGAGTACAGATACTTTTCAGAACAGGGTATCAGCTGGGTGTAGGTTCAGGGGACAGGTCACTATGACTCTGCCTATGATTCACTTGTCCTTATCTAAGTTGGTACTGTCCACCGAGGCTGCCTATTTATAAGACCTATGACTACTAGGTCTGGTAAATTTCCACAGAAGCTGCCTGTTTCCAATAGCTTATAGCCTTCTGTTTTCAGTGTTTTTCTACAGAGACCCAAGACTTTGTGTTAGCATGTATGTATGTCAGGCCTATTGCTGATTTTAGGCCTATGGCTGATTTTAGGCCTTTATTGTATATGCAGGGCTGCTCCTGACATCTCCTCCCTTCTCTAAGTATAGAAGGGCCTTGCCTTGGCGATTCTATTCTTTCGAAAGCGGGGATAGAGGCTTGACCTCCAATAATTGAAGGGGACCTTGTAATGGCTCAGGTCCTCCTGTCGTTGTCCAGTGAGGCATGAGGGCCATACCCATCCCGATGTCTTTTTCCTGGAGAAGGGATACTTTTGACATCAGCCCCTATGCAGTCAGGCTTGTCCCTCAGGGAACCCAGATAGATATTTTAAACTTTTATTTATATTCCCTTGCAGTGCTTAGCCTCGCAGCCTAAGCAAGAATTCAGATCACCAGTCAGAGAGGGTTCTGGGTAGCCTCTCTCTGCTTGGTCTAGGGGCAGAAGTCCCCTCTTTTAGGTTGGATGGAGATGGGTTTGAGGAACACCCTGTATAAAGTAACAACCTCATCTTGAGTCTCGTGGTCCTCCATAGCTAAGTTATGATAATGTATCTGAATAGGTTTTGCTACCAAATTATCTATCTGTTGTATCACAAAGTTAGTTAGCCTATTTAAGGCCCAGGATCAAAAGAATCAGCAAAAATAACCCAATTAATGGGCCCAAGATGGGAGGAAGTGGGGTTGACAACCATGGAGAGGTTGAAAACCAGTCCTTGTACCAGCTCTCATCTTTCTCTTTCTCTTTCTCTATCTTTTCTCTGGGCCTTCTCTGACCTTTTTCATGTTCTCTTTAACCATCCCTGTCTTGTCTATGTAAGGGCAACATTCTTCTTTAAGGGCTGTACACAGTCAAGAGCTGTACACAGTCTTTTCTATTGTAGAAGAGTAAATCAAGTCCAATAAAGTCCTTTGCAGTTTTTGGAGATCAATTCAGACATCGAAACGAGGATTTCATCAGATTAGTGATGTCAATCTCTAGCTGTTTGGTGTCCTTGTCAATGGCCCATCAAAGGTCTGAGTAGTATAAGTCTGGAGGCCAGCATCAGGATTACAGCTTCTACCAGCAGACATCACGGGTGTTTCATTTTTATCTGAGATACTGCTTGGGTCAGAGCTGCTGGGTGCCCCACTTCTGCCGGGTTTTGTGAGATTCAGTGCGGAGCTGCTGCCCAGGATCTGCTCCGTGCCTGGGCCCAGACCGGAAGTCTCTATTCCTATTATTCTTACACTAGGTCTTTTCATGGCATTGCAGATTTCCTGGATGTTTTGTGTCAGGAAGTTTTTGGATTTAACATTTTCTTTAACCGATGTATCAATTTCTTCTATTGTATCTTCCATGCCTGAGATTCTCTCTCCTATCTCTCATATTCTGTTGGTGATGCTTGCATCTGTTGTTCCTGTTCTCTTCCCTAGGTTTTCCATCTCCAGGATTACCCAAGTTTGTGTTCTCTTTATTGCTTCTATTCCCATTTTCAGGTCTTTAACAGTTTAATTTATTTCCTTCACCTGTTTAATTGTAGTATTCTGTATTTCTTTAAGGATTTTTTTTCCTCTTTAA
This sequence comes from Mastomys natalensis, assembly GCA_021653895.1. NCBI lineage: Eukaryota > Metazoa > Chordata > Mammalia > Rodentia > Muridae > Mastomys > Mastomys natalensis. The sequence goes on along the minus strand of JAJTUV010000427.1, from coordinate 598,004 downwards.
AGTATTCTACCTGTTTGATTGTATTTTTTTTGTATTTCATTAAGGGATTTATTCCTCTTAGAAGGCCTCTATCAAAGATGCTTTCTTTTTTCCATTGTATAATTTTGGCTTCTTTGTCAAAGATCAAGTGTCCATAAGTGTGTGGTTTTATTTCTGGGTCTTAAGTTCGATTCCATTGGTCAACATATCTGTCTTTGTACCAATACCATACAGTTTTTATCATTATTGCTCTGTAGTATAGCTTGGTCTGCTGTGGTAAACAAGGTCTCTCAGGCCTGCTCAAGGCTGGGGGAAGGGCACAGTGATTCCCTTAGAAGTTCTTTTACTATTACGTGTTGTTTTTGCTATTCTGGGTTTTTTGCTTTACCAGATGAACTTGAGAATTGCCCTTTTCGTGTCTTTGAAGAATTGTGTTGAGATTTTGATGGGATTGCATTGAATCTGTAGATTGCTTTCGGTAGGATGGCCATTTTCACTTTGTTAATTGTGCCAACCCATGAGCATGGGAGATCTCTCCATTTTCTGAGATCTTCTTTGATTTCTTTCTTGAGAGACTTGAAGTTCTTGCCATTCAGATCTTTCACACACTTAAGGACACTTGATCTTTGACAAAGAAGCCAAAACTATACAATGGGAAAAAGAAAGCATCTTCAATAAATGGTGCTGATCTAACTGGCAGTCTGTATGTAGAATAATGAAAATAGATCCATATTTGTCACCTTGCACAAAGCTCAAGTCCAGGTGGATCAAGAACCTCAACATAAAACCAGGTACACTGACTCAGAAAATAAAGCAGGAAAGAGCCTCAAACTCATTGGCACAGGTAGAATAGTTCCTAAATAGAACGCCAATGACTTAGGCTCTAAGATCAAGAATTGATAAATGGGACCTCATGAAACTGGAAAGCTTCTGTAAGGCAAAGGACATTGTTAATAGGACAAATTGACAACCTACAGATTGGAAAAAAAGATCTTCACTAACCCCATCTCAGATAGAAGGATAATATCCAAAATATATAAAGAACTCAAGAAGCTAACCACCAAGAAACCAAACAACACAATAAAAAATGGGATATAGAACTAAATAGAGAATTTTCAACAGAGGAATTTTGAATGGTTGAGAAGCATTTGAAGAAATGTTCAAAGTCCTTAGTGATCAGGGAAATGCAAATTAAAATGACTCTGAGATCACCTTACAGTAATCAGAATGACTAAGGTCAAAACCTCAGGTGACAGCACATGTTGGTGTGCATGTGCAGAAAGAGGAACACTCCTCTGTCAGGGGCAGTCCTGCTTATACACTGAAGGCCTAAAATCAGCAATAGGCCTAAGTCAGTTTACTAACACAAAGTCTTGGGGCTCTGTGGAAAAACACTGAAACAGAGAGCTATAAGATATTGTAAACAGGCAGCTTTGGTCGAAATTTACCAGCCTGGATGAGAACAAGTAGTCATAGGTCTTGTGGATAGTCATAGACCTTGGGTAGCCTGGGTGGATAGTACCAACTTAGATAAGGACAAGTGAATCATAGGTGGGGTCACAGTAACCCGTCCCCTGATACCCTGTTCTGGAAGATATCTGTACTCCCCTGAACACCTACGCTCCTGCGTCATCCCCTTCCCCACATCCTGCCTTTTTGTGTATATAACCTGTGTGAAAAAATAAAAATTATGATTTGATCAGATATAGACAAATCGTGGTTCTTTGCGACTGTCTGTTTCCCCATTCTCTCTTTCAGGTGACTTCCCTGGACTCCTCTTTAATGCCCTGCTGGACGGGGCACTCCTCCATTGCTGGTGGGATTGCAAACTGGTACTACCACTCTGGAAATCAATCTGGAGTTCCTCAGAAAATTGGAAATAGATCTACCTGAAGACCCAGGTATATCACTTTTGGGCATATACCCAAAAGATGCCCCACCATGCATGTGCTTCACTATGTTCATAGTGCCTTATTTGTGATAGCCAGAAGCTGGAAACAACCCAGATGCCCCACAACTAAAGAATGGATACAGAAAATGTGGTTCATTTACGCAATGGAATACTACTCAGCTATTCAGAAAAAGGAAATCCTGATTTTTGCAGACAAATGGATGAAACTAGAAAATATCATCCTGAGTGAGGTAACTCAGACCCCATAGGACATATATGGTATGTACTCACTAATAAGTGGATATTAACCAAAATGTACACAATACCCAGGATACAACTCATAGAATTAAAAATGGTCGACAAGCGGAAGGGCCTAAGTGAGGATGCCTCAATCCCACTTGGGAGGGAGAAGAAATTAATCACAGGAGTGGGAGGAAAGGGGGGACCTGGATGGGAAAGTGGACAGAGAGGGGAAGAGGGAAACATGATCAGGTATTGGGTGGGAGAAACAGGACTGAAGCCCTGAGGGCCAGTAGAAAGAATGGAAACAGGCAACCTCAGGTGGTAGGAGGTGGATGGACCCACTAGAAAGTACCAGAGACCTGGAAGGTGAGAGACTCAGAGGGACCCTAGATGAAATGCTCTACAGTGGGGAGAGTAAATTTGTAGAACCCATCTCCAGTGGAGGGACAGGACATCAAGTGTTGGGATGAGGTTGCTATCAAAAATTATGCCCCAGAATTATTTCTGTCTGAAATAACTGCAGGGACAAAAATATAGAAGAGCCTGAGGAAAAGGTGGTCCATGACAGGCCCAAATAGGGATCCATCTCAAGGAGAGGCTCCAAGGCCTGATACTATTACTGAGGCTATGGTGTGCTCACAGACAGAAGACTAGTGTTATTGCTCTCTGAGAGGCCCAACAAGCAGCTGAAAAAGTCAGATGCAGATATTTACACCAAACCAATGGACAGAAGCTGCTGATCCCTGTGGTTGAATTAGGGAAAAGCTGGAAGGAGTTGAGAAGGGCGACCCTATAAAAAGACCAGCAGTCTCAACTAACCTGGACCCCTGAGATTTCTCAGACACTGAGCCACCAACCAGGCAGCATACACCAACTGATATGGGGTCCCCAACACATATATAGCAGAGAACTGCTGGGTCTGGACTCAGTCATAGAAGATGCACCTAACCCTCAAGATACTGGAGGCCCCAAGGTATGGGCATATTTGGTGGGTGGGCATTGGGGGATGGGGACACCCTGGTTGAGAGGCAGGGGTAGGAGGTATGGGATGTAGAACAGAGTGTGGACTGGGAGGGGGATAAAGTCTGAACTGTAAAAAATATTTAAATTAAAAGAAAAAAAGGCCTCTATCATCTTTATAAGATTGGATTTAGGGTCATTTGCTTGTAGTATGGTTTTGTTAGGATATCCAGGGTTTGCTGTAGTAGGCTGTACTCTGAAGGTGTCATATTGACTTAGTTTTTGTTGATTGTGTTCTTTTGAGGGCCTTTAGATATCTGGATGGCTTTAGTCCCTGGATGTTCCTGTTGTAGCAGGTATTAAGAGGGGGCATAATCTTGATGATCCTGGTGTGGCAGGCCTTTGATGGGTATCCTTGGGTTGTATGTTTCTGGATCAGCAGGTCTGATGAAGATGGACTGAGAAGCAGCAGGAGAATGGGTGTCTTTCAGGGATGGAAGGCTGTTCAGGGTGCTAGAGGTGTCCCAGAGGACTCAGCAGGCAGGGAAGATGGCTGCAGGAAGGGAATCTAACCTATATGGTACTGTATCAGCAGGTCTTGTTCTTTTTCTTTTCTTTTTAATTTTTCTTTTATATTTTCCCAATCTGCTTTTATACCATTTTAATTACATGCAGATATTAAGGTCAGTTCTATTGAGAAACTAGCAATACAATAGATGCAAATAGTCAAGGAACAAGCAAGACAATAAATACAAATAGTCAAAGAACAAGCAAGGCAATAAAGTTCTGTGATCACTCTCGTAATCACTGTTTCTAAGGGCTTATCAGGATGACTAAAATATCTGAGTCTACTTTCCTGTCCTAGTCTAAAGTCATTTTTCATGCCTGAAGCCTACTACTTTGTTCTAGCCTAAGATTTAGATTCCTTCCTGAAATTACTTCTTTGTTCTAGTCTAAGATTTAGATTCCTGCCTGAAATGACTTCTCTGTTCTAGCCTAAGATTTAGATTCCTGCCTGAAGCCAATTTCCTTTTGGGTGTTCTTGTTTTCTAGGTTTTGGGTGTTTTCTTGTCTTGTTTTTTGAGAAAGAACTTAAATTAGGTTGGGTAGGAGTAGGAGAGGATGTGGAACGACTTGGAAGAGAGGAACAACGTGATCAAAACATATTTAAATGTTAAAGTTTAGTTTTTAAAAATAAAGATAAAATAAAAAAATCATTCCCTTAAAAGATTATGAATTTATTTCATGTTTAATTTTTCCATCATTTTTGATTGTGTTAATTTGGGTAATTTCTTTGTTTTTTGATTAGTAGGGTCAAGGACATAAGACTTGTTTATCTTCTCAAAGAATCAGCTCCTAGATTAATTAAGTTTCTACTGGATTTGAGTTTGTTTTGTTCTCATATTTTCTCCCAAGTAGTGCCCTTTTTGATTTTCTTTCTTTCTATCTATGTATCTATCTATGTATCTATGTATTTATGTATCTATGTATGTATCTATGTATGTATCTCTCTATGTATCTATGATCTATCTATGTATCTATGTATCTATGTATCTATGTATCTATGTATCTATGTATGTATGTATGTATGTATGTATGTATGTATGTATGTATCTATCTATCTATCTATCTATCTATCTATCTATCTATCTATCTATGTATCTATCTATGTATCTATGTATCTATGTATCTATGTATCTATCTATCTATCTATCTATCTATCTATCTATCTATCTATCTATCATCTATCTATCTTAAATCCTGATCCTACCCACCTCCTCCCTCCTCCCGGATCCCAGGATGTAGGAATTGAGGGTCGTAAGTTTCCCTTTAGGAGTGCTTTTAACATATCTTACAGGTTTCTGTTGTTTCATCTTCATCTCATTTCAGGAATTAAAAAAAAAAGATTCTTGATTTTTTCTTTGACCCAGTCATCATTCAGTAGTAAATTGTTTAATCTCTATGAGTTTAGTTTCAATTTTAACTTTCATTGCAATATTGTCAGATAGGAAACAGAGTAATTTCAACTTTTTTTTTTGAATTTGTGTTCTAGGATGTATTAGAGAAGTTTCCATAGGTTGCTGAATAGGCTGTACATTGTTTCATGTTTGGGAGGTATATTTTGTAGATAGGTATAAAGTCCATTTGATGTATAATGCCACTTATTTCTGACAATTTTCTGTTTTTGTCCAGGTACCCTGTCCATTGGAGAAGGTGAGATATTGAATCCACCTACTATTAATGGGTTTAAATTAACCTGCTTTAATTCCACTGAGATATATAACTGAAGTTATGTGCTCCAGAGTTTGGTGCATTAATGTTTAGGTTTGTAATGTCTTCTTCATTAATTGTGCCTTTGATTAGAATGAAGAGTCTTTATCTTTCTAATCAGTTTTAATTTCTAAAAGTTTAAATATCTATTTTGTCAGATATTAGAATTGCAATGCTTGCTTCCCCCCTGGTCCCACTTGGAGCACCCTCTTTCATCCTTTTATTTTTTTAAGGATGTATTTATTTTATGTATATGAGTACACTATAGCTGTCTTCAGATACACCAGAAGAGGGCATCAGATCCCATTACAGATGGTTGTGAGCTGCCACGTGATTTCTGGGAATTGAACTTAGGACCTCTGGAAGAGCAGTCAGTGCTCTTAACCACTGAGCCATCTCTCTAGACTCCATCCTTTTATTTTAAGGTGGTACCTAATAATTATTTAACTGTTTAGAAAAAATTATTTTGAATATATGAAAGGAAAACTTAGAGATAACTCCCAATAAAACATAGAATATCCTTTCCAAGGCGATGGGGAATCCCAACAGGTGTCCCTAAGTAGCATCCAGTGCTGCATACAATCATGGGTCTCATCCTCTGCACTCTGAGTTCATGGAGCTGCAGAAAACATGTATTGATGGTAGAGACACATGGCATTCCTGAGGTAGGTCAAATGGACCCACCGCAGCGGCTGAGAGTGTCATACTGCCACTGCCACTCTGGGCCTGGCATATTTAAAAACACTTCCAGCACTCTCTGCCAGTGGCTGAGTTCACTCCTTTTCACCCATCCAATGTTGAGTTTTAACATGACCAGGTAGGAGGCAGCCAGGCAACAGCAACCTGGGACATCAGTACCAAGATGGTTCTGTCAGCTGGAGAGACCACCTGCTACCTCCCAGGGGTCCTTGTCCATGAGGTCAGCAGGTGGTGCTTATTTTTAAAGTTGAGTTTCTTGTATACAACAGAAGGATAGATTTTATTCCTTAATCAGGTCAGCAAGCCTGTGTCTTTTAACTGAAGAGCTAAGGACATGAATACTGAAATTTATGGTTTCAAAGGCATGTGCTGACTGCATTTCCCCCCTCTTTTATTTGCTGTTTGTGTTTTTTTTTTAATTGAATATTTTATTTACATTTCAGATGTTATCCCCTTTACCCATTCCCCCACCCACCCAGAAACCCCCATCCCATTCCCCCTCCTCCTGGTTCTATGAGGATGTGCTCCCACCCACCTCCCCACCTTGTTTTTACTTGTACTTTGTGTTTCTGTAATTATAGCTTCATTTGTTTTCTTTCTACACTCTTAGCTATGTGTATTCCTTTCTTCAGTTTGAAATATTGCATTCCATGTTCTGTGTAGGATTGGTCTTCTGGATAGTGATTCTTTTAGCCTGTTTGGTTCATAGACTGTTTTTCTTTCTCCTTCAAATATGGGAGATAGTTTTGCTGATTACAGTAGTCTAGCTTGTTAGTTATGGTTTATTAGCACTTGAAGTGAACTGCTCCAAGCTCTTCTGGCTTCAAATTTTCCATTGAGAAATCAGCTGTTATCATTATAGAGTTTCCTTTATATGTGATATATTTTTTCTTGCAGCTTTCAATACTTTCTTTGCTCTATATACTCTGTTTAAACTATAACATGCCATGAGGAGTTTGCACATGTGTGCGTGTGTCTCTCTGTATGTGTCTGTGTGCAGAGAGAGAGAGAGAGATAGATATCTTTCCTTCTTGTATATGTGGTCTGTGTGATTCTTGCATATGTTCATGTTGTTCCTTAGTTTGGGCAGTTTACTTTTATGATTATGTCAAAGATCTAGTCTCTGTCATTGACCTGGAATTATTCTGCCTCACTATGTTTATAATTAGAAGATTTGGTTATTTCATAGTGTCCCCTAGTCCCTGCTTGTTCCTTTCCTGTACTTATTATTTAAAAAAAAAAAAACCACATTCTTTCCTTGTGTGGTTTATTTCCTCTGTTTTTGTGTCCTGATAGTCAGTGTAGCCATTTACTTTTGAGGGTTTCCTTTAGTTTTCTAGTTATTGACTTTTCAATTCTATCTTCATTAGAGCTTGAGATCTCTTCAATATTTCTATCTCTTCTTTGAATTCTGACTCCAAATCTTATCATTTCCCCAGTATATTTGTATATACTATATATGAGTGTATTTGTAGCTTCTTGGCCATCACTCAGGTATCTATTGTTATACTTTTGAAGTTTAATGAGGGATTACCTTTTTTCTTCTTTAAATTTATTGAATTCTTTGATATATTTTAATTCTGTGTCCTGGGTTCATCTAGGTAATTTGGGACTAGTGTGTTTGAACATAGACATCATCTTTTGGCCATTCATATTTTTTTTTTGTTTTTTGTTTTTTTTTGTGATGAGACTTGAGTATGTAGACTTTTCCCTTTTAATTATATGTCTAATGTGAAATTCTGGTCTGTGTAGGCCTGTGTGACTAGAACTAGGGTAAGATAAGCTGCTACGTGGGCTGTTTGTTTGGACCTAGGCCAGGCAAGCCAGTGTATGAGCCTTAGTCTAGAGCTACAACTACAGGTGGGGCGAGCAGATGAGAGCAGGTGGAGGGAATCACCAGATAGAGTCAGAGCAATGGATCCTGAGGCCCGTGAGTACAGAGATGGCATCATAACAGTGGGGTGGATGGGAGAGGGAAGAAGTGATTTACCAGTCAAAGACAGATCAAAACAAAATTGGTTCATACATTAAAAGTCTGGGGCTAGGCCCCTGCTAAATTGTGACTTTTTGCTGCAGACTATTTTTGGATGATTTTAGAGGAAATGGCCTAAATTCCAAGTATAACCCTAATATTTCATTCCAGAAAGATGGCCAGAAACTCAGAGTTCTTCTCCCATAACACTAGAATCAGTTGTCTGTTTGTGCTTATTTGCAAGAATTAAATTTTAATGAACTGACATAACTTATGATATTCCCTTGTAATTGCTATAGTGAACTCCTCTAGCTTTGATTCAGGACTCCCATGCCAGCAGACTGAAAAGCTAACTTTAAAAAGTTGTGTTTGTGTATGTGCCTGTGTGAGTGCATATGTGTGTAGTTTCTGTTTATTCTTTTGAAGCATAGCCTCTCCCTGAACTTGGGACTTACATTTTCTTGGCAAGGCTGAAAGTCGGTAAGCCCCAATGATGTCCTTGTCTCTATTCCCCTTGGATATAGGGTTAAAGGTATTTATGGGATACCCAACTTTGTTATGTATGTTTTGGGATTGCAACTCTGTTCCTCATGATTGCACAGCAGGTGGCCTTAACTACTAGGCCATCACTCTAGCCTCTAACTTTTATTATTATTACTTTTTAGTTACCCACCAGTATCTATTGCATCATTTTTCACAAGTAAGGGAGATCAGGAAAATGTGGTCTTATACACACACACACACACACACACACACACACACACACACACACACACAGAGGAATGTTTCTCAGCCACCAAGAAAAATGAGGTTAAATTATTTGCAAGAAAATGAACAAACACAAAAAAAATCATATTCAGCAAATTAAGCCAGTCTCAGAGAGACAAATATAGTCTCTCATGAGGTCCTAGGCTTTACATGGTCAAATAAAACTGTGTGTGTGTACAGGAGCAAAGGGAACGAACACGAGTGGAGAAGCACAAGCAAAGAGAGAGCTCAAGTGGGAGGGATGCTCAATGTAAAATGTAGGACTATATGAAAATTAAAAAGGAAATAAATTAAAATATAAAAACAATAGTCCTAAACAAAAATAATAGCTCACTTTCTACTGATGAATATCCTTTTTCTAAATGATCCCACTCCATCCTCTGAACTAATAAAGGCAGAAAGTGTCGGTCCTAGTCATCAGGCAGGAAACCTGAAGTTGAGAGAAAATAAGCAAAGTCCCAAGATACAGAAGCTGGTCAGTGCCAGAGCTAGGAGTTTGGCTCAGTTCACAACTAAGATTTGAAGAGATGTTTGGAGCTGTGCATGGAAGGCCGAAGGAGAATAAAGTGCTAATTTTTAAAATTAGAAGTAGAGCAAAATGAATCTTCATAGTTCAGATAACCCGTTATTCACTTTAACTTTCAAAGACTGCAAACTATCTCCCTCAGGATTTTTATTTGTAGATGTATATCACAAGACTTGGTATTTGGTGCAGGCAGCAGTCTGAGAAAGAGGGTCCCTGGTTGGATTGCAGGCTTACTGCAGCTTTATTTCCTGATAAGTCTTCATTTTATCAGTATTGGCAAAGGTCAGAAAGATTTGTTCCAGGGTTACTTGTTTGACAGAATAGTCTTCTAACTTGAACAGCACTTTAGCTTCCTCCAAAATCTCAAATACCTTAAAAACAAACAGACAAACAAACAAACAAACAAACAAACAAAGGCAAAGTTATCATATAGTATCTCTAGGTGACCCTTCTTCCACTTGACCTTCCCCAACCAGCACAAAAAGATAAAAGAAGCCATAAAACACAAGAGAAAATTATCAAAAAAGCGGATAGGAAACAGCTATCTTGCCTGCCACACCATTTTGCATACACATACTTTTTAGACAGAAATTTTACATGTAGCCGAGGCTGGACTCAAACAGGAGATTCTCTTGTCCCAGTCTCCAGAGTCGAGGGACGGCAGGCCTGCTCATCCATGCCTACCTAACTACCATCCTTCTCTTGTTGAACATGACATAATAATAGAATCTAGGGGTCGGAAGACTCAATTAAATTCAGGAGGCCTTGGGAAAGTAACAAAATTTCTAATTGTCTTCTAATTAGATTCTCATTCCATATGCTTAAGTCCCAATGTTTTCTATTTGTCCTCTATTAACACATTAGATTGGCATGAATTTCACAACCACCTTTCCCCAGCAGATTTCCTTGCTTGGAATATAGTAGCCAATAATTCCATGAAATTCCTGGTATTTGATGTTACCTAAGAAGAGAAAGATTTTTGACAAGTGAGTAATGGAGAGGATCATAGTGTTTCTTTGTAATAATAATAATGTTGATGATGATACAGTATTGTTTTATAGTGTTAGCTGGCCTGGAACATACTAACCCAGGGTGATCTGAAACTTGCTATGTAGCCCAGGCTGATCTTGAATTGATGGCAACTGCCTCTGCTTATCACGTTCCAGAATTACAGGTGTGCACTGGATACTATTTGGTAGTTTTTAAAAACTCCCTTGTAATTTCTATTTCAATGACCCCACATATATGCCAGAGAAAATATATTCAATTAATACAAAGAATGATATAATTCTCAAGATTATAATCACTAACAGGGATGACAGTAATTATCTCAATATATTTACTTCCTTATAAAATACTACCTTATTACTTATAGTTTGAAAAACTGCAGAGTTGGCTAATTAAATCTGGAAAAAAAATCATAACTTACATGATCATTTGCAAAACCCAAGAGAAAGCCTTGAACACATGGGCACAGGGGAAAATTTCCTGAATAGAACACCAATGGCTTATGCTCTAAGATCAAGAATTGACAAATAGGACCTCATAAAATTGCAAAGCAAAATGCCTTTGTAAGGCAAAGGACACTGTCAATAGGACAAAATAGCAACCAACAGATTGGGAAAAGATCTTTACCAATCCTACATCTGATAGAGGGCTAATATCCAATATATACAAAGAACGAAGAAATTATACTCTAGACAAACAAATCACTCTATTAAAAACTGGGGTACAGAGCTCAACAAAGAATTCTCAACTGAGGAAACTTGAATGACCGAGAAGCACCTAAAGTAATGTTCAACATCCTTAGTCATCAGGAAAATGCAAATCAAAACAACCCTGAGATTCCACCTCACACCAATCAGAATGGCTAAGATAAAAAACTTAGGTGACAGCAGATGCTGTTGAGGATGTGGAGAAAGAGGAACACTCCTCCATTGTTGGGATTCTAAGCTGGTACAACCACTATGGAAAGCAGTCTGGCGGTTTCTCAGAAAATTGAGCATAGTATTACCTGAGGACCCAGCTATACCACACCTGGGCATATACCCAAAAGATGCTCCAACATATAACAGGGACACATGCTCCACCATGTTCATAGCAGCCTTATTTATAATAGCCAGAAGCTGGAAAGAACCCAGATGTCCTTCAACAGAGGAATGGATACAGAAAATGTGGTACATTTACACAATGAAGTACTACTCAGCTATTAAAAACTATGAGTTCATGAAATTCTTAGGCAAATGGCTGGAACTAGAAAATATCATCCAGAGTGAGGTTACCCAGTCACAAAAGAACACACATGGTATTCACTCACTGATAAGTGGATATAAACCCAAAAGCTTGCAATATCCAAGATACAATTCACAGACCACATGAAGTTCAAGAAGAAGGAAGATCAAAGTGTGTATGCTTGGGTCCTTCTTAGAAGGGGGAACAAAATACTCATGGGAGGAAATATGGAGACAAAATGTGGAGCAGAGATGAAGGAAAGGCCATCCAGAGACTGCTCTACCTGGGGATCCATCCCATATACAGTCATCAAACCTAGACACTATTGTGGATGCCAAGAAGTGCTTGCTGACCGGAGCCTGATATAGTTGTCTCCTGAGAGGCTGTGCCAGAAAGCCTAACAAATACAGAGGTGGATGCTCACAGCCAACCATTGGACTTAGCATGGGGTCCCCAATGGAGGAGTTAGAGAAAAAACTGAAGGAGCCGAAGGGGTTTGCAATCCCGTAGGAAGAACAATAATATCAACCAACCAGACTCCCCAGAGCTCCCAGGGACTAAACCACCAACCAAAGAGTACACATGGAACAACCCATGGATCCAGCCACATATGTAGCAGAGGATGGCCTTGTTGGGCATCAATGGGAGGAGAGGCCTTTGGTCCTGTGAAGGCTCAATGCCCCAGTGTAGAGATATGCCAGGGTGGCGAGGTGGGAGTTGGTGAGCACCCTCATAGAAGCAGGGGAAGGGGGATGGGATAGGGGCCTTCTGGAGGGGACCAGGAAAGGGGATTACATTTGAAATGTAAATAAAGAAAATATTTAATTAAAAATAAACTTTCTTCTAGAAGTTGCCTTAGTCATAGTAATTTTTCAGAGTGACAGAAAGTAACAAACATGTATAACTTAGTGACTACACCCAATACTCTAGCTGTCATCTGTGTTGTGACCAACTAATTTTCTCTTCCTTAAAGGCAACCACTTTCTAGATTAAGCACCTATGGTTTCTATGGCTAAGAATCTCTTAGCTTTCTTTATTGTATTATTTAAGAATGGACTCTTAAATATAATTGCTTTGTTTGAATTCACTATGCTTTACACAAAGACACACATATACTACATATTCTTTTAATTTTGATCTTTTAAAATATGTTGTAATATACAGCTATGTATCATTAACTACACATCCAACAGAAGGCTAATATCCAAAGTATATGAAGAAATTAAAAAACTAGATATCAATGCAAATAATGCAATTAAAAATGTGTACATATTTGAACAGAGACTCCTCAAAGGAGAAAATTCAAATGGCTGTGAAACAAAGACATGTTCAACATCCTTATCTATGAGGGAAATTCAAATTAAAACTACTTTGAGATTCCATCTTATATCTGTTAGAATGGCTATGATCAGAAACACAAGTGACAGCTTATGCTGACAGGGATATGGAGTAAGGGGAACACTAATCCATTGTTGGTAGGAGTGCAAACTTGTGTAGCCACTATGGACAGTGTGGAAATCAGTAGAGCAGTTCTTCAAAAAATTGGGAATCAATCCACCTCAAGATCCAGGTGTATACCCAAAGGACACTTCATCCTATCACAAGGATACTTGCTCAACCACATTTGTTGCTGTTTTATTTATAATAGCTAGTAATTGGAAACAATCTAGATGTTCCTTAAGAATGAATAAAGAAAATATGGTACATTTATACAATGAAGTATTATTCAATTGTTAAAAAATAATTATCATCAAATTTGTAGACAAATGGTTGGAATTACAAAACACAATCTTGAATGAGGTAACTCAGACTCAGAAAGATAGAAATATGGTCTGTATTCACTTATATGTAGATATTGGCCATTAAATAAATAGTAAGAACTCAACTATAATTTTTAGACCCAGAGAGGTTAGGTACAGAGGAAGGGATCTCCCTGGAACAAGGAAATAGAATAAATTTTATGGATGGATTGGGTGCTGAGAGGGCAGGAATGGTAGGATCAGGTGGAGAGAGGGTTGGAAGATAGAGTTGAGGGGGGGGATGTGGGGAGAGACAGTTATAATTGAAGGGCATTTGAGGTCTGGTGTAGAAACCAGTAGAAATTTCCTAAAATATATGAAGGGGATTCTAATGAAGTCTCCAAATAATGAGAGGTCCCCATTGGCCATTTCTTGTCATCAAACAATGCTTCTACAACTGAGTCTGGGTTATAGCATATTGAGTTCTTGGTCAAAAGGATCACACAGAAATTCCTAAACAACTCAGGCTGTTGCTAAGATAATAGGTTGCTCTTCACAAACTGACGCAAGTTACACAATTCATGGAAATTCATAGAAATTATTAAAATGAGCTTAGTATAAAGGTTCAATAATAAATATGAGCAATTCAATGAGAAGTATAATTGAAGACATGTAGCAGAATAGTAAATATGACTTAACAGTTATGAATCAACCACACCTATGTTACCTGGGAAAGTTACTGTAATGAAATTTTTGAACTCTTCTACTTTATCTTCATCCTTAGCAATATTGATCTTTACTGTTAAAGTGTATACATGACCAAACCTCTTTCTGACGTGCTGGGGTGTGCCTAGGCATGTAAACCTTCCTTTCACCATGATGGCCAGTCTAGAACAGAGGGCCTCACATTCTTCCATTCTGGGAGGAAAAAGAAGATATGTCTTAGGAGACTCAGGGAATACATTCAAACATCTAGAGTTGGACGTCTTAGAACTGGAAGCCTTGGCAATTGTCACCACTAAGATCATATTTGGAAAGAGGACATTTGGAAACTTAAAGCAGCACATACCCAAATCCTCACTGAATTAGCTAACTAGTATTTTCTCTCAGTTGACTGTATTAGTTAACTAAGCTCTCACATGTAGCAGGTTCACCTACAGTTGATTCTCTATAGGTCTTATGTTTAGGAAAGTTTACTGACTCATAATCCTAGCAGAAATTAATTTCATCCCATACCCCATTGCAGCTTCTTCTCGTTTCCAGCCAAGCTTCCAATGGCTCTTACCTGTGGGAAGTTATGATGATAGCTTTACCAGTCTTACAGACACATGCAACTGTGTCCCAGAGCAGATGCTGAGCTACTGGGTCCATGCCAGTAGATGGTTCATCCAGGAAGACAATTGAGGACTTTCCCATTAGGGCGATAGCAGTGCTTAGCCTACGTTTGCTTCCAGCACTCCATAATGTGAAAAAGAAAGGGTAATATATGTCATTAACTCATAGGATTGTTTGTACATTCAGATTACTGGATATGACTCAAAACTGATGATTCAAGTGTGTGTGTATGTATGTGTTATCTCCATGGAGTTACAGAGATTCTTTTTTTAATGCAAAAATTGTTCAAATATGCAAAAGGTTAACTCCATCCAAGTTCCAAGTGGGATATGTTGTTTTCCTGATGTCTGAGCTTGTCAGGGTGCTAGGTTATTTTAATCACTTGCCTCCATGTGCCAGAGGTAGAGGTGGGCTTTGTGGGCATTCACTCTAAACAGTAGAAGCACAGGATAGTTTACTTAATAGCAATGACATAATGTCTCACCTGTATGTGTGGATAAACTGGTCAGCAATGGGTTCCAGGTGCACTGAATGCAGAAAGGCTTCCACATACTCATTAATGTCTTGCTCTGGGACCCCCCACAACCTAGCATACATGACCAATGATTCCCGGGCTGTCATGTGGTTCAGCACAGATTCAGACTGAGGACAGTAACCAATTCTTGACCTAATCTGAATCCAAAAGGGTAACGATTAGCAGTAGATCCATGTCAGCTCTTCCACAGAGTATAAATCTCATAGGTATGAGGGACAGCATGTGAAGTTGTTTAACTCATACTACTAAGAATGTTTGATACACCTACAATTCCATAGGAATTGTTTATTCTTCCACTTTTAGCATTTTTATAGATGGAGTTCAGTGAAGTAAAAGAAGACATCAATATCACTAGCTGGAATTTCAACATATATGTACTGTATATTACTACTATGTGCCCAAAATAGGCCTTTGTTTGTTAGATGAAGTTGCCTATTCAAACACTTATTTGAGCGTTTAAGAGAGAGCTAGCTATGTTAATATCTCAATCAAAGTATTTTGTTTACAGCTAAGGTCAGCTAATCTCTGCCAGATCAGCTCTCTGACAGACAGGAATTATAAGCTACCTGTACATATATAAACTATATAGAGGTATATATTTTTATGTATTTAGCCGTTAGTGCTGAAAGAATTAGGGCAACTTGTCACTTCATGAATAATGTAGAGTAAAATTTACAGTGCAAATTCAGCCTTTTCAAATGCCAGTTAAAATTCTTAAAATTCATTGAAAGAATATAGCAGGATTGACACTCTCTGAATGCATCATTAATAACGTCCAGTATATAATCTAAGATTAACTGGCAAAGATCTATGCAAATTACCCTCACACCAGTGAACACAGAAGAAACTGGGGCTCAACCACAATACTGGAATAATCAGAGGCAAATTTTAAAGAAACTCTTACAACTATCCTTAAACGAGGATAATGAAAAAAGCTTGTGTTTCAGATAAGTAAGAAAATACCACACAGAAAATAAAACCACAATAAAGAAACAAATGAAAATTCCTGAGCTAAAACTTATGTTTGGCACCTTTCTGGATGTTTTAATGATACATAGGGAGCTTATGAACTTCAAGAATGTTGTTCTACTGAGTGTTGATGTGGTAGATACTGCAGATAAAATTACCCATGGCTTCAGGTCAGTATTTCTATTTTGGTCAAGCCTCAAGAATGGTATATATAGCTTCATCACGCTAGCCCTTTTTGTCCTGGAAATACTTTTATTCCTGCCCATTGTGTTAAAGCTTTTCTTTAACAACATAAACATGTTGGCAGCCAAAGTACATGGCTTGAACCTGAAAATGGACCCCCAGACAGAGTTATTAATCTAACAGGCTAGCAAGCCAAGGACAGGTAAGATTCTGCATAGAGCCTTACCAACCTAGGACAGAAGTACATTGCTTTGGATAATGCATATTCCATGACAGGTAAGGAAGACATTCTTGTCAGAATGACCTAAGACAGGCTCAGTCTTATTAATGAAATAAAAAAGGGGGAGAGGCAGAGAGCCTTTGGGGCTGCTTGGCAAGAATCTGACATGGGCCAAGGACAAGGAAATGGGCTGCTTGGCAGGAATATGACATTGGCCAAGGACAAGGAAGTAGGCTTCAGGTAGGAATCTGACATTAGGTTAGAACAAAGAAGTAATTTCAGGCAGGAATCTAAATATTAGGCTAGAACAAGGAAGTAGATTTCAGACATGAAAATGACTTTGGGCTAGGACAGGGATGTAGGCTTAGATACTTTAGTCATCCTGATAAGCCTTTAGAAACAGTGATCACAGGAGTGTTCAAGTAATTGGGTTTAATGCCTTGCTTGTTCTTTGACTATTTGTGTTCATTGTCTTGCTTGTTCCTTGACTATTTGTGTTCATTGTTTTGCTTGTTCCTTGACTATTTGTATCTATTGTATTGCTTGACCCTTAACCTAGAACTGACCTTAAAACATGCATGTAATTAAAGTGATATAAAAGCAAAAAGGAGGAGGGGGATGGGATAGGGGGTTCTAGGGAGGGGAAATGGGAAAGGAGATGGCATCTGTATTGTAAATAAACAAAATATCCAATTATTTTTTTGAAGAACTTATGTTTGGGGGCCTGGGGAGGTGGCATAGTTGGTAACATGTTTTTCCACCAAGCCTGAAGACTGATGTTCAGATCCTTAGCCCTCACATAAAAAGCTGGTCCTAGCAGTAATGGGGGAGAGCTAGATCCTGAGGGCTTGCTGGCCAGGAAGTCTAGTCAACTGGTCAACTTCAGCTTCAGTGAGAGACTTTGTCTCAAAAATTAAGGTGGAAAAATGACTGAGGAAGATACCCAATGTTAACCTCTGACCTCTCCAAACACAAATGTATAAACATGTACCCACACAACTATTCATACATATGAACATGTACATACAAATAAAATAATTATGTCAGGAATAAAAAAATAATCAAGTAAAATTAACATGAAGTCAAATGTAATTTGAAGATTAAAGAATAAACTAGTCAGCATGTATATGTGTACAATCAAACAGAAAATATATAGGAAAATGAAGAGAAACACAGGATCTCTGGAGTGCCAAATCAAAGGAATGAGCACATGTAGAAACAGACTCATGAGGGGAGCAGGAAGAACATGTGTAGTTTTTTTTTTTTTTTTTTTTTTTGAGTATCTCTGTGGTGGGAGCCATGTTGTCTCTCCTGGGAAAGATGCATGAATGTTCTGTAAGTGACTTCCCTGAGGCAAGGCCTCTTGGAGTCTTTCTCCCACTCGGCAAGGACCAGTGGGAATGATAACCAGAATGACTGTGTCGATCCTTTGGAGATGGAGCCATGATTCCTGCCTATGCATTGTTCAGTATACTGAATTAGGAGGTGATAAAACACAAAGGTTATATTCCTGTTAAAAAATTGGATTCTAACTGTCTTTTACTTTGAAACTGTATGTCTGCTGCCAGCCTGTGTACAAACTAGATGTGCCTGGCTAAATATAATCAATTGGCTTGCAATACAATACTTAAATCATTATGGCTTGCAATATTTAGGTGTGCTTAGCTATGACATGATCATTTGGATTGTAATGTGGAGTTTACAGGTGAGCTGAGGGCATGAGAGTGGGAGAACCAGCAGCCTGACCAGCTCAGATACCTCTTAGGCTTGAATGGCCCACCCCAACATCTACCCCATCGATGAACTGCTGGAGTGCATGAAGGAGCTGGCCCTACAGATTCAAAACGACAGGACCTTCGTGACACAGGGCAACAACAGGATATCAGTGAGGAGTCCCAGTGAGGTTCCAGTATTGATAGAGTGAGTGAGTAGCAGAAACCAGAAGCCTTGTGCTAGACCAACAAGTCATTGCAATGAACACTCACAAGCAAATTAGTGTGGACAAAAGAGTATACTGTAAGACACACTGTGACACATTACAGCTTCCACTCTGAGCTTTCCTCCTTGTTGTGGGGGGACTTTGCAAGGGGTATGATGGGAGGGGAGACAAGTGGGATTAGGGTGCATTATGTGAAATTCAGAAAGAACTAATAAGTTTTTTTTTTTTTTAATTAAATGAAGCTGTTTCTTTAAACAGAAACTGGGAAGGCTATAGGGGGTTATGAGGACATCATTTCCTAAAACATGATTAATCAGTGGATTATTTACTAGAGAAGGCCAGACTAGTCAACCAGTTTTCCCATGCTAAGGCAAGGAACAGCTCATCTCAAGACAGCTTTGTTAAATTTAACATGATGTTGCCTAGGTGTTATTGTTCAGAAATTGGGAAGCATGATATGCAGGAGGGGATTTAAAAAAAAACCTTACAAAATGTACCTAGCTATTATCATGTTATCTTTTCAAAAATAAAATGTTATACAGAAAAAAAAAAAAAAAAAGAAATGGGAGCTCTAACCCAGGCAGTATCTTAGGTAAGGAGATACAACACCCGCCCTAAACAGAGAGTAACTTAGGACCTGCTGGGACCCGGGAATTCACTCCTGGCCAGGGGCACTGGTTCCTTCAGGTTTGTGCCCCAGCACAGAGTAGATCTTAGGCTTCAGCTCTGCATCCAATCCCACAAAACCCAGAGGAGGTAGGGCTCCCAGGAGTTCTAACCCCAGCAGTATCTTAGGTAAGGAGACAACATCAGCCCCAAACAGGTGTAACTGGGACCCACTGGGAGCCAGGAATTCACTGCTGGCCAGAGATATTGGGTCCTTCAGGTCTGTGTCCGAGCACTGAGCAGATCTTGGGCTTCAGCTCTAACCCCAGCAGCAACACTAACCCAAAACAGTTCTAACACAACCAAGAAATAGGAAAGACAAGCTCCAGTCAGAGACAGTGCAGGTAGCACTAAGGAGATCCAGATGGTGAAAGGCAAGTGCAAGAACATAAGCATCAGCAACCCAGGGTACTTGGCATCATCAGAACCTAGTTCTCCCACAATAGAAAGTTCTGAATTCCCCATCTCACCCAGAAAGCAAGATTCAGATTTAAAATCACTTATAATGATGATGATAGAGGACTTTAAGAAGGACATAAGTCCTTTAAAGAAATTGGTGAAGGAATTGGACAAAACCATCCAGGACATAAAAATGGAAGTAGAAACAATAAAGAAATCACAAAGGGAGACTACCCTGGAGATAGAAAACCTGGGAAAGAAATCAAGAATCATAGACACAAGCCACCAAGAGAATACAAGATATAGAAGAGAGAATCTCAGGTGCAGAAGACACCATGGAAAACATTGACACAACTATCAAAGAAAATGCAAAGTGCAAAAAGTTCCTAACCCAAAACATTCAGGAAATCCAGGACACAATGAGAAGACCAAACCTAAGGATAATAGGTATAGAAGAGAGGGAATATTACCAACTTAAAGGACCAAAAATATCTTCAACAAAATTATAGAAGAAAACTTCTCTAACCTAAAGAACGAGATGCCCATAAACATACAAGAAGCCTACAGAACTCCAAATAGACTAGACCAGAAAAGAAACCCCCCACCCCGTCACATAATAATCAAAACATCAAATGCACAAAACAAAGAAAAAATACTAAAAGCAGTAAGGGAAAAAGGTCAAGTAACAAATAACAACAGGTCTATCAGAATTACACCAGACTTCTCACCAGAGACTATAAAAGCCAGAAGATCCTGGACTGATATCATATAGACCCTAAGAGAATACAAATGCCAGCCCAGACTACTATACCCAGCAAAACTCTCAATCACTATAGATGGAGAAACCAAGATATTCCATGACAAAACCAAATTTACATAATATCTTCCCACAAATCCAGCACTTCAAATGGTAAGTGATGGAAAACTCCAACACAAGGAGGGAAACTACAACCTAGTAAAAGCAAGGAAGTAATCTTCCAACAACCCCAAATGAAGATAGTTACACAAACATAATTCCACCTCTAATAACAAAAATAATAGGAAGCAACAATCATTTTTCCTTAATATCTCTTAACATCAATGGACTCAATTCCCCAGTAAAAAGATGTAGACTAACAGCTGGATACATAAACAGGATCCAGAATTTTACTACATACAGGAAACTCACCTCAGTGACAAAGACAGATACTACATTAGAGTAAAAGGCTGGAAAACAATTTTTCAAGCAAATGGTCCTAAGAAACAAGCTGGAGTAGCCACTCTAATATCGAGTAAAATCGATTTTCAACTTAAAGCTATCAAAAAGGATAAGGAAGGACATTTCATATTCATCAAAGGAAAAGTCAACTAACATGAACTCTCAATTCTGAACATCTGTGTGCCAAATGCAAGAGCATCTACTTTCATAAAAGAAACCTTACTAAAGCTCAAAGCACACATTGCACCTCACACAATAATAGTAGGTGAGTTCAACACCTCACTCTCAGCAATGGACAGATCATGGAAACAGAAACTAAACAGAAATACAGTGGAACTAACAGAAGTTATGAACCAAATGGATTTAACAGATATCTATAGAACATTTCATGCTAAAACAAAGAATATACCTTCTTCTTAGCACCTCATGGTACCTTCTCCAAAATAGGCTATATAATTGGTCACAAAACAGTCCTCAACAGATACAAGAAAACTGAAATGATCCCATCCATCCTATCAGATCACCATGGACTAAGACTGGTCTTCAATAACGACAAAAACAATGGATAGCCTATATTCACATGGAAACTGAACAACACTCTACACAATGGTAACGTGGTCAGGGAAGAAATAAAGAAAGAAATTAAAGACTTTTTAGAATTTAATGAAAATGAAGACACATCATATCAAAACTTATGGGATACAAGGAAAGTAGTGCTAAGAGGAAAACTCATATCTCTAAGTGCTTACAAAAAGAAACTGGAGAGAGCATACACTAGCAGCTTGACAACACACACTGAAAGGTCTAGAACAAAAAGAAGCAAACACACCAAACAGAAGTAGATGGCAGGAAATAATCAAACTCAGGGCTGAAATCAACCAATTAGGAACAAAAAGAACTATAAAAAGAATCAATAAAACTAGGAGCTGGTTCTTTGAGAAAAGGAACAAGATAGATAAACCCTTAGCCAGACTATCCAGAGGGCACAGAGACAGTATCCAAATTAATAAAATCAGAACTGAAAAGGATGATGTAACAACAGAAACTGAAGAAATTCAAAAAATCAGATCCTACTACAAAAGTCTATACTCAACAATATTGGAAAATCTGGATGAAATGGATAATTTTCTAGACAAATACCAGTTACCAAAGTTAAATCAGGCCCAGATAAACCATCAAAGCAGTCCCATAACTCTGAGAGAAATAGCAGCAGTCATTAAAAGTCTCCCCACCAAAAAATGGGTTTTAATGCAGAATTCTATCAGACCTTCCAAGAAGACCTAATACCAATTCTCTTCAAACTATTGCACGAAATAGAAGCAGAAGGAACACTACCCAATTCATTCTATGAAGTCACAATTATGCTCATACCTAAACCAAAGAAAGACAGAACAAAGAAAGAAAACTTCAGACCAATCTCCCGTATGAATATTGATGCAAAAATAAATAAAATTCTTGCAAACTGAATCCAAAAACACATCAAAACAATCATCCATCATTATCAAGTAGGCTTCATCCCAGGAATGCAGGGATGGTTTAATATTCAGAAATCCATCAATGTAATCCACTTTATAAACAAACTCAAAAAAAAAAAAAAACCCACATGATCATATCACTAGATGCTGAGAAAGCATCTGACAAAATTCAACACCCCTTCATGATAAAAGTCTTGGAAAGATCAGGAATTCAAGGTCCATATCTAAACCTAGTAAAAGCAATATACACCAAACCAGTAGCCAACATCAAACTAAATGGAGAGAAACTTGAAGCAGTTCCACTAAAATCAGGGACTAGACAAGGCTGCTCACTCTCTCCCTACCTATTCAATATAGTACTGGAAGTCCTAGCCAGAGCAATTAGACAACAAAAGGAGGTCAATGGGATACGAATTGGATAGGAAGAAGTCAAAATTTCGCTATTTGCAGATGATATGATAGTATACTTACGTGATCCTAAAACTTCCATCAGAGAACTCCTAAACATGATAAACAACTTCAGCAAAGTGGCTGGATATAAAATCAACTCAAACAAATCAGTAGCCTTCCTCTACTCGAAGGATAAATAGGCTGAGAAAGAAATTAGGGAAATGACATCCTTCACAATAGTCACAAATAATATAAAATATCTTGGAGTGAATCTAACCAAGCAAGTGAAAGATCTGTATGACAAGAACTTCAAGTCTCTGAAGAAAGAAATCAAAGATCTCAGAAGATGAAAAGATCTCCCATGCTTGTGGATTGGCAGCATTAATTTAGTAAAAATGGCCATCTTGCCAAAAGCAATCTATAGATTCAATGCAATCCCCATCAAAATTCCCACTCAATTCCTCACAGAGATAGAAAAAGCCAATCTCAAATTCATTTGGAATAACCAAAAAAAAAAAAAAAAAAAAACAGGATATCAAAAACTATTCTCAACAATAGGAGAACTTCTAGGGAAATCACCATCCCTAACTTCAAGCTGTACTATAGAGCAATAGTGATAAAAAAAAAAACAAAACTGCACGGTATTGGTACAGAGACAGGCAGGAAGGTCAATGGAATAGAATAGAAGACCCAGAAATGAACCCCCCATACCTATGGTCACTTGAACTTTGACAATGGAGCTAAAACCATCCATTGGAAAAAAGACAGCATTTTAAACAAATGGTGCTGGTTCAACTGGAGTTCAGCATGTAGAAGAATGCAAATTGATCCATACTTATCTCCTTGTACAAAGCTCAAGTCCAAGTGGATCAAGAACCTTCACATAAAACCACATACACTGAAACTAATAGAAGAGAAAATGGGGAAAAGCCCTGAACACATGGGCACAGGGAAAAGTTCCTGAATAGGACACCAATGGCTTATGCTCTAAGGTCAAGAATTGACAAATGGGACCTCATAAAATTGCAAAGCAAAATGCCTTTGTAAGGCAAAGGACACTGTCAATAGGACAAAATGGCAATTAACAGATTGGGAAAAGATCTTTACCAATCCTACATCTGATAGAGGGCTAATATCCAAGGTATACAAAGAACTGAAGAAATTATACTCTAGAAATCACCCTGTTAAAAACTGGGGTACAGAGCTCAACAAAGAATTCTCAACTGAGGAAACTTGAATGGCTGAGAAGCACCTAAAGAAGTGTGCAATATCCTTAGTCATCAGGGAAGTGCAAATCAAAACAACCCTGAGATTCCACCTCACACCAATCAGAATGGCTAAGATCAAAAACTTAGGTGACAGCAGATGCTGTTGAGGATGTGGAGAAAGAGGAACACTCCTCCACTGTTGGGATTCTAAGCTGGTACAACCACTATGGAAAACAGTCTGGTGGTTTCTCAGAAAATTGAGCACAGTATTACCTGAGGACCGAGCTATACCACTCCTGGGCATATACCCAAAAGATGCTCCAACATATAGCAGGGACACATGCTCCACCATGTTCACAGCAGCCTTATTTATAATAGCCAGAAGCTGGAAAGAACCCAGATGTCCTTCAACAGAGGAATGGATACAGAAAATGTGGTACATTTACACAATTACTCAGCTATTAAAAACTATGAGTTCATGAAATTCTTAGGCAAATGGCTGGAACTAGGAAATGTCATCCAGAGTGAGGTTACCCAATCACAAAAGAACACACATGGTATTCACTCACTAATAAGTGGATATTAGCCCAAAAGCTCACAATACCTAAGATACAACGCATAGACCACATGAAGCTCAAGAAGATGAAGGAAAACTAAAGTATGGGTTCTTTGGTCCTTCTAAGAAGGAGTATCAAAATACTCAACCAGAGCTCCCAGGGAGCTCACAAAGGGAGGGACTCATGGCTCCACCTGTATAGGTAGTTGAGGATGGCCTTGTCAGGCATCAGTGGAAGAGGAGGGCCTTGGTCCCTGAAAGTTTGGATGCTGTAGTGTTAGGGAATTTGAGAGCAGGGAGGCAGGACTGGGTGGATGGGTGGGGGCACACCCGCATAGAAGTAGGAGGTGGTGGGATGGGATAAGGGGCTTTGGGTGGGGGGAATGGGACAGGGGATAACATTGAAAGGTAAAAAAAATTATCCAATAATAAAATAATATAAATGGAGCTGGTATTTGTAGTTGAGCAGTGGGGACTTTTTTATCACCAATTTATTACTGTATAATCCTCAAGGGCAAGGTATTGTGGAAGAGGCCCATGGAACTTTAAAAAGATTGGTGACACATGCTGTTGCTGAGACAAACAATGATGCCAACCTGTGAGTTTGCTGAGTGCCCTGACAAGGGTGACTGGGAGCTGTATTGGTCATATGTTCCTGATCCACCTTTGCTTGCCTATGTCCCAGAGAGGACAAACTGCTTTGCCTCAAGTTTTTAGACCTTGTGGGACAGAGAATTAAAAAGAGAAATTATAATGTCTCTTGTATTTTTCTTAAAGGTGACCAGCTATTAGGACTCAATCATGTACTGCTCTAGAAATTAATCTAATATTGGAGATAACAGTCTACACTTGGAAGGCTGGATCTGGACATTTTCAAAGACATATTTGGAAGTTAGCTGTAGTTCACTATGATGTTATGATAGCAAGAGATAAAGTTGGGACAGGATCTGGACTTTCAAACAAGTGTTAGTGTATGTTTTAAGACTTTTTAAATTGTCAAGCTAAAATTGGTTTTGTTTCTTCTACAGTATTTATTGTAAGTTGTATTGACTGTATAATTCCCAATTCTGTTTGTGTGTTGAAACCTAGCATGTCTGTTATGGGGGTCTATCAACCAGCTTTTGTCTTACTGCCCTGAGTATTAGAAAACCTTGATTCTCTGAAAAAAGCTTGAAAGTGCTGGAAGAAGTGAGTTAGGCTTTAAGCAGAAGCAAGAGAGTAGCTGGCTTGATTATTACTGCTATAACAGCTTTAATTTCATTAATTGCTAGCACCACTGCTTCTGCAATAGCATTGATACAAGGAGTTAAGACAACTATTTTTGTTAACCATCTAGCAAAAATATGTTCCTAATGTATTGAGTGCACAAAAGTATTTATATAGGTAGCTGTAACACAGATGATGCTCTATAACCTATTCAAATTATCTGGAGGAGGTTCAGGGTTCAAGAGTTAGGAGTCATCTCAAGTGTCATGACAAATATCATTGGAGTAGTGTTACTTCTAAAATTTACAATGATTGTCATTAGAATTAGAAAAAAATTTAAAGACACCTGTAGGGTATTTGGCATAATCCTAACAACTCTCTGGGTGTGTTAATTTTGCATAGTGAGATTAGGAATTAAAAAAAATGCTGCTCTGTTGAGTTTTGATGCTGCAGATCTGAGACTACTTCCCTGTCCTCGCCCATAGTCATTTTCATGCCAGAAGCTTATTTCTTTGTTCTAGCTTAAGATTTAGATTTCTGCCTATAATTACTTCTTTGTTCTAGCCTAATATTTAGATTCCTGCCTGAAATTACTTCTTTGTTCTAGTTTTGGATTTAGGTTTCTGCCTAAAATTACTTCTTTGTTCCAGCCCAATGTCAGATTCCTGCCTGCAGGCCATTTCCTTGTCCTTGGCCTATGTCAGATTCCTTCCAAGCAGTCCATTTCCTTGTGCATGACCAATGACAGATTTTAATGTCGATAAAATTATCCATGGCCTGAAGTCAGTATTTCCATTTTGGTCAAACCTCAGGAATGGCATATATACCTTGATCAGGCTAGCCCTTCTTGTCCTGGGAATACTTTTATTCCTGTACATCGTGTTAAAGCTTGTCTCTAACTACATCAACAGGCTGGCAGCCAAAGTACATGACTTGAAACTGATAATGGACCCCCAGACAGAGTTATTAATTACCAGGCTGGCAAGCCAAGGACGGGTAAGATTCTGCACAGAGCCTTACCAACCTAAGACAGAGGAGTATTGCTTATGACAACGCGTATTCCATAACGGGTAAGGAAGGCTTTCTTGTCAAAATGACAAGACAGGCTCAGTCTGTTTTTTGCAATAAAAGGGGGAGATGTGGAGAGTTTTTGGGGTGCCTGGCAAGAATCTGTCATTGGTCATGCACAAGGAAATGGACTGCTTGGAAGGAATCTGACATAGGCCAAGGACAAGGAAATGGACTGCAGGCAGGAATATGACATTGGGCTGGAACAAAGAAGTACTTTTAGGCAGAAACCTAAATCCAAAACTAGAACAAAGAAGTAATTTCAGGCAGGAATCTAAATATTAGGCTAGAACAAAGAAGTAATTATAGGCAGAAATCTAAATCTTAAGCTAGAACAAAGAAATAGGCTTCTGGCATGAAAATGACTATGGGCAAGGACAGGGAAGTTGTCTCAGATACTTTGATCATCCTGATAAGCCCTTAGAAATAGTGATCACAGGTGTGATCATGGGACTCTGTTTATTGTCGTGCATGTTCTTTGTTTATCTGGGTTTATTGTCTTCCTTGTTCCTGGACTATTTGCATCTATTGTAATGCTAGTTCCTCAACCTAGAACTGAACTTAATATTTGCATGTAATTTAAACAGTATAAATGCAAAAAAGGAGGATGAGGGATGGGATAAGGGATTTATTGGTTCAGGGGAATGGGGAAGGGATATGGCATCTGAAATGTAAATAAATAAAATATTGAATAAAAAAGAAGCAAAAATGAAAAAGAAAAAAGAATTGTATAAAGGATACACACAGACTACTTATAGGAATGAAAATTGGTATCTTTTAAATATTTCCTAGAGTTACATAATCTCACTCACAATAAGAGAAAAACTGTTCAAGTGACATTTTAAAAAAATGGACCATACACAAAAATTGACAGGCTGTGTTAAATAACCTATTGTAAGCGTGTGGAAATAGACACTGTCATACATCGCCACTGTGCATACTCATGCAACCACCCAGGGGAAGCAATCTGGTAACTTTGAAAAGATAGTGTATGGTACACAACCATATCCCTAATAAAATTAAAACAGATGTTTGTTGTTTACTGTATATAAACGATGTCTGTATAATGATAAAGTGAAGGAATGGAGTAGAGTTGGCTACAAGAAGGACTGAGGCTCACTAGCTGTGCCCCATGTACACAGTTTCATGTATGCCTTAAGTAGAGGATGCATTTGTTCAGTTTAGACTCTCCACATTGCCCTGAGATAAATATGCTCTGTTTGCTATATGCTCTGGTATTAAAAGTTGGTTTTTCTTGGTTATCTACTGATATCACAGGTGTAATTCTTTAATTTCCCTTGGTTGCACATGCAGCTTTCTTTAAACCTGTGTACACACTTTATCCCTATAAACCTAGCTTCTCTATGTATCACTCCATTGTACCAGGCTTCAGAGAAACTCGCTAGACAGTTTACAGGCTTACTGTACCCAAGATCACCAGTCAATTTCTTTCTTGAAAGTTTATTTATCTGGCTCGAAAGAAAAAAAATTTAGCCAGATTTTCCCTCTAACTCTCTATTTCTTATGATTTCTTCTCCAGTCCCTTTATTCAGTATTTCAGTGTTGCTAATCCACCAAATTAGGTCCATATTCTTTCTATTGTACACATTCCTGATAGACGGTCTCATCTACTTTCACAACTTAAATTTCATCTGTATTTTGACCAAATTCATATCACTTTACTATCATGTGTTTAATCCTCTTTAGTTTGTATTCCCATTTAAATGTATCATAGATGCCTCAAGACCCAATACCCTCCAAACATACTCTCTCAAGATATTTACTATCTTGGTGATTGACACCTTCACCCTCAGTTTAACAAAGAAACCTGGGTACCATTTCTCCCTCCCTCCTTCCCTCCCCCCTCTCAAACTTACATACAAATAGAGATGAATCCTTTCAATCCATTCTATTTCTTCTCATAGTCATTTTTCTAATTAAGAAGATTTCAAGTTTTATGTCAGAACAGGTTTTATGTAACAGCTATTCTCCTTGAGTCCTGATGGATTTATTTACAGACATTTTGTTTCACAGGCAGAGGTACTTTCCTTCTTTCAAACTCAGTGCAGCCTTGGAGTCTGTCAATCCTGAGACATGAGGACTTATGTCTCAGGATTCTTAGCTTCCCTCCCCTGTTTGCAACAATTTTCCTGGCTAACTCCTCCATCAAGACATGAGGTCATTGGCTAAGAAGAAAAATACCTTTCGGGGTTTTTAGTGACACTATGGCCATCAATAAATGCAATTCCAGAGGTGATAGTCTGTTCTCCAGTCAGCATTTTGAACGTAGTAGTTTTTCCAGCTCCGTTTAATCCAAGCAATCCAAAGCACTCGGACTTCCTGACTACAAGGGAGATATTTTTCACAGCCTTGACAACAGGACACTTAAAATAAATCTGAGAAAATTAAAAAAAGGAAAACTTACAATGTACTGAGTCATTACCTCAGGCCCCTAAAGTTAACAAACTGTGACAATTCCATGAGCGCACTCTCCCTTCCATCCCTTTGCAGAACGGCAGTGAACCAGTACAGCCTCTGGTAAATTCCAGGCAGGGAAGATGCTTAAATCCCAAGACAGCTAGCCAGTAAGTGACATTACCTTTGTAACTTCATTAAGGACCAATGGGGTGTTCTGTAACCTGAGCAGCAGTGTAAAGACTTTTCTCTTTTCTTTTCTTATGTCTTCATCCTCATCTTCTTTGGTTCTCTGCTTAGATACTACAGCCTATATTTTCAAGACAAGGAGTAGTAACACATGTGAACAGTTTACAGAGAATTGGTTTAAGCCAATAGCTTTAAGAAAGCTAACATGTGGGAATAATCTGAGAAAATACTTGAGCAGTTTCTAAGACATTTCTGTCTCCTGAATTCTTACATGCAAACATACTTCTGGCTGGCTCTACTTTAGAAGAATATGTCAGTCAAGGAGAGTCAGACAGAATTCTATAAAACAATTGTCATAAAAGTTTTGTAAGAGCCAGGGGCAGTAGATGACTTTAGGAAACAGTGATCTCTGGACACAGTAGGGTATGCACACACACAAACACAATGGCTGAGACAGCATGCACAAGGCCTGCACAAGCTCAAGCTAGACAAAATACTAGCATGGATCAGGAAGGTGGACACAAAATCCCAGTGCTAGCTGAGGAGCTATTGTTAATTAATTGATGGCTGCTGGGAGACACCAATTTCTCTAAAGGTACCCTTTTAGGGTATGAACTCCAGCGTAAGGCTACACATCCAAGAATATTTGGGCAGCAGAAATTGGACCCAGTGGGTTTAAAAAAATAAAAAGAGGACACAAAGTTGGGTGCGTATGGAATAGGGGCTGGATCTGGGAGGAGCTGAGGGAAGGGAGGGAATATGATCAAAATATAGTGTATGAAACTCTCAAAGAATAAAACACATGTTTCTATAGTTAGAGTGATCAGTATGTTCTTACTAACATAAAGACATTTATTTCAGTTGTAGCTAACCCAGAGCAGATTTCCTAGAGGATTCAAAATTTTGTACTAAACTTTAAGATGCTTATACCTCAAATGAGCCTTATTTTTTAAAAAGTAGTAGAAGTGAGAAAATGTCAATTCATATTTTTTCTGACCAAATGGTTTGCTTTCTTTAAATTATATTTAAAGTCCAGTTAGTTACTTACATGCCTGCCTTTTCTGAACTTATTGTAGCAATAAAAAATAATGTTTCGAAAGACAAAGCTCTTCAGGCTACAGGAAAGAGACTCCAGGGATAAAAGCAAGAGGAGAAAAACCAAGCCCATGGTAGCCAGTGTGAGCAGAAACTTCCCAATCCCATGCTCTCCAAAACCATACACGTTGTTCTGTGTGTCTGTGGATACAAGAGACACAGTCTCTTTACTTAAAAAACTGGTACAGTCCACGTTAGGGAATTCCTCGGGGGAGGGTCCCACCTGCTCAGAGGAGGGAAGATATGGGGAAGAATTATGGGATGGGGTGACTGGAAGGGGATTGTAAGTGGGATGTAAAATGAATAAGTAAAGCAATAATGATAATGATAATGATAATGATAATAATAATAATAATAATAATAAGAATCAATTATTTGAATTAAAAACAAACTGGCACAGCACCTAAGAAGGGGTAAATAGTAAGACATACAGAAAAAAAAGTTATCTCTGTTTTTGGGTTTTTGAGTTTGAGACACTTCACTTAACTGAGGTTGGCCCTTTTTTTTTTTTTTTTTGTACTGAAGAATAGATCCTTGTTTATTTAATCTTATGGACATAGTACTTGATGTTCATTGTTCTTCTTTCAATGACAATGATATCTGATTTGAAGAACAAATTTATAAATACACTTTACAGAATAACCATCTTCATTGGCAATTAGCATCAAAGATTTACATTAAACTATCTAAAATAATTGTACATGTGTTCTTTTCTTTTTTATTGGATATTTTATATATTTACATTTCAAATGTTATCCCCTTTCCCGGTTTCCTCTCTGGAACCCCTCTATCCCATCCTCCCTCCCCCTGCTTCTATGAGGATGCTCCCCTTCCCACCCACCCACTCCCACCTCACCACCCTGGCATTCCCCTACACTAGGGCATCGAGCCTTCACAGGACCAAGGTCCTCTTCTCCCATTGATGCCAGACAAGGCCATCCTCTGGTAAATAAGTGGCTGGAGCCATGGGTCCCTCTTTGATTGGTGGTTTAGTCCCTGGGAGCTCTGGGATTCTGGTTGGTTGATATTGTTCTTCCTATGGAGTTACAAACCCCTTCAGCTCCTTCAGTCCTTTCACTAACTCCTCCGTTAGGGACCCCATTGGAGACCCTGTGCTCAGTCCAATGGTTGGCTGAAAGCATCTTCCTCTGTATTTGTCAGACTCTGTCAGAGCCTCTCAGGAGGCAGCTATACCAGGCTCCTGTGAGCAAATACTTCTTAGCATCCGCAATAGTGCCTGGGTTTGGTGTCTGTATATGGGATGTATCCGCAGGTGGGGCAGTCTCTGGATGACCTTTTTTCAATCTCTGTTCCACACTTTGTCCCCATATTTTTTTTAGACAGGAACCCTTCTGGGTTAAGAATTTGGAGATGAGTGGGTGGCCGCATCCCCCAACCGGGGCCCTTGCCTTACCTCTGGATATGGTCTCTACAGGTTCTCCCTTCCCTTTGTTGGGCATTTCAGCTAATCTCATTTGTTGGATCCTAGGAGCCTCTTGCTTTTCTGACATCTGGGACTTGCTGGTGACTACCCCTGGCCTTCAAGCTACTCTGTAGTTAAGCCCTGACTTTCTTTCTTTCTTCAAAGTCCCAGATTCACAGGCATGACCTGTGCAAAATTAATTTTAGAATTTTAGGTTAGATTTAAGAAGTATAGGATTCAGTAAGTAAGTAATTGTCTTGTTATTTTATTCAACCTTCCTTGATGTGGTTATTTATAGTTGTGATAATTTTTTTTATTTTTATTTTTAATTTTAATTTAAATTTTTTTTTTTACTGATTTTCCCTCTAGCTTTTCTGTTTTCCTTTTGGCATTGAGGACTGAGCAGGGACACAGGGGTATATTCAGTGCTCTAGCACCAAGCTGAGACTGTCCCTTTTGCTAGTATTCAGTAGGAGATAATCTTACTATACATTTAATGAACATTTGATCCCATTTTCTGTGCAATTTTTATCACTTTTTTTTTTTTTTTGGACGGAGTCCTTTGAAGCCAAAAGTCTTCAATTTTTATGAGATATGCTTCTTTTTGTCTTCTTTGTGCTTTTTGGTTTCACATTCACTAAACTCAATCTCATATTGTTAAGACTGTACTTCTATATTTAGTTTTTGCATTTAGAGACTCATGCACAGTGAATTAAACGTTGTGTGTGTTATGCAGTGAAGAACTGAGTTTACTTTTTTGCATATGGATATTTAGTTTTCCTGTCACCATTTGCTTTATATCAGTATAGTCAGTGAAGTTGTCCTCTGGCTTTTATTTGCAGAGAATTCTTTTTTTCCATTTTTATTTTTAATGTATTTGTATCTTTATCTCTAATATGAGTCTCTTAAAGCAAAGTAGATTATAACTCAGGGATGGCGATTCCTCCAGAAGTTCTTTTATTGTTCATGTTTGTTTTGGTTATCTTGGATTTTTTGTTTTTCCATATGAAGCTGAGAATTGCTCTTTCAAGGTCTATAAAATTTTGATGAGGACTGCATTAAATCTGTAGATTGCTTTTGGTAAATGACCATTTTCACTACGTCAATCCTACCTATCTATGAACATGGGAGATCTTTCCATCTTCTGATATGCTCCTCGATTTCTTTCATCAGTGACTTGAGGTTCTTGTCAGATAGGTCTTTTATTTGCTTGGTTAGAGTCATGCCAAAATATTTTATATTATTCATGGCTATTTTAAAGTGTGTTGTTTTCCTAACTTCTTTCTCAGCCTTTTTATAGTTTGTATAAGGAAGGGCTACTGATTTCTTTGAGTCTACCAAGGTGGACTCTATGTCTCAAATCCAAGGACACTCAGAAAGGAAATTAAAGCTCAAAGCAGACATTGAACCCCCCACAATAATAGTGGGGGACTTCAGCACCCCACTTTCACTAATGGAGAAACAATGAAACAGCAACTAAATAGAGAAACAATGAAACTAACAGATGCTATGAACCATATGGATTTGACAGATCTACAAAACACTTCTCTTAAGATGTATATATTTACAGTATAATTTTTCCCTCAAGAGTTTCTTTCAATGTAACCTATAAATTTTGATATGTTGTTTCATTCACCTATTTTCTATTTCCTCTTTTGATAGTTTCTTTAAAATTATGATTCTTTAAGCTTGCAGTTTAATTTCTAATATTTATAAAATTTTAACATTTTTGAAATATATTATTAATTTCCAATTTCATTCTGCTACTGTTACAGAAGATATAACATCAGTGTTTTCAAATGTATCTAGACTTGTTGTTTAAACTGTGATCCTGGGAATTATTGCATGTAAGCATGTATTCTGTCATTTCTAGGTTGGTGTTCTACATAGAATTGCTAGGTTCAGTTGATTTAAGATGTTATTTATATATCTTGTGCTCTATCTAACATTGAGTATAGAACACTAAAGCTGGGTGTAATGGCACATACCTTTAATCCCAGGACTTGGTAGGTAGATGCAGGTAGATGTCTGTGGGTTTGATCAAGGCAAGCCTAGTCTACATAGTAAGTTTCAGGACAGTCAGAGCTACAAAGTGAGATGTCTCAAAACTAAAGCAAACAAAACTAAACCCTAAATAAACAAACAAACATACAAACAACCAAAATCTATGGAGCACTAAAGTCTCCAGCTATTAGTATATATCTAATATCTTTCCTTATTTCTACAGTTTGCTTAATATATTTTAGTCCTATGTTACATTTTAATATATAATGAATGATGTGAAACCTTTATCTATATAAAAATTTGCTTTTATACCTCATAAAATTTTGAGTTATAATCTACTTTGCTTTATATCAGTATAGTCAGTGAAGTTGTCCTCTGGCTTTTATTTGCAGAGAATTCTTTTTTTCCATTTTTATTTTTAATGTATTTGTATCTTTATCTCTAATATGAGTCTCTTAAAGACAGCCTATACTTGCATTATTAAAACTAAATCCTGACTATATATGCCTTTTCATTAGAGCATTCAATTAATTTACATGTAAGTACATCTGTCAGTTTTTCATTTGCCTTCTACATCATATCCTTTTTGTTCTTCAGTTATTCCATTTTTGTCTCATTTTTTCTAGTTTTTTTTTTGTAGGACAGTTTAGTTTATTTCTTACTTCTGTGGGTGTTACTTTCTTAGTGATCACCATGAGGATTGCAATTCTGTTTGTGGGATTTCATTCAAAAATTATTTTCTTTTCTAAAAAAGATTTTATTTTAAGTGCGTGTGCATACATGTGTATATGTATGTGTGTGTGTGTGTGTGTGCGTGTGTGTGTACACAAGTGAGTTCAGAGATCAGAGGTATGGGACTCATGTGGAACTGGATAGAGTAAAGGTATCTGTGAGCTGTTCAATGTGGGTGCTTGGAATAGACCTTGAGTGTTCTGGAAGAGCAATATGGGCTCTTAACTACTGAGGTATCTCTCAAGGCCAGGATTGCAATTAACATTAAAACTTATATGAAAAAGATTAGTTTGAATTGATATCAATTTACCCCTAGGAGTACACTCTGTTCTTACACAGTTTTATAAATCTCACTTCATGGCTGGGTATGATAGGTCATGCCTACAATCCCAACACTAGGGAGGTAGAAGCAGGAGGAAAGAAATTCAGGGTCATCCCTTTTTATGCAGTGAGTTCAGTGCTGCCCTGTGCTACATGACAACCTACCACAAAGAACCAAACCTAAACCAAACCACACAAAAACACACAAACAAAAGCCTTAAAGTGTTCTGGGACAGATTACCAGCTTGGCTGCTCTTTTGAAGATACCACAGTCTCAAGGCCTTCAGGAGGTCCACTGCACACAGGGCAACTGGTAAGAGACCTTCCATAACAGTCACAACCACTGCAGATCTGGAGGAGCCAAGTGGTCTTGGGACCCATCATTCCCTAAACCCCTTGCTCCCCGAATTCCACTCCCCTTCTGGCTGGTGCCTTCTGCCAGGGCAGATCACCACTTGCCTGCTCCTCTGAAGACACCACAGTCTCAAGGCCTCCAGGAGGTCGCTGCATGTAGGGCAACAGTTTTGCTGCACACAAGGCAACAGATCTCACAGTCTGAAGGTCTCCCAAGAGAACAGCTAAATGTGGGGCAACAGTTTGACTACTCCTCTGAAGACCCAACAGTCTGAAGGCCTCCCAGGAGATCTGCTGTAGCCAGGGCAACAGATCAGAAGCTTGTCTGCCCCTCTAAAGACCTCATAGTCTAAAGGATCCACAGGAAGTCTGCTACTGCCAAGACAACAGGCCTATCAGGAGACCAGAAGCAACCCGGGGACGAAAGAGGCAGGCACCAGACAGAGACACCCAGACCAGCTAACACCAGGGATAACCAGATGGTTAGAAGCAAGCACAAGGCCATAGGCAACAGAAGCCAATATGCTTTGGCATTATCCAAATCCAGTTCTCCCACCACAGCAAGCCCTGGATATACCAACACACCTGAAAATCAGGAAGCTGACCTAAAGTCCTATCTCATGAAGATAATCAAGTCCTTTAAAGAGGATATAAATAACTCACTGAAAGAAATACAGGAAAACATGGGTAAACAGGTAGAAGCCCTTAAAGAGGAAACAAATTAATCCCTTAAAGAAATATAGAAAATTACAATCAAATAGTTGAAGGAATTGAATAAGGTGGTCCAAGACCTAAAAGTAAAAGTAGAAATAATAAAGAAAACACAAATGGAGACAACCCTTGAAATGTAAAACCTAGGAAAGAGGTCAAGAATTACAAATGTAAGCATCACCAACAGAATATAAGAGATAGAAGAGAGAATATCAGGTGTAGGAGATACCTTAGAAGAGATTTGACACAACTGTCAAAGAAAATTCGGAACATAAAAAACTCCTAACCGAAAACACCCAGGAAATCCAGGACACAATGAAAAGACCAAATCTAAGAATAATAGGAATAGAGGAGAACAGATGATTCCCAGCTCAAAGGACCCAAAAACATCTTCAACAAAATCATAGAAGAAAACTTCCCCAACCTAAAGAAAGAGATGGCCATAAACATACAAGAAGCCTATAGAATACCAAATAGATTGGGCCAGAAAAGAAAATACTCCCATCACATAATAACCAAAACACTAAATGCATAGAACAAAGAAAGAATATTAAAAGCTGCAAGGAAAAAAGGTCAAGTCACATATAAAGGCAGACCTATCACAATTACACCAGACTTCTCAACAGAGACACTAAAAGCCAGAAGAGCCTGGACAGAGATCATGTAGACCCTAAGAGAACACAAATGCCAGTCCAGACTACTATACCTAGCAAAACTCTCAATCAACATAAATGGAAAAACCAAAATATTCCAGGATAAAATCTATATCTATCTACCAATCCAGCCTTTCAGAAGATTCTAGAAGGAAAACTCCAACACAAGAAGGGTACCTACACTAAAGAAAAAAAAACAAACAAGGTATTAATCATCTCACAACAAAACCAAAAGGAGAGAATCATATGCACATAATGCTACCTACAACAACAAACATAATAGGAACTAACAACCTTTGTATAGTTCTTTTTGTTCCTAATTGGTTGATTTCAGCCCCGAGTTTGATTATTTCCTGCTGTCTACTCTTGGGAGTGTTTGCTTCTTTTTGTTCTAGAGCTTTTAGGTGTGCTGTCAAGTTGTTAGTGTATGCTCTCTCCAGTTTCTTTTTATAGGCACTTAGAGCTATGAGTTTTCCTCTTAGCACTGCCTTCATGGAGTCCCACAAGGTTTGGTATGATGTGTCCTCATCTTCATTAAATTCTAAAAAGTCTTTAATTTCTTTATTTCTTCCTTGACCAAGTCATCATTGAGTAGAATGTTGTTCAGTTTCCACATGAATCCCCTGTTTTTGTTGTTATTGAAGACCAGCCTTAGTCCGTGGTGATCTGATAGAATTCAAGGGATTATTTCAATATTTTTGTATCTGTTGAGGCCTGTTTTGTGACCAATTATATGGCCTATTTTGGAGAAGATACCATGAGGTACTGAGAAAAAGGTATATTCTTTTGTTTTAAGATGAAATGATCTATAGATAATTGTTAAATCCATTTGGTTCATAACTTCTGTTAGTTTCACTGTATCTCTGTTTAGTTCCTGTTTCCATGTTGTCCATTGCTGAGAGTTGGATGTTGAAATCCCCCACTATTATTGTGTGAGGAGCAATGTGTGCTTTGAGCTTTAGTAAAGTTTTATTCATGTATTTGGGTGCCCTTATATTTGGAGCATAGATGTTCAGAATTGAGAGTTCATCTTGGTAAAGTTTTCCTTTGACAAGTATAAAGTGTCCTTCCTTATCTTTTTTGATTACTTTTGGTTGAAAGTCAATTTTATTTGATATTAGAATGGCTACTCCAGCTTGTTTCTTAGGACCATTTGCTTGGAAAATTGTTTTCTATCCTTTTACTCTGAGGTAGTGTTTGTCTTTGTCACTGAGGTGCGTTTCCTGTATGCAGCAAAATTCTTGGTCCTGTTTATGCATCCAGTCTGTTAGTCTATGTCTTTTTATTGGGAAATTGAGTCCATTGATGTTAAGAGATATTAAGGAAAAATGATTGTTGCTTCCTATTATTTTTGTTATTAGAGGTGGAATTATGTTTGTGTAGCTATCTTCTTTTGGGGTTGTTGGAAGATTACTTCCTTGCTTTTTTCTAGGTTGTAGTTCTCCTTGTGTTGGAGTTTTCCATCACTTATCATTTGAAGTGCTGAATTTGTGGGAAGATATTGTGTAAATTTGGTTTTGTCATGGAATATCTTGGTTTCTCCATCTATAGTGATTGAGAGTTTTGCTGGGTATAGCAGTCTGGGCTGGCATTTGTATTCTCTTAGGGTCTGTATGATATCAGTCCAGGATCTTTTGGCTTTTATAGTCTCTGGTGAGAAGTCTGGTGTAATTCTTATAGGTCTGTTGTTATATGTTACTTGACCTTTTTCCCTTACTGCTTTTATTATTTTTTCTTTGTTTTGTGCATTTGGTGTTTTGATTATTATGTGACAGGAGGAATTTCTTTTCTGGTCTAGTCTATTTGGAGTTCTGTAGGCTTCTTGTATGTTCATGGGCATCTTGTTCTTTAGGTTAGGAAAGTTTTCCTCTATAATTTTGTTGAAGATATTTACTGGCCCTTTAAGTTGGGAATCTTCACTCTCATCTATAACTGTTATCCTTACTTAGGTTTTGTCTTCTTATTGTGTCCTGGATTTCCTGGGAAATCCAGGTTTCCTGGTTTTGGGTTAGGAGCTTTTTGCATTTTGCATTTTCTTTGACAATTGTGTCAATGTTTTCCATGGTATCTTCTGCACCTGAGATTTTTCTCTACTATATCTTGTATTCTGTTGGTGATGCTTGTGTCTATGACTCCTGATCTCTTTTCTAGGTTTTTTTTTTTTATCTCCAGGGTAGTCTCCCTTTGTGATTTCTTTATTGTTTCTACTTCCATTTTTAGATCCTGGATGGTTTTGTTTAATTCCTTCACCTGTTTGGTTGTGTTTTCTTTCAATTCTTTAAGGGATTTTTGTATTTTCTCTTTAAGGGCTTCTACCTGTTTACCTGTGTTCTCTTGTATTTCTTTTTTTTTTTTAAAGACATATTCTGTCTTTAAATGCTTTTGAAAATATTCAATTGACTATGTCCTTTGCCTTACAGAAACTTGCCAGTTTCATGAGGTCCCATTTATCAATTCTTGATCTTAGAGCCTGAGCCATTGAAGTTCTATTTAGAAACTATTCCCCCTGTGCCAATGAGTTCAAGGCTCTTTTCCACTTTCTGTTCTATTAGATTCAGTGTATCTGGTTTTATGTTGAGGTCTTTGATCTACTTGGACTTGAGCTTTGTGCAAGGTGACAAATATGGATCTATTTTCATCTTTCTACATATAGATTGCCAGTTGGACCAGCAACATTTATTGAATATGCTTTCTTTTTTTCCCATTGTATATTTTTGGCTTCTTTGTCAAAGATCAAGTATCCATAAGTGTGTAGTTTTATTTCTGGGTCTTCAATTCTATTCCATTGATCAATGTGTCTGTCTCTGTACCAATACAATACAGTTTTTATCACTATTGCTTTGTAGTATAGCTTGAGGTCAGGGATAGTGATTCCCCAAAAAGTTCTTTTATTGTTAAGAATTGTTTTTGCTATTCTGGGTGGTTTGCTTTTCCAGATGAACTTGAGAATTGCTCTTTTCATGTCTTTGAAGAATTGTGTTGCTATTTTGATGGGGAATTTTGATGCATTCAATCTGTAGATTGCCTTTGGGTAAGATGGCCAATTTTTCTATATTAATTCTGCCAATCCATGAGCATGGGAGGTCTCCATTTTCTGAGGTCTCCTTTGATTTCTTTCTTGCGAGACTTGAAGTTGTAGTCATACAGATCTTTCACTTGTTTAGTTGGAGTTATGCCAAGATATTTTAAATTATTTGTGGCTATTGTGAAGGGAGTTGTTTCCCTAATTTCTTTCTCAGCCTGTTTATCATTTGTACAAAAAGGCTACTGATTTATTTCAGTTAATTTTATATCCATTTTGCTGAAGTTGTTTACCATTTGTAAAAGTTCTCTCATAGAATTTTTTGGGTTGCTCATGTATACGATTATATCATCTGCAAATTAGGCATATACCCAAAAGATGCCCCACCATGCCACAGGGGCACATGTTCCAGTATGTTCATAGCAGCCTTGGTTGCAATAGCCAGAAGCTGGAAACAACCCAGATGTCCCACAAACTGAAGAATGGACCCAGAAAATGTGGTTCATTTACACAATGGAATACTACTCAGCTATTAAGAATGAGGATATCCTGAGTTTGCAGGCAAATGGATGGAACTAGAAAATATCATCTGGTCTGAGTGAGGTAACTCAGGCCCAAAAGGACATGCATGATATATACTCACTGATAGGTGGATATTAGCCAAAAAAAAGTACAGAATATGCAATCAGGTATTGTGTGGGGGGAACAGGACTGAAGTCCTGAGGGCCAGTAGAAAGAATGAAAACAGGTAACCTTGGGAGGTAGGAGGCTGGGGGGACCCTCTAGAATGTACCAGAGACATGGGAGGTGAGAGCCTCTCAGGGCTCAAAGGGAGGGAACTTAGATGAAATGCCCTATAGTGGGAGAGGCAACTTGTAGAGTAAAAAGTAAAAAGATAGGGCATCAAGTGGAGGGATGGGGGTTGCCGTCCCACAGTCAGAAATTCTGACCCAGAATTGTTCCTGTCTGAAAGAACTGCAGGAATAAAAATGGAGAAGACCCTGAGGAAAAGGAGATCCAGTTTCAGGCCTAATTGGGATTTAGCTCAAAGGTAGGCCTCAAGGCCTGAAGCTATTACTGAGGCTATGGTGTGCTCAGAAAAAGGAACCTATCATGACTGCTCTCCAAAAAACCCAACAAGCGCTGAAAAGAGTCAGATGCAAATATTTACACCCAAACAATGGACAGAAGCTGTTAAACCCTGTGATTGAGTTAGGGAAAAGCTGGAAGAAGCTGAGGAGGAGGGCAACCCTGTAGGAGGACCAGCAGTCTCAACTTAACCGGACCCCCGAGATCTCTCAGACACTGGGCCACCAACCAGACAGCATATACTAGCTGATATGAGTCCCTCAATACATATACAGCAGAGGACTGCCAGGTGTGGATTCAGTCAGAGAAGATGTACCTAACCCTTAAAAGACTGGAGGCCCCAGGGAGTGGGAAGGTCTGGTCGGGTGTGGCGGGTTGAGGACATCCTCACTGAGATGGGAGGGAGGAGGTATGGGATGTGGAAAAGTCAACTGGTGGACTGGGAGGGGGATAAAATCTAGACTGTAAACAAAGATTAAATAAATATTAAAAAAAGAAAATAGTCAGGCAGTGGTGGCGCACTCCTTTAATCCAGCACTTGGGAGGCAGAGGCAGGCGGATTTCTGAGTTCGAGGCCAGCCTGATCTATAGCGTGAGTTCCAGGACAGCCAGGGCTACACAGAGAAACCCTGTCTCGAAAAACCAAAAAAAAAAAAAAAAAAAAAAAAAAAAAAAAAAAAAAAAAGAAAATACTCACAAGGCAGCCAGGGCACCGTGAGAGACCCAGAGGTTTGCCTGTGGCCATCCCTGAGTTTCTCTCTTAGGCATTTATCATACTGATATAAATATATAGCTACAGATTTTTGGGAACAAAGTCCATATTATCCACAGCATGCCCCTGACTGGTCCTATGTTTTTTCTCCCATCAGAAAACTTTTAGTTTGCATGTGTCTTTGCCAGCAGGGAGTGTCTATTGCTAATAACACACATTTGGATCTTGTTTTCAAATCCAATCAGCTAAATTGATTCTGTTAATTGGAACTGACACTGTTAGCATTCAGGATTATTACTCAGAAGTGTTTGCTGATTCACACAACTTTGTTCCTGTTTTTCTGGTTGGTTTGAGTATTGTTTATCCTCTTCCTTCCCCCTATTCATCTCAAAGTTAAATGGTTTACTGAGTTGAGAATTTTTACTTCTTCCTTAGTTCTCATTTATTTATGTATTCCTTTCATAAAATGAATTCTTTCCTGAGTTCCATGATCAGGACTGCTTTTCTTATTTATCCTCGTATAGGGCTTCTTTAAGTATTTTCTATAGTGATGTTTTACTGGGGAATGAGCTGCTTTATTTTGTGTTTACTTGAGAATGTTTTCAATTTCTATTGATGGTAAAAGTTAACTTTGATAGATACAGTAAATTTTGTGAACAGTTAACTTTCTCACTGTTTCAAACACATATTCCATGCTGTCATGACTTTTAGGGTTTCTATAGGGATGGCTAGTATAATCCTGAGATTAGTCATTGTAAGACGTTTGAAATTCCTCTCTTGTAGTTTTCAGTATTCTTTATTCTGTAGTCTTAACAAACAATGATGTGATATGAGGGGTATTTTCTGGTCATGCTTATTTGGGGTTTTTACTGCCTCTTATTGGCTGCCTATACATTCCCCCAAAGTAGAAACAGCAGCAGCAGCAGCAACAAACTTTCTACGAGCATTTCATGGATTAGGTGTAATGTACTTCCAATTTGCATCTCAGCTCATTCTACTCAAATGGAAGAAAACCAGGTTTTTCTTACTTGACATAATCTTAGGAGAAGTGTAGAAAGTAGAAAAAATATAGTGTTTTTATGAACCCAAAGTATTCCCAATACTCACATGAGTCACTGCAATCCACATAAATGCTTCTGAATTCCCTAGCACACAGTCTTTTCACCTCATAGTCATCAAAATACTTGCTGATACTCATTGCTAGATTGTAACTAGGCAGTGCCATTAAAGTTGTCCTTATGAGGATGTGGACAAGTCTAGGAAAGTCATTACC
The DNA here is from genome assembly GCA_021653895.1 of Mastomys natalensis. Lineage (NCBI taxonomy): Eukaryota > Metazoa > Chordata > Mammalia > Rodentia > Muridae > Mastomys > Mastomys natalensis. Next base: position 555,384 of record JAJTUV010000427.1, on the reverse strand, counting down.
TGTAATTAAAAGATAATAGATTAGCTACAATGATAAGAAAAGTAGCAAACCTCCTCATGAAAACAAACTTCTCCCAAGTGGTTAAGTCATTCTCAGACAATTCTCAAACTATCAGAGGATCCTTGAGAAAGCACCACTTGTTAATGTAGCCAGCCAGAAGTCTTGTGGGAAAAGTATTAACCACACAATTGAAGAGTAGCTTTGGATAACAGTGACTTCCTAGAATCTGTTTTCCTTTTCTTTTTATTCTTGGTTCTTCTTTTCCTGTCTCTCTCCTCCATGTTCTCTTCCACCTCTAACTTCCACATATCTAGTCAGTAAATATTTGCTGATTTCCAAAACACACAGGTTTTCAGATTATTGGAAAGTGTTCATCAGTTAACTTTAAACTCTCACATTATTTCACTCCTGTTTAATTTATGTATGTCCTGGAAAAGGGGGAAATTGTACGGTGTTCTTACCATAAAATTGCACGATAGTGTAAATGATGATACTGAACATAGTTGAAAAGTAGTTAAACAGTGTTATTTTGATGTAGGCAGCAGTGCTACTATTGAACAGAAAGCTTCCAAGATAAGTGAGAGGAACAACACACCAACCATAGAGCATAAAAATCAGAAGCGTGTCCAGGAAGTTGTAATGCACAACAAATGCCTCCAGCTGGCAGAATTTGAATATACCCTAGGACATAGAGTATAGAAAATCAAGATGAAGGATAAACTGTGCAGCCACTGTTTCTATTAGACCATAATTATTAGGTACTAATTTTGGTTATTTTTTTAAGCTTTAGAGTGGAAACCTTAAGTGAATCATTTCTTCAACTGGAATTATTACAACGAGCACAGTAACTAAGCTTCTCTTTCTGTTTTTCTCCTCTTTGAAACAGTCCTTACTTCCCATAGTCATGATCAAATACAAAGTAATTATATTTGTATTAAGCCAAACAGAATTTTCCCTGGAAAAAGACCTTGGTTACAGGTCACTTTTCTTAGGATTCCCCTTATGGCTGCTTTGTTCAGTGTGCCTTCTGGTGGCTGTTCTGAGCCTTGGGATTCTTTTTCAGTCCTCTGAATTACAACTGAGAAGTGAACTGAAGAGCACACAGAGTTAGAGTGATATAGATTTGGAAAAAATATTAGTTTACTAAGGAAATTCTAAAATTCTACATACTGGCTTGTAATTTCAATCCTTTAAAAATAACATAGTCGTACCTTCTGATCAATAACATGATTATTTAGCAAGATCACTTACTCATGGAAAGAAAGGCTAAACTAAGAATGTCCCATTAGAATCTTGTGTAGTTCCTGGAAATAGAAAATATTTCCAAGTAGTAGTGTTTAAAGGAAGCACATGAAGAGAATCATTAATTGTAGAATCTAATGCCCTCACTACGGTTGGATCCTCCTTTAACAACAAAGAGGACTGTATAGTCAGGAAGAAATTATGGGAAACTTGAGGCACAAGTGTGAGAAAAGCCTCAAGTTTCATTTACCTGGTTTCATTTAAATTTACCTAGACAAGTGAAGCATGTACTCAGTTGTTACACAGGATGTGAGTCAATATAGTAAAAACAGGAAATTAAAAAATAATGTAAATTAAATGAAATTAGGATTTTCTTGAAATAAGCTGCTTTGAAAGTTTATATGAAAACAAAAAAACATATTATGGCAAAGGGGACATTATGCCAAAGAAAATTAATAGAGGGAGTGGGGGAATGACAATGCATAAAGGGAATTAAATGTATTTGAACACTGCTATACTTAAGAGAGACTGTTCCAAGCAGCACATTAGAGTTGGAAACAGATGCAGACTTCTTGCTTTTATGCACAAGGCTCTGGGTTCAGTCCTTAGTACCATCATAAAGTGGTCCATTACATACATACCAACAGGATAGAATTTAAAAATACAAAATATAATTAAATGCATATTGTTAGTTAATATAGGACAAAATGAGTATTTCAAATAAGCAGGAAAAGCTTATTACTTTAAAAATAATGTTAGAATAATGAATTAGCTATTTGGGAAAAAACAGAATTATTACATCATGTTTTACCAAGAAATAGTTTTTGAATGAGGAGAAAATATCCATTAACAATATTGGTAAAGTGAGCAGAGTCTGATGCATTAAAGCTTGAAGAAGAAAATACTCTTCCCTCAAGATTTTATGGGATGGAGAATCCAGTGAGAACAGCATATTTTGAGGCATATCTCCAAATCAATATTGACTTAGCTATGCAAATCCTTGGTAAGGCTAATCATTCTAACATTTACTTAAATTTAAGTTCTTAAAAGATGTTTCTGTTTACACTCTCTAATATATGTCTAATGAAGAGATAAGCTAATGTCAAAGGCAGAATAAGATTCTTAGAAGCAGGAAGTTGCAGAGGTTGTAGAGATGGCTCAGTGGTTAAGATCACTAGGCTGCTCTTGCAGAGGTCCTGGCTTCAGTTACTAGCACACTCATAGTGGCTCCTAGCTATCCATAACTCTAGTTCCAGTGGAACTGGCACTCTAGGAGCACTGGATACATACATGGTGCACATATTTACATGGAAACAAAACATTCATACACGAAAAAGAAAATCAATTAATCTAAAAAAAATTTTGACTTCTTTTCCTAGTTGTATATCTTTATTTTCCTTCTCTTGCATAATTGTCCCAGCTAGTGATTTGAGCACAACATTGAAAAGGAGCAGAGATAGTGGATTTCCCCATCTCACTCCTTGTTGTGGATAGCCCCGGCCTTGTATTGGTTTGATATTAATTCCCCTTTCCTGTGAAGGGCTGCAGAGGAGGTCTGAGTCATTACACAGGTGATTTTTAGTGAACCTTCTGCCCATCTTAATTTGTAAAATAAAGGCTGGAGCCAGTGATTGGGCAGAGGAAGGGGAGGTGGAGATATAAAGGTTGGTGGGAAGAGAACAGGGAGAAGGATGACAGGAGGACAACTGGAGGAATACAATGGAAGAGGAAGACAACAGAGACAACGGAGTCGACGATGATGACTGGGGAGAGAAGAGAGAGAGACGACTAGGGAGAAGAGAGGAGAGAGAAGATGACGGAGGACGATGGAGGAGGATGACTGGGAAACAGGAGGTAGAAGGACAAACGCAGGGTCTGGAAAACCCTTAAGTTATAAGGGTCTTATAGCTGGGGAACAGAGTAGTGTAGGGGTATCTGCCCAATCTAGGTTTACAGAATATATTCATAATTACTGAGTTGTGTTTTCATTGAACGGCCCTGATTGGGTTAGAGATTTAAATATCTCCCACAACAACTCCTCAGTAGAATTGCTTCAAACTTTTCTCCATTTAGCATGTAGACAGCTATGGTTTCTCATAGCCAGATTTATTTATGTTGAGTCTGTTTTCTCTGGTCCTACTTCCTCCTTTTATCATGAAGGCAAGTTGGATTTTGTCAAAGGCTTTTTTCTGCATCTACTGAGATGAACATGCGATTTTCACCTTTAAGTCCATTGACATGACTTATTACACTTGTCAACTTGCATACATTGAACCATCTCAGCATTTCAGGCTAAAGGCAACTTGTTAATGGTGCACAATCTTTTTATATATCTCAGTATCTAAGTTGCAAATATTTTGCAGGACATTTTTGACTTTATGTTCATCAGAGGTATTTTCTTGTAGTTTTCTTTTTTGCCATATCTTTACGTGGTTTAGTATTAGAGTGACACTAGCTTCACAGAAGGAATTTAGGAGTGCTCCATTTCTTTTCTCCCTCCCTCCCTCCCTCCCTCCCTCCCTCCCTCCTCCCTCCCTCCCTCTCTCCCTCCCTTCCTCTTTCCCTTTCTTTCTTCCTTCTCCTCTTTCCCTTTCTTTCTTCCTCCTCCTCTTCCTCCTCCTCCTTTTTGTTTAATAGTTTAAGAAGGATTGGCTGTAGATTTTCTTCGAAAGTCTGGTAGAACTCTGCTATGACTGCATCTGAGCCTTAGCTTTTTGTAGCTGGAAAGCTTTTATTATTATTTTAGCCTCTTCATTTTTTATGTTATGTTAGGTTGTTGTTTTCAGATTAATTTTGGTAGTTGGCAGAATCTAGAAATTTACAGTTTAAGGTTTTCCAGCTTAATGGAGTACAGACTTTTAAAGAATTCCCTTATAATGTTCTTTTCTCTCCTTTTCTTTCTTTTGAATAGTTGGACCAAAGGCCTGTCATCTTGTTTATCTTCTTATTAATTCTTTGCATTGTCTCTATTTCACTAATTTCTGCTCCGATTTTTATTATTATCTGCTACTCACTAGATTTGGATCTGTTTTGTTTTTATTTTTCAAAGTCTTATGTTGTATCATTAACCATTCATTTATGCTTTTTATGATTTTTTAAAAATGTAGACAGAATCAAATTTCCCTCATAGGACAGCTTTCAATAAAAGGGATACTAGAAAGGAAAGAAGAAACTATCCCTATTTACAGACTATCCCTATTTACAGATGACATATTATACACAAGAGATCCCAAAAATTCTTACCAGAAAACTTCTGGAAATGATAAATTCAGAAATGTGCCAGGATACAAACTCAATGTGCACAGATAAATTGCTTTTCTATACACCAACAACTAACATATAGAGAAAGAGATCATAGACATACTTCCATTCATAATACTCTCAATGAAAACAGAATATTTGGGAATAAACCTAACTAAAGAAGAGAAGGACCCCTATAGTAGAAAATTTTAAGTTGCTGAAGAAAGATATAAAGAAGGACACTAGAAAAGACATTCTATGTTTATGGATTGGTACAATTAACATTGTGAAAATAACAATTTTACCAAGGCTATTTACAGATTCAGTGCAATCCCAATCAAAATCCCCATCTCATTCTTCACAGAAATAGAAAAAAAATTATTCTAAAATTCATATAGAACCACAAAAGAACCCAAATAGCCAAAATCAATCCTGAAAAAGAACATTCCCAGAGAGATTACTACTTGAGATGTTAAAATTTATCACAGGATCATAGTAATAAAAACAATATGATATTGGCACAAAATCAGACACAAAACATCAATGGAACAAAACAGAACACTCAAGCATGAGTACACATAACCTCAGCCATTTATATTTGACAAAGGATACCAAAAATGTACACTAGAGAAAAGACAGAATCTTCAACAAATGATGCTTGTGATATTGGGTGTCTATATGCAGGAGGATGATATAACCTGTATATATCACCTCACACAAAAACTGACTTGAAATAATCAAGACCTAAATGTGAAACCTGAAATACTGAAAGTTCTAGAAGAAAAGCTAGGCAGTGCTCTCCATGATATAGATGCAGGAGAGCACTTTCTGAATAGGACACCACTTGCTCTAGAATTTTGGCAAGTGAGACTTTATAAAACTAAAAGACATCTGCACAGCTGGGGAAACAGTCAGGTGAAAAGGAAGCTCAGAGAGGGATGGGAGAATTTTTTTTCAGCTAAACATCCACCAAAGATTAATAAGAGTACATAAATAACACATGTACACACTGTGGGTAAATGGGGCTGCAGCAGGGGAGGCTGTCTGGAGGCTTCCATGAGGTGGGGGACCCACATACAGGAGAAAGTCTGGAGTTCCAAAGGCTTGAGGCTTCAATGGCAGGTCCCAGCAGGCCCCAATGACACGAGGAAGTCCTTGGTTCCAAAAGGTTCCAAAAGGGTTTATTGTCATGGCGGATGGTGGATGGATCTGGATGTACCCCCCCAAACTCAGAGCAGACCTGAGTTAAGTAGGGAGGAGAAAGGGGGATGTTCTGGGGGGTTTAATTGGCTCTGCCCTCTGGCCTTCATTAGTATGTAAATCTCTAGGGCTTGAGACCTGTAGTCACACCCTCTACCTATGCACTTTGGGAGGGGCTGTAATGGCCTACGTGACCGAACAATGTAGGTCCATGGAGATTAGACTGATTGTCAGGACCCTGAGTTCTGGGGACGTGGCTGAACTCCTGCCGTTTCTCCCTTGGAGTCTCGGGGTTCTAGGCCCATGCCCATCCAAGAACCAGGATACCCTTATGCAGTCACACACACACACACAAAAAAAAAAAAAAAAAAAGAAAAGAAAACAGACCAAAGAAATCCCAACCCAAACCAACTATCCAAGTAAAGAAAACAACAACAAAAGTTCAAAAAAACCATTTTAAAAAGTATCTCAAAGATTTTTTTTATCATCCCTAGCAATTAGGGAAACATAAATCAAATGCCTTTTGAAATTCCATCATACTTCAGTCAGAATGGCAAAGATCAATGAAACAACTGGCAACAAATGCTGTGTGTGTGCACAGAAAGGAAACCTTCATTCACTGTTGGTGGGATTGCAAACAACTTGAGAAATCAGTTTGAAAAATACTCAAAAATTAAAAATAAATCTACCTATGGCCCAGTTATAGCAATCCTTAGCATATGCCTAAAGGACTTAGTCTATCCCACAGGTACTTGCTAAGCCATGTTCATTGCTGTTCTAGTCACAACAGCCTACATGAATACAGCCTACAGGAATAAAACAACCTACATGTCACAGAACTGATACACATATAAAACACTATACTAGGGAAAAAGGAAATTTGCAGGTTAAGTGGGATGAAACTAGGAAGTATTATATTGTATGAAGTAACCCAGACACAGAAAGACAAACACTGCATATTCTCTCTTATCTGAGGTTCCTAGCTCCAAATGGTGATATGTGAATATATAACTTGGAGTAGCTAGGAAAATAAAATGGGATAATTGTGCAGTGCAACGGGGGAAATAGAGCTAGTTACAAGTGATTTAAAGGGTGAAATGGGAAAATGAGGAGCTCTAAGTAGAGAAGAGGAGGAAGATAAATACATAAGAGGGTAAAATAAAAGTAAAACTGTCTTGTTAATATATAAATATATATGCATAGTATAAGTAAAGAATTTCCTATCTAGACTGACAACATTTTCTCATATAGCCAGAAACCATCTATCAGAATATGTAATACCAAGCATGAGAAAGTACCTTTTGAGTTATTGGTTAGGTATGTCCAAGACTACCTGTAGGGCTACTAAAACGTTATATAGCTTATTGGTGTTGCCCTTGGTTATAATGATCCTCTACATTTAGAAGGAATCCTGTTGGAGTACACTGTGTGAAATTGTGTCTCTGTCCTTCTTCACCTATCTACGGCATTTTTGATTGGCTTTAATACAAAATCTGATGGCCAATTAGCTGGGCAGGAAGTGGAAGGCAGGACTTCCTGGGAGTAAGAAAGAAACCCTGGGAAGAAGAGCCTTTTCACCAGGAGACAGATGTGACTATGGGCCTGGAAGTTATAGATAGTCATATGGCTACATGGGGCTAGGTGGTTGGATTAACTTAGATGAGGTAGCTGAGAGTCTGCCCAGCTAAGGTATAAGCTTTAAAATATTAAAAGGTCTCTGTGTGGTTATTTGGGGAAAAAAACTGGTTAAGGAATAATTGCTGCCATATTCCAGCATTAATTAATATATACAAAACATAATAATTTAATTTAATAGATAATAGAAATTTTCCTTAACTGCCAAATACTATAGACTTGGCATTATAAATGTATATCATACCTTATAGTTTCATAATTGTTGCGTAATTTATAATTGTACTTAATTTATGTTAGAAAGAAAAAGAGCCTTTTAGTGAACTAAAAAGGAAAATTGTAGAGAGAATATCTTGTGTATTGTATGGATGCATCACCTGTCAATTAAAAAGACCTATGGCCTATAGGAAATAGTAGAATAGAAGGTGGGACATCTGGAAGGCATAGAGAATTCTGGGATTGACCAGGCCAGAGTTTGGACTGGGAAGATGTGAAGAGATGGACATATTATACCTGAGCACAGTTACCAGTCACATGGCAGAATGTAGACGAAAATAAATGGGTTATTTTAAGTTATGATCTAGTCAGAGAAGAGCCTAACCATATAGCCAACTTATTTGTAAATATATTTTGAATCTGAGCCTTATTTCTGGGAGCATGGGGCTGGGAGGAAGAACCAGACTAACTTCTACAGAATTTCTATTCCTAAAGACATTATGCACTTCAAATACAGGTCCTCCAACTGAAACTGACCTCCATGCCTCCTCTCTGAGGATCAGATTTTATGGTACCATAGGGTGTCATTTAAGCTTCCAAAGGAAGGAAGTAACCAATAATCTTACCCATCTATCACACCATGAACCACAATGGCAAGATTAGCATACCTTGACAATAAGCAACAGCTCTCTAACTGCATTGAAGACACACACAACAAGATGGAAATCCTACCTTATACTGGGTTCTAATCAACTACTCAGGGTTAGTGAGGTCGTAGATCTTGGAGAAGAACCTTCAGCTGCCACTTTACTAAACCATCATAATCCCTAATGGCACTATAAACATTTGTTCTTTTACCCACAGATAAATGAACTCCTAATTTCTAACCAAGGAAAACTTGCAACAGAGAGAGACCATTACGGAAAACCACAATCAATCAAAATGCAGAATTGTGGAGCCCAATCCAACTGATACAACATAAGTTCTGAACTTAAGACTCAGGGATCACTATGAAAGGAATGCAAAGATTGTTAAGAACCAGAGAAACAGGGAGTTTGCTATGAGATTGAGGCTCCGACTCATGCCAGAAGATAAACACAGTCTCACCAACATGGCTGCCTAAACAGGACTTGAATAAGGGCAACAATAATAGACATGTTAAAGTGGATGTAGGAAGTTCAGCAGGACTTAGCCCTAGACAAAGAACTCCAGGCAACTAAGGAATGCCAAGAGTAGGTGAAACAGTCTTCCTCAGGGAAAAACACACCAATTAGTTACCTAACACTACACCACCACCAATAACAACAACAACTACAATAAAAGAAAAAAAAAGAGAGTCCACGAATCTGAAAGAGTAAGAGGGCAGAATAGGGAAAAGATCGAAGGGAGGAAAGGGAAAGGGGGATTGTAACTATATTATAATTTCAAGAAATTAAAAAAATCCAAAAGAAATTGTGACTAGGGCCCCAGTAGTAAATTGAAACATACTGTCCAGGATGACTGTGCGTATGAGTGACAACGAGTTTGAGAGTAACTCCAAAGTTCTGACTGTCTTAGGCTGTAGAGGCAGAGAAGACCTTCTCTGAGCCTTATTTTTCTGCTTATAAATATGATGAATTAAGACTCATGTCCAGTGTTTGTGGTATCATATAAAAATAGACATAAGAAACAACTTTGGTCATTAGCCATACATAGGAATATTGGTATAAATATTGAAAATAGATGCTTTTATTTATTTCTTGCTTTTTAATCTGTCATCCAGGAAATGGACACACAAGTGTGCCAGCCACGTTTTAAGAACCATAAAAACAAGTGACACCTTGGCATGGAAATTAAAAGTCAAGTTTGTTCAATTAAGTTTAGGTTAAAAAATTTCCAGTAATTTATAGTGTGTGTGTGCTCGCGCGCGCGCGCGTGTGTGTGTGTGTGTGTGTGTGTGTGTTGTGTGCGTGCATGTGTGCATGTGTGTGTACATGTAGAAATCAGAGGACAACATGTAGGAGTCAGCTCTCTTCTTCCACTATGTGGATCCTGGGGATTGCACTAAGATCACCAGGTTTGACAGAACCTGCTGCATCTTGCTAGCCTGAAATTGATTTTAACTCTATAGAGGAGAGATTGTAAAGCTAGGTACCAGGCTTGAATTAGTGAAAGATAGACAAACAGACCATCAGCAAGATGGTAATCTTCTCTTGCTATGTTTATTTGATGATGAACTATGTACCAGGGACTGGAACTGACACTAGTATCCAGTCTTGCACATTAAAAAATCAAGTGTTCCTCAGTTCTCTCTACCTTAAGGTGTCTCTGTATAATATAGAGTATTTGCTTCTCACACTACCAATATTCCTGGATTCTGGTCTTTGGTAGTTAAGCAGCTCTTACAGTTGGTGAGATATAGACTCTATCTTCAGAACCAGTTCTTGGGCTCCTCTGCAAAAAATATGAATCGTCTTGTGGGAACCAAACTGATAAAGTTTATGTCTTTTTTTCTTCAAAAATTAGTTATCATTTCATAGTACAGTCTGTGGGAATTACTAGTTCATCTTTCATAATAGTAGTTGGTATACTTTATTTTCAATTCTGTGCCAATGGAGAAACAATAGACTTTGTGAGGACTGAAACAAATTTTATTCACAATATTTTATCTTCAACACTTATATAAAAATAAATTTACCCCTTTTATACATATTTTATTCCCCTTAACTATGTACCTTTTGTATATTATTTCTAAAATATGCCCAGAAAATAAGTTGCTATTGTTTTCTAACCTGTAAAATAATTATATTAACAGATGGTATATACTCCTACATATGCACTCTCTAGACTCCTTTCTCAGTTTTTCAAAATGAGTTCCAAGTCAAAACCAGTTTTGCTTTGGAGCTTGGCTATATTGAGCATGGAGTTTAAGTATGGAAGATCAATAGCAATAGAACCTGACCTTAGATCTTGAATATGAACTATGTAGTTCAGCCCCAGTTTTCTCAGTGGGCACACTAGGACTGAGTAGGCATTGTCCTAGCTATAATTAACTTGTCAGCACAAGTTTAAAGGTTTTAGAGCAGATTTTGGACAGGACATATTAGTGAGCAAATATATGACAGTATACTCAAGGGAGGTTTTTCAAAGAAATGATCTCTTCAGTGAAAGAAAGTGGTGCACAGCATGTCCTTAATGAGAGTCGACAGCAAATCTCTAGGGTGGTGAGTCAGTGTAGGGTCAAATTGACAAATTTCATTTTAGGATATAACCATTTTTGTAGAAATTAGTATGGACCACGGAGGGTAAAGGATGCTTCATGCAGTTGCAGCTGATACTCACCAGCAATACACAGCAGGCAATGAAGAAGAAGATGAGGTCACACAACAAGGCAGAGAGCCAGTAAGTAGGTACACAGACCCCAGCCAGAAACTGGATATGCTTGGCTTGACTGATTCTTTCAGTCACTGTTTGGATACTAAAAGACCCGACCACCACAGAAATGCCAAAAGCTAAACACTGTACTATTTGTAATCCATTTACAGGCCTACAGAAGAAGAAATAAAATGTGAAATAAACTATGAAATATAGGTAGAAAATACTGATATTGGCCATTTTTCAAATATATGTGATTAATCAAGTAAACGTTTGTTAAGACTCAATTTCAGAAAAAAGGAAAATTATACATACACTGTGTTCGAACCATAATGAGGGAGAGGTTGAGGCTTATTGAAGACAGTAATGGAAGCATTAGGGCCAGAAAGTATCATAAAAAGAATGCTGTCTAATATTGACAGGGATATTGCAGGTGAGTGGTATGCTTCATTATTGAAGAAAACAGTGAGCACTGTTTTGTTTCTCTCAACTGTAATAGAAAGTGCAACAACACAGAAGGTACGACAATGTTTATTTTCTAATATGTAATCATTCATGTCACCTAGAATAAAAAAAGAAAATGTCAGTGAGTCAACATGTACCCAGAAATTATATTAGAAAAAATGGATTTAAAAAAGTTATGGGGTTTATTTTTCCACTTACCATTTTGTTTTCTAAATTCTGGCAATGGATGTTTTTCTTCAATAATTTTACTCTATCATTAATCTTACAATGATCTCACTGTATAATTCATAACCCAATCATATATTAAAAATATTTTTTTGAGACAGGCCTTCTCTATGTATCCCTGGCTATCCTTAAACTTTCTATGTAGACAAGTCTGGTCTCAAACTCACAGATATCTACCTGCTTCTCCCAAGTGCTGGAATTAAATGTATGCAACACTATGACTATTTTAAGAATATATTTTTCTTAACTGTCAAGAATAAGCATAGTTCGTTATTTTAAAGAGTTGCTTTGGCTATTCCTTTTGAGTTGTATTCCTATATAAATTTTAGAATTGGTCTATAACTACTGGAGCTCCTGTCAGTCATGTTGGGTATAAGCTGCTGGCCTGTGTCTACTTCTCTCCCTTGGAGTAGCTAGGCCCCTTGTCCACCAGAGAGGAGAGAGAGAGAGAGAGAGAGAGAGAGAGAGAGAGAGAGAGAGAGAGAGAGAGAGAGAGGTTTAGCCAGTTGCAGGAAGGATCTTGGTCAGTGGTGAGTATATGGGCAAAGAACACACATCTAGGAACAGCTTCAGAGAACTGGTTTTGTTTAATGGGGGCATATTTATGCCCATGGGGAGGTGGCCAGGGTCTCTGGGGCAAGGTTTGTTTGGTTTTGTACAATTGGCCAGGACAGGGGTGTTGGAAGATGCTTCATACTCAGGGGCTGTGGGATCTAGGGGTGGAGTATACACCTTATGTATCCATAGTATGGATATAGTTCAAACAAGGAGTGAAGACTGGTAACTGTCAGGGTAGTAAATTCTTACTAGGGTTGATGGTGGGGCAGATGGCCTCATGGCATTAGATTAGGAGACGGGAGAGAGCCAGGCTCCTGTCCTCATCTGAGGTATCTGGGACTAAAGATCTCCTGGACTTTCCTCTGTAATCTTGGGCCATTACAATCACACATTGGAGGATAATCTACAACAATTAATTTTTAAACCAGCACAATCCCTGACAACAATCTATAAACATTTGTCCTTATGCCCATAGTTAAGTGTAGTCTTCACCCCTCATCAAGGAAACTTCTCTTTGCAATGGATGAAGAGTGCTACAGAAACCATAGCCAATCAAAATGCAGTATTTTGGAGCCTAGTCCTAATAGATATATCTGCAATGCATTCCCACACCTAAGGCTTGGAGAACATTTTAGAAGATGAGGTGGAAAGATTATATGGCCTAGAGCAACAGAGAGTTTGCTGTGAGACTATGTGTCCTAGAAATAGCAGAAGATATACCCATAAAGCCTCACCAATGTGCCCAAACATGAGCTGAACAGGGGTGGCATGCCAAAGTGGATGAGAGAAAGCCCACAAAGCCTCAGCTCTACATGGAGAACCACAGGCAACTGAGTAAAGCTCAGAAGTGGTCCTCCGCAGGGAAGAGGACACCAATTGTTTGTCTAGTGCCAAACTGTCAGCTTTGAAAACATAATACAAGTACATTACATAGACTGATTAAATTATATTTACAAATTCATGTAAATACATGCGCACATGCATGGGATGTGTGTGTGTGTGTGTATGTGTGTGTGTAACAGTGAGTCAAAATAGAGGCCATGAATTTTAAGGAGAGTGGGGTAGGACACATGGGAGAGTTTGGAAAAGGAAAGGGAAGGGAGAAATACAATTACACTATAACCTTAAAAGAAAGATACAACAGAAATATATTGTTTGGTATACCACAGATATTCTGATTCCAAAATGAGCAATCTACATTGGTTGTTCTTCTGTGCTAATCAAGTACCTTTACCTACCCTATTCTTGGTGGTGGACCTACTTCTTATGTACCTGGTACTATATATGGTATCCTGGCCTCAACCCAGCTTTAGTTCCTAGGCCTAAAACCTCTCTGCCTGTGGTGGCCACAAGAGCTCTGCAACTTTCTCAACCACTTTTGTCATATCTCTCTTTTTCTTGATGTAAATACATATTTGAAGCTGGAATGGTTGCTATATGGAATACTATCAGCCCAGCAGACTTCCTTGATGTCATATTTTGAGACAAGAGTCACACAACCATATATTTTAAATAAATTGTCCAAACATACTGGTGAGTTCTACAGAACATCTTCTCAAATTTTACTTTTCAAAGTATGGATATAGCGAGAATTTTCTCTTTACATCTTTCCTTTTTGCTTAATATTTCATCTTTCATTTTATCTATTTCCTTTTACATTTTACTATAGGTGGTAAGGACAAACCAAAGCATAATTGTAACACTTTGTTTAGAAATAACCCTGGGGAAATATCTTTATCGCTTACATGTTCTACTCTCCACAAAGTAGCAGAATACAATTAAATCAAGTTATTTGTTTGTGTTTTTATGTTTTAGAATTTATTCTAATTTTAAATGTAATGTATATGAGTTTTTTTTTTTGCCTGCATGAATTTCTGTGCTCTTCTTGGATACCTCGTGACCACAGAAGCATTGAAGAAGGCACTGGATCCCCTGGAATTGAAGTTACAGGTATTTGTGAACCACCAAGTGGGTGCTTGGAACATAACATATGTCCTTTGGAAGAGCACTCAGTGCTATTAATCACATAGCCATCTCTCTATCCTCTATTTGCCTCTTCCTTTAATTTTAATAACATGCTCCTCATTACTGTTTGATATCTAATCAGAGCATCCTTGATGCTCATATTTCAACTATGTTAACTTCATGATAATCTATTCTGAAGATAAAAATTTTCTTTAAAGCTTTTTTCTTTTCTGTATTCATACTCATCAGAATCATCTTTAGTATCTCCCAAAAGCATTTTCAAAACTAGAATTCTAGCATACATTTTCAAACTCTATAAGCCTCTCGTTGTATTATTCAAGAGCCAGTTCCATACTTTTGGGTATATGCTATACAGCACTCACTTCCTGGTACCAAAATGTATCTTTATTTTCTCAGGCCTCCATAAGAAATTTCACAAATTGGATAACTGAAGCAACAGAAGTTAATTTTTCAGTTGAAGCCTAGAAGTCTGAGGTTAGTGATGGGAGGTTTGGTTTCTTTTGATACTTTTGCCTTGCATTTTGGGTAGCACTTTTGTCTGTGTCCTCACATGGTCTTTCCTTTCTGCATGCATGTTTACATCTATCTTTCTTTCTAATTTTAAATTATGTGTGTCTATGTATATATCCATATGCCAGGTGTGTATCCACTGTGGCCAGAAAATGGCATCTGATCCTCTGGAGACAGCTGAGTAGCTTGATAGAGGGGTTAGAAAGAACTTGGGTCCTCTGGAAGAGCTCTAACAGCTGAGCCATCTTTCCAGTTCCCACTTTCTTCTTTGTATAAGAACAACAGTCACAGAACTGGGTCCTATGTTGGTTTAAATTTAATTAGAATTGAAAAAATTTTACCAACAAATAAACAAGACACTTGTAGTTGGGATTTTACTAAGCTCATTGTTTTTAGCATTAATAAATACAGAGAACATATTGACTTATGGTTCTTACTAAGGGTACATGTTGAGCAAATCAATTGAAGAAAACAATTACCTAGATCATTTTCAGAAATTACTTATGAAGTCAATTAATTCTTCAGTCACTGGTTTATAGACTGACTAATTTTATAAAAGGATAGTTTTCATATAGAGGAACCAACAACTCATCCTGTGAGAGCCCTGGAAGATAACAGTAGTCTTTCAATGAGAATAAAACTTATAATGCTAAATCACACAGCAGCGCCATATTTTCATCTGTCCCATCCCCATGAAGGGTGATGAAATTAGTAGAGATACATTCAGCCAAAAAAAGTCCTCACTAATTACTAACTTGTGGATAGTTGTGTCTAAGTGTATATTTTGCTTTTGATTTAGCTACCTCTATGTTACTGGTAACTCGTGGGATGGAAAAGAAACAAGTAGTTAAATACCATAATTATATCCATTGCAAATGATAAGTAGGTCTTTGTAGAGTAGTAGTTGATTCTTTTTGTAAACAAATCTTACCTTTTACTTTTCTTAAGCTTTGATTCTTTGACTTTAGAAAAATCTTCAGGTTTTTTATGATATTCAGAGCCAAATCAGAATTCCCTGAAACTGAGTAAGGTACAATGGTTCTACCATAGTGACTCAAATTCAGTTCTCTTTCAGGTATATCACTATCATCTAAATGCAGAGCTAATAAGAGATATGTAGTGACAACCAAAACTACTATTATCTGCAAAAACATCAGCTTCCAGTTGCGGCTAATGAATAGTGCTCTTTTTATAAACATGGAATAAAATTGTTGGCGGTAAAGTGGAACCTATAAAGAGAAAGGAAAAATAGTATTTTGATAATTAGAGATTAGGATATGCATTATGAAACTCACTCATCATGTTTTAAAATCTATGATGCAAAATATGTTCATAAAATATAATACAAATAAATTTTAGTTGACTTCAGTAAAAATAAAGTAAATAATTTATTTGTATACTATTAATTTAAAGCATTAAGACCTGGTTTCTAACTATAGCAAAACTCTTAAGATCATTTTTTGTGTGTGGGGAAGGGCAGTGCTGAGATCAAACTGTTACACATACTAGGCAAGCACTCGATCACTGAGTTATACCCCAATCCCAAGATTCTCTTTATTAAGACAGCCTGGGAGTACATAGGAAGGGACCCATGGCCCCAGCTGTATATGTAGGGGAGGATGACATTGTCAGGCATAGGTGGGTGAGGAAGTCTTTGGTCCAGTGAAGGCTGGACGCTCCAGTGTGGGGGAAATCGTGGGTGGGGAGGTGGGAGTGGGAGGGTAGGTGGGGTCATATCCTCATAGAAGCAGGAGGAGGGGGGATGGCATAGGGGTTCCTGGGTAGGTGGGGAAATGGGAAAGAGGATTACCTCTGAAATGTAAAGAAAATATCCAATAAAAAATATTTGAGAAATAAAAAAAAAAAAGAATGTTTTTTTTTTTTAGTAAAATATGGAAAATTAGGCCATGTGTAGTGGCACATGCCTTTAATCCCAGTACTTGTGAGGCAAAATCAAGCAGACATCTCTTAGTTTGAGGCCAGCCTGGTTTATAAATATTGCTCCTGGCCATCCAAGAATACATAGTGAGACACTGTTTCAAAACAAAATGAACAAAACATACAAACGTTGGAATTTTTTGTGCTTTTATTTACCATATAATCTTTTTTCTTTCACTTTGAACACTCCTCATAAAATGATTTTATTTTGCCAGGCACACATAATGTTATTCAGAGAGGAATTATTTGATCAACACATGCCTTCTGAACATGGTAGTTATAATTCTTTGGTTATAACTGGACAAAGAGAGTGTTTCCAATGAGAACTTTAGAAAAGGGATTCTGAGAAATAATAATGGTGAGAGGAGCATCTGGGTTTTTTTTTATCTACAGCTCATTTCTCTCAGATCAGGTTCCACAGATTAATTCATTTCTAGCTGGATAAACTGGAAGCATCTTTTAAGTTTAGACATTAAAATATATGATATACCAAAGGAAAAATGCTATTAATTTGACAGTAGAAGGGGACATAGAAGAAGTTGGTGAAAGAGAACTTGCTAGGGGCTAGAAAGAGGAAAGAGAAGGGGGAACCTGATGTAATGATATTTTAAATAAAATATATAAAAAATTACAAATTGTAATATGCTTACCCCAGTGTTAAATTTAACAGTAGCAATTTC
The DNA here is from genome assembly GCA_021653895.1 of Mastomys natalensis. Lineage (NCBI taxonomy): Eukaryota > Metazoa > Chordata > Mammalia > Rodentia > Muridae > Mastomys > Mastomys natalensis. The sequence goes on along the minus strand of JAJTUV010000427.1, from coordinate 538,138 downwards.
ACTCAAATAGGGAAAATTTGGTGTGCTATAACTTCTGAGCATAGTCACATTCTGCTGCTCATCTTGTCTCATCTTTTTGTATGTCAAGTAATAGGGTTGGATAGTCTGAATGCTCCTTTGAGGGGCTGCCAGCTTATTGACCCTAAACATATATAGACACACAAAAGAGCACAAAGTATTTCTTTTTGATTATAGCCTGAAATTACTTTTTCTTCAAGAATATGAAGCCAGTCTATAAAATAAAATAATACAGAGTATTGATATTGCTCTTGGTTGCTTCCCAGAACTTGAAACCCTAGAGCTAAGGATACCACATACTTTGGACACAGGATTTAGACAATCGAGCTGGAACTGACCTGGAAGACTCCTACCAAGGACTAGCTCTCTCAGTAATAGAAAAAGTTATTCAAGATGCCAAGGGAGAAAAGGAATCAATAGTCCTATGCAGCTGCAAAAGCCTTCAAAGCATAATGATCAGCTTGGCCAGATATCCCCAAGGGTACAATAGTGGCACTTATATCTTGGGGGCAACCAACAACTGTCTAATTGGACTTAAGTTTGCTTGATAGGAGAGAATTCATGCCTTGTGCTAAAAACCTAGCCAACTACTTGAGGAGAACTCACTATAGTCATTTTCCCAAACCATGATTCCCAACTATATTCTATATACCTATCCTTATAACCACAGATAAATGTAGTTCTCAACCTCATCAATGAAGTTTTTTTTCAGCAGATAAAGACCATTAAATATATGTACAACTGGTTGAAATGCAGGAAAAAACTTGTGGAATGACCAACCTCAGTTGATACATCTATAATACAACTGCTACATCTAAGGCTCAGGGAAGAGCACAGAAGATTGGGTGGAAAAACTGTAAGAGACAGAGGAACAGGATATCTGCTGTGTTACAGTGTCTTCTATATACTACAGGAAGTTGCATCCATGAACTGCCTAAACAAGTTCTGCATAATGACTACACCAATTGATATATCTTTGTGGCTTTGAGAAATCTCACAAAGTCCCACTCTTAAATAGCTAGTATATTCAGTCAATGACTGATAAGAGAGGGAAGATACTACATCCAGGAATGAGTTCCCTAATAGGTTATCCAATCCTGAGTGGTCATCTCTAATATATAAATATGAGAAACACTAGATGAACTCAGTAGGATGTGTGTGTGTGTGTTTGTATGTATATCTGTAAAGAATAAAGATGAAGTTGTAAATTTGAGAGCAGGCAGGGAGGAGTTAAAGGAGAGAGAATATGGCTGGAAATAATGTAAATACAGTATTCACTCATGAATTTCTGAGAAAAAAGTAAAAAAAGACATGTATTAAGATTCACAGTCAACATCTTTATATCTCAGCTGAATATACATGGAAATACATTGCTATAAAATAGCATATTTGAAAATGTAGTGATACTTTATTTCAGTTGTAAAAGGGTGAAGTTTTTTCTTAAATTAACATATGAGTTTAGGGGTAGAAATTTTTTCCAGGTTATTTTAACTCACTTAAGGAAAACCTCTTCCATTGTAGTGATTGAAGCTCCAAAGTTGGCAATGCCTAGTGTTTTCTGTCTCATTTCCAACTCTGTAAACAAAGTTTCAAATCTGTGAAGAAAGAAGGAAGAAGGAGGAAGAGTGGGTGTTGTGTCTGGTTAAGTCATATACTCTTTGTTCATTTTATTTCTCAGTAATGGAATAAAATGTAAGGGCTTCAGTTTTCTCCATTTAGTATTTTAAACTGTATTCTTTCCTATTATTTTTTTCTTTTTAAAAATTCTCATGACTGCGGATGGAAGTCAGTGGAAGAGTGTTTTCCCAGTATGCATAAGGCTTTGAATTCAATCTCCAGCATGGCAAAGGAAATAAATTCTTCTCTTTAAAAAAAAAATAGCTAGGAAATTTCAGAAGACTTTTATGCTAAATATAAGGAGTTGGTACATTACAGTGGAGAATGACAAATATAACATTAAAGTCATTAAAAATTATATACCATATAATGAATTTACCACATATCTCCCCAATATATCTCATGGAAAAAAGCAAATCTTCATTTTTTTTGACAAAATGCACAGATTCAATATAATAATGAAGCAATAAAATCCAGACATTAATGAATCTACTTTACAAAAAAAAACTTGCATCAAAAAGTGTGAAAGTTATAAAGATAAAATAGATAACACATGATAATGTGAAACATATTAAAGAAGCAATGACTCTTCTGTGGGAATGCAGTTTGGTTCTTGAACTAAGAAAAAAAAATGACCAAATTCAAAATCTACAGATTAGTTACTAGTATATCATACCTAATGTCTTGAAGAATCCCTTTTTTATTCACTTAAATTTTTTACAATATATTTTGATTATATTTTTCTCTTCCTCAATTCCTCTTAGATCCTCCCGACCTGCTCACACAGCAGTTTAATTTTTTCTTACAGAAAGTATATTTTAAAGATGCAAAAAAAAAGAACTTCTTTCATAAAAAAAAGCAAGCCAAACAAGCAAGCAAACGAACAAACAGAAAACCAGAAAAACATGGAGTCAGTTTTGTATTTGCCAATATGGGGTTTGCCCTGAAGTGTAGTTGATACACTCAATGTAACTTCTTTGTTGAAAACTGATTTTCTGTCTCCTAGCAATTATCAATTGCAAATAGCTTCTTGGTTAGGAGTGGAATTTTTTTTGTGCCCATTTTATGTACAGGGATTTTGTCTGGCTTATACTTGGGTAGGTCTTATGCATATTGCTATAGTCTCTGTGAGTTCATATGTAAATTAGTTGTGTATGGAAGAAACTGTTCCCTTGCATCACCCATCCCCTCTGGTTCTTATAATCTTTCTAACTCCTTTTCTGAATAGATCCCTGGTCCTTGAGTGAAAGGCTTTGTTGAAGATATCTCATTTAGGGCTGAATGCTCCAAAGTTTTTCACTCTCTCCACTGGCCAGCTGTGGCTATTTACCATCTAATGGTAAATAGATGGTTATTTACCATCTATTGCAAGAAGCTTTTCTGATGAAAGTTGAGTTTCATCAGAAAAAAGTTGTTGTACAAGTTTACACTCCCATCAGCAAGTCATATCCTTATTCCCCTTGCTCCACATCCTTGCCAGGATGTGCTGTTACTTGAGTTTTTTATCTTAGCCATTCTGATGGGTGTAAGATGGAATCTCAGGGTCATTTTGATTTACATTTCCCTGATGACTAAGTGACCAAGCCAGCTCAGTCACTCAACAGAGTCTCAAGCACAGGAGTGAGGATTGAAGTGAAAAAGACAATTAGACAAACATTATAACATGACTCCAGCCAGTACTGAGGCTGAAGCAGCTTTAATTTACCAGCCAGCTTTTATATCATTATAGGCACTTGCAGAGAATAGGGTCCATTCTTACATGAAAGACAAAGAAATCAAATAAGGCAAAGAACAAAGAGATCACACCAGGTAGTAATCAAAAAACAAAACAAAACAAAACAAAAACAATAAAGTCCCTGAGTCACTGGGTCTAGGGGTTTATCAGGATTACCAAGACAAAAGGGAAGTTACACATTCCTTGGCTGTGTTTACCATAATCCTTGCATTAGCCCAAAAGTAAATACTATTATCTAACCTACTTCCTTGAGTCCAGTGACAAGTACTTGCCAAATTTCTATAAGCAACAAATTTCTAAAAGTGACACCAAAGGCTCTCCACAACTAAGGACACTGTGCATTTCTTATTTATTTATTTATTTATTTTTTATTGGAAATTTTTTTACATTTCAGATATTCTCTCCTTACCCCATTTCCCCCCTCCCTCCCAGGAACTCACTATCCCTTCCCCCATCCTCCTGCCTCCACGCTGGTGTACCCCACCCACCCTCCCCCGTACCTCACCTCCCCACCCTCGAATATCCCCCCCCCCATGTCCAGCCTTCATGGGACCAAGGATCTCTTCTCCCACTTATATATAGCTCCCTTGCATATATAGCTGGAGCCATGGGTCCCTCCCTAAGCGCTTCCAGGCTGGTGGTTTAGACCCTGGGGGCTCTGGTTGGTTGGGATTGTTGCTTTCCTCATGGTGTCTCAAATCCTCTCAACTCCTTCAGCCTTCACTCTATCTTCTCCATTGGGAACCCCGTGATCAGTTTAATGGTTAGCTGTGGGCTTCTGCCTCTGAGTATGTCGGACTCTTGCAGACTTCTAAGGAGACAGCTATATCAGGCTCCTGTCAGCATGTACATCCTGACATCCACATCAACCTCTACCTTTGGATATAGGGTTGGGAAGATCTTTTCCCAAATTATAGGCTGTCATTTTCCTATTCCTTACAGAAGCTTTTCAGTTTCATGAGGTTCCATTTGTCAGTTGTTGATTTTAGAGCCTGAGCCATTGGTATTCTGTTGAGGAAGTTATCTCCTGTACCAATATGGTCAGGGATATTTTCCTCTTTCTATTCTGTTAGATTTAGGCTCCAAATATTTGAAACAACTGCTACAAAGTTGTGGTGAGCTGAACTACCTTCTTGCCTCCCACAGCTCATCTCTCTCAGCTGTCTGTGAAAGTTTTAGAGACCCCTGCATTTAGATATAAAACTAACACACAAAAATAACTAGCTCTTCTATCTACAGATTTCAAACTAATTGAGAGTCAGATCTGAAAAACAGTATTTCTCACAATTGCCTAAAAAATAAAATATCTTGGGATAACTAAGCAAGTGAAAGAAGACTTGTATAATTAAAAACCTTGAGACATAGAAAAAATAAGTTGAAGAAGATATCAGAAGATGGAAAGATCTGTGTTCATGAATCAGTACGATGAATATAGTGACAGTGGCCAAAAGCTGTATACAGATGTAATGCAATCTCCATCAAAATCCCAGCACAATTCTTGATAGAAACTGAAAAAACAATCTTCAGTCTCATATAGAAACACACACACACACACAAACACACAATAGCCAAAACAATCCTGAATAATAAAACAACTGCTGGAGGAATCACCATACCAGATTTCAAGTTGTGTTACAGAGCTATCGTAACAATAATAATAATAAGCTGCTAGTGGCATAAAAACAGAAAGGTTGACCAATAGAATCAATTTGAAGACCCAGACACACCTATGGACACCAGATTTTTTTTAAAGGAAGCCTAAAATATATACTGCGGGGAAAGGTCTCTTAAACAAACGATTGTGGTCAAACTGGACGACTCAATGTAGAGTAATGCAAATGGATACACATCTATCACACTCCTCAAAACTCAACTCCAAATGGATCAAGGATCTCAATGTAAGACCATATATCCTTGAATCTGATAGAAGAGAAAGTGAAGAATAGGCTTCGCAAAGGAAATTACTTTCTGAACAGAACACCAATAGCACAGGTGGTAGGACCTCATGAAACTGAAACGCTCCTGTACAACAAAGGATACTATCATTTGGGCAAAACAGCCAAAAACAATTTACCAATTACACATCAAAAAATAGTATCTAAAATATGATTTTTTTTAACTTTTAAAACTGGACATCAAAAATACAACACAAAGATGTGCTACAGAAGTAATCAGAGTTCTCAAAAGATGAAAGTCAAATGACTGAGAAACATTCAAAGAGATGTTAGCATCAGGGAAATAGATTAGATAGTATAGCTTACAAAATTAGGATGCTAGTTGCTGTGCCCAACGATTGAATTACCTGTTGATTCTGAACTAAGTTTGTGTGGTGTTTTCCTTCACACACGACTGGGTTCCAGGGAGAAAGATTTTACTTCTGCACCAGGAGCTGATCCTATGCCACAGCTATCCATACTCAAATACTGCCAGCAGAAACCTGGTCTCCCAAGAGTACTGGCACACCTGAGAGCACAAGTAACACCACCACGTCTGCTCAAATTCCCAAATTCCCCAAGAGGAACCCGCCCAGAGTCATCAGAACACAGGAACCAAGGAACAGCCAGGGACATGATCCTTCTGATTTCTGTCTGCACCCTGGAGCTGACTCTGTGCCATATGTAGCAGAGGACTGCCTTATCTGGCATCAATGGGAGAGGCACTTGGTCCCTTGGAGGCTTGTTGCCCCAGCAAAGGGGGATGCTAGAGGAGTGAGGCGGGAGTGGGTGAGTGGGTAGGGGAGCACCCTCTTAGAGGCAAAGGGAGGGATGGAGTTGGAGGGAGGTTGCAGACGGGATACCAGGAAGGGGGACATTTGGAATGTAAATAAATAAAATAATAATGAAAAATTTAAAATTTTTAAAAGAAAATACAAAGAACGAGTGAAACAAAAATTGATTCTCTGAGAAAAATCAACCAAGATTGACAAACCCTATCCAAATTAACTAAAAGGCAAAGATAGAATATCCAAATTAACAAAATTAGAGACTAAAAGGGGAGAATAACAGACACTGAAGAAATCTAGAGAATCATTAAAAAATAAATGAATAAATAACTAAATAAATTTAAAAACCTGTATGCAACCAAATTGGAAAATCTAAAAGAAATGGATAATTGTCTCAGTATATACCACTTACCAGAGTTAAATCAAGATCAAATAAGCAATTTTAATAAACCTTTATTCTGTAATGAAACAGAAGCAGTAATTAAGTCTTCCAACTTAGAAAGAATTGTAAGAACCACAAGAGTCAAGGAAACCAGAAGAACACAACCTACAAAATCAACTGAGGGCTCATGGGCTCACAGGGACTGAAGCAGCAATCACAGAGGATCTGCACCAGGTCATCTGCAAATATGTTATGATTGTTAGCTTGGTGTTTTTGTGGGTCTTCTGACAGTGGGAGTGAGAGTGTCTCTGACTCTTTTGCCTGCTCTTGGGATCCTTTGCCTCATGGTTGCCTTACCCTAATATGAGAGTTTGTACCTAGTCTTAATTATTATTATTTTATCTTTTTTTACAGTCCAGTCTTTATCCCCCCTCCCATTTTGCCCTCTGACTGTTCCTTATCCCATACTTCCTCCCTACCCCTGACTCCAAGACAATAACCCCATTGGAGTTCTATTTAGAAACTATTCTCCCTGTGCCAATGAGTTTGAGGCTCTTTCCCACTTTCTCTTCTATTAGATTCAGTATATCTGGTTTTATGTTGAGGTCCTTGATTCACTTGAATTTGAGCTTTGTGCAATGTGACAAATATGGATCTATTTTCATCTTTCTACATACAGACTGCCAGTTAGACCAGCACCATTTATTGAAAATGCTTTCTTTTTTCCATTGTATATTTTTGGCTTGTCAAAGATCAAGTGTCCATAAGTATGTAGATTTATTTATGAGTCTTCAATTCTATCCCATTGATTAATGTGTTTGTCTCTGTTCCAATATCATGCAGTTTTTATCACCATTACTCTGTAGTATAGCTTGAGGTCAGGGATGGTGATTCCCCCAGTTCTTTTATTGTTAAGAATTGTTTTCACTGTTCTGGATTTTTTTGGTTTTTCAGATGAATTTGAGAATTGCTCTTTCCATGTCTTTGAAGAATTGTGTTGGGATTTTGATGGGGATTGTGTTGAATCTATAGATTGCATTTGATAGGATGGCCATTTTTACTATCTTAATTCTACCAATCCATGAGCATGGAATATCTCTCCATTTTCTGAAGTCTTCTTTGATTTCTTTCTTGAGAAATTGAAATTCTTCTTATACAGATCTTTTACTTGCTTGGTTAGAGTCACACCAAGATATTTTATATTATTTGTGACTATTGTGAAGGGTACTATTTCCCTAATTTCTTTCTCAACCCATTTATCATTTGTATAAAGGAAGGCTACTGATTTATTTGAGTTAATTTTATATCCAGCCACTTTGCTGAAGTTGTTTATCAGCTGTAGAAGTTCTCTGGTAGAATTTTTGGGGTTGCTTATGTATACTATCATATCTTCTGCAAATTGTGCCATGTTTGATTGATATCCCTGGGAGGCTTGCTCTTTTCTTAAGGGAAACAGGGAGGAGTGGCTCTGGCGATGAGAGGAGATGGAAGGGGTGTGAAGAGCAATGGGAGGAAAAAAGTGTGGTTAGGAGGCAATATATGAGAGAAAAATAAAAAACATATAAAAATAAAGTCTCCCAACTAAAATAGCCCAGGGACAGATGGTTTTAAGGCTGAATCCTACTATACTTTCAAAGAAGAGTTAATGACAATACTCCTAAAATTATTTCAAAGTAGAAAAAAGAAGGAACATTGCTCAATTTGATTTTCAAGGCCACAGTTATCCTAATAGATAACCAAATCACATAAATACCCAATAAGAAAAAAAGAATTACAGACATTTCCCTTATGAACATAGATGCAAAAATTCTCAAGTAAATACTTGCAAACAGAATCCCAGAATGTATCAAGATCATCCAATCATGATCCAGTAGACTTCATCCAAGAAATTCAGAGATGGTTCAACACAGGTAAGTCAATAAATGTAATCCTACACATAAACATACTGAAGGACAAAAGCTACTTGATCATCTCATTAGGAGCAAAAAATTCCTATGACAAAATCCAACATTACTTCATGATAAAAGTGCTAGAGAGACTAAACATATGAGGGACAGACCTCAACATAAGAAAATTTACAGCAAGCCCACAACCAATATCAAGCCAAATGGAGAAAAACCTAATGTATTTCTACTAAAATCAGGAATAAGACAAGGATGTCTGCTGTCTCTTTACCTATTGAATATAAGACTTGACTATTTAGCTAGAGCAATAAGAACTGAAAAATGATCAAGGATATAAATAGGAAAGGAAGAAGTCAAAGTATTCTAATGTTCAGGTGATATGATTGTATACCAGGAAATGTCTATCACTGATAAACACTTTCAGCATAGCAACAGTATATAAAATTAATATTACAAAAGTTAGTAGCATTCATTTATGCAAATAACAGACTTATTGAAATAAATAAATAAAGGGAAACAGCATCTTTCACAGTGGCCTCAAAAAATATATTGGAATAACTCTAACCAAGCAAGTGATAGATTTGTATAATAAAAAACTTTAAGACACTGATGAAAGAAATTGAAGAAGGCACTAAAGGATGGAAAGATCTTTCATTCTCACAGACCAATAGAATTAATATTGTGAAAATGTCCATCCTACCAAAAGCAGTCTACAGAAAAACCCTATGAATATTCCAAAAAAAAAAAACTTTAAAAAAACCCTTAAACTTCATATGGAAATGCAAAACCCAGGATAGTTAACACAATCTTGAATAGGAAAAATCAACACTCCACCTTTTAAGCTATACTATAGACATGTAGTAATTAAAAACAGTGTAGCATTGGCATAAAAACAGATTGACCAATGGACTAGATCTGAAAATCTAAAACAGACAGATTGACCAATGGAATAGAACTGAAGTTCTTGGCATAACTCCTCAAACCTATATAGATTTGTTTTTTACCAAGAAGCCAGAAATAATATACTGAAGAAAATACAACATCTACAAGAAACAGTTCTGGTCAAACTGGATAGATGCATGTAGAAGAATGAAAGTCTAATACCCAGCACAAAACTATACTCCAAATGGATCAGAGACCTCAAAACCAGATGTGCTGAATCTGATAGCAAACAGAATACATTGTAATTAGTCAATACAGAAAGGACTTTTGATCAGGACCTCCATAGTGCAGACATTAAGGACAGCAATTAATAAATGGAACCTCAAATGATACCATCACTTAAACACAGAGGAAGCCTACAGAATGGCAAAAAAATATTTACCAGCCACTAGTATATACAAAGAACAAACAAAACAAAAATCTTGATTATGGAAACAACTCAATTTTAAAATGAGGTTAGAACTAAACAGAGTTCTCAAAAGATGAAGTACAAATGGCTAAAATGTATTTTAGAAATGTTCAAAATTCTTAGCCATAGGGAAATGCAAATTAAAACTATTTTGAGAGTTCATCTTACCATAGTCAGAAAGGCCAAGGTGAATAAACCAAATGACAGCACATGCTGGCAAGGATGTGGAGCAAGGGGAACACTCCTCCATTGCTGATGGGAGTGTGAACTTGTACAACAACTTTGGAAATCAAGTTGGTGGCTTCAAGGGAAGCTGGGAGTAGTTTTACCTCAAGACACAACTATACCACTCCTGGGCATATACCCACAAGATGAAACACTATACCACAGGGACACTTGCTCATTTGTAATAGCCAGAAACTGGAAACAATCAAGATGTCCCTCAGCTGAAGAATGGATAAAGAAAATGTAGTACATCTACACAATGGAATACTATTCAGCTACTGAAAACAAAGACATCTTGAATTTTGCAGGGAAATGGATGAAATTTGAGCATATGTTCCTAAATGAGGTAACCTAGAGCCAAAAAGACATGATGTATTGTATGTACTCACTGAGAAGTGGACATTAGCCATAAAGTGAAGGATAAACATGCTACAACCCACAGACCCAAAGAAACTGGGTAAAAAGGAGGTCCCAAGGGCAGATGTGTGAATCTTACTCAGATGGGGAAACTAAATGATCATTGGAGGTAGATGGAGAGGAAACTTGGTAGGAGAGGGGGTGAAGAGTGGATATCCTTGAATTTTTCTTGATTTTGAAAGAAATACTTTGAGTTTCTCTCCTTTTAGGATGATGTTGCCTATGGGATTTCTATAAAATACTTTTATAATGCTGAAGTATGTCCTTTGTATCCCTAGTTTCTCCAGGACTTTAATTATAAAAGAGTATTGGAGTTTCTCAGAGGTCTTTTCTGCATCTAATAAGATGATCATATGGTTTTGTCTTTATGTGGTGGATTACATTTATAAATTTACATACATTGAACCATTCCTGCATCTTTGAGATGAAGCCAACTTGATCATAGTGAATAGTACTTTTGATGTGTTCTCAGATTCAGTTTACAATTATTTTTCTGAGAAATTCTACATATATGTCTATAATAGATATTGGTCTATAATTTTCTTTTTTTGGTCTTTGTGTAGTTTAGGTAAGATAATAGTAGTCTCATGTGGTTAGAAAATATTCCTTCAGTTTCTATTTTGTGGAATAATGTGAATAATATTGTTGTTAATTTTTCTTTAAATTTCTGGTAGGATTCTGCACTGAATCCATCTGGGCCTGAGCGTCTATTGGTTGGGAGTCATTTAAATACTGTTTCTATTTCACTAGGGGTTATGGGTCTGTTTAAATTATTTGATCTTCATTTAATTTTGGTAGACTGTAAATATTAAGATACTAATCCATTTCTTTTAGGTTTTCCAGTTTGGTGGAGAATATTGTTTTAAAGTATATCCTACGATCCTCTGGATTTCCTTGGTATCTGTTGTAATATTCCCTATTTCATCTCTAATTTATATAGGCATTTTCTCTTCATCTTTTAATTTGGCTAATGGTTTGAAAATCTTATTCATTTTCTCAAAGGATCAACTATGAATTTCACCAGTTCCTTATATTGTCCTTGTTGCTTTTATTACATTGGTTTTAACAGTGAGCTTGATTATTTCTTCCTAAATGACTTTTTGGAGGGTGTTATTTCTTTTTGCTGTTATAGATATTTAAGGTGTGCTATGAACTTACCTCTTAGTCCAGAGGTTTGGGTATGCTGTATTTTCGTTTTCATCCAGTTCATAGCACTAAGTTCCTACAGTAAAGATTGCAGAGATCTCATATTTGTTTTCCAATCTTGTTTTTTAACACCTGAGATTTTCTCTTCCATGTTGTAATCTTTTGGTGAGGCTTCAATCTGAGGGTTCTGTTCAACTCCCTAAAATTTTCATTTTCTATTTTATTTCACTTTGGGTTTTCTTTAGTGATTCTACTTCTACTTTCATATCTTGAACTGTCTTCTTGTGTTTTAATGATCTTCAGCAAGGTATATCCATAATTGCTATTTTGAAGTCTTTGTCTTGTGCTTCAGGTATATTTCTCAGGGCTTACTATAGAAGGGTTACTGGGTTCTTGTGGAGGCATATAATCTTGGCTGTTTATAGTTTTGGTTTTGCATTGGTGTATAGACATCTGGAGTTGTGACTGAATTGTGTTTCTATGTGGTATCTGGTCTTGTCTTTGTTGGATGCGTATTCTGTTCTCTGCTTACTGTTGCCTCTCTGGATCTTAGGCAAATGGAGTGACTGTGGTGTCCCTGGTAGCATTATTCTGCAAGTTGGTAAGGTGCAGATAGGATTGTGGGTAGGAAAGAAAAAAGGGGGAGGGGATAAGGGCTGTGAGAAATAGCTATGGGGGTTCTCTCTATTCTAAGAGGTGAAGTCCCCAAGGAGTTGTGTGGTGGTGGTGGTTCCTGTAAGTAGAATACAGTGGGATGAAAAATAGTCTGGAAAAAGAGAGGGATAAAAGTGCTTAGTACAGACCCATGGTCTGTACAAGAAGTGGAATCTTTTGTAAATGGAGTTGGGGTGGGAAGAGGAGTAGCTGTGAGTGCATTGCTAAAGAACCGCAGGTGAGACAAGAGAGACTGTAATGGAGGAAAGGACAAATCTCTTGAGTATCAGACTGGTGTGGCCACTGGAGGGTCTCTGGTAGAAAGTGTTTCTGGTTTTCTCTTAATGAGACTACGGTGTGTCAAAAAAAAGGAAAAAAAAATAGGCTTATCATGACCGCACTCTGAAAGACCCAACAAACAGCTGAAACAGTCAGATGCAGATATTTACACCCAACCAATGGACAGAAGCTGCTGACTCCTGTGGCTGAATTAGGGAAAAGCTTGGAAGAAACTGAGGAGCAGGGTGACCCTATAGCAGGACCAGGAATCTCAACTAACCTGGACCCCCAAGATCTCTCAGACACTGGGCCACCAACCAGGCAGCATACACCAGCTGATAGGAGGTCTCCAACACATATACAGCAGAGGACTGCCAGATTTGGACTCAGAGAAGATGCACCTAACCCTCAAGAGACTGCAGGCCCCAGAGAGTAGGGAGGTCTAGTGGGGTGGGGAGTGGTTGGGTGGGGACATCCTTGTGGAGATGGAGGGGGAGGTATGGTATGTGGAACAGTCAGAGGGTGGACTAGGAGGGGGATAAAATCTGGACTGTAAACAGATTAAATAAAAAAAATAATTAGAAAAGAAAGTGTTTCTGGATACTGGTGGCTGGCACAAGTGAATGGAGATGAGCTAGTAGAGAAGGCTGAGAGGGTCTGAGAGAAAGAATTAAGTTGAATCATAATAAGAGGAGTACCCAGGGGATAGAGGTAGGGTGGGAAGGAGGAGGTACCCCTGTAAGAATGCTGCTATAGGACTGAAGTTGAGACTGGAATCAGGACAAGTAGGATAGTGGAAACTGCCTCTCTGAGTCCCAGACCAGTTGTTGAACTTTTCTTTTTGTGTAAAATAAAATTTCAATATTTTTTTGCTCCATAGGAATTTCTACTTAACAGTTATAAAATATTAGTAGACCACTTCTTACACTAATGCTTATCATGAGACCAGATAGATAGGAAGAGGGATTTACTTTGTCAAATTTCTCTGTACCTGTTATCTGACATAAATTACTTTTTTTTAGTCTAATAAAGCCATCAGTTTATTTCTAAGCAATTTAGGGACTACAGTTACTTTACAGTTTATTCACTTAAATTTTCTCCTGAAATTATAGGACATGACAATGGAGTTGTGGAGTAAAAACTGCCTAATGGACACAAAAGGTTTGAGTATCAGGGAGAATAATATATTCTTTTCTTCTTTTTAATTTTTATAATAGTAACATTGAGGATTCTAGAAAATAATTTTATCAGGAAGTCTATGATTTGCTTTCTATTGCTGTGACAGACATCATGACCAAAACAACGTAGGGGAGGAAAGGGTCTATTTTATTCTATAGGTTATAGTCTATCATCCAGTGAAGCTAAGGTAGGAAGTAAAGGCAGGAGCTTGAGTCAGAAAACATGGAGAGGTGCTGCTTATTGGCTCACTTTGCCTTGCTTCCAGGCTCATGATTAGCCTATTTTATCACAGAGTCCAGGGCCACCTACACAGGATTAGTGTCTCTCACAGGGATACAGGCCCTCCCACATCAATCAGCAATCAAGACTACCTCTCAGTTCTCCCCACAGGGCAACCTGATCTAAGTATTATTCAACTGAGGTTCTGTCTTCCCAGGGAACTTTAGGCTGAGTCAAAGAGACAGTAAAAAATAATGAGTCCAACCTAGTATATTCCTTAACAAAGGTGACATCATATTCCCAAAATCTTCCTTTTTACGGGTCAAATTCTACCTCTAGATAATCTCAGTTGCTTTGGTTATTGGTTCTTATCGTGCTCAGTCCAGTATGACTCCTTTCACTGTGGCAATTCTTCAAATATTTTCAGGCCACTTTCTTGTTCCTTTTCAGTCTTCTCAATAGGATCATTAATGTGTAGTTTTCACCTATGTTTCAGACCTTATACAGTTTGCTAAAAAATCATTGTGTAAAAATACCATTCTTGTAATGTCACTGGTTGATTTTTATTTATAAGGGAAATACTGATCTTCCAAAACAAAGTTGAAATGTTCCCTTCTCTAATTTTTCCAGGAAAAAAAAACCCTATATATAATTGGTAATTAAAAAAAAATTCTTTAAGTGTTTAGTACTTGAAGCCATTTGGCTCTTAAGTTTTTTTTTTTTTTTTTTTTTTTTTTTTTTTTTTGTGTGTGTGTGTGTGTGTGTGTGTGTGTGTGTGTGTGTATTTATTTTTCTTAAGACAGGGTCTTGCTATGCTTGCCTCAAATTCCTGGGATCATGACCTTACTGTCTCAGCTTAGAACTATAGATGCAGACCACTATGTCTGTCTTGTGGTAAGATTTATTTATTTTTTTTTAAATTCAAGCTTTGTTGTAAAGAACTTTCAAAAATAAAACAATGACAACAAGCCACATACCCAAATCCGTCCCACAGAGAAAATCTACACATTTCAGTGAACCTCTATACAGTTAAGGTTTTTCAAAGTATTTTTTCTTTCTCTCTGGGGATTGGATATAGGGCCCTGTACATGCGAAGCAAGTGTTCCGCATCATCAGCCTTTTAAGGAAGTATTTTTTTAGTTTGACCAAAGGTATCATTGGCACATTATTATTACTATTATTCTTACACTATTATTTTACTATACTGTCTATAGTATATGTAGTGATATTACTTCCTTCGTTCTAAATATAGATAATTTTTTGTTTCTTTTCCTAATCAGTATGACTGAAGCTTTGTTAAATGTACCAGTCTTCTGAAATAAGTATCTAGAACCTTTTGATTTTTGTTAGCCACATTCTATGGATGGAAAAATAGAATTTGAAGCTAGTTTTTAAATCTCTTTCTCATTACTTGATTATGTAAATATACACAGAGATCTGTGATTGGCAAAAAGCAAATGAAACAATCTTAGCTTGTAAGTTTAAGGAGATAACCAAGAAATTCTTATATTTAAATTTTTACCTACTTCAGTGGGCTATTCTATGACTTAAACGAGGTATAGAAATTTTATTACAGTTGTTTCTTTTCTTGATGTCTAATAGTCTATAGCTATTCTTATGTATGAAAGCCAAGTTATATTTTTGAGAGGGTACTTTAATTACTTTTATATAGCTGTCACAAGATTCCATGACCAAGGCAACTTACAAATGAAATAGTTTATTGGAGGCTTGCTTACAGTTTCAGAAGGTCATTGATCATCATGGCAGGGAGCTTGTCAGCAGGCAGGCTGACATGGTGCTAGAACAGTCGCTAAGAGCTTACATTTGATCCATAAGCAAGATGCAAATTGAGAGAAGTGAGAAAAGAGTGTTTAGAAGGGATGGAGGGAGAGAGGGAGCTCTGCA
The DNA here is from genome assembly GCA_021653895.1 of Mastomys natalensis. Lineage (NCBI taxonomy): Eukaryota > Metazoa > Chordata > Mammalia > Rodentia > Muridae > Mastomys > Mastomys natalensis. The sequence goes on along the minus strand of JAJTUV010000427.1, from coordinate 522,385 downwards.
CTTTGAAACCTCAAAGTCCAGTATTAATCAAAGATGGATATCTACGTGTTAGTAATTTTTAGTAGTAACATTTGATAAGAACATAAATCTGGTACAGTCCCTGAGAATGAATAATGAATACACTTAAGCATTTCTCTTAGCTAGAATGGCAATTACAATGAAATAGCTTGGTGTCTCCCTTCAATAATTCATTTGGCTAGTAGTTGAGGTTAAACAGCTATGTTGCAGTTTCTCTAAGAATTGCTATTCAATCTGCATTTTACTCTTACAATCTTAACATTTCTCTGGGTCCCATTTCTTAGCACCTGTTTGTACACTGGAAACAGTGACATTCCTGTTCATCACTAACATTAGAATACTATGGCAAGACTGATTTCCAGAGTGGTGGTACCAGCTTGCAATCCCACCAACAATGGAGGAGTGTTCCTCTTTCTCCACATCCTCAACAGCATCTGCTGTCACCTAAGTATTTGATCTTAGCCGTTCTGACTGGTGTGAGGTGGAATCTTAGGGTTTATTTGATTTGTATTTCCCTGATGACTAAGGATGTTGAACATTTCTTTAGGTGCTTCTCGGCCATTCAGTATTCCTCAGTTGAGCATTCTTTGTTTAGCTTTGTACTCCATTTTTTTTTAATAGGGTTATTTGATTCTCTGAAGTCTAACTTCTTAAATTCTTTGGATATTAGCCCTCTATCAGATGTAAGATTGGTAAAGATCTTTTCCCAATCTGTTGGTTGCTGTTTTGTCCTATTGACAGTGTCCTTTGCCTTACAGAAGCTTTGCAGTTTTATGAGGTCCCATTTGTCAAATCTTGATCTTGGAGCATAAGCCTTGATGTTCTGTTCAGGAACTTTCCTCCTGTGCCCATGTGTTCTAGGCTTTTCCCCACTTTCTCCTCTATTACTTTCAGTGTATCTGGTTTTATGTGGAGGTCCTTGATCCACCTGGACTTAAGCTTTGTACAAGGAGATAAGAATGGGTCAATTTTCATTCTTCTACATGCTGACCTCCAGTTGAACCAGCACCATTTGTTGAAAATGCTGTCTTTTTTCCACTGGATGGTTTTAGCTCCTTTGTCAAAGATCAAGTGACCATAGATGTGTGGGTTCATTTCTGGGTCTTCAATTCTATTCCATTGATTTTCCTGCCTGTCTCTGTACCAACACTATGCAGTTTTTATCACTATTGCTCTGTAATATAGTTTGAGGTCAGGGATGGTGATTTCCCTAGAAGTTCTCCTATTGTTGAGAATAGTTTTTGATATCCTGTTTTTTTTGTTATTCCAAATGAATTTGAGAATTGCTCTTCCTAACTCTATGAAATCAGTCTGGCAGTTTCTCAGAAAGCTGGACATAATATTACCTGAGGATCCAGCTATACCACTCCTGGGCATATACCTAAAAGATGCTCCAACATATAACAAGGACACATGCTTCACTATGTTCATAGCAGCCTTACTCATAATAGCCAGAAGCTGGAAAGAACCCAGATGTCCTTCAACAGAGGAATGGATACAGAAAATGTGGTACATTTACACAATGGAGTATTCAAAACAATGACTTCATGAAATTCTTAGGCAAATGGATGGAACTAGAAAATACCATTCTGAGTGAGGTAACCTAAATACAAAAGAACACACATGGTATGCACTCATTGAGAAGTGGACATTAGCCCAAATGCTCAGAATACCCAAGATACAACTCACAGACCATATGAAGCTCAAGAAGAAGAAAGACCAAAGTGTGGGTGCTTCAGTCCTTCTTAGAAAGGGGAAAAAATACACATGGGAGCAAATATGGAGACAAAGTATGGAGCAGAGATTGAAGGAAAGGTCATCCAGAGACTGTCCTATCTGGGGATCCATCCCATATACAGTCACCAAACCCAGACACTATTGTGGATGCCAAGAAGTGCATGCTGACAGGTGCCTGATATAGCTGTCTCTTGAGAGGCTCTGCCAGAGCCTGATAAATTCAGAGGTGGATGCTTGCAGCCAAACACTGGACTAAGCACGGGGTCCCCAATCGGGTCCCCAATGGAGGAGTTAGAGAAAGGACTTAAGGAGCTGAAGGGGTTTGCAACCCCATAGGAAGATCAATAATATCAACCAGTGAGATCCCTCAGAGCTTTCAGGGACTAAACTACCAAGAGTACACATGGAGGGACCCATGGCTCCAGCTGCATATGTAGCAGAGGATGGCCTTCTTGGGCATCAATGGGAGGAGAGGCCCTTGTTCCTGTGAAGGCTCAATGCCCCAGTGTAGAGGAATTCGAGGGCAGGGAAGCAGGAGTGGGTGGGTGGGTGAAAACCCTCATAAAAGCAGGGGAGGGGAGATGGGATAGCGGTTCCAGGGTGGACCAGGAAAGGGGATATCATTTGAAACGTAAATAAAGAAAATATCCAATTAAAAAAAAAAACAAAAAACCAAAACAAAACTATGGCTACTAGGTTGGAAAACTTGAAAGAGAAAGTATCAGATAAATGTTGAGTAAACTTTAAATTTTGAGGCAAACCTTTGTTCAGTACCAGAAATACTGAGCCATAAGCTTCCTAAGTCTACCTTACAAATGATAGCTAAGAAACTTGATAAATGAAAAAACAACCCCCCCCAAAATAAAAAAACTTGGTTTACTACAAATATATTATTCACTAAGGTTACTAAGTCTAGAAAATGAAAACATGTTTCTTGTAACCCCCACACAAACCATCTAGAATTTCTGAGATCCATACCTTGATACATACTTTTTGGGTAAGATAAATGATAATTCATTTCCTAGATCATTATCCAACTTAGCACCTGGAATATGCTGCTGAATCATTGCAATGATATTATCAACGTCACAATATGGTTCCTTCTCCAAGACTATGTGATATCCAGCACCTGAAATAAACCATTTAGATGACCAACTGAGGAAGCTTTCTACTTCTTTTTTTTTTTTTTTTTTAATATGCTTAAGACCAAGTTTTGCTCTTTATGGTTCAGGTTGTCTACTCCTACAAGAAAGAAGATATGGTTTGCCATAAGACCTTTAGTAATGAAAATGTGGTAGCTGATACAAAAGCTTTCAAATGGCACTTTAAGGCACTGAATAAATAGCAGCTACCTCTAGAATATCAATATAATCCTTAGAGAACCATGATTTAGCATATATAACCAAACATAGCTGATATACAAAAGTGAGGCCCCTGTCATTGGGCTACTTATTTTGAAATAGAAATCTTAATAATCATTTATTTGCTGCTATTGTACATCATGTATCAGACATTAATCTAAACCCCAAGGATACACAAGTGAATATTACAAATAAAAATGTAGTTTTTCAAGATGTTTCAACCTGTAAAGTAATCATAAACTCTGAAAAATGAAATTGGTATCTAAATTGACATTAGATAATATTTAAAAACATGTATCTGGGGTTGCAGGCAGCTTGAGAAATGGTTGCAAGCAGTTAACACCACTCGTTTCTCTTGCAGAGGACCTAGGTTTGGTTCTTAGCCCTCGTAAGGTGCTTTCCAAGCACCCATAGTGAGTTCCAGGAAGTCCAATACCGTGATCTCCATTAGTACCAGGCACACATGTGGTGTGCATACATACATGCAGATAAATACATCCTTACACACAAAATAAATTAATCTAATAAAATATATATGAGAATATGATCAAAATACAATATGCAAAATTCTCACGGTATTATGTTCTATAAAGTGGGGCTATTGTTTTGAATCTAATACATAAAGGACACAGCATGGTAACCAGTCATAGGAGATCAGTAATTGAATTGAGTCGACTCAAATCCTGAATAAATTTATGTTATTTAACATTTAATTATTTCTACTTACATTTATATACTCTAATTTTAGAATCTTACCACCATGGCTTATGTTTATAGCCTCTAGTAAAAATTGCTGCTCTAATCTTAACCCCAAATAATTCACTGTTTAAGATACCAATTTTGTCACTTATTATAGATACAGATAATTATCAAATCTCCTTATTTCACTCATAGAATCTTATTTGATATGTATGAGTATTTGGCCTGCATATATGTCTGTGAACCACAAGCATGCCTAGTTTCTGTGGAGGCTACAAGAGGGCAATGGATTCCTTGAAACTGGAATTATAGATGACTATGAGCTGCCATGTAAGTGATGAAAGTTTAACCTAGATCCTCTGCAAGAGCAACGATTGTTCTAAACCACTGAGCCATTTCTCCAGGCCTCACTTATTTGATTAACTTATTCTGCATTACATTCTAATTGGTAATCACAACACTTCAGACTTATGTTATTATGATGGGGATATGATACTGGTTGGCAACGTGGAACTTAAAATAAGGGCTGTTTCATTCCTCCTCTCAATGGATGACTGACTGACTGACTGAATGGATCAGTCATTTCAATCAGCCAAATGACCATCTGGATGTAGGAATACATTACAGAGATAAAGATTGACAGCAAGTATAAAGTGGGTCAGCAACTTTGTGTAAAATTGCAAAAAAACATGATCAAAATACATATGAAAATCTCAAAGAACAAAATTTTTTTAAAAAAATTATAATAATTGATACCAAATTTGCAGAATAGAGGAAGGTCATTAAGTTTTGGGTATATAATCAAAATAAAATGAAGATAATGTTAGAAGAGTATAATTAAGGTATTGGTATCCTAAGAAAGATCAAATGGAGCAAGACCATATATTTGTTTCAGGAAGACTGAAGAGCCACAGCAGTGTAAGGTCCCCCGGACCATGATGGCAATGCGGTCACCCAGGACGTCAACTTCATCCATGTAGTGTGTGGTTAGTAAAATGGTCCGATTCTGTTTATAATGCTGAAGGATGTCCCAGGTGGCCCTTCTTGACACTGGGTCCATGCCAGATGATGGCTCATCGAGTATCACCACCTAAAAGCCAGAAGAACAATTCTATGACCACTGATAATTATCACTGGGCTACTTTACTATTTGAAGGGAGAACATTGGAGCTAAGGCACAAAATGACAACTAAAGTAGATGTGAACCTAAGAAAATAGTAACAATCCCAAACATTATTTTATACCAGCTGTGACAAAAATGCAGACGACTCCCTTCTTTCTATACTGTCATGTTTCCTTTCATATTTGTATCAGCTTGCAGGTTTTAGAGAGCTGAGCTTTACAGACAGCTGCAGAAACTCTTATACAGAGTCCCTGCTTCACCTCCCACTCTGTGCTCACATGTTCCCCTTTCTCTGTCTTTTGAATACCTTGGAGCCCCCCATAAGTGCTAAAATGATGGAGAGTTTGCGCCTCACTCCTCCACTCACTGAACCTGATAATGTATGGTAGTTTTCTTGCAGGTTAAAAGCAGACAGCATACGGTCAATTTCCATATAGTGTATGTCTTGAGGTATTCCTTTTACCTGGAAAGAGAAGCCAAAATTCATATTATGCATCCAATTTTATTGTCAGAAAGAATCAAGGCTCATTAGACATTGTATAGATACAAGAGTATTGCAGATGTATCTCTAGAAATACTTTACATCTCTTTTATTTAATTCAATTAAAGTGTCTTCTATCTTGTGCATCTTCCCTCACATCTAAGGGACAGTTCCTAAAACAAAAATTTTCACAAACTAGAGATGTAACTTGGTGGCATAGTATGTGAAAGACCCTGGATAAAGATATCTGTAGCACATTAACAAAGACATGGAACACACACACACACACACACACACACACACACACACACACACCCCACACATGCACACATCTGTGATGAGCTCCATATGCTGTGAAAATATATATACTTATTTATAGCCTACTGACCATGTTAATCACAGAGAACTGTGAAAAGCAAAGTCGGCAGCTGCTTGAGAAGCCCAGAATCTAGAGTACCACTGAGACAATGGGGTATTCCACCTTCCAGTGTACCCTTTAGCATGAACTCCAAGCAATCAAAAGCATGCAAGTGAGCTCTCTAGTCCAGACTGAGAGGAAAGAGAAACTTTCCAGTTTGATTTGAATGGAAAATAAAAGCAGACAGCCAGAGGACCAAATGTTTTTCTCCTTCTTTTGTATACCAGCCATGGAATTCTCCTGGTGGGGACAGTGGCGGGAATAAATAAGAAGTCTGCAAGAGCCAAACTCTGAGGGAGGAGAAAACTTTCCCATAGCTTTGTGGCTCCATAGGGAAGGCTCACAGCCTACTCTTTGTCTTTTTGCAGATTGGATGTAGCACGGCCATGGAAGGTGATAATTTCTGGCTGAACAAATGACAAAGGAATCTGGAAAGCAGGAAGTACAGAGAGAGAAGAGAAGCAGGAAAATGATGTTGTACAGGATGTTCACAAAGTCATGTATTCATTATAACATTTGTATATATAGATCTAATCCTAACAGATGAATAGCAAACACTAAAAACCATGATTGAACCACTTCTCAGTGTAAGATGGACCAACAGATATTATATACATGGTAGAGACTGACATAATAGTAAAAGAGCTCTGAATATTGACATAATTGTAGTCATTAAAACAAACAAACAAACAAACAAACAAACAAACAAAAACAAAATAAAACTTGCTGAACCAGGAGCTTGGCAGCTCCAGATCTTTGGTAAACTACACTGTCAGGACATCTTGGATCAAGTACTGCAGAACAATATACTGAAGCCTGGCCATAAGAAGTCCTTTAAAATGCAGAGAGAAACTTTGGATTATAATTAGGTATGTTTAACTTGATTAGTGAATTGTTCAATATGCAGTCAATCTGTATCAACATCAGGCAATACCAGACTTATAAGTTTAAAGTTTTTTCATAATAGTAAAATAAATTTAATTTAAAAAATTAAAATGAATAGATCACCATATCAAAGAAGTAAATTTTACTAAGTAATTTTATAAGATATACTTCTGACTCACCATAGAGTAGAAAAAAAGGTGTTCTGATAGTGTCAAATCATCAAACAATAGGTCGTGTTGAGGGCAGAAGCCCAAGTTTTTTCTAATTTCAATCATGTTATCTGAAATATTATATCCATTAATATAGGCCTCTCCTCTGGTAGCAGCAAAACGACCTAGAATTACATAGAAGACATGGACTAAGCTAAGTTTTCATGCAATATAAACAATACAATTGCAAGTTCACATTAGACTCTTTGAGTATTAAGGGAACTGGTACTGTTGTCTACAGAGAAATAAAGAAAAACACCCAGAAATTGCCTTTAGGGTGATAGAATTAGTCATTTTTATTTATGTATGGAATCTATTATTAAAACATTTAGATTTGTTGCTATAGTCTAACATATTATTGTAATCAGATAGTTACTGCTGCCTATACTTGGGGCAAGAAGCAGTATAACACTAAACAGAAGACAGTCTATAAAAAAAGCCTATAAAATTATATAAATAGTGTTTCTTTGAGGGGCAAAACTTTCCAGGGTGGCTTGAGACTGATGGGACTCTGTGGCCTAATCTTGGGCTTTTTTCTATAGGGTTGGTTGAACTTGGCTGCCTACATCTCGAAGTGCTGGGCCTGGCCGTTAGAGTAATCTGGGGTTTTACCCAGTCATCTGGGGTAGCCCCTAGAGTTTTCATTTTTCCCTTTCTGTTTACTATTGATAAACAATCAGGGGTTAGGTAATGAGGGTGACATCATTAGACTACTTCCTGATAAATGGGATGGTCAAAGTCCTAAGTACAAGATTGACTTTCACTCTCAGGGTATAAGCAAGAGTTGCAGGTCTCTGGTTCCATAGATAGACACTGGTAATCCTGTAATAACAACTGACTGAAAGTCTGGTTACAAGTCTTTTGGATCTGTTGTAAAAGGAATCTAGACAAGAAGTTTATAGGCAGGGTGAGACTAGTAGGATTAAGAAAAGGAGGAGAAGAGGAGTTAAGAAGGGTAGTATCAATTTCATATTGGACTGTCAATGATCCACTGGCCTCAGAGGCATTGAGCTGTTCTGTATACTTCTGGAGATCCATTTAGAGTTGTTGGATCTTGTCTTTTATGCCCAGTTGGTTAACATAGAAGCAACATTCCTCTCCAAGAAAGAGACTAAGACTACTTCTCTCTGCTGTTAGTTAATCTAAGAGCCAATTTTGCAGATCTATGGTGGCCAGGTAAGTCTTCCACTGGAGATCCTGGATGGACTTAGATGAAAACTAATGGTAAAGAGCTAGGGAAGTAATCAGTTGGTTTGTTTGTGCATTGGCAGAAGTTGTTATTAATGAAAATTGAACATGCCAATTTTGGTCATTTAGATGTACTGAGGCCAAGCTGTAGCAACAGAATGAGGCTTTAATAAAATCTAAGTCCATGGAGAAAGAGAGGAAGGGTCTTAAAATTTTGTAGGAGGGAGTTTTCTATAAGCTTCAAGTGGGAGCAGAGAAATAAGAGAGAAGCCCAAGAGGTCACCGAGAAGCTGTGAGACTTCTAGGATAGAGCTGAGAGACATGAGTACCAAGATTGCAGAGGCCCAGAAGAGCTTAGGAAAGGTATGGAATTGAGCAGAAGCTCCTCTGGATAGTTCTAACAGAGAAAGTGTTCAGGGTTGGTCTGGTGCTGATTTTACAAGAAAGAGGAGTAAATGTCTTAATAACCAGAGAGTTTCCCATATAGTGGGGCCCTGGAGGGCACAGCAGGTTCCAGGAGCCAGGGAGAAGACACATATCAACTAGACAAGGAGAGATAGATTGTTACAGCAGGTGGAGGGGGAAAGTGGCTGAAGAGACAGACTTTAGAAGTTTAAACCAAATACAGTGGGTGGCAGAAGCCAGCAGAAACAAATGATCCATATTCACCTTAAGAATGTCAAATCAGCAACTTGAGTCAGTTTGAAATGTTGAGACGTGGCATGGCTGAAAGGTAAGTGTGGCATCATCTACCAATGCTACCTGAAGAGAGAGAACTTGGCAAGGGAGTAGTGTTTGTAGACCATTGTATGTGAGGAGATGGAATACCTGGTGTAAAGAGAAGACAGCAGTGAATGACCTGAAGGTTAATCTTTTTTATTCATGTGTAAGAGTTTGGCTATAGCCAGAGCATACAGGCAAGCTGCTCATCTTTGGATAGTATGGTCTAATTTTTTTTATAAGTATGTAATGAGTGCAAAGGAAAGTCTCAGTTGGTGACAAAGGGTCCGAGAGCACATCCCTCTGTAACATAGAGAGAAAAGGGGTGGGTTAAGTCTGAAAGATGTAGTCTGGACAACAGCTCACTGAAGTTTATGAAAGGGCTTGGCAATAGGCATGAGGAGGGGTTCATGTGAAGGGCCTAGGTCCACCTCATATAAGAGGTGGGCAGAAAGAGAGACAGAGGGGATACAAGAATATAAGAAAACAGCCATCCCTAAGATAGATAGAATTTTGTTCTTGGTATCGGGTACTGTGAGTGAAGAAATTAAGGTTAATAGCCTTGTAAATTGAAATGATATCTAGTTCCAGATAAGCAATCTAAGGGTTGGATACCTGGATCTTAAGAGGGTGAGACCTTATATCCCCGGCCAGATAGAAAATTTAATAAGGTAGAGGTGTCAGCTTGGTAAACTTGCAGCAATGGACTACAAAGTAGAAGATAATGTATGTATTGTTTAAGTTTAAATTTAGGGAGAGACAAAGAGAGTAAGTCAGAGGCCAAGCTTGACCAAATAGATGCAGGCTGTCCTAGAGTCCCTGGGGTAGGGTGGTCCATGAGAGTTGGGTAGAAGGATGAGTATTTGGATTGGTCCAAGTAAAGGCAAAGTTACTTTTTGACTGGAGGTTGAGAGAAATAGAAAAGAAGGTACCCTTGAGGTCTAGGACAGAGAAATGAGAGGTCTCTGAGGGGATGGTAGAGAGGAAAGTATGGGATTTGGGTACTATGTAGTAAAGGGGAACCACTGCCAAGTTGATAAACTAGAGATCTTGGACCAAGCAGTGGGTTCCGTTGGGTTTTTTGAATCATGAATATGAGATTATTAAAGGGAGAAGATGTGCAGTGCAGAAGGCTTTTTCTTAAGCTGTCAGTGATAAGAGGCTTAAGTTCCCTTAGGCTTTGGAGTGAGTGGGTATTGAGCCTGGGTGATGTATTGGTAGGGTTTTGCAACTGGATGTCAAGAAGGGATCAGTGTTTGGCTGGATAGAGGTTTTGGGTATCCCATACTGGGGGATCTACCCAGGAAGCTGCTAAGGGCAAAGGTGTATCAGATTGCGTGGTTTGGAGGAAAAGAAGGATGGGAATGGCTGGAGAGCCTGGGGTTAAGCAGATGTCAAGGAGAAAAGAAATAAAGGCCTCTTCTTTAGCTAGGAGGCCCTTTCCTAGCAAGGGGACAGGACAGGCTGGTACCACTAGGAAGAAGTAGGTAAGGGGATACCCCTGTAATTACAACTAAGTGGTGGGATTTAGTGAGGCTGCCCTCTACTCTGTCAATAGAGAAACAAGAAGGAGATATGGGTCCCCACAACTCCATCAGGGCAAAAAAAGTGGCCCTAGTATCCAGAATGAATATGATACTGTGAAGACTACCCAAGGTTTCCTGTTGGAGATGGTAGTAGGTGGGTCAAGGAGCTTAGGCCCCCATAGTTGTCCATGGTTAGACCTAGGAGGTCCGCTGGATGGTGACCTGGGCTTGTCATCATGCCATGAAGGAGATGAAGACAGTCAGCTGCCCAATGTCCCTCTTGATGGCACCATGGACATGGCTGGAATGGTTTGCAAGGGTCTGAACAAACCTGGGTCCAGGGACCCTCCTGACTGCATTTGAAGCAGGGATATGGAGGTTCTTGGGCTTTGGGAGCCTGGGCAGCAGTTATGGCTGGCCTTAGGCAGCATCAAGTATTTTTGTTTGGGGGCTTTCTTCATCTCTTCCATGGTACACCTTAAAAGTTACTGCTAAGACTTCTACCTGCGGACTCAGGAGTCCCCCCTCTAGGCATTTAAATTTGGTAATGTTAAGAAAACTCTGGGAAAAGAAGTAGGTCATAAGGTGTTGGTTGTTTTTCATCTAGAGTTTTGGGATCCTGATTGTTATATTGTAGAAGAACCTTTGTAAGGTGGTCCATCAATTGAGATTTAGTTTATCCTATATGACCACTTAGTTTTTTTTGTTTTTTGTTTTCATAATTTACTACTTTTAGGGTAGCCTTATGGAGAGCAGCCAGGAGGCAAGTTATAAATTAATGTCTTGCTAAAATGCCTCCCTCGGTATTGTAGTTCTATTTGAAATCCTGGCTGGGACTGCCTTGGCCCCGACTGGATGGGTGGCATTAGTTTGGTGGATTTCATCTGCATGTGCTCTAGCCTGGTCCCAGATTTTCTTGTTTCTCTGGGAGAAGATCATTGGTGAGAATCATATAAATATGAATGGTGGGGTTGTAAGACTGCAAAATATACTGGAATTCTTTTAAAAAGGAGAAAGTATTAGCAGTGTACAACTCCAATCTCTCTCTCTTTTTTTTATTTGAGAGAGTTTGTTTAATGAAGAGGGAATGTGTATCTAGAATAAGCCATCTACCCCAGCAACTTCCTTCAAAGGGAGAATTCTGACTGGTCTAGGTTGGGTAGGGGAGGTGACAGAGTGGGATCGAGTAGCAGAAGGACAAGGAGTTGCCAGTGGGCTGAAAATGGGTGCCAGTGAGAGTTGATTTGGTTGGCCTATCACTGAGGAGGGAGAAAGGGAAACTGAATTGGCCAGAGAGGGAGAGAGAGACTGATTGAAGCTAACAAGAGGAAGGCTTGTTAGAGTGATCTACAATAGTAGAGGGCCCAGTGTTCTGAAGTTCATAGCTAGGAGAAATTGTCTTTTTTCCTTGGTTGGCTTATATCATGTGGTCACTTTCATCAAGATGTGAAGCAAGTCACAGGACCAAATCCATACTTTCCAGCCATGTGGCTGCCTCCATCTCAATGGACTCAACAGCTATGATGGCAGCAAGTCACATGTTTCCATTAAGATTTGCAGATTTATTATTTATACATTTGCAACTATCAATACCAGTGTTGGGAGTTGCTACAGATTTTACAGATTTTTAATCATACCCAATATGCTTGCAAATCTTGAGGTAAGGAAGTTTATACAATAGTCTTACAAAATAATATTTAAAGCTTAGCAAAAGTTTTAGATAGTTACACCAAAACGAAAAAGAGTATGAGATAAGTAGCAATAGTCCCTATTAGGAATAGTCTATCCCTTTATTTTGTTATGCTCTCCTTTCCTGTTACATAGTCAGGCAGTTCACCTGATATGGGTCAGACATTTTGAAGGAACTCTTTAAACAAGCATGTTTGGGTCTAGAGAAGAACTCATATCCCAACTCCAGAGCCAGCCTTTAATTGAAATAGCACAGCACAAAACAACAGTCTAATGATACTTGTTCCTAAAAGACAATTGAATCTCAGTAAAACTCAATCCAGTAGGCTGAGAACAAAGCAGGCTCAGAGATAGAAACCTATCTGAGCCCTGGAGGTAAACAGAGGACACTGCAGGTGAGAGTTGAAAGATGCACCTGGCAGCAAGGAATGTGTGCTGTGTGTGCAGTGTGTGTGTGCAGTGTGTGCAGTGTGTGCATGTTGTAGCTAGCCTACTCCTTTCCTTTTCACCCCTCTTGCTAGATCTGACTCCTGGCTCCCACTTTGCAACAGACTTACAGATCCACCAATAGTAATTTAAAAGAAAGACATGTACATGGTTTGGAGGAGAGCAGACAAAAACCAACAGGGCTTGGATTGGAAAAGAAATATGGAATGGGGAATCTCTTTCCATCGCTAATAGTATTCCTATCACTTATAGTATTACTAAAGGTCCCGAATAATATTAGACACCGTTGAGCATTAGGTGGCCATTTGGATTGATTATCTAAGGGGTACTGAGGCCAGATTTGATTGCATAGGTGAACAAATTTAGGGCCTTTCAGGTCAGGTGGGGAGGCTAGAGGTGTTTTATATTTTTGGTTGTGAGCCTAGCCTTTAATGTCTAAGCCATCATTCCAGCCCTGGAGGTGTTTAAAAGACATTTCAAGGGGGAATGAGAGGGTACAGAAGACACTGTTACCATGGGTGAGGGTTGAGAGGAGAAGAAAAAAGGTTATTGTAGCCTTTAGTTGAGGGCATCCCTAGGACACAGGGAAGATCAAATGAGGACCAAGCTGTACACTGGGTTGTCTCTGCACTCAATGGGGGCAGGGTTAATAGCCTGGCAAGGAGTCTCAGTACCCAGTACTAAGGCTTTAGATGAAGCCCTGAAGGCTTTACCAGAAGGCTTGCCTAGAGGCAGTGAACAACTAAACTGAGGGATAAGGTCTCATCTATAGGAAAGGGTTGGGAATGATGTTGCAAAAACCACACAGACCTAGAAGAGCTGTGGGATTATGGGCAGTTCTGAAGGGAAGGCGAGAAAAGAGAGCAGGAAGGGGTGCAATTGTCAGGTTAGGCCTAAGGAAACTGCAGGATTAAAGTTCCAAGGGTGTGTGTATGTGTTGGTGTCAGCTGAAGAGAGCTAGGTATATCCCTAAAGACTGTGGCTGGGAATACCACCACCTCCAGGAAAACTAGAGAGGTGTCTGACAACTTAGTCGTCACTTCTTCGGACCCAGGGAATCATTTGCATGAACCAAAGGTAGAACTTACCAAAATGTTGCTGGTGGATGGGGTATTGAGCAATTGATGAACCAGAAGGTGAGTCTGTTGTGGATGGAATGGAGGTGAGGGATAGGGTCTTACTATAGTTCAGACCCTCCACTGGGAGTACAGGTACCAAGAGAGCCTATCTGAGTCATGAGACCAATGGAAGTGTTACAGTTCTTGGGGGAAAGGTTTCCCTGATGGAAATTTTGCAATTCTGAAAGGACAAGTACCTGGCAGTTAGGAACCAAGAAATACCACAAAGTCACAAGGTACAACAAATCCCACACAAGAGATTTACTGAGATTGACCTAAGATGGTAGCTGCCTCCGCTCAGGTAAGAAGCAGCAGAGGACTAAGAGGAGGCAAGTTTCTTTGGGGTGTGAGCTTTTCAGGGTAGCCTGATCTTAGGGCAAGCTCAGGGACTGGTGGGATTCTATGACCTGTTCTTGGGCTTTTTGCTGTAGGACAGAGCGTGGCCACCTGCATCTTGAGAGGTTGGATAGTCTAAGGGCAGGGCCTGGCCATTTGTGCCTTGAGGGGCTTATACTAGGTATTGGGTAGGTACTATAAAAAACAAAGGCTGTGAAAATATGACATTTGCCTTCAAGAAATTTAAATATTTTAAATACAGAATATTTATGTTCTACTGGTGGTAATTAAGTCAGATTTTATGGTGAAATATTTGATAATATATGAATAACTAAATATAAAGCTGCTAAAACCCCTAGGTCACTTATTCTTGTAAAAATACATACTCTCAAAACGTAATCTTTAAAAATTAATTTAAAATACACCCCAGGGGCTGGAGAAATGACTCAGCAGTTAAGAGCACAAGAACCTGAGTTCAATTCCTGACTATCACATGGGTAGGCTCACACTTGCAAACACATGGCATTTACTAAGAAAACACATGCCTACACACAAATAAAAACAAATCTTTAAAATACACACCAATATAGCCTACTATATTTAAAGATGCCTATAACAAGCCCATCTTATTTGACAGAAGACAAATATTCAACACAGAGAAAATGACTAATTTAGACACATTCTAAAATGAAAGATTACTACTATTACTGCATGGATCATAACACTACTTTATAAGCACTGAAGAAATCAAATAGCTATTGAAAACAGCAAGTATAAATGGTACATAAATAAATTTTGCATGATATTATCTTTTAAAAAAGCTGAATTAAAACAGAAATATTATATACTTTAGTACCAACAAATTTTTTTTTTTTATTCACACCAAACCCAGACACCATTGCTGATGCCAAGAAGTGTTTGCTGACAGGAGCCTGATACGGATGTCTCCTGAGAGGCTCGGTCAGAGTCTTACCAATACAGATGTGGATGCTTGCAGCCAGCCATCAGCTGAGCAGGAGGAACCCAATGAAGGAGTTAGAGGAAGGACTGAAGGAGCTGAAGGGGTTTGCAACCCCATAGGAAGAACAACATTATCAACTAACCAGACCCCCCAGAGCTCCCAGGTACTAAAATACCAACCAAAGAGTACACATGGAGGGACCCATGGCTCCAGCTGCATATGTAGTAGAGGATGGCCTTGTTGGGCATCAGTGAGAGGGGAGAACCTTGGTCCTATGAAAGCTTGATGTCCCAGTGTAGAAGAATGCTAGGGAGGTGGGGTGGGAGTGAGTGGGTGGGTGGAGGAGCACTTTCTGGAGGGAGGGGGAAGGGTGGTGGGATGGGGGTTTTCAGAGAGGAAACTGGAAGAAGGATAACATTTGAAATGTAAATAAACAAAATAACCAATAAAAAACTAAAACACTAACAAACAACAACAACAAAACCCAATTTAATTAACAAGTTTAATACTGATACAAGTAACACAAAGAGAATTTTAGAATTTTGCTACTGGTAGACTCTTTCTTTCTCATATCATTACTCAAAACTTTTGCATTTTATATATTTTTAGTTAAGAATAACAATCTTGGCACAGACGAAAGCCACACCAGTCAGAAGAACAGGTAAATGATCTGCCTGCCAGCTGGACTACCCCATTACCTAGACTGGGTTCCTAAAGACACACTCCACAGACTCACTCCTCCCACCTCCCAGATCCCAGGCTAGCCCCCAATTTCTGCAGATTTCTGCTGCTCAGGTACAGGTCATACCAGTCAGAAAAGCAGAGACTCCCTGCTGCACCAGCCCCCAAACTGATTAGAGACTCACTACTGGATCAGATGTCATGCCAGGTGCCAGAATTTCAGACCACAAAGACCAGAAGACCAAAGAAGAAACAGAAACATCCATTCAACAAAGATAAACTCAGAAATTAGCATCTAGACCTATAATTACTCCGAACCCAGATGCCTCAACACTAGTGTAAGATCACAATCCAACAGCCAGTGCAATATGGAACAACCAGACCCAAGTGTCCTATGGCAGTATTCCAATGCAGTTGAAGCACAAGAAATGACCTTAAAACTAACTTTATGAAGATGATAGAGGTCCTTAAAGAAGAAATTAAAAATCTCTTAAGAAATTAAGGAAAAGACAAAAAAGTTGGAGAAAAAAATCTCTAAAAGAAAGCCAAGAGACAACAAATGAACAAACAAACAAGCAAAGAAAACTGTCTAAGACCTGAAAATGAAAATAGAAGCAATAAAGAAAATACAAATGGAGGGGATTCTGGAAAAAGTAAATCTACGTAAGCGAACAAGCACTACAGACACAAGCAACACAAATAGAATATAAGAGATGGAAGACAGAATTCTCAGAGGTTGAAGATACAATAGAGAAATAGATTCATCAAAGAAAATGCTAAATCTAAAAAATTCCTAACACAAAACATCCAGGAAATCTGGGACACTATGAAGACCAAACTTAAGAATAATAGGAAGAGAAAAAGGAGAAGAATCCCACCTCAAAAACCTAGAAAAAGTATGTTTAACAAAATCAGAAGAAAAATTTCCTAAGCTAAAGAAGGTAACACCTATAAAGGTACAAGAAACTTACAGAATACCAAAAAGATTGGGCCAGAAAAGGAAGTCTCCATGGCACATAACAATCAAAACACTACACATACAAAACAAAGAAAAAATATTATAAGCTTCAAAGGGAAAAGGCCAAGTGACACATAAAGGCAGAATTACTAGAATTACACCCAACTTTTTTCAGTGGAGACTCTAAAATCTGGAAGGATCTGAACAGATGTCTTACAGATTATAAAAGACTAGAGATATCAGCCCAGATTACTATACACAGCAAAACTTAAATCACCATAGATACAACAAGGTACTTCATGATAAAGTCAAGTTTAAATATTTACCCACAAATCCAACCCTACAGAAAGTACTAGAAGGAGAACTCCAACCCAAGGAGACTAACTATACCCATGAAAAGGCAGGCAATAAATAATCTCACACCAACAAAACAAAAAGAAGGGAAACACAGACACAGACACACACACAGACACACACATACACAAAGATGGCATCTAACGCGTAAGCAAGAACTCACTCTTAAAAATTAACTGGAGATTCCAGAATAGAATACACATGGCGTGCCTTAGGAGGTGGGGAGAATTGGTTTCTTACCGAGTTGTGAGGTTTTTGCCCAAGCCATGTGGGTTCAGGATTAGGACAAGATGCGTGCTAGATTGGTGAACATAATTCTGTGGTTCATGGCATGAGTTGGGACACAGCTATATCCCCCAAGCTGATCCAGACAAAGCTGGCTGGTTGGAGAGCCTGAGCCCTTCTCAAAGGCTTCTAAACTGCCTTGGAGAGCTGGAGCTCAGAGGGGCTAGGAGCCCCTGCTGTGCAAGAAGACAAGCTGCTTAGAAGGCAGAGAGCAAGGCTGCATGCCTCCTGTAATCAAATAAAAAAAATAGAAATAACGGAAATTTAAGCAGTCAATGCTGTCTTAAGCAACTCTGGTTCTTTGAACATGGGCTCCATGGGAATTCTGGAATTACATATGACACATTGGTAGCCTAAAAGTAGGCTTACACAGTAAATAGAAGGTGTTGTGGACAACCCCAGCCTTGTATTTTGATCCTAGTTCCACCCTCCTGGAGGGGCTGCAGAGGATGACTGAATCTGTACACAGGTGATATCTTGTAAACCTGTCCAATTAAAACCTGTAAAATAAAGGCTAGAGCCAGAGATTGGGCAGTAGAAGGGGAGGCAGAGAAAATGGCTTAGGGGAGGAGAGAGTGAGAGGAATACGATATAAAAGGAGGCCGAAGCAGAAGCAGAAGAAGGAGGAGGAGAAGCAGAAGTAGAAGCAGAAGGAAGCTGGCAGTAGAAGGAAGCCGACGACGGAGGAGCCAGAGCTGAAAGGACCACGCGGCCTGGATAAACCACAAGTTATGAGGGATCTCATAGCTGGGGATTAGAGTAGTGTAGTGGTAAATCTGCCCAATCTAGGTGTGCTATTTATACCATAATTATTGAGTTGTGGTTTTCCTTTACTGGTCTCCTTCGGGTAGGAGATTTACCACTACAAATTTGGCAGCTTAAATATTTTCTTCTACTACAGATGGGAATTTAATTTAAGTTAAACAGGAAAGAATATTATTTCAAGTCACAAAAAGAAAAAGACGATATAATTATATATATCCACAGAGATAGTAATCTTTATAGAAGGGAAGAAAATGAAAACTGCTTAATGATCTCAAGTGTAAGAACAAAGGCAGGGTATAGGGAAGGAGCTCTGTTTCAAATAGATAAAATAAATTTAGGTGCTTGATCTCAAAAAGAAGGGAACAAAGGCAGGAGATGGGGAGGAGCCCTTTTTCAATGAATAATAATAATTGTTTAAGATTGCTTTAATTGCTTTGAATTGTTTTAATTATCAAAATGCAGAAGGTTATAAGTTTGGTGGTTATGGTATTACAAATCCTCTGTGAGAGAGTTCAAAATAGAGCAGTCCTAAAGAAAAAGCAGGATCAATCTATACTTTTGATGGCTGCTGGACCAAGGACACACAATTTTGGGAAAGAGGCTCAGTATTTGTGTTAACAGGAAATAAGAAAAGGCTTTGGATCCCTTCCAAAGTGATATGTATCCCATATGATAGGGGATGACCCCCCCCCCGACCTCCCAGCCCTAGGATCTTGGCTACAGACAGGAGAGAAAAATTCAAGAAGACTGAACAGGACAGGCAGCATGATATGCTGATCCCTCCACATGGGAACAGCCCTGAAACCGGCTTAGGCATAAATGTCTCTAGCCAAAACTTCAACTAAAATTAGCCAGCAAATCTTGTTGGTTATGGAATCCTTAAGATTCGTCATGCCGTTCCTCACATGGCATGAATGAAGATTACAACTGGTTATTGATCAAATTAACTCATAAAAAGACAGTTGCCTTCCACTTGCTCAAACAAGGAACAAAAAAATCATTCTTAACTGATCTGTGCACCTTGCACAATCCACACAAATATCTTTATAGAACTAAAAATTTGGTTGTCAGATTGATATACTGCAGAATGAAACACCAAGATGCAGTTCTGACAAGATTCATCCTCGGGATGCTGAAAAGACCTGCTGCTCCAGTTCCCTGCCTGATTCTGCCTCACCTGATGCTATTTCCAGAGACTTGTTCCTGAACAGCTTCAGGAACAGCTGCCAACTCCTGATGACAAGAATTCATCCAGCCTTTCAGACGGATCCAGTCAGAACTTCAGTCAAGCCCTAAACTTTCTAAGCATACAGAGACTGGATAGCAAATGCTAATGCTAGTTTTCTTAAGTCTAACCAATTTTTTTCAATTTTTTTATCCTTCCTCACCCCTTAAAAAAATTCATCACCCCTGTTCAGCAGGAAGAAGCTCTGGAGAGTGGTCGTCCCGATTCCTTGGATTTGAGCATCTTATTATGGTTATTTTATAGATCAGAGGTTGTCATTTTAAGGGATAATTTGAAAATGGTCATAATTTTGAAAAGGAAGGAAACTAAATAGAGAGCTTAGACTTGGGGATTTCTGTCTTTCCTTTCCTCTTCTCTACTGTTAGTTTCTTAGGTAAAGGGAAAGGGGTTGAAAACAAAAAAAAGAGGGGGGTAGAGTAATATTATAAGAAATTAGATATATGGGAATGCATTACTAAATTTACTCTTAAGACATTTTATAGCCATAATATTACATTGGTAAGAATTTATGTATTGATACAGGTTTAAGGTTTTCATTGGTATAAATCTTTGTATATTAATACAAAATTTAAAATTAATTTTGTTACTCTTAGATAGGCATTGTGCCTATGCAACTCATTTAGGAATACAAGGCCTTTAAGAATTTAAATTTAAGTATTTAAGAATACTCAATCCTTCTAATAGCTGCTATTGTAAACTGTTTAGGATGAGTAATGCAAGTTAAAGGCCAGAGAGTGAACTCATGGTAATATTGGATTCTGATTGAATTATAGTAAAGTGTTTTCAATATTATTCAAATAGAAATAGCTAAGAATAGTCAAGGCTTAACAGTTCAGATATACTATATATACGCAGACAATCTTCAAAAGCATCAGAGATCCACAAAACACAGCATTTAAAATCATTTCATTATTAATAGATCTTTTAACTAGGAGACATGTCTGCTCCTGAAAGTACACCCATCCTACCTAAAAGAAGATATTGAGCATCATTACCTCCATATGGAGTTGTTCCAATTGTGGCAAGGTAGCCACTGGGCAAGAATTGCCTTAATCTATCAGCAGACAAAGAATACTGTCCAGGAAAGGATGCATGATACAGGATAGTCGATAGATTCGCTCTACCAAGACAGCAAGTTATCCTTCATAAGTCCTGCTTCACTTAAGGTCTGCCAGATAGTTCTGGGTCAGAAGGCTGAAGACAGATGCTCCAATGTTATAAGGAATATAGAGGATTGTCCAAGCAGTCAGCTGTCTCTACAAATTGTTTATATTTTGGAAGCTATATTTGTGTCCTTACTATATATTCGGGTAATATTTAATTCATTCTTGGATCCCTGATAGGGTTGAAGACTAATTTATAGTCTGATAATCAAACTTAAGTTGTTTAGCATTAAGAAAGATGATCTAGATTCGAAAAGATGGTTTTCGGATGGGAATGAAAGTTAAAATCAAAATATAATTCAGATATAGAATTGTAAACTCTTTAAGTTAGGATAGATAATACAGTAATTTATCTAAATTAACAAAATTGATGGACTGGATGTTATTAGTGTATATCAAACCTTATAGTTTACATAACTGTTATAATTATGTTCAATATATATCTGAGAGAAAAGGCCTTTTTAATGGACAAAAGGGGGAAATGTAACTACTTGCATTATCATGCTAATTATGTTCCCCCATAAACCTGTTTACAGTGTCCCACACATAAGACACTGAGGGACCCTGCCCACAGTTGGTTCTGACTGGTAAATAAAGACGCTGACAGCCAATGGCTGGGCAGGGTAGAGGTGGGACTTTTGGATTCCCAGGCTAGCAACAGATAGGAGAAGAAAAAGGGAATCTGCCATGACAGGAGAAGAAAGATGCCATGCGCGAGAAGGTGTGAAACAGAGAGCATAGCCACCATGTAGGAACTGGGGAAGAGCAGCTCCAAGAAAGCCCCCTGACTGGGTCTAGGTCATCAAAGACAGAATATAGACTCTAATAAAAGTCTAGCTAGACAAGTAAGACAACTAAATGTGATAAAGAGGATACAAACTGGAAAGGTAGAAGTCAAAGTATCACTACTGACAGATGATATGATAGCATACATAAATGACTCCAAAAATTCTACCAGGGAATTTCTACAGCTGATAAACTCCCAAGATGTGGCTGGATACAAGATTAACCAAAAAAAAAAAAAATCAGTAGCCCTCCTTTATATAAATGACAAATGGACTGAGAAAGAAATCAGTAAAATAACACCCTTCACAATAGCCACAAATAATATAAAATATCTTGGAGTAATTTTAACCAAGTGAGTGAAAGACCTATATGATAAATACTTCAAGTCTTTGAAAAATGAAATTGATGAAAATATCAGAAAGTAGAAAGATCTCCCATGTTCATGTATTGTATTGGTAAGATTAAAATAGTAAAAATGGCCATCCTACAAAAAGCAATCTACAGATTCAATGTAGATCCCATCAAAATCCCAACACATTTTTTTACAGACCTTGAAAGAACAATATTCAACTTCATATAGAAACACACAAGACTCAGAATAGCTAAAATAATTTTATACAATAAAATAATTTTTAGAGGTATAACTATTCCTGATCTTAAGCTGTACTACAAAGTTGTTATAATAAAAACCACATGGTATTGGCATAAAAACAGGTTGATCAATTGAGTCCAATGGGAGACCCACACATAAATCCACATACCTATGGACACCCAAGTTTTGACAAAGAAGTCAGAAATATACAATGGAAAAAAGAAAGCATTTTCAGCAAATGATGATGGTGTAACTGGATGCCAGTATGTAGAAGAATGGAAATATATCCATACCTATCAGCCTACATACAACTCAAGTCCAAGTGGATGAAAGACCTCAATGTAAAACCAGATACACTAAATTCAATAGAAGAGAAAGTGGGAATACTGCATTGGCACAGGAGATAACTTCCTGAACAGAACACAAACAGTGAAGGCACTAAGATCAACAATAAACGGGACGCCATGAATCTGAAAAGCTTCTGTAAGGCCAATGACACTGTCAACAGGACAAAGTAGCAGTCCTCAGAATGGGAAAAGGTCTTCACCAACTCCATTTCTGACAGAAGGCTAATATCCAAAATATATAAAAAACTCAAGAACTTAGAATATATAAAGAACTCAAGAAACTGTGAACAATCTAAATAATCCAATTAAAAATGGGTACAGGTGCTGGAGAGATGGCTCAGTGATTAAGAGAACTGGATGTTTGTCCATAGATCCAGGTTCAACTTGCAGCATCTACAAGGCAGTTCACAACTGTCTGTAACTCCTGTTCCAGGGAGTCTGTAACTCCTTCATGTACGTAGGCAAAACTCCAAGGTACATAAAATAAAAATAAATAAATTATGAAGAAACAACAACAACAAAAACCAGAGTACAGATATAAATAGAATTTTTAACAGAGGAATCTTAATTAACTGATACACACTTAAAGAAATGTTCAACATCATTAGCCATCAGGGAAATGCAAACTAAAATGACTTAGAGATTCCATTGGACCTGTCAGAATGGCTAAAAATCAAAAACACAAGTGACAGGTCAGGCTGGTGAGGATAAAGAGCAAAAGGAACACTTCTCCACTGCTGGTGGAAGTGAAAAGTTGAACAGACACTTTGGAAGTCAATATGGTGGTTTCTCACTCCTGGGCATATACCTAAAGGATGCTCCAGCATACCACAAGGACACATGCTCAACTATGTTCATAGCAGTTTTATTCATAATAGCCAGAAACTGGAAACAACCTAGATGTCCTTCAACCAAAGAATGGATAAAGAAAATGTGGTGTCTTAGTTAGGGTTTTACTGCTGTGAACAGATACCATGGCCAAGACAATTTTTTTCAGGACAACATTTAATTGGGGCTGGCTTATAGGTTCAGAGGTTCAGCCCATTATCATTGAGACAGGAGCATAGCAGCATCCAGGCAGGTATGGTGCAGAAGGAGAAGAGAGGTCTACATCTTTATCTGAAGGCTGCTAGCAGAATATTGGCTTCCAGGCAGCTAGGATGAGGTCTTAAAGCCCACACCCACAGTGACATACCTACTTCAACAGGGCCACACCTTCTAATAGTGCCACTCCCTGGGCCGAGCATATACAAATTATCACATGTGGTATACTTATATTCAGAATTTCATGATGTTAAAAGCAATGACATCATGAAATTTGCAGGCAAGTAGATGGAGCTAGGAAAAAAAAATCATCCTGAGTGAGGTAACACACACCCAGAAGATAAACACAATATGTACTCACTGATAAGTAGATATTAGCTGTAAAATAAAAACGATCATTCTACAGTCCACAGACCCAGGAAGGCTAAGTAACAAGAAGGGCTTAGATGGGGAGGCAAGGAACTCTCCAGGAAGGAGAAATAGAATAGATTTCACAAGTGGACTGGAGGTGGGTGGGGTTGGGAACATGAAAATGAGGATAGAGGAAGGGAGGGAGAAATATTGGAAGAAACTGAGAGGACTCAGTTAGCCAGAGCCAGGCTAACTCTGTGACAGGCTGCAAACTGGCAGTTTGGGAGACTAGGCCTAGTGTCTGTTTTCCAGAAATAAGAACCCAGTTCCAGGAACCTGTGGTCAGCCAACCACAGGCACCGGCCGCCAATCTGAGGACACCTTGTCATCTGGTCTAAAGTTAGAATAGGTAGCTAGAATGAGTAAGTAACCCCCTTGGAAGTTTCTAGAGCCTAACCAATCGTAGAATCAGTCGGACCCCTAGAGATAGAGCTAACCAATCAAGGTAAAAGGGCACATACCCCTTTCCAGACTCCCTCTAACTGACAATAAAAGCTGGGCCTGCAAGTCCACTAGGTGTCTCTATTCCTGAATGAGATCCCTGAATGCAGAAAATTCAGCTGAATTAAATGTTCTTTGCTTTTGCATACTGAGTCTAGGATTATATCATTCACTGGTGATTCTTGGACCCTAACAAAATCACTGGAACTGGGGGCATTTGGATGGTAAGTAGAAACCTCGCTAATGGAAACTCCATGGAATCTACGAGGGTAATCCTAGCAAAGACCCCCTAGTTATAGGGGATACAGGGCCTGAACTGGCCATCTTCTAGAACCAGGCAAGACTGCCCAAGTGGAGGGTTTGGGACACCAACCCAGTCACAAAACCTTTGACCTGCAGTTTGTCCTGCCTGCAGCGTGTTCTGAGACAGGAGACTAGCAGAATCATTATCAAATAAGACCAGAGAGACTTGATCCAGCAACTGATGGGAGTAGACGTGGAGTACCACTGCCAGACATGAGGTGGATTTAGGGAGTACTGTGGAGGAGGGGAGGAAGGACTGGAGGAACCAGAACGGTCAGGTCCACATAATGGGCTAGGAATCATGGAACTTGAGAGATCAGGGAATGTGCAGGGGTCTGACCTAGGTCCTCTACATATATGTTATTGCTGAGTAGCTTGGTGTTCTTGTGGAAATCCCAACAGTAAGAGTGGGATCTGTCCCTGACTCTTTTGACTATAGCACTCTTTACCCCTTACTGGGTTGCTTTTTCCAGCCTTCATGTGATGGTATGTGCCTGGTCTTATTGTAGCACGTTATAACATGTTTAGTTGATGTCCCTGGAAGGCCTGCTCTTTTCAGAGGAGAGGTCTAGGAGTAGAATCTGGAGGAGAAGGGAGGTGGGGTAGAGAGGAGAAGCTGGGGAAGGGAAGAGAGTGAGGGTAAACTGAAGTTGAAATGTAATATATGAGAGAAGAATAAAAAATTAAAACAAGTCATAATAAATAAATTTCTCAAACTCTTAAAAAAAAGAATAAAAATCTCAGTTCAAGGATGTTAAAGTACCTGTTACTCTACAGAAATACCAAAAGTGACATAAAAAGGAAGAAAGAAACACCTCAATCACTCACCATCTGTATAAAAACTGAAAAACAGTAAAAGGTTTATAGTAACAAATTATACACTTAATTGATATGGTCAAAATGCTCAGTGAATTTGTTTTTGCTCCACATCCCTTCTGGATTGACAGTTGTCTTGAAGACTGAGATGAGCACTCCATATGAGGAATGCTCTGGAGCATACCAGACCTTGTTCTGAGGGAAGTATGGTCATTTATTTTGGGTTGATTTGGGTTCTCAGAAGGACAGAGTCTCTCCCAAAGTGGAAGGAGACAGGTAGAAGTCATCTTTCAAAATGACTGAAATGCAAATTGCCAAGTTGATATCTAGGGGAGAAGAGAACAGTTGGCTGGCAGTTGCCACAGACTTTCCCCCTACCTTTGGACATAGTATCATCTTTGGAGAGAGTTGGACCATGCATCCATCAATCCAGAAGGCTGGCTCCTACATGCTGAGGGACACAGCATACCTTAGCCACCTGGAGGCTAGTAAGAACAGAGATGGTAGTTTGGACTAGCATTTGCCTACCTTTTTTTCCATGCTCATCAAGGGGGAACTAAACAGTGTCATTTATGAATATCATTATGTATTTATAGGCAACATAGAGATTTGTAACTGTAAAAGAATCCAGTTTCCAAAACCACCTTTCAACTGGATACTTTAAATATTAGGCAATTACTTATAAAGAAGAATTGATTTTGTCATTTTGCTCTGTTTTGTGTCTGTCCCTCAATTCCTCATTATTGCCTTAATTTTTGTTTAGGTGATTTTCTTTGCATTTAACTTTCATGGTTATGGTTTAAAAAAATCCACATTTTACATTAATTTTAATTTGGTTGAACTGATACCATCTTAACTTTGCCAGTGCTGTCGTTTAAAAGTAAATTATCCCCCATAGCTGGTGTTATTGTTTGGAAAGGATATAGAACTCATAGAGATTGAATCTCTAGGGGTAGGCCTTGATGTTTTATAGCCTGGCTTTACTTCTGTTCACTCTTTGCTTCCTAAGTAGAGATGCAACGTGACCAAGTAGCCTCCTGTTTCTGCCACCATGCCTTCCCTGCCTGATGCCATGTCTTCCTTGCCATGATGGACTGTAACCTCCTAGAACTGTGAGCCAAAACAAACACTTCCTCTGATAAGTTATTCTTGTCAGGGTATTCTTTCACAGAAGGAAACAGAAACAAAGATAAACAGTTAACCTAAATTTTGTTCTTGTATATCTACATCCGTTCCCTTTATGTTGCACCACAAATTACAAATATATATATATATATATATATATATATATATATATATATATATGCTCAATAAAAGATTAACAATTTTTATGCATTTGTCTTTCTAATAATCTTGCAAACCAAAACTACAATCATACTTATTTTATTTATATATGCAGTTGCTTTAAATATATCCTTCACAGAAGATTTAAATTACTTTCTAGTTTATTTTCATTATTACACAAAGGATTCCAGCATTTTCTATAATGATAAATGTTATAGTAATGAATCCTTCAGTCTCTATTTTCTGCTTATGTCTAAATTTCTCTATTATTTTTAAAGGACAGTTTTGATAGTCATAAAAATTTGTTACAAATCTATGCCCTCCTCTACTTTAAAAATGTCACTGTGCTACCAGCTATATTCCATTGTTTGTGATGAAAATTTAGTCTCTGTCAATCATGATTACCCAACCTGTTTCTATGAAGTTGGCAGCTGTAGATAATCTCTTATGAATGGAATTATTTTTTTTTTCTGTAATTGGTTTACTTAGTAATATCAGATTTTACCCATGTTATAACATGAGACAGGATTTTCTTCTGGTTTAAGTCTGAGTATTTTATTATATGAATATAAATATACTACATTTTTCTTACCAGTTATCTGTTAACAGAAATCTGGATTACTTCTGTAGCTTGGGCAAATACTGCTAGAAACTTGAGTGTGAAAGTATCTCTTAAGACTATGTTCTCAATATTCCTGGACATGTATCCAAAAAAGAATTATATTGTAATTTTTAGCTTTTAGCTTTATTGATATATATTTGATAAAGAACCACATGCATTTAAAGTATGCATGTTGATGGGTTTTGAAATATGCATATAATTTAGGATGCTAACACATCATATCCATACCTCCATTATTTGCTTTTGGGGAGTAACAATAACATGAAATTGAACCTTTTAACACAGTTTAGAGTCCTTTATACAGTATTGTTAATTGTAGGTAAATGCTATACAGAAAATGATTGTTTAACACAAGGTGGAAAAGAGATTAGTTATTTGGAGAATACAGAAAGACTTGAGAATAAGTCTTGCTCTAGCTTTTCTGTCTCGAGGGAAGGAAAAGCACTTGTCCTGTGCATTTTCCCAACTTGCAGGACAGGGTCAACTGTAGGAGGATTCTGCCTCCTCTTTTGCTCTTAGCTATCCTAGTTTCTGGGCTTCATTGTTCCCTTAGCACTCAGGATAAGTGAAATAGAAATTAGTCCTTCAGCTGGAACTCTAAGAGGTTTGAAATAAGACTCGATTTGCCTTGGTTTTCTGCTCTTTCTCATTCTGTCAGAAGACTGAAGGCTACAGGAAAACACCTTCCCTCTGTCTTTTGTTCCTTGCTGTTCAAGTGTCCAGGTTCTAGCATTGTTTCAGTATTTGGGAAGAGATGAAGTAGAAATCTGGCCCTTGGAGAGCAAACTTCAGTCCATGAGACTAGGCAGAATGTGCATTCTCCCTTCTCCTACCTAAGAGAGAAAACTAATGAAAACCTCTAGGCTATGAGTTAAACTGCCTTGAAGGAAGGTTTTACAGGAACACAGCACATCTGCATTTCCCCTGGATTCGTACAATCTTTTTTTATCCTTTTGTTGTTCAGAGTGACATTTCTTAACTGATTGGTTCAAATAGTACAGTGTGGTGGTTTGAATAGGCTTGGGCCTCAGACAAACTCATGTGTTTGAATGCTTGGCCCATAAGAGTGATACTATTAAGGAGTGTGGTTTTATTGGAGTAGGTGTGGCCTTGTTTGAGGAAGTAAGTCACTGTTGAAGTGGGCTTTAAGGCCTTATATTCTTTCAAGCTATACCCAGTGTGAGACACAGTCTCCTACTGCCTGCCTTTGGATCAAGATGTAGAACTCTCAGCTCCTTCTCCAGCACCACATCTGTTGCACTCTGCCGTGATGATAATAGACTTAACCTCTGAAACTGTTAAGCCAGCCCCAATTAAATGTTTTTATTTATAAGAGTTGCCTTTGTCATGTTGTCTCTTCACAGCAATGAAAACCTTAACCAAGACACATGGCTATTCTGTTGTGTCTGGAGAGATCAGTGGCCAGGCTCCAAGAGTAAGACTCACTGTTTTTCAGTCTCAAGAAGATACCTTTACCCTGGATGCAGATGAATACACACCTGTGAGAACAGACAAGGTTGTGGTCTTTCCTGCTCCATTGTGTCCCAGAAGAACAGTAACCTGCCCCTCATATATGTTCAGTGACAAGTTGTTTACTGCAGGTTTATTTTTAAATTCCTGTGGGATGAAAGAGTAATGTGTTATCTGTTAGTTAAAAAGACAAACATTCACATCCTCTGTACTTATATCATCCAACACATGCTATCAATAATGGATGATATTGTTAGGCCCAAAGGAAACTCTAGCTCCCTAAACTTCAAAAGGCAGTCCATAAATCCAGAAATGGGGCTCAGCCTGGACAATAGGAAGATTTCTGGCAGTTAGAAAAAAAAGCTGCCATTCCTCCTCAGTAATTTGTGAAGTTGGTTCCCCTCTGCAAAAAAAAAAAAAAAAAAAAAAAAAAAAAAAAATCATTTTCCTTATCATTGGCAGAAGGGACAAATGGCTATTGGTGGTATTTGTTAACATACCAAAGAACATGCTAGCCTCCAGACTCCCCCAGTATCACAAGTACATGTTATATACATTTCAAAGTACATAGTAGCATCTTAGATCTTCTAACCTCCCCTACATTCTCCCAGCTCACTGGCTCCCTTACCTCCATCTACCTATTCTCCTTATAACCCTGCTATTTCTCTTGCACTCTGATATTTCTCTTGCACTCTGCTCTGCTCTGTTCCTGATGCTTTCATGGCCAGATCCAATCTGCTGGCCACATTCAGTTACTTTCTCTTTCTGTTCTGGACCCTTCAAGATGCCTGTGGCTGTTCTTTCTCTCTACAATAAACCCTTTATTTACAATAAAACCCTTCCCCTTAGCCATGCAATGAAGCAATCATGTCATTAGTTTATACAGTCACTATATTTCTCTATATTGGGTATAGCTTTGTATCTCTAAATATTTACCAGAAACATATTTAAATATTTCATAGATATCTCAAAATTGGGAAATCTAAAAGCCTGAATATATCTATATTATTAACTTATTCTTCAATAAATATAAAAATCAAAATTATCTTTTGAAAAAAGATATTTAACTGTTCCTTCAAACTCACCTAATACATCTCTCAATATGTAAACAAGAGATGCTTGAATATAATCCTACACCTTAACATAAATCACACATGATCCCTGTTTTATTGAAGCCTTCACAAAACATAATGGGACAAAAGATAAAGGCATGTAAAAATAGCTGCAGATATGAACAACATTGTTAGCGAAACAAAGGGCCTAAAATGATATACCTGATAGTGCTTTAAGAGCTTAAGAAAATAAAGAATTCTCAACTGAGGAATACTGCATGGCTGAGAAAGCACCTAAGGATGTTCAACATCCTTAGTCATCAGAGAAATGCAAATCAAAATGACCTTGAGATTCCACCTCACACCAGTCAGAATGGCTAAGATAAAAACTCAGGTAACAGCAGATGCTGGTGAGGATATGGAGAAAGAGGAACACTCCTCCATTGTTGGGGGGATTGTCAGCTGGTACAACCACTCTGGAAAGCAGTCTGGTGGTTCCTCAGAAAATTGGACATAGTATTACTTGAGGATCCAGCTATACCACTCCTGGGCATATACCCAAAAGATGCTCCAACATATAAACAAGGTCACATGCTCCACAATGTTCATAGCAGCCTTATTTATAATAGCCAGAAGCTAAAAAGAATCCAGATGTCCTTCAACAGAGGAATGGGTACAGAAAATGTGGTACATTTACACAATGGAGTACTACTCAGCTATTAAAACCAATGACTTCATGAAATTCTTAGGCAAATGGATGGAACTAGAAAATATCATTCTGAGTGAGGTAACCCAATCACAAAAGAACAGACATGGTATGTATTCACTGATAAGTGGATATTAGCCCAAAAGCTCAGAATACCCAAGATACAATTCACAGACCACATGAAGGTCAAGAAGAAGAAAGACCAATGTGTGGGTGCTTCGGTCTTTCTTAGGAGTAACAAAATACTGATGGGAGCAAATATGGAGACAAAATGTGGAGCAGAGACTGGAGGAGGGACCATGTAGAGACTGCCTCACCTGGGGATCCATCCCAAGTAGCAATCACCAAATATTGGTGATGTTATTGTGGATGCTAGGAAGAGCAGGCTGACAGGAGCCTGATACAGCCATTTCCTGAGAGGCTGTGCCAGAGTCTGACATATACCGAGGCAGATGTTCGCAGCTAAACATTGAACTGACCACAGGGTCCCCAATGGAGGAGTTAGAGAGAAGACTGAAGGAGCTGAAGGGGCTTGAGGCCCATGGGGAGAGCGACAATACCAATAAACAAGAGCTCCCAGGGTCTAAACAGCCAGCCTGGGAACACATATGGAGGGACCCATGACTTCAACTATATATGTAGCAAGGATAGTCTTGCCGGGCATCAGTGGGAGAGGAGGGTTCAGTGAAAGCTGGATGCCCCAGTGTGGGGGAATTCAAGGTCGGGGAGGCAGGAGTGGGTGGATGGGTAGGGGCACACCCTTATAGAAGTAGGAGGAGGGGGGATGAGATAAGAGGTTTCTGGGTGGAGAATGGGGATAACATCTAAAATGTAGATAAATAAATTGTCCAATAATAATAATAATAATAATAATAATGAAAAATGAAAAAAAGCCAGATAATGGAACTGGCAATTGCAGCCAAGCATTTGAGACTTTTTGTCAACAATTTAATATTACCCACATTAATGGGATTCCTTATAATCCTCAAGGACAATGGACTGTGGAAGGGCCCATGGAACTTTAAAACAATATCTTCATAAAATAAAAATGAGGGAGGTATATCCCCATATAACACATGTGGGTCCTGCAGCAGAAACACAGAGAAGGGCCCCAAAAGACACATGGAGTCCAATGGGGTTCCAAGGCTTTATTGTTCATGGTGTGTGATGGTCTAGATGTGCACCCCCTGTTTAGGTCAGGGCAGGCCTGACTTAAATAGGGAGGGGGAAAAGAGGAGGGACTGGGAAAAGGAATAAGTAATTGGCTATGCCCTCTGGCCTTTAGGTAACTCATGAATATGGAAATCTCTCAAGGGCTGAAACCTGTTGTCTCACCCTCTACCTGTAGCCCTGCAAAGCGCAGATCAAATGGAAGTCTTAGACCACGAGTCAGGAGTCTGGAATCCAGGGGTGTGGCGAGATATATGCTGTCCCTACTCAGGCAATGGACACCTGTTGGGAGTCAGGAGTCTGGAATCCAGGGGTGTGGCGAGATATGTGCTGTCCCTACTCAGGCAATGGACACCTGTTGGGTCTCTGGCTATCTCAAAGCCAGTGCTCTCCTGGAGACCAAATCATCCCTTCATGGTCCGACAAACACAAATTTATTTAAATCATGCTCTTCTTATTTTAAACTTTGTAAAAAATTTGGATGTCAAGAAATTTTCTTCTGAGTATTTACACCCTACAACTAGGCATACTTACGCCTACATGAAAGGAAAGGATACACTTACTGGCATATGGCATGATCCCAATCAGGTATTTAATATGGGGAAGAGGGCATGTTTATGTTTTTTTCTACAGGATGCTGAAGGAGCATGGTGGCTACCAGAGTGATGGGTGAGACATGCTGATTCTGGGACAAAGAATGATGTTGACCTGTGAGCTTGCTGAGTGCCCTGACAATGGAGACTGGGAAGCTGTATTGGACATATATTCCTGACCCACCTTTGCTTGCCTATACCCTTGATGAGACAAATGGTCTTGCCTTAAGATTTTAGACTCTGTGGAACAGAGAATCAAAAAGAGAAGTTATAATGACTCTTGTATTTTTCTTAAATGAGACCAGTTATTTGGACTCAATCATGGACTGGTCTAGAAATCAATCCAATGTTGGAAATTACAGTCTTCATTTTGAAGGCTGGTTCTGGACATTTTTAGAAACATATTAGGAAGTTAGCTACAGTTCTATATGATGTTATGTTAGCAAGAGATAAAGTTGGGACAGGATCTAGATTTCAAACAAGTGTTAGTACATGTATTAAGGCTCTT
The DNA here is from genome assembly GCA_021653895.1 of Mastomys natalensis. Classification (NCBI taxonomy): domain Eukaryota; kingdom Metazoa; phylum Chordata; class Mammalia; order Rodentia; family Muridae; genus Mastomys; species Mastomys natalensis. The sequence continues at coordinate 489,872 of JAJTUV010000427.1, read as the reverse complement.
TTAATTGTCAAGCTAAAATTACTTTTGTTTCTTCTACAGTATTTAATGTAAGTTCCATTTATTGTACACTTTCTAATTGTGATAGTGTGTTGAAACCTGACATGTCTGTTATGAAGGTCTATCAACCAACTTTTGTTTTATTGCCCTGAGTATTACAGAACCTTGGTATTCTGAAAAAAGCTTGCAAGTACTGGAAGAAGTGAGTCAGGTTTTAAGCAGAAGCGAGAGGGTAGTGGGCTTGATAATTGCTGGTATAATAGCTTTAATTGCATTAATTGCTAGCACCACTGCTTCTGCAATTTCTTTGACACAAGAAGTTAAGACAGCTACTTTTGTTAATCACTTAGCAAAAAAATGTTACTAATGTGTTGCCTATACAAGAGGATTTAGATAGGCGCCGGAACAATGGACTGATGCTCTTTATCCTATTCATTGGAAGGAGTTTCAGAGTTTAAGAGTAAGGAGGCATCTTGAGTATCATGCCAAATACCATTGGATTTATGTTACTTCTAAAATTTACAATGATAGTCATTATATTTTGGAAAAAGTTTAAAGACACTTGAAGTTTATTTGGCATAATTCTAATACCTCCCTGGATGTTTTAAATTTGCATAGTGAGCTCATGAATTTAAAGAATGCTGCTCTGTTGAGAGTTGATGCGGATACTGCTGATAAAATTACCCATGGCCTGAGATCAATGTTTCTATTTTGGTCAAGCTTCAAGAATGGCATATATAGGTTGATCATGCTAGCCCTTTTTGTCCTGGGAATACTTTTATTCCTGCCCATAGTGTTAAAGCTTGTCTTTAATAAACATCAACATGTTGGCAGCCAAAGTACATGACTTAAAACTGAAAATGGACCCCCAGACAGAGTTATTTATTTAACAGGCTGGCAAGTCAAGGACGGGTAAGGAAGGCATTCTTGTCAGAACAACCTAAGACAGACTCATTTTTGTTTATGAAATAAAAAAGGGGTAGATGTGGATAGCTTTTGGGGCTGCTTGGCAGGAATCTGTCATTGGCCAAGGACAAGGAAGTGGGCTTCAGCAGGAATCTGACATTAGGCTAGAACAAAGAAGTAATTTCAGGCAGGAATCTAAATCTTAGGCTAGAACAAAGAAGTAATTTCAGGCAGGAATCTAAATCTTAGGCTAGAACAAAGAAGTAATTTCAGGCAGGAATCTAAATCTTAGGCTAGAACAAAGAAGTAATTTCAGGCAGGAATCTAAATCTTAAGGTAGAATAAAGAAGTAGGCTTCAGACATGAAAATGACTTTGGGCTAGGACAGGGAAGTAGGCTCAGGTATTTTGGTCATCCTGATAAGCCCTTAGAAATAGTGATCATGGCACTGATCATGCAACTTTGTTTATTGCCTTGCTTGTTCCTTGACTATTTGCATCTATTGTATTGCTAGTTCATCAACCTAGAACTGACCTTAATACTTGCATGTAATTAAAATGGTATAAAAGCAAAAAAGGAGAAAGAGGGATGAGATAGGAGATTTCTGGGGGCAGGGGAAGGGGGAAAGGGAAAGGGATGACATCTGAAATGTAAATAAATAAAATATCCAATAAAAAAGTATAATTAAAAAAAAATCTAAAAACACCACATTACGGGAGAATAGTGGTTTTTGACGAAGAAATAGAGATATATTGGTTAAAGGACTCCAACTCTCAGTTACAAAAGAAATCTTTGGGCCTAAGTACAACATGTAATGTTAGTTAATAATATAGCATGTTTATCTGTAATTTGATGAGAGCAGACTTTTAAATTTTCTCACTAAGAGGAACTATTAAAACCAATGGATGGTAATTATGTTAAATATTCAGGATGATAAACCCTTTACAAAGTACACATATATACAAATTCTACTGTATACATAAAATATATAAAATTTTTATGTGCTAATTTAAAATTTTATATCAAATGAAAATGTTCTACCAGGAGGTACAGAGAAACTCTGTCTTCAAAAATCAAAACATACACACAGAAAAAAAACAAAAAGAAAAAAAGAAAAAAGAGAAAACATTCTTAGATGAAGATGAAATAAAGACTATTTCAGATTTTAAAAAAGCAGAAGTTAACTAACAGAGGGCTGCCAGTAATATTATACCCCTCATCACATCTAAATTAAGTATTCCATCAAGTTTATTTGTCAGGCCATCGAGGGCCCATGGGCCTGGAACCCTGAGAGTGCAGGTGTTTGGCCATGCCCCCAGAACCTGGGGCCCTGACCCCCAGTCTCCGCAGTCTCCATTTAACCTGTACCTTCAGACACAGGTATGGGGCGTGACTAACAATCCTATTTACATATTAATAAGGCCGGGGGACATAGCTAATTAAGTTTTCTCCTTAGCCCCTCCCCTTTATCCTCCCAAATATAAGGGAGCCCCTCCTGGCATTTTGCGGGGTGGGGGGTGGGGGCTGGGGGGCGCACATCATCCAGATCCAACTATCCCGCCATGATCAATAAAGCCATTAATCTCCACATGTCTCCTGTGTCTGCCACCAACATCTTCGAACTTTGGACCTTTTCACATATGTGGGAACCTCCGCAGGAAAAGCTCCGGTCCCAGACTCTGGCTCTGCACACACGCTTTTTTTTTAAAACCACATTTATTAATATAAATTTAAAAAAAGTAAATTATCACTTGTTGCTATACCATTACAGAAGAATGAAGGTAATGCATAAAGATGGAGTGAATAACACAGCATTTGTAAAAATATATCACCTCCAACCAAGCTCTGGTTCTCAGAGTACAACTATATTAATTATGATGCAAATAAACAATGAAAGCATCTCTTTTTTTTCCTAGATTAGCCAATTATGAACAATCTCAGTGCTTTTTGGTTTGGGTTTCCTGCAGGAACATTTGAAACAATACCTTGTGCAAATGCTTGATCTGGATTCCTGCCTCCAAGTTGGTAGGTTCAGCCTCATAACAGTTATGTATTACGGGGAAGCACTTTGTCTCTTCTGTAGTCTTTCTAATTTTTGGTTTGCCAAGCCAATATGAGGGCTACAGAACAAGATAGGAGATTGTTAACCAAAATAAGTATAAAAACTTTTGTCTTAATTTGCTGTTTCTAAACATTTAAATCATGCCAAACAAATAAGGGTTTGTTGTTAATCTTTTACTCAGTGCTTGGATTAGGATAAAGAGCTTATTATTCTATGTTCTTTTTATTAATAAATAAATAGAAAAATAACAACTTTTTATGAAAGGGAAAAAAGAACATAAAGTTAGGTCTTCTGTAGGGAGACGGAGAGGATCTGGGAAATGTTGGGGGGACAAGGAAAACATGAACAAAACATACAGAATAAAAAAAAAATAAGTTTTAAAAAAAAGGATTGGACTCAGAATAGATCTATCATAAAGGGAATCAGAGATCAATACCATTCCTACAAAAACTAGACTAGATGATGTCAGTAGAGAATTTTCTCAAACATTTAAACAAAACTTGACAGTTTTTATTCAACTCTTGAAAAAAACATAAGGGAATACCTCCTAATTCATTGTGAGATCGGCATCACCCTAACATACAAACCAGACAAATTAACACATCTTATAATATAGATGCAAAACTCTTTAATATAATGCCAGCAAGCTGAATCCCCTAGAATATTAAAATGATTATATACCATTCCAAAGTGAAATGCATTGCAGAAATGGTTCCAAATACTATAATCAATCACTGTAGTATCACACTAATCATAGGCTCATTTCAATTCATGCATGAACAATCCTAGAAATCTAGAACGTAAAAGTGTTTTCATGAAAAAAGAAAAAATACCCAAACTCCAAACTTATAGATAACAATACTCAATGATGAAAGATTGAAAACTTTGTTTCTTAAACCATGAACAAGCCTGTAAGGTCAGCCTGAAAGAGGAGACACTGGAGGTAGGTTGGAGGCACTGCCATGACCTGCACAAACAAGGGAGAGGTTGCCTTCCAGAAGAACATAAAGAAGCAGTGTGACTCAGGTAAGGGAAAGCACTAGATGATGGGTTTCTGCTGCTGCCTGTAAGCAGGGGGACTCCAGATCATGCAGCAGAAGCAAAAAAAGGCAACCGAGAGGCAGGAACCCAAGCAGCTTTGTAGCTTCATGTCTACTGAGCCAGTCCCACAGTGGTTGAGTTTCTTCCTGTAGTGCTTTGTTTTTGTTTTCTTTTCAGGAGGGTTTGCATGGACAGAGGGCAGACATGGAGGGATGGGGATGAGTGGGATTGGGGAACATGATCTGAAATTCACAAAGAATCAATAAAAAAGAGAGAATACAATGAAGAGTAAAGGACAATTTGCAGAATGGGAGAGAATATTTACCAATCATATCAAAGAAGGGTTTAACACATTAGATACATAAGAAAGCAAATAACAATTACTGAATGGGCATAAGACTTGAATATATGTTTCTATAAACAAGGCATTTAAAGGCCAATAAGCACATAAACGTCATACCTATGATGTGTTATCAGGAAATTCAATTAAATGTCACATAAAACCTATGAGGGTAACTACCATAAAAGGAGTGTATGAGTGAGGGGATGGAAGCTTTGTACTTTACTGGGAGGGCTGACAAAATGGGATGATCTATTAGTTTCCAAAACCTTAAACTGAGAAGTGCCATAAGAACTAGCAATTTTATTCCTAGCTATATACTCAAAATAGTTAAAAAGTCATATCCTCAACAGAATACAATAAACATGTCCTCTAGTGAGATATGCAATATTATGCAGCCTATAGGAGGATGAATAAAGATGAATTCATACTGACACTTTTAAAACTGTAAGTGCTATGACTGTAGCCCAAAGATGTAGTCCCTTAGATTAGAGGGTTGGGAACCAAAGGGAACTCACACCAGATCAATGTGCGGTGCTTTATTAGATTCTAAAAGAGAGAGAACTAAATAATTTCTGTATCTAAACTTCAGCACTTGGTCCCTTTCATGAATAAACCTGAAAAACTACTTATAGAAGCATCTACAAATAGGTAATTATTATGACTGCATCTTATACCCCTTGAGTGAATACATTAATAGAAAAAGCAAGCAAATTAGAGGTGTTTGAAATTAAAAAAAAAAATAAGGAGATGACTTCTTCTTAGATCAGTTTTAGTTCTCTAGGATGAAAACCTGTGAGCTGTGGGGTCAAGTCTGTATACTGTGACTGTACACTGTGAATATTCTAAGTATTAGTGACTTCATTTTAAAATTGCTAATTTTATGCCATATGTATTTCACTAAAAAATTGAAGAGTTCTAAGAACTAGGAAACAGCTTGGCTTGGTTTACTCTTCCTGAAGCACAAAGTTATAATATATTTTCAGGTATAATACTCTGCAGTCAAATTATCTACAGTTTTAATCTCCAGTATTAAAAAAAACCAAAACAACACTGTTAGTAGTTTTTCAAGGTAGAAGGACTGAACTGAATTTTAGAGAATGAGCCTGGAGGCCTGGCTTATCACACTTGGCCATGATGTTTCCACTGTGACCACAGAACCACTATAAGGAAATCTGAGGGATAAGAAGCAGGCACTTTTCTACTTCATGCAAATAACTGGTTAGCCCCTGAAAGGGACCAAGTGTTGAAGCTTAGATACAGGAGTTGTTTAGTTCTGTCTTTGCTATAATCTAATAAAGTACCTCGTTTTAATCTGGTGTGAGTTCCCTTTGGTTCTCAACTCTCTAATCTAAGGGACTAATTATATTGTCAAGCTACAGAGTTTCAGTGTTCTAGTCATACATGTTATGCAACTACATACACAGAAGAATTTATGGCACATCAAGAAATGCATAGTGAACAGGGCAGTGGTGGTGCACACCTTTAATCCCAGCACTTGGGAGGCAAAGGCAGGTGGATTTCTGAGTTAGAGGCCAGCCTGGTCTATAGAGTGAGTTCCAGGACAGCCAGGGCTACACAGAAAAACCCTGTCTCTAAAAAACAAACAAACAAAAAAACCAACCAAACAAACAAAAAAGAAATGCATAGAGTCTCAGTATTCTGGTATATAGATGAGGATGATCTATATTTGGCTTTTAAATTTGATTAATTTTATGAAGTAGGTTTACAAAGTCTATGAGCATTTGGAATAACAGCAGCATTAAAACTCACCATAAAGGAATGTGGTAGAATCAAAAAGAGTTGAAGGAGAGGAAACCATAATCAGAGTATATTGTATGGAAAAAAAACTATTTTCAGTAAAAAAAAAAAAAAAAAATAGAAAGAAAGAAAAAACTCACCATAAGGAAAAAGTACCATGGTTGAGGCACACCACACTGTCCAGGAAAGACAGCTTCTACATACCAGGTAACAAGGCTGTATAAGAAAGCATCAAACAAAAGCATTCCAAGCATATAGCCAAAGTTGAGGTTGTCCTCAAGATTGGCTGGTGTCCAAAGGTTGTGCCATTTAACACCAATCTCTGAAATAAAAGGGAGACATTGGGCATGGGTGAAATTTCTGCAACTTGGTACTCTGCACTGTGAGTTACCTAACAGCTGTAGCCCTTAGCAATTAGATTACTATAGAACAAGGTTCATTTCTCCTTTTTTTTTCTTCAAAACCTTTAAAAAAATTGAGAATGATTTAAATTGAATGAATAACTGAAACAAACAAAAGAACAGTCCAAGAACAAGGAAGGAGCAGACTTAGTAGAATCTGGGTTGTTTCCCCTCAAGAGTTTCTTTCCTCCCAGAGAAACAAGCAGAAGAATGCCCAAATGTGGAAAATATGTTCTCCAGTGCTGAAGTTGATGGACTACCAAATAGAAGAAACCACGGAGTTCTGCTGGGTGATGCATAGATGGGACTACAAAAAGTAAGTCAGCAAAGGAGGAAGAGAAATGCTTTTCCTTTCCTGTGTCCATAGGAGGGGAGGGACAAGGGTTTGTAGAGCATGCCCCAAGAGTCACAACATTTCAGGAAGCTGGTCTGTTCTTCACCTTTGTCCTTTCCCCCTCAGCAACAGCCAGGAACACTAGATATTTTTAAAACAACGGTAATAATATGAAAAAAATATCCTGTGGAAACAAAAATGATTATCAAAATTTAATCCATTTTGAGAGGTAATAAACAATAAATTACAAGTCACAGAAAAATGGGAGTCAAAATATACACCACAGGAAATTTTCTGTAAGCTCAAGTCCTCTTGCTTCAAACAAAATAAGAATTCTTGAAAGATAAAGTTTATAACAGAGAAAAGAGACAATGACTAATATAAAATTAATAAGCCTGATAAAAATAAATAGGAAACTAAATGGTTGTGCTCTTCCACAATAAACCAATAGAAATAAGGACCTAGATGAAATAATGTGGATTGTTAATGTTTCCTGCAAAGTAAGAATTACAGAAGTATCTACAAATAAATAGCATACACAGTCATCTGACTGGCTACTTATTGGAAAGTTTTTTTATTGGATATTTTATTTACATTTCAAATGTTACCCCCTTTTCTGGTTTCCCCCACCTCGAACCCCCCTATAGCATTGCTCCTTCCCCTGCTTCTGTGAGCGTGTTCCCCACCCCCAACTCCTCCCACTTCCCTCCATAAACCCACTCCCCCGCTCCCTGGAATTCCCCTACATTGGGGCATCGAGCCTTCACAGGTCCAAGGGTCTCTCCTCCCATTGATGCCCGACAAGATCACCCTCTGCTACATATGCAGATGGCTCCATGGGTCCCTCCATGTGTACTCCTTGGTTGGTGGTTTAGTCCCTAGGAGCTCTGGGGGGTCTGGCTGGTTGATATTGTTGTTCATCCTATGAGGTTGCAAACCTCTTCAGCTCCTTCAGTCCTTTCTCTAACTCCACCACTGGGGACTCTGTGCTTAGTACAATAGTAGGCTGTGAGCATCTACCTCTGTATTTGTCTCTCAGGACACAGATATATCAGGCTCCTGGCAGCAAGCACTTCTTGGCATCCACAACAGTGTTTGGGTTTGGTGACTGTATATGGGATGGGTCCACAGGTGGGGCAGTCTCTGGATGGCCTTTCCTTCAGTCTCTGCTCCATATTTTGTCTCTGTATTTCCTCCCAAGAGTAATTTGTTCCCCCTTCTAAGAAGGACAAAAGCATTGATCCACACTTTGGTCTTTCTTCTTCTTGACCTTCATGTGGTCTGTGAATTGTATCTTGGGTATTGCAAGCTTTTGGGTTAATATCCACTTATCAGTGAGTGCATACCATGTGTGTTCTTTTGTGATTGGGTTACCTCACTCAGGATGATATTTTCTAGTTCTATCCATTTGCCTAAGAACTTCATGAAGTCATTGGTTTTAATAGCTGAGTAATATTCCATTGTGTAAATGTACCACATTTTCTGTATCCATTCCTCTGTTGAAGGACATCTGGGTTCTTTTCAGCTTCTGGCTATTAAAATAAGGCTGCTATGAATATAGTGGAGCATGTGACCTTGTTATATGTTGGAGCTTCTTTTGGGTATATGCCCAGGAGTGGTATAGCTGGATCCTCAGGTAATACTATGTTCAATTTTCTGAGGAACCACCAGACTGCTTTCCAGAGTGGTTGTACCAGCTGACAATCCCACCAACAATGGAGGAGCGTTCCTCTTTCTCCACATCCTCACCAGCATCTGCTGTTACCTGAGTTTTTCTTAGCCATTCTGACTGGTGTGAGGTGGAATCTCAAGGTCGTTTTCATTTGTATTTTCCTGATTACTAACATACAAGAAGCCTACAGAACTCCAAATAGACTGGAAGAGAAAAGAAATTCCTGCAGTCACATAATAATAAAAACACCAAATGCACAAAACAAAGAAAGAATATCAAAAGCAGTAAGGGAAAAAGGTCAAGTAACATATAAAGTCAGACCTAACAGAATTCCACCAGACTTCTCACCAGAGATTATAAAAGTCAGAAGATCCTGGGCAGATGTCATACAGACCTTAAGAGAACCCAAATGCCATCCCAGGATACTATACCCAGCAAAACTCTCAATTAACATAGATGGAGCAAACAAGATATTCCATGACAAAACAAATTTACACAGTATCTTTCCACAAATCCAGCCCTATAAAGGATAATAGAGGGAAAACTCTAACACAAGAAGGGAAACTACAACCTAGAAAAAGCAAGAAAGTAATCTTTCTTCAACAAAACGAAAAGAAGATAGCCATACAAACATAATTCCACCTCTAACAACAAAAATAAAAAGAAGCAACAATCACTATTCCTAAATATCTCTTATTATCAATGGACTCAAATCCCCCATAAAAAGACACAGACTAACAGATTGGATATGTAAACAGGACCCAGCATTTTGTTGCATACAGGAAATGCACCTCAGTGACAAAGACATACACTACCTCAGAGTAAAAGGCTGAAAAACGATTTTCCAAGCAAATGGTTCTAAGAAACAAGCTGGAGAAGCCATTCTAATATCAAATAAAATCGACTTTCAACCAAAAGTTATCCAAAAAGATAAGGAAGGACACTTCATACTCATCAAAGGAACAATCTACCAAGATGAACTCTCAATTCTGAACATCTATGTACCAAATGCAAGGGTGTCCACATTCATAAAAGAAACTTTATTAAAGCTCAAAGCACACATTGCACCTCACACAGTAATAGTGGTAGACTTCAGTACCCCACTCACATCAATGGACAGATCATGGAAACAGAAACTAAACAGAGACACAGTAAAACTAACAGACGTTATGAACCCAATGGATTTAACAGATATCTATAGAACATTTCATCCTAAAACAAAAGAATATACCTTCTTCTCAGCACCTCATAGTACCTTTTCCAAAACTGACCATATAACTAGTCACAAAATAGCCCTCAAAAGGTACAATAATCCCATGCATCTTATCAGATCACCACGGACTAAGGGTGGTCTTCAATAACAACAAAAACAACAGAAATCTCATATACATGGAAACTGAACAACACTCTACTCAATGATAACCTGGTCAAGGAAGAAAGAAAGAAAGAAATTAAAGACTTTTTAGAATTTAATGAAAATGAAGCCACATCATACCCAAACTTACGGGACACAATGAGAGCAGTGGTACGAGGAAAACTCAAAACTCTGAGTGCCTCCAAAAAGAAACTGGAGAGAGCATACACTAGCAGCTTGACACCAGACCTAAAAGCTCTAGAAGCAAATACACCCAAGAGGAGTAGATGGCAGGAAATAATCAAACTCAGGCTGAAATCAAACAAGTAGAAACAAAAAGAACTATACAAAGAGTCAAGAAGACCAGGAGCTGGATCTTTGAGAAAATCAACAAGATAGAAAAACCCTTAGCCAGACTAACCAGAAGGCACAGAGACAGTATCCAAATTAACAAAATCAAAAATGAAAAGGAAGACATAACAGCAAAAACCAAGGAAATTTAAAAAATCATCAGATCCTACTACGAAAGCCTATTGGAAGGTTTTTAATCACAGTTGAGAACATTAAGTATTCTTAAATCTTCACATTAATTGAAAAATAGAACAAAAATTTCACTAAGTTCTGATGATAGTTTAAATAGAACTAGATGGAGATGGCCCTAAAATTCAAGATGTAACCTGAATGCTTAAAGAACAGCAAAATCGGACAATATTAACATATTAAGAATTACATGCTCTACTATGTTCATAGAAGCTTTATTTATGATAGCCAGAAGCTGGAAAGAACTCAGATGTCCCTCAACAGAAGAATGGATATAGAAAATGTGGTACATTTACACAATGGAGTACTTCATGAAATTCTTAGGCAAATGGATGGAACTAGAAAATATCATCCTGAATGAAGTAACCCAGTCACAAAAGAACACACATAGTATGTACTCACTGATAAGTGGATATTAGGCAAAAAGCTTGGAATACCCAAGATACAACTCACAAACCATATGTGAAGCTCAAGAAGAAGGAAGATCAAAGTGTGGATGCTTTAGTCCTGCTTAGAAGGGTGAACAAAATAATCATGGGAGGTAGAGAGAGTAGGTGACCTGGGAGATAGAGAGGAGGGGGAGAGACAGGGTAGAGGAAGGGAAAAAGGGGAACAGGATCAGATGTGGGAGGAGACCGGGAGAAGTACAGAGGGTCAGGAAATTGAATGGATGTATGTAGCAGTGGGGGATGGGGAACTGGGGTTGTCACTAGAACGTCCTAGATACCAGGAAAGGAAGAGGTTACTAGGACCCAATGGGGATAATATTAGCTGAAATACCCAACAAAAGGGAGAGAGAACCTGTAGAGACCATATGCAGAAGTTAGGCATGGCCCCCAGTTGAGGGATAGGGCCACCCACCCACCTCAAAAATTTTAACCCAGATTTACTTCTGTCTAAAGGAAATGCATGGACAAATCGTGGAGCAGAGACTGAAGGAAAGGACAACCAGAGACTGCCCCACCTAGGGATCCATCCTGTCTGCAGACACCAAACCCTGACACTATTGCTGATGCCAAGAAGTGCTTGCTGATAGGAGCCTGGTATAGCTGTCCCCTGAAAGGCTCTCTCAGAGCCTGACAAATACAGATGGGGATGCTCTTAGCCAACCATCAGACTGAGCATGGGGACCCCAATGAGGGAGTTAGGGGAAGGACTGAAGAAGCTGAAGGGGTCTGAAATCCTAAAGAAAGAACAACAATATTAACCAACCAGACCCCCCAGAGCTTCCAGGGACTAAACCACCAACCAAAGAGAACACATAGAGGGACCCATGGACCCAGCTGCATATGTAGCAGAGGATTGCCTTATCTGGCATCAATGGGAAGGGAGCTCCTTGGTCCTGCAGAGGCTTGATGCCCTAGCATAGGGGAATGCTAGGGCAGTAAGGTGGGAATGGGTGGGTAGGTGGGGGATCACCCTCACAGAAGCAGGGAGGAGGGAGATGTGATAGAAGGTTTTCAGCGAGGAAACTGGGAAGGAGGATAACATTTGAAATGTAAATAAATAAAATAACCAATAAAAAACTTGGTGTGTGGTTGGTGTGTGACTCCTTACATTCCCTACACTATGGTGGCAGAGGCACGTGGATCTCTGTGGGTCTAAGATCAGCCTGGTTTACATAGTAAGTTTTAGGACAGCCAAAAATAATAGTGATATCCTATGTCAAAAAACAAACATAAACAAACAAAACCAAACAACCCCTCCAGACCCAAAAACTAGTATCAAGTCATAAAATTCTTGTGATATTGGTATTAAAAGACTCTTTAAAAAGATCAGTATATTATAATGAGAATCATCTATTTGATACAGTATTGTAATATAAATAAAATTTATTGATGTCAGTATATTTTGAGACAGAACTTTTATAGCTTAGACATTTTAAAAATAATCCAGAGTCCTACTATGCTGTTCAGGATAGTCTTAAACTCTTGGATTCAAGTTCCATCTCAACCTGCTAAGTAGCTGGGATATAGGTATTGTCTCCTTGCTCAGTGTAAGTTGACAGCACTTTTGCAAGTGGGAATTTATTTTTCAGATTAATATGCAAAGATGAGCATATCCACAAATCATAAACCACCTAAATATGGACAAGCAATGGTTGATTATGGGCAAATACTAAGCAATGTTACAAAAGAATAAGAGTATAGCATTGCATGGGGAAAATGTCATGATTTTAATTTTTTAGAGAATAAAGATAATAGAAGTTCTAAAATTATTTTATTTGACACTGTAAGTCCATAGAAAATATGGAGCAATTTGAGCTTTTTCTTTTAAAATTTTTACTCATTCTTTCATAATTTCATACACAAATACATGCACTTAGGACATATCCACTCCTTGTTCCCCATCCCTAACTTATTCAACTTCCTCCCCATCCCTCTCTTAACCTTTCTTTTTAAATAACTCTTGAATCCAACTAGTGTTATCTGTACATACATGTTTGTAGGGCAATATGGGCAATTTACCATGGGTTACAGTGCTCAAGAAGCTAACTCCTCTGCCACCTCCCCATTAACTGCCAATAGCTTACCAGCTAGGTGTGGAAGCTTTATATTTTTCATATTTTACATAACTACATACAATAAGCAAATTTGTGGGAAATATAACATTTTCTTACCTTCTTATCTCTTATTTACCCAGTTTCCCTAAGAATTGAATCAGCAATACCAATACTCACCTTGTATTTCCAACTTGATTAAAATATTAATCCCCAGTGCCAAAGCAACATTTGCACTCAGACAGGCAGTTATCTTGGTAGTAAGGTCCAACATTCCATAGTATTCAGAGATGAAGTTATAGGGAAAGAAACTGGCAAAAAATAGGAGGTTTCCAGCAGAAGCAGCCAAACGAGCTTCAAATAAGAAATTACAATTAACTTTTTATACTGCAACAGATAAGAAAGTTGAATATACTTACATTATGTTTCCAAAAGTTACTATGTTTCCAGTCTTATCTATGAAACTAGACAAAATAACTGAACGTGTAGATAATTACTAAATACTGGATGTTGTTAATCTCATAAGCATGGGATTTTGTTATGCTAAACCTGCTCTTTTCTGAACAGAAGTGGAGGGAGAGTGGATCTGAGGGAAAGGGGAAGTGCAGGGAAACTAAAAGATGTAGAAGGAGGGGAAACTGTGGTCAAGATGTATTGTATGAAAGAAGAATTAAAAATAAAGAAAAAGAATTCTCATCAAAATATTAATAGGACATAAAATCAGTGTTAGTGAAGAAAGCAAAGCAAACAAACAAACACCAAGAAACTGCAGGGTACTACTTCCTAACATCACTGTCATTCAGGGAAGGCAGCAGCATACTGAATGGGGAAAAATTTTTCATCAGCTGCACATTCAATAGAGAACTAACATCCAAAATATATGAAGAACTAAAAACTAGGTATCAAGAAAACGAATAAGGTATAGATCTAATAGAATTCTCAAAAGAGGAACTTCAAATGGTCAAGAAACACTTGATTAGTTATGTTCCGCATACCTAACCATTAGGGAAATACAAAACAAAACTATTTTGAGATTACATCTTAAACCTGTCAAAATGGCTAAGATCAATAAAACAAGTGACAACTCATGCTAGTGAGGATATAGAGTAAGAGGAATACTCATCCATTGCTGGCGGGAGTATAAACATGTGGAGGTATAAACATGGTGGAAATCAGGTGGCAGTAGATCCACCTTAAGATCCAGCTGCTCCACTCTTAGGCATATACCCAAAGGCTCTTCATCCTACCATTAGGACACTTGGTCAATCACATTCATTGCTCCTCTATTCAGAATAACCAGAAATCGGAAACAACATAGGTGTCCCTCAACACAAGAGTGGATAAAGGAAATGTACTATTTTTACAAAAATGGAGTATTACGCTTAGCAACAACAAAAAGAAAGAAAGGAAGGAAGGAGAAGGAAGGAAGGAAGGAAGGAAGGAAGGAAGGGAAAAAAGAACAAAATTCACAGGTAAATGGATGGAACTAGAAAACACTACCCTTAGTGAAGAAACTTATACCCAGAAATGCAAAATTGGTATGTATTTGCATATATGTGGATATTATTAGCTAAAAAGTCATTAATACACAAACTAAAATCCATAGACCAGACAGGCTAGATAGAGAGTAATGGAGTAAGACTACAGATAGGTCTCATTAAGAAAGGGAAATAAAACAGACAATTATGTATGGGCTGGGGGACTGGAATGGGAAGATCAAGTGGAAAGGAAGGGGAATGAAGAGAGAGATGAAGGAGGGGAATATGAGGAAAGACAGCCAAATGTAAGGGTCATTTGAGGGGTCATATGAAAACCAGTGGAAGCTTTCTAAAGTATATACATATATGAAGATTATAGTCCCTGAGCAGCACACCACAAAAGCCACTGCACCACAAAAGCTGCCAAAGTGGCGGCAGGCCCCTCTTTCCCACCCCAGCCTACTTCCACAGTAAAATGTCTTACAGGAGCTGTCCAAAATGGCAGCTCACGTCAAAATCGTGGCACCACGACATCCATCTCAGCCTACAGCCTTCACAGGAGATGTAAGAACTGTTTTCTCGACTCAGCAGGAGGAACCCCCTCAGGAGCTGTCTACAGTGGCCACATCTTTCCTGCCTCAGCCTACTGACAGCACGAGGAGCTGTCCGTGGTTGCTACAATTTCTTTCCTGCCTCAGTTAACAGCTTTCATGAACAACCACTGGAGGAGCTGTTCCACGGGAGCTGTCCACAGTGGGAGCACCTCCTCTCCACCTTACCCCGACCCCCACCACCTACACCAGCAGCTCCACAGAAATGGTGCCTCAGCAAAAGCAGGCTGCAGTGAGAAGGATTTCCTACCCTAACCCGTAGAACTGATACAGCAGAAAAAGAGGTGAAAAAATGCCATCAATCCCCAAGCAGGAAAACTCACCAATCCCAGAGTAGCCCCCCTCTAGCCCCAGCTCAGGACTTGAAATCCCACCAATCTTCATTCTGGAAATCTCTGTCCTGAGAAGCTCTGCACCCTCAGAAATTCTATATAAGCACTGCTCCTTTGTCCAGGTTCCTGCTGTCCTCTCCCAGGAGTAGAGGAAAGCCATCCCTTGATTTGCCTCTCTACATCTTGGACCCTCTGATACATCTCTTTCATGAGATTTCCTGGTGTGATTCTCTCATGGGAAGAAGCAAAAAAGAAGAAGAAAAGAAGAAGAAGAAGAAGAAGAAGAAGAAGAAGAAGAAGAAGAAGAAGAAGAAATGAAGAGAAGTGAAGAGAAGGTGCAGAGGCTAAGGCTCCTGAGCTCCTGAGCTCAGCTAGGGATAGCTAGCTCCCCTCGGAGCTGCAATGCCTCAGCTGAGGAAGCTTCCTCTTAGAGCTATGTGGCTCCCGAGCTCCTGTGTCTCAGGATACCCTTCCCTTGGGACATTGTCCCACCTTAGAGCTGTGTGGTTCCTGGGCCCCCATTTTTCAGGATGCCCCTTCATAGAATACCTTCTCCCATCGGAACTGTATGGTTCCTAGGCTTCCAAGTACCAGGATATCTCCCATCTGAGCAAAAACACTTACAAAAGTAATCTAAATCTAATCACAAAAGACGATGGGGAGACACAACCCCAGTGGGACATCTCTTGTCACTTTAGCTTCTAGAACCACTATATGAAGATTGTAAACCAAGATTGGGTTACATCTAATTGAGTTGTTGGTCAAAGGGGTTCAGCAAGAACCCTCAAACAATCTAGACTGTTGCCAAGACTATAACAGACAGAAAGGCTCATGGCTGAAGACAACATCAGCTTACTGAACAGGAAAAGTCAAGCTGGTAGCTATAGAGCCTTCAACCCTACATGCTTGTGTCTTTGTCACAGGAAGGTATTCTGCAGGCTACTAACGAAGAAACAAACACTAACCCAGCTACAATCTCTGAACTACAATGGTGTCCTGCCTACAAGATATGCTAGTGGCAATTGTGTCACAAAGCTTATGAGAATCTCCAATCAATATCTGATTTGATTCACTCTACCATATGGAACCCATATTTGACATTATTTGGTTGACCAAGAATCCAAGACTAGATAGCACAGGGATCTAGGATAAGCCCAAATACTATTTTTTTAAAAAGTAGCAAAATAATGACTCCTAATGACACTCTGCTATACTCAGAGATTAGTGCCTTCCTTGCTCAGCCATCATCAGAAAAGCTTCCTCCTGCAGCAGGTGGGAACAAATACATGTTGAGCCCCATTTCAGCCCTGGTTTGGGCCTTGTGGACAAACTCAAGCCTAGCTCGAGTCTCTGAGGCCTTGTGGGAGAGTCTAAGCCTGGCTAGTTTTGAGACCCGTCTCAGTCACCTCTGTACTGGGTGACTCAACAAGATCCTTTGGCCCTGCCTCTGTCCTGCTGTTGCTGATGCAGAGCTTTGCCATTGGCCCTGTCAGTCACCCCATACCCTCTATCACCCTTCCCCACCCCCTACATCATCTCACCCCACCAAAACTCCTCCTCCTTATGCTCTGAGTGTATAAGCGAGAGGCTGATGCAATAAAGTTGAGTTCCTGCTTTGACACGACTCCCAACCCAGTGTGTTTCTTTTGGGCCATCGACACTCACCATCCCACTCTGCCCCAGAGAGACCCAGCAGGACCAGGACCTCTCACCTGGACCTGGAGGAAAGAAGCCAACAAATATAGAGGCCAACAGACAGACAACTTTAAAAGAATGAGAGACTTTTGAACACTCAGCCCTAAATGAGATGTTTCCATCAAATCCCTCACCCCAGGACTCAGAAAAACCCTGTAGAAGAGGAAGTAGAAAGAGTGTAAGTGTCCACAGGGGATTGAAGACACCAAGAAAACAAGGCCCTTTAACTCAACATGTTTGACATATATAAACACATAGACTGAGGCAGCATGCACAGGGCCTGTATGGGTCTGCACTGTATGGGGTCCTAGAGCTGAAAGGAGAAGTGGACACAAGCCTTTATCCCTAACTCATAAGCAATTTTCAACTGAAAACAACTTGCAAACAAAAATTTAGTTTCCTACAAAAGAGTCTATGGGAGAAACAAACTACTCGTAAGGGTAAGTGGCTTGCCCAGCAGTAGATGGCCAACAGAAAGCAAACTCAATGGCATCTTCGGAGGTTCCCTTTCTTATAATGTCATGCATGTCAGGGCTCTTTCTATCTTACCATTTTTTAAAATTTCATTTATATATACTTTTTTCTTCTGTCTTTGTACCTTACATTTCTTCTGTATATACATTCTGGCTTCCTGTTTAGATTTTTATGGGCTTCATGAGTGTGCAAACGATTGGGTCTCTGTTTCTTCTCCTGGGCTCTTTTCCTTCTGTTTGTTTTGTCCTACTCCAATGTATTAGTTTAGGTTTTATCTCATCATATTTTATCTTATTATCATCTCTTAGAAGCCTGTTTACTTTCTAATGAGAGACAGAAAGGGTGTGGATCCAGATGGGAGGGGAAGTCATAGTTAGGATGCAGTATATGAGAAAAAAGCCAATTAAAAACATAAACAGCAGTTGAGCACATTGGAAGGCTCAGAAAAGCAGTAAAGAATTTACTGGTCCAGAAATTAGCAAAAAGAAATACAGTTCTTTGGTTTCTTTGCTCGTTTGTTTGTTTTTGAGTTCATAATTCTAGACATTAACCTTCTGTCAGATGAACATCTAACAAACACCCCCAATTCTGTATTTTCACTTTATGTTATGGCTTTTGCTGTGCAGGTACTTTTAGTTTCACAAAGTCCTGTTTGTCAATTCTTCTTATTTCCTGAGCGATTAAGAGTCCTCCTTTAGGAAGTTATCACCTGTGTCTTGAAAAGTTCCTGTTTTCTTTCTGCAAAATTTCCAAAAGTTACACTGTTCTCCTGATAGCTCAATGCTATTTGTTTTATGCAGTTTTTCTCTGGTCTAATACAGACAATTCATTTTTTTCCTCTTTTTATTTTGTTGTTAATTTTTATTTTGTAAATTCTATTGCCCATCTCAATTTCATTTCTCTTGTTACCTTTATGTTCATTTTAGTGGATCCACTGCCCTTGTTTTTGTGTTTTCAAGTTCATAATTTATATTTGGTTCTTTCTCATAACTTTTAGTTCTCTGACGAAATTTCTTTTTCTATAGTTCTGTCCAGAGAACACTCAACTGCTCGGTAACATATTGAAAATGGCTGCTTAATCCTTTTCAGTTAATCATGTCTTCTTCATTTCAGTGTTGGTATCCAGAAAATGGAAGTTTTCACTCTTGTTTTGATATTTCCAATTTTCAGTATGATGGGATTAAAAAAATATATATATCACATGTTGAGCACAGTGATATTCCACCAAGGCTATATCTTATAATTTTGGTATTCAGATGATTAACATCTAAGGTAACTACTGATATAGTGAGCTTAAGTCTGCAGATAAAGATATCATTTTGATTCCTCTGTTTTTAATACCTCTGTTTCTTTTACCTTTCTGAGAGTTGTTTAAGTATGCTTTTATAAATGTCTAATTGGACCATTTTGGTATGATTTGATGACATCTGTTATTCTTATGTTAGTTTTCACAAAGAACCAATTACTAGAGTCTTATCATATGGTAAGCACTTGCTTTCAGAAGCAATTCAAATCAACTTCTACAGGAAGCACTGTTTGGTCCTAATGTCACAATTTTATATCTTCTTTATATGTACACTGTGGCAATTCACTTTTAATGTTCCTAAACCTCTTGTTAAGTTGTGTCATGTATAATTTACCTTGTATGTTAGAATGCGAGGGAGGGCTTCTAACTAGCTAGAAAGAACAGCAAATACACACTTACTTTTACTGAAGAACGTGCTAACCATAAAGGCAAAGCATATGGATGCGATGGCATAACATGTAAGAAAGACAAAGATGAAACTGCAGTCACTGTAGCGCAAGATTGGCTCCTCTACAATCTACAATGAAACAATCATGACATCAGATAGGTACACTATAATTAGTGTCACATAAACACAAGATAAGAGACAAAGACATGGTTCCTACTGAAACACATCACCACGCTCAGCTGGTGAGACTCAAAGACAGGAAGTTAAAGTATTGCTGAGAGACTCAGCAGCGTCTCAGTTTTCTAGTAAGGTCAAAAACCAAAACCAAAACCAACTGATTCTACTGTAAACCTGAAAACAGTAAGTCCATAGCATGATATCTCTCCTCTCACTGGATTGTGTAGCAGACTCAACTCATTGAAACTCATCTACCTGTTAGAGTAGACATTTGTCATATGTATTTATACAACACCTGAAATACAGTTTGGATGACTATGGAATTCAATTTTAATTTTAAGAAGACAGTTTAAGTTTAAATAAAAACTATAGTATTGTCAAAAATAGTCTATATTTCCATAAAAACCTTAATGTCAGAATTGGGATATACAGTAACACAAAACACATTAGTTTTTAAAAACAATAAAAACAAAACATTATTTTAAAAATTGTTATATGGTAAAAGAATATTTTTAAAGACTTGAGTTAAACATATCACTAAAAGAATTTTGTCTGCTTCTCCTTATTTTTTTTTTAAACTTCAGTAGGTAGTAAAAATTTAACATTATATATGCAATTAATTATATATCTATTAGACAGCATGAAGCTAGATACTTGCCTGGACAAAGAGCAATATGCAAATTAAAAGAATAATGATGACATATAAAGGGAAGAATGTGAAGAAATAGCCAATCCAGATGATCCAATTTCTAAGCCCCATTACGAGCTGGTACTCCTGTAGGACAGTCAACACAAATCAAGCATTATATATGCCTGGCAATTTACACTGGCTTTCACACACCACTTTTGAATTTTTACTACAAAGTCTATAAAAATGGTTGTTATCTCTACTTTAAGAGTGAGAAAAATCAAGGCTTAGAAGTCTATCAAAATTATGCAGTAAGCAAGGTTCACACTTCTCTTAAAATATGTTTTCCTGAGTTCAGAGATCTTTTTCAATACTACATCTGGGATTTACAAAATGAAAAACATTTTAAAGTTATTTTATGTGTTTTCTCACACATATTTAGTGTTATTTATGCCCTTTACCCCCTTATCCTTTTGTAAATATACATATGTAAGAGTGTGTGTGTGTGTGTACACATATGTTTATGCAATATTTATCTTTGTATTCTCTGAGTCATATGCATCTGAGTTTTAATATATATTACTAATTTTGGAAACTTTTCCAAGTGTATTTAACTCCTTTTGCTTTGTTCTCTCAATTTTCAGAATCCAATTATATGTGTTACACCATTTGATATTGTTCTATACTTTTTGGGTGCTTTCTTCTGGAATTGTACATTTCCCTCTGTTTTAGTTTGTATAATTTTGTGCTCATTTTTTAGTTCTTTTCTCATTTTACTTTTCTACTGATAAACTTGTTAAAGGCATTCCTAAGTACTGTTGAGATATATTATTTTGAAAATTTCATTTATGAGGATACATAAAACTGTTTTCATGGATGTATAAAATGTGCTTTGACCACTTCTGTATCTTTACCATAGTGCAACAAAAGCACATTTTAGGTATATCTATATGTGAACTCCATGATTCCAGTGAATCTGATAAATTAAGATTGCTATAAAGAGTTCTGGAGCTGGAGAGATGGCTCAGCAGGCAATGTCTGCTTGCCATGCCTGACAAGCATAACAACCTGAGTTTGACCCCTAATACCTACATGGTAAAGGGAACTGACTCTTGAAAGTTGTTTGCAGACTTCTATATATGCCATGGCACATGTGGGTGGTATATACACTAAATAAAAATGTGAAAAATACCCACAAACACCCAGGAATTTTGGATAATTCAATATTTACAGAGCTTAGAATATTAACCACAATTAAATTACCTGTTTAATATTTCCAACATCTATGTATCTTTAACTTTCTTGAGAATTTTGTATATGAATATTATATTTACATAATTTTTATACCTTCTTTCTTCTCCAGCTCCTCCTGTATCCAATTCCATTTCCTCTGAAATTCATGACTACTTTATTTTTGCCATATGAACACACACACACAGAAACACACACAGAGAAAGAAACACACAAACACACAAACACACCTACACACACACACACACACACACACACACCCTACTGAGTACATTGAGTTGCTGCTCAGATGTACAGGTATTCAGGGCAGAGCACATAGGACTGCATAACCTATCAGGAGGCTTCTTCCTGGGTAAAACCCTGCTTCTTTCTATCTCAGCAGCCATTTGATTGAATGAGACTCTTCATCTAGGTGAGGGACTTATGAAACTTCCCCTGTGTCCGCCATCTGTTTCTTACCTAAGTCTAATACTGATGATAATTTGCTTCTTTGGATTGTTTTCCTGTTTGTTGCTTCTTCATTTGTTTAGCAACTTTTTGTTGTTGTTGAGAACTTGTACATTGTGGAAAGTAAATGAATTCTGATGTTAATGGACCACTAGGTGTTGGAACTTATGTTAATTTTTCCCTGAGCTGGGTTGTATTTGAAATTCATTGCTGCTCTAGGTATAAAAAACTTCAAGTTCATTTAGTAATCTTTTATGTCCTCCTCCTAGAAAATTAGAGTTTTCTTTTATGTTGCTTTCCTGTTTAAGCTTGTCTCTGAAGCCTTTCCAGCTTGGGAATTTGGTATCATCTGCTGGAATGTAACCAATATCCAGCAATGCTCAATACATGCATGGAGGTAACCTACTTTCCAAAAGATATCCACAGGTGCTTTCTCTCTCTCCTCTCTCTCTCTCTCTCTCTCTCTCTCTCTCTCTCTCTCTCTCTCGGTGCATGTACATGTATGTAGGTATGTACGTACCTCCATACATATGCACATATTTTTAAACAGAAAGTGATACTACCTTTAATCTTTTTTCCTTTTCAAACACAATGGATCGCATGATGGAAAGGACAATGGAAGAGAACATGAGTATGAACATTAACGGGATGAAAGGACTGGAGATCCAAAGTAGTTTATCCTGAGGATGACTTGGGTATGGAAACCTCTGTATCAGAGTTTCAATTCCATCAAACAGCTTTTTCCCAGAACTGCTTTCATGATACAGCATGATGCTCTTGTCCAAGGCATGCTGCACTGCCAGGAATCCTTCTTTGATATACCCTGTGTAAGAAAACTCATGGTCAAGTGAAATGGACTCAGGAGCAACTCAGACATGTGAAGAAAGAAATGCAAGGAAACCTTAGCTGGCAACATACAGAACCTACCACAGATTTGACATAAAAAGCATTTCTTTGGCTAAATACTATTTTTATCTTTCCAAATTAAAATATTAATATTAATAAAACTGGCAAGCTTGCTAAATTTTCTACTTACAAAATTTCTACTTAGAAGAACAATGACAATATAATTAAATATTGAGAAGATCATGACTTCAAAAAGGAATGAAATCCAGAACCAGAACAACAACGAAGAGACAAAAAAAAATATTAACAAAAGACCTCTGTTCAATAAAGTACAGCATAGACAAAATCAGAAACTGGGGCCAGGGTGATAGAAGAGAAGTACTTACTAATAAGTATAAAGTCTAGAGTTCAGATGCCTATGACACAAGATAAAGCGAGGCAGACATGGTGGCTCTCCCACAATCCTAGCATGCAGGAGGTGGGTATGGGTATCCCTGGTAAGTAGTCTAGTTGAAATGGCAAGCTATGAGTTCATCAAGAGAGACTATTTCAATACATACGGAGGAGAAAAATCAAGGATGAGACCTAAATTCCACCTCGGGCCTCCTCAAAACCACATGTGTACCCACAGATGTGTGAAAATGGATGTATACATACAGTCACGCTACAGACATACATATGGCAAGAATAAGAAATTAGAAGTTGCAAACAACTATCTATGACTGGAATGATTATAGACCCTAGAGGAGAACCCATTACTGTCATATTCCTAAACCAATATAATTTCTAATGGTATTATAAATATCCTTATAACCACAAAAAGTATAATTCTCATTCCTCATCAAAGAAGCTTACTTTGCAGCAGATGAAGATGATTACAGAGATCCACAACAGATCAAAACACAGAGAGTACTCCTTAAGAACATAATAGGAAAAGGGATGGAAAGATGGTAAAAGCCAGAGGACTAGGATACCTGGTGTGATGTAGTGACTTCTAGACATAACAGGAAACACACAACAATGCACTACACAAATATAGATAAGAACTGCAGCAAACCCATAAACTGGATATTGTAGCATTTGAAAAACATTGATATTTTTCCAATTAATGAACATGGAAGGCATGCCAATTTTTCTAATTTTAAGTATTTTATAATTTTTATTATAGAGGTCTTTCATGTCTTAGTTAAATTTTCTTAGGCATTTTTTTTTGTAATGATATGAATGGAATTATTTTCATGATTTGTTTCTCAGCAATTTCATTATTGATGTATAAAATGCTAATTTGTGTTTAATTTGAATCTTGCAAAAAATCAGTTCATAGTTTTGTTAGAGTTTTGTTTGTCTCTTAATAAAACTGTATCATCTACAATTTGGGATAGTTTTAACTCCTGCTCTTAGTATCTTCATATCTTTAATTGTTTTGCCTATTTGGGACTTAACAAGTGGAGTAAAATAGGGGATATATATCTATATTATTATATCATATTATATCTATATCTATATCTATATTATATATCACTACACAACATATATATTACACAACCATATATATCAACACACACCATCACATATCCTTTACGATGCATAAGTGTGATAAGTGTATACACAGTGTACATCAGTGTATACATAATCTGTTCAGGGCTTTATCATAAAAATGACTTCTCTACATTGATTGAGATGATTATGTTTTTTTACCTTTCTTTATGTTTACATTGTATACTACACTGAAAAACTGGTTATCCATATGATTCATCCTTGCATCTTGAATTAATCAAGCTTGATTGTGATAAACAATCTTTGATAGGATGCTGGATTTAATTTGCTTGTATTTTTAATAGGCATGTGATATATGCATGTACAACTGCATGTGGCTGTGTGTGCCCACGTGCACATATGAAGAGGGCAGTAGGACATGTTGGGAATCTACTTCTATTGTCCTCCACCTTTGAGTTTGAGACAGTTTTCAATCAATCTGAACATTGCCATTTCCAGTAAGCTCATTGGCCAGTGAGTTCCCAGGATCCATCTGTCTCTGTTCCTTACTGCTGAAGATATATGTATACACAGGTAGCACCTCCTTTTAAAAACATGGGTGCTGGGGATTTGAACTCAGGCCCTTATTTTTCATAACAAGCTGTCTTACCCATTGAGCCATTTTTCCAGCGTGGTTTCCAGTATTTGCTAAGAATATTTGCACTTATTTCCATCAGGAATATCTGGCTATAGTTTGTGTGTGGGTTGGTAAGTGTATGTGTCTACCCTTTGACTATTCCGTAAAAGGGTATCTTCGGGTTTCATTGCTGTGAAGTGACTTCATAATCAAGGCAACTTTTTCTTTCTTTTTTTAAATTAATCATTTCATTCCTTTACATTTCAAATGATACCCCACTTCCAAGTTACCTCTCTACAAACCCCCATCCTACATCTGCCCTCTCCTCCCCTTTGCCTCTGTGAGGGTGTTCTTCCACTACCCACCCTCTCTTGCCCCACTGCTCCAGCATCTCCTTATTCTGGGGCATCACAGGACCAAGGGCCTCCCCTCCCATTGATGTCAGACAAGGCCATTTTCTGCTACATATGTATCTGGAGCCATGGATCCCTCCATGTAACTCCTTGATTGGTGGCTAGTCCCTGGGAGCACTGGGTGGTCTGGCCAGCCAATGTTGTTCTTCCTATGGGGTTGAAATCCTCCTCTGCTCCTCCAGTCCTTCTGCCAGCTCCCATACTGGGGTGGGTCCTTGAGCTCAGTCTGATGGTTGGCTCCACATCTGCATTGGCCAGTTGATGGCCAAACCTCCCAAGAAACAGCCACACTAGGTTCCTGTCAGCAAGCACCTGTTGGCAACAGCATAGTGTCTGGTTTGGTGTCTGCAGACAGGGTGATCCGTGGGGCAGTTCCTGTGGATGGCCCTTCCTTCAGTCTCTGCTCCATTTTTTGTCCCTGTTATTCCTTTGGACAGGAACCTTTCTGGGTTAAAAATTTTGAGATGGGTGGGTGGTCCCATCCCTTGACCAGGAGCCATGTCTGACTACTGGAGTGGTCTCTACAGGTTCTATCCCCGCTTTTCTGCACCTTTGGCTAAAGTCATCCCTGTTACCATGGGAGTTCTCATTTCCCATGAGCACTGTGACCCTGGTTTTCTCTTAAGTCCATGGTCTGTTGGTTGTGTCATAGATTCAGTGTTTTTATTGCATTATCCTCTATCTGAGTAATATGTGTCTTCTTTGTGTCTAGGTTACCTCACTCAGGATGATATTTTCTAGTTCCAGCCATTTGCCTGTGAATTTCATGAAGTCATTGTTTTTGATAGCTGAGTAGTACTACGTTGTGTAAACGTACCACATTTTCTGTATCCATTCTTCTGTTGAAGGACATCTGGGTTCTTTCCAGCTTCTGGCTATTATAAATAAGGATGCTATGAACATAGTGGAGCATGTGTCCTTGCTATATGTTGGAACATCTTTTGGGTATCTGTCTGGTAGTAGTTCAGGTAGAACTATTTCCAATTTTCTGAAGAACCACCAGATTGATTTCCAAAGTCGTTTTACCATCTTGCAGTCTCACCAGCAATGGAAGAGTGTTGCTCTTTCTCCACATCCTCACCAGCATGCTGTACTGTGTTTTGTTTAGCCATGATTGTATGAGTATCAGGTGTTTGATTGCATTTCTCTGATGACTAAGGATGTTGAACATTTCTTTAAGTGCTTCTCTGCCATTGAAGATTCCTCAGTTGAGAATTCTCTGTTTAGCTCTGTATTCCATTTTTAAATAGGGTTAATTGGTTCTCTAGGTTCTAACTTTTGAGTTCTTTATATATTTTGGGTATTAGCCTTCTATCGGATGTAGGGTTGGTAAAGATCATTTCCCAATCTGTGGGTTGCCGTTTTGCCCTATTGACAGTGTCCTTTACCCAAGGCAACTTTTAAGAGGATAAAACTTAGTTAGGGCTGGCTTACAGTTTCAGAGGTTCAGTCTGTCATCATGGCAGGAAACATGGAAGCATCCAGGCAGATATGGTGCTGGAAAAGGAACTGAGATTTCTACACCTTACTTCAAAGGCAACCAGGAAAAGACTGTCTCTTTGACAAGCTTCTAGGAGGAGGGTCTCTTCTACACTGGGTGTAGCTTGAGCATACTCTTCATATCTTCAAAACCAGTACCACCTGGGTGATTTTTACACATTACTAAGTCTAGCATGAGGTACAACCCTGGTTAACTCTGGAACACAGCTTCTTTGTGTTCTCAGAAAACACTTTCCACAAGATTTCGCCTCAGTGATACTGCTCTCTTCTTAATCACCATTAATTTCTCAGTTCCAGCTAACCAGCATCAATTGATCCAGTAACCTCTTCCATTCTTGACTCTAGAGCAGAAGCCACATGGCTGAAGCTGCCAAGTTCTGCTGTTTGCTGGGGCTGGAACATGACTCCATTGTTGCATTACATTCTTCACTGCCTAAGATGACTGTGCTGGAATTTGCTCTGTAAACTGACCTTGAACTCTGAGATCTGTATGCTTCTGTTTCTTGAGTGCTGGAATTAAAGGTGTGTACCACCACGCCTAAAGGTAAGCTTTTCTTTACCTGGAACTTCCTCTGTAACAGGCTGGCTTTGAACTCAGAAACCTGCTGCCCTCTGTCTCCTAGGATTAAAGGAGTATACCACCAGGACTGGCCCAAGCTTTAATGGTCACTATGTCTCAAGGTTTGGATCAAAAGCCTTTGTCTTCCAGTCTCAAGATCTGGATCAAAGCTAGGTAATAAACAACTCCTAACACACAAAATCATTAACTTATCCTCCCTCTGTCTACAATTTTTGCAATAACATAAACAATAAGCTTAGCTGGGTGGGATCTTGCCTTGAAGTCACATTCCCTTAATTTCATTTAATATCCTTGAACACAGGACTTAGTTTGATTGCCCTTCCTGGTGCCCTTTTATTACTTGAACCATGAATTTTGTATTTTTCCTTTTTAAGCTTGCTACACCTGATAAAAATGTTCTTCATAAGTGTAAACCAGAGGGTAAAGTCTATGCTGGGCTCTTCTCAGACTTCCTTTGTCAATGCTTACTCTGAATCTCTCCACTTTAGCCTCAGCCAGACTCTTCAGACAAGGGCAAATGTAGTCACATTCTTCACCAAAATACCACAAAACAGTCTCTAGGCCACATACTAAAATTTTTCTCCTCTGAAACCCTTTGAACCAGGCTCCAACGGTTCAAATCAATTCTCAGCACAATCGTCTTCCATGCTTCTTCTAGGATGGCCATTAAGCCTCTAAAGTATTCTACTTCTTTCCAAAAGTCCCCAAATCTACATTCCTCTAATCAAAAGCATGGTCAGGTGACAACAAGGCCACACCTATACCAAAGGACATACCTCCTAACAGTAGCACTTTCCATGGGCCAAGCATATTTAAGCCACCACACAAGGTAATGCTGACCTTATACCATAAATTTGGAAGGGCTACCTCAAGAAGCAAGTAGGAGGGGTAAGAGGTATTTGTCTGGGGAGGGTGGTGATGGGACAAAGGATTGCCTCTGGACAGAGAAGACATAGATAAGACCCACAGGCAAATGGCGGTTTATAAAGGTAAAAGGGAAACACCATGTAAGGATGAAGTGTTTAGTTTTAATCGGGCAAGTTAAATAGGTGAGCCAAAGGGAGCTTTGGCTTGCTAGATTTCAATACTTTGATAGCTGGACCACAGTAGTCATCCTCAGGAGGAGAAGTGATCAAATAAGGGAATAGACCTTGGGGACCTTGGCTTCAGGAATGTAATCTAATAGTTTTCAGCAAGGCAGAGGGAATGAGAGAAGGGCAAGGCCTGCTATATCTGTGACAGATTGCTCCTATTAGGCAAGACCATAGAAGAACTCATTTTAGGAAAGATTCCTGCTATTAATATGCTTTTCCTGTTATTATTAAACATATATAACAATAACTAGGTATTATCCCACCCCTTTGGAGCAGATCTACAAAGATGTACTGTCTTGTAGTGATGCTATACAGACAAATAAATGACTTCTTAAGTCTTAATGATGATCCTATAAGAATTCCTAAAATTTTATCAGTGATTATTAAGCTCTTTTATAGTAAGACTGTGATTAGATCCTTTTCTCAAAGTCAAGAACTGCAATGAGAACTCTGCCAGTCTTCCATGTGTCACCAGTTAATTGCTCTTAGATAGTAACCAGACTTTTTCCTACTCAAAGCACATTCCAAGAGGCTGTAAAACAATTAACTAATGGTCATAAAAAGGGAACTAACAATTTATTATAGGTGCTAAGACAGAAGATAAAATATTGACTGGGTTTATCTATACAAAACTTCACTAATAACTTAGTTATGGTTTTAAACCTTCAGTGAACCTGTGGAGCTGTGACAGGTGATGGATGTTTAGCCAGATAATTATTCCTAATGGATATGCATGTAAACATTCTTTCTTGCAAACT
Source organism: Mastomys natalensis (assembly GCA_021653895.1). NCBI lineage: Eukaryota > Metazoa > Chordata > Mammalia > Rodentia > Muridae > Mastomys > Mastomys natalensis. The sequence goes on along the minus strand of JAJTUV010000427.1, from coordinate 460,873 downwards.
TCTATTTCAATTTATGATTTGATTTTTTGTGTGACCTTGTGATGAACTTTTTAACATGTGATCTTGTATTCGGAAAGATGTATAAGTACTAAGGACAAAGAGATGAAAAAAAGAGAGAGAAGAATTTTTTCCCTTTCCCACTTAGAAGAATTTTTCCCTTTCCCCCTCTGGGTCTTTCTGCTTTTCCCCTTAGATGGCTTTTATAGGAAATTTTTACAATTTAGTAATAAATACTATAATCACTTTTCTAAGTGTCCCCTTTTCTTCCTGTGATTTCCGACTAGCAGGCAGAAAGTTAGAGCCTACAGCTCCTGCTGAGATAGAACAAAGGCCACATTACTTCATCCCCAGCTGTTAGGCTACAGGTTTCAATTGCCTAAGCCAGCAACCTTTACACTTGGAAAGAAAGAGAAAGTTTTAGGGCTTTTTAGAAATTATCATCAGCATTTCAGTACAGATTAGTGAACTAAAACGTCCTGAGACCCTCAGACTTTAAAGCCATCACCAGAGTCCTACATTGTGCCCCCACCCCCACCCCATGCTGGGAGGCTCCTGGCACAGAATCATGATTGCCATGCTCAGGCTAGCTTGAGTCCCTTGAATTCCTATTCTCAATATCAATGTTTTTAATTTCCTAATAAAAAGACACAGACCAACAGAATGGATGCAAAAACACTATCCATCCTTCTCTGCATCCAAGAAACATATCTCAACATCAAGGATTACTTTAGGGTAAACGTTTAGAAAAGATATTCCAAGAAAATAGATCTAAGAAGCAAGCTAGTGTAGTCATCTTAATATCTAAAAATAGACTTTAAACTAAAACCAATTAAAAGAGATGGGGAGGCACACTATATACTCATCAAAGAAAAAAAACTCTACCAAGATGACATTTCAATTCTTAATATCTATGCCCTGAACACAAGGGTACCCACTTTTTAAAAAAGGACATTACTATGACTTAATTCACATATTAGCCCTCATAAGCTGATAGTGGGAGACTCCAATACCCTACTTCACCAGTGGACAGGTCATGAAGACAAAACCTATACAGATAAAACATTTATCTCTAACATGTTATAAACAAAATGAACCTAACAGATAAATACAGAACACTCCACTGAAACACAAAAGAATATATCTTCTCAGTATTTCAAAGAATTCTCTCCAAAATTGACCTCATACTTGGACACAAAGTAAGTCTCAAATATACAAAAAGACTGAAATAACTCTCTCAATCTTATCAGACCACTATGGATTAAAGCTGGATATCAACAACAATGAAAACTTACAAATTCATGGAAACTGAACAACTCATTATTGAATAAAAAATTGCTCAAGACAGAAATAAAGAAATTAAAGACTTTCTAGAGTTAAATGAAAATGAATACACAGCATACCCAAACTTATGTCACACAATGAAAGTGGTGCTAAGAGGAAAGTTCATAGCATTAAGTGCTTACATAAAAAAATTGGAGAGATCTCATACTAGCAGCTGAACAGTACACCTGAAATTTCTAGAATAAAAAGAAGTGAGTACACTCACGAGGAGTAAATGTCAAGAAATAATCAAACTCAGTGCTGAGATCAATAAAACAAGAGAACAATATAAAGAATTAATGAAACAAAGAATTTGTTCATTGAGAAAATCAAGAAGATAGACAAATCCTTATCCAGAATAACTCAAACATGAAGAAAGAATATACTAATTATCAAAATCAGAAATGAAAAGGGAGACATAACACTTAAGAAATCTAGAGACTTGTAAGGACATACTTTAAATGTCCTCCACCAAATTGGAAAATCTAAAAGAAATGGATAATTTTCTCAATATGTAAAATTTACCAAAGTTAAATCAAGATCAGATAAGAATTGAAATAGACCTATAACCCATAGTGAAATAGAAGCAGTTATAACCCCAGCCCCCTCAAAAAAACTCAGGACCAGGTGAGCTTAATGCACAATTCTACCAGACTTTCAAATTATTTTATAAAATAGAAACATTTCCAATTCATTTTATGAGGCCACAGTCACCATGATACCCAAATCACATAAAGACTCATCAAAGAAAGAAAATTACAGACCATTTTTCCTTACAAACACACACACACACACACACACACACACACACACACACACACACATATATACTCAATAAAAATAGTTGTAAGACAAATCCAAGAATGCTCCAAAAAAAACCCTCATCCACCATGATCAAGTACACTTCATTCCAGAGATGCATGGTGGTGGTTCAATATAAGAAAACCATTGAGCTGATCATGGGGTTCCCAATGGAGGAGTGAGAGAGAAGACTGAAGGAGCTGAAAGGGTTTGTGGCCCCATGGAGAGAGCAACGATACCAACCAACTAGAGCTCCCAGGGTCTAAAACACCAACCTGGGAGCACATAGGGAGGGATCCATGGCCCCAGCTGTATATATATAGGGGAGGATGACATTGTCAGGCATAGATGGGTGAGGAAGTACTTGGTCCAGTGAAGGCTGGATGCCCCAGTGTGGGGGAAATCGTGAATGGGGAGGTGGGAGTGGGAGGTTGGGTGGGGGCATATCCTCATAGAAGCAGGAGGAGGGAGAATGGGATAGGGGGTTCCTGGGTGGGGGTAAATGGGGAAAGGGAACTACATCTGAAATGTAAATAAAATATTCAATAAAAAAAATAAAAAAAGAAAACCAGTAAATGTAATCCACCATATAAACAAACTGAAAAAAAAATCCATATGATCATCTCACGAGATGCAGAAAGGGGCTTTGACAAGGTTCAACACCCCTTCATAATAAAAGTACTGGAGAAATTAGGGATACAAGGTACATACTTAAACATAATAAATGCAATTTACAGTAAGCCAATAGCCAACATCAACTTAAATAGAGAGAAACTTAAAACATTCAACTAAAATCAGGAACAAGTGAACGTTGTTCACTCCAATACAGTACTTGAAATTTTAGCTCGAGCAATAAGACAACTGAAGAAGAGCAAGGGGAAACTGGAATGGAAGAAGTCCAAGTATTGTTATTTACAGATGATTTGATAGTATACAAAAGCGAACCTAAAAGCAGCACTGAGAAACTCCTCCAGCTAATAAATACTTTCAGCAAAGCGGCTGGATACAAGATTAACTTTTAAAAAAAAGTAGCTTTCCTATACACAAGTGACAAGTTGAGAAAGAAATCATTTAAAAATAGCTTCGAAAAATATGAAATATGCTGAGATAACTCATACCAATCCACTGAAAGACTTGTATGATAAAAATTTCAAGTCTTTGAAAAAACAAATTGAAGAAGATATCAGAAGATAGATTTCTCATGTTCTTGGGTCTGTAGGATTAATATAGTAAAAATGACCATTTTACAAAAGGCAGTCTACAGATTCAATGCATTTCCCATCAAAGTCCAACACAATTTATCACAGATCTTAAAGGACAATTTTCATTTTCATATGGAAACATAAAAACCAATAGTAGCTAAGACAATCCTGAATGATAAATGAACTACCACAGTTATAACCATCCCTGATTTCAAGCTGCACTACAGAGTAATACAAACAGCATCGTATTGGCATAAAAACAGATATGCTGATCAATGGAATCGAACTGAAGACCCAGACATAAATCCACACATCTACGGACATGTGTTTTTTTTTGTTTTTAATAAAGAAGCCAGAAAGATACACTGGATCAAAGAAACCATTTTCAACAAATGGAACTGGTCAAACTGGATGGCTGCATGAAGAAGAATCCAAATATATCCATCATATGTATCACTCTGAACAAGATTCAACTCCAAGTGGATGAAAGACCTCAAACAAACAAAAAACAAACCAGATTCATTGAGCCTGATAGAAGAGAAAGTAGGAAATAGCCTTTAAGGCATTGGCACGGGAGACAACTTTCTGAACATAACACTAATAGCGCAGGCAGTAATATCAACAATTAATATAATGGAACCTCATAAAACTGAAAAGCTTTTGCACAGCAAAAAACCACCAATATGTGTACCAAGTAGCAATCTACAGAATGGAAAACGATTTCTACAATACACATCCAATAGGGGTTAATAGCCAAAATATATAAAGAACTAAAAAAAAAAAAAAACAAAACCTAGGTATCAAGAAAACAAATAACCAATGGAAAAATGGGGTACAGATCTAAACAGAGAATTATTTAAAGAGGAAAGTCAAATGGCTGAGAAACACTTAAAAGAAATGTTCAACATCCTTAGATACTGGGGAAATGCTAATCAAAACTACTTTGAGCTCTCATCTTACACCTGTCAGAATGGCTAAGATCAATAAAACAAGTGATATGTTAGTTGCTAAGTTATTAACAAGCAATGTACAATCCATACAATAACAGAGGTTAGGTACAGAACAGGGGAATAGGGGTACCGATATACCTTATTAATCAATGAAAACAGAATATGTAAGTTTTGGAGGATAAGGGTGCTGGGATGGGAGGGTCAAGTGGAGAGGGTGTGGAAAAAGGAGTGAATACTGGGAGAGACAGATGAAGTTAAGGGCCCTTTGAGGGTTAGTATAAAAAGTTAACACTTCCTAAATTTTATATATACATAAAAGAGATCTAAATGAAATTGCCAAATAATGGGGATATACAGTTCAAACTGGACATCTCTTTTCACCAAATGAAGCTTCCAGTACCAGGATTGAATTACATCTAGTTGACTGTTGGCCAAAGGGGTCCCATGAGGACCCCTAAACTTAGGCTGATGCCAAGACTACAGTTTGTTCTCTGAAACTGGCAGGAAGGCCCCAATGGCTGAAGACAATACTTACACAATTCATTGAAATAGATTAGTGGAGATGGTACCTATACAGATCCTTCACTTCTATAGTCTTTGGTACAGGAAGGTGCTCTGCATGCTACCAGAAGAGAAATGTAAACACCAAGACAGCCATAGACCCTCTTATCTACAATGATGAATTACCTCCAAGATATTCTAGGGCAATAATGGCATGCAGCTTGTGGGAGTAACCAACCAATATCTGATTTGACTTAAGGTCCACTTCAGGAAATGGAATCTATACCCAACACTATTCAGATGGCCAAGAACCAGAGATTAGATAACCCAGAGACCTACAGTGAAACAAAATACTACTGTTCTAAAAAGAAAAAAAAAAGCAGTGATAAAATGACTCCTTATGACATTTTACTAAGTGATCTGTGGATCAGTTCCCTGCTCAGCCATCATCAGAGAAGCTTCCTCCTGCAGCAGATGGGAACAAATGCAGAGACCCGCAGCCAGATATGCTGAGTGACTTTGAACATTCAACTATAAATGGGATGTCTTCATCAAATCTCTTACCTCAGGGCTCAAGGAACTTCATGGAAGAGGAGGTAAAAAGAGTGTAAGATACGGAGGGGATGGAAGACACCATATAAATCAACATGATCAAAGCTCAAATGAACTCACAGAACTAGGTAGCATGCACAGGGCCTGGAATGGTCTGTACTAGGTCCTGTGTGTGTGTGTGTTTCTGTCTGCCAAGTGACTTCCTAAGCTTCCACCCCCACCAATAGCCTTCCCTGCCTTAGCAGTGCTTCAGACATGACCATGGTCTAAACATGCGCTGAGTCTGGAAAATACTACAGAAACTTGCACAGCAATTAGAACAGTAAAGGAACCCCTCTTGAACATTGATGTAATTATAGTTTTTTCTTTAAAAATGCTGTACTCAGTGTGAGAACTACTGGACTTTTCAGAGGCAGGAGCTTGCTCTTGGTCTGGCTATTAATAAAAAGAATTCAAAACTTTTAATTGTCTTAATCAGTGTCATTGTCAATAACCATTGTGCAATGATTATTTCAAAACCATGTCCTTTGCAGCAACATGAATATAACAGGATGATGTTAAGTAATACACACATATAGACAAACAAGTACTGTGTACTCTCTGTTTAATTAAATAAATCTAATCTAAGTATTGAACTATGATTGTGGAAGATAGACAAGAAGCAAGATTTGATGTAGTACACTGTAGGTGTATACAGAAATATCATACTAAACCCTAGTCATACACATATACACTGAATACTTTTTGAATAAAAGTAAAAATAGGGGGAAGAACTCTGCTAGGGGAGACTGGGAAGGGGGGGAACATTTGGGATATAAATAAATAAAATAAATAATATAAAAAATTTTAAAAATATATTTATACTGCTATGAGAAGTGAAGGTAGATACAATCAGATATATTAAGTTTATCAAGAGTAAAGACTGAAAAGACTGTTACAATATAAACTTTAATTACCATGAAGAACAAACATTTCTCATTTGTTAAATGAATGTAAATATTTAAACATAAGTATATAGTTTATACATGTACTGAAGGGATTAAAGTAGCAGAACAAACTCCATTTTGTTTTTCAGACTCCATTTTAAGCAACTTGCTCTTAGAGTAACTTGGCCCCCACCCTTGAGTTCTGAGAAAAAACATGAGCTATTCTTGGCCAGCAGATAATAACAGGGTGGGATAATGAAACACGAGTCATTCCCAGGTCAAGATACTCCTCTTTTAAATGTGTGGTCCCTCCTTGTGGTTTGACCAGATTCTGTGAACCAATCAGCTTAAAGGCCAGGATTCTTTTACCCTTTTACCCAATAATGCAAGGCTTAGAAATCCCCACTTGCAGTTTTTTTTTTTTTTTTCCTTTATAAACCCCATTCCTTAGACCTTGAGGCTGCTCGCCTATCCTGTTGCATCAGGAAGGTTTGCAGTCCAGACTTGAGCCTGAATAAAGACTCTCCTCTGCTTGCATCGGAGTTGTGGTTCCTGGTGGTCTCTTTGGGGGTCTCACAATTTGGCTAACATTACTAGTTTGTGATCATTTTGATAGAATAAGCATGCTGAAGATCTGCTTACCAGGACTTCCTCCATCAAGAAAATTTGGATTCCTGGGTTGTATAGAAGGATGATTAGGAAAGAGAAGTTTTGTTTTCCAGCCTATCTTGTCTGGCCACCAGATGGTCCTCTGTGCACCAACAAAACGCAAGTGATATTTTACCTGAAAGTATTAGTAAAAAGTCATATATGTTGAAAACCAAAAAGAAACTTAAAAGCAAATGTTAGCAATAAAGTTACATCCCAGCAGAAAAACATGTGACTTTAGAGATGAAACCAATCTAATAAATTCTGAATGCCCAGAATGCACAGTGAGCAAGGTAGAGAATGGATGCTTCCTGGATACATTTGAATTCTACTCAAAACACAGAAAAACAGAAAAGACAATCATGAAAAGATTCTCAAGGATATGAAATAAATGCAAATTTATACTATAGAACTATAAGCTATTCTTTTTACTTGTATTGGTAAAATAAAAAGCCGAACAATGAATGTTTGCAGAGCTGTAGACAAACAGGGACACAAATCCAATCCTTGTAGGATGAATGAAAAACGGCACAACAGTAGAGAATTAAGCAATAACCAATAGCTAACAGAAGCATATAAATTATCATAACCTATTATATGCTGGTGTAATGTGATCAATTTGTAAGAGTTATGGAGGTAGAGATGGCAATATCAAAGAACTGGCAATTTGTTGGTTGTTTACAAAATGATCCATGAAGGAAAGAAGTCCTTTGATTCACATGGTTAGGGGTGAAAGACAAAGAAGTAAAGATCCAAAAGGGGGTTCCCCTCATGAGCTGATTACCTCCTAATTCTGTTCCAACTGCTACTATATTTTAATGAGTTAGTCTCACAACAGTCTCTGAAACCACAGCAGTCAATTACTGATCAACTCAGAAATACTTTTTAAAGAAACATATTTGAATAATCTTGAATTATAAATTAATTTTGAACAGCAAGTTTGTTATAATGTTGTCTGTGGTCTAAATGTATAAGAATTAACGTAATTGCAATATATGAGATGATAAAACCATGACACCTCCATATAACAGAGTGGTATGCAACTGTTCAAGATATAGCAAAAAACAGAAACCATGCCTACCAACTGAAAGGAAAAAAGCATGCAGAGACATCATTCAGCTGACAGTGTTGGGAAACAGTGATAGAGCTCAGATTAGGGAATAAAAGCAGGAAATAAATGTTAATATATATAAGATATATGATGTATGTGTTTGAGAGCAGTATCTCATTGTTTAATTTTATAAACATCCCAAGATTAAAATTTTTATTATTGAGTTACAGGACTCTTTTGGGTATTAGTATATTATTACAAACATGCTTTATAAATAATTTCTTTAAATACTATGTTTTCATGATTCATTTTCTTAAGTGTAATTTTTGAAAATAAAAACTCTTCAATCAAGACTTGCTATACAGAACAGATTTGATTAATAAAATGAAAAGCTTCCAATACATTAAAACATAAATCTGTAAGTCATCATTAAAGTATAATACTCAGTAGGAAAAAACACAACAAATTTATAAAATCCCTGTACAGTCATGATCTCATCTAAATTAATAGAAAAGTTCAAGGTAATTTAGCTTCACATGCAGTTTAAAGAAATAATTAACAAATATGGTATAATCTAAGATTGTGTGTATGCATATATATGTGTATATATGTAAATATATATGTGTGTGTGTATGTATTTATAATGGTATACATTATATATAAATGCAAGATGACGATACTGATATAGTTCAGTAACTGTATTTGTAATTCATAAGGTATGTCTATAGGTGTCTGTAGATATGTCTGTCTGTCCTAGGTTGTACATAAAGTTTTCTTACATGTGGAATTTCCGTATCTATCAATACAGTGAAGATGCTGAACAGTTCCATTAGCTCCTCCCCCTTTTAATGGTTATCTGACCCAGGACATCAGAAGTTTATCTTTCACTTTAAAACTGTTTGTTATTGAAAAGTTTTATCTAAGTGGAGTAGCAGCTGTTACTTTTGGAGGTCTTGCATTTTTTCTTAGCATAATTTCCTGGAAATGTATTTAAGCAGTTTATGCATTTCTGTTACTATACAATGCTTTTCGTATTACTGATTAAAGAATTTTCCTTGGTATATACCCACCAGAGTTTAAGAATATATCATTGTTTCTACTTACTAAATTTTATGAAGAAGGCACAGGTGTACAGAGTATAGACACCTTGCCTCAGGCAAGGGCATGTTTTATATTATAGAAGGTACTGGACACTGGTCTCCTCTATGGGCCTTTTTTCAACACTCAGTAAGCCTGAGAGGAGAAACTGAAAAAGACCTGTCAAATCTAAGCTAATGTGTGTGGTAACACACACCTTTCATCCCAGCAAGCAGAGACAGGAAGATCTTTGCGTTCAAGGCCAACCTGGTGTACATAGAGGTGTCAAGGACAGCCAGGGTTACACAGAGAAACCCTGTCTTGAAAAACCCAAAGCAATAAATTCTCATTCAATCCATCAGTTTAGTAGGAATCTGGTCTTAATCATGGGTCCTAGTGAATAGGATACAGTCCACATAGCTAATAACTCACCCAGACTTGTACTCGAGAGCTAGAGCATGAGGGCAAGACAACTAAGGCATGGATGCTGAATTGGCCCTTAGTAAAATCACTCTCTACAAGTAATGATCTATGAGTAAAATGTACACCTTCCATCCCTACAGTCTTAAGCTCTGTTCAGTTAAAGCTCCTGTTTTTTTTTTTTTATTTAGTTATTTAAATCACATCATAATTTACTTATTTACACAGGGGTTATGAACACAAAAAGGCAGTATGTGGGGAAAGGAATGGCACCGGAGCATAGGTGGTCAGGGGGAGTACAGATACCTTTCAGAACAGGGTATCAGCTGGGTGTAGGTTCAGGGGACAGGTCACTATGACTCTGCCTATGATTCACTTGTCCTTATCTAAGTTGGTACTGTCCACCGAGGCTGCCTATTTATAAGACCTATGACTACTTGGGCTGGTAAATTTCCACAGAAGCTGCCTGTTTACAATAGCTTATAGCCTGCTGTTTCAGTGTTTTTACACAGAGACCCAAGACTTGGTGTTAGCATGCATGTATGTCAGGACTATTGCTGACTTTAGGCCTATGGCTGATTTTAGGCCTTTAGTGTATATGTAGGGCTGCTCCTGACATCTCCTCCCTTCTCTAAGTATAGAAGGGCCTTGGAGATTCTATTCTTGTGAAGGTGGGGATAGAGGCCTGACCTCCAATAATTGAAGGAGACCTTTGTAATGGCTCAGGTCCTCCTGTCGTTGTCCAGTGAGGCAGGGGGGCCATACCCATCCTGATGTCTTTTTCCTGGAGAGGGGATACTTTTGACATCAACCCCTATGCAGTCAGGCTTGTCCCTCAGGGAACCCAGATAGATATTTTAAACTTTTATTTATATTCCCTTGCAGTGCTTAGCCTCGCAGCCTAAGCAAGAATTCAGATCGCCAGACAGAGAGGGTTCTGGGTAGCCCCTCTCTGCTTGGTCTAGGAGTGGAAGTCTCTTCTTTTAGGTTGGTGGAGATGGGTTTGAGGAACACCCTGATAAAGTAACAACCTCATCTTGAGTCTCGTGGTCTCCATAGCTAACTTATGATAATGTATCTGAATAGGTTTTGCTACCAATTATCTATCTGTTGTATTACAAAGTTGTCAGCCTATTTAAGGCCGGGACTAAAAGAAATCACAGAGATAACCCAGTTAATGGTCCAAGATGGGAGGAAGTGGGGTTGACAACCATAGAGAGGTTGAAAACCAATCCTTGTACCAGCTCTCATATTCTCTTCTTCTTTTCTCTCTCTCTTGTCATTTCTCTGGGCCTTCTCTGACCTTTTTCATGTTCTCTTTAACCATCCCTGTCTTGTCTATGTAAGGGCAACATTTTTCTTTAAGGGCTGTACACAGTCAAGAGCTGTACACAGTCTTTTCTATTGTAGAAGAATAAATCAAGTCCAATAAAGTCCTTTGCAATTTTTGGAGATCAATTTAGACATCGAAACGAGGATTTCTTCAGATTAGTGATGTCAATCTCTAGCTGTTTGGTGTCCTTGTCAATGGCCCATCAAAGGTCTGAGTAGTATAAGTCTGGAGGCCAGCATCAGGATTAGAGCTTCTACCAGCAGACATCACAGGTGTTTCCTTTTTACCTGTTCTCAGGTTGGAGGTTTAGACCCTGGGAAAAGCTCCTGTTTTTATAGGTTGGAGGAATAACTACAACAGGGAAAGTAGTCATATTCCCATGAGAATTCCATGATTGCCCATGGTAATGAGACACTTGTGCACCAGCAAATGATGGAGTTACTATGAGAGGGAACAACGAATCACAACTAATATGAAAAACCAAGGCTGCTATTAGACAGTGAATGACAGTTGAGTTCCGTGGGTATGAAATAAGGCATTTCCTTAGGGCATCTCACAATCTGTGTTTTTCTGTTGTGGATGGACCTGGTGCTGTTTATATTTTGATGTTAATTCTGCTCTCCTGGGAGGGACTACAGACAAGGAGTGAGTCACATACTCAGTTGGCTTCTTGTAAACCATCTCCTAATGAATAAAGGAGCCAATAACTAGGCGGGTAGGAGAAACTTCCAGGTTGGATAGGGGAAGAGAGGAAGCTGGAGAGAAAAAGGGCCCTTTTTGGATGGGGATAGTGTGAGGACAAGATGTAGCTACTAGCATCACCCAGTTTCAATAGAGGATCTGCCAGGATTCACCACTGGAAGATTTAGCTTTAATATGACTTACAGGATTAGGACTCTAGTTGTTGCACCCAGTGACTGAGTTACCATTGTTTCTGAACTAAGTTTGTGTTGTGTTTTCCTTCATGCAGCGGCTCATCTGGCTTCAAGAGAGAAAGGGATGGAGGCAAAACATAGGCTTGCCAGATGTGCACCACAAAGGCCAGGGAGGTTTTGAGGCATGGGGCTAGTGTGGTAGGAACCTGCCAGCAGGAACTTAGCAAGCTGGATGGAGGGATTTTGGAACTCTGAGTCAGAGAGTCTCCACTAGATAAGAACTGGCCTGTTATCCTACCAGGGAAGAGAGTAGCTGGGTGTGGCATGGGAAATTGCCATTCTTTTTTAATATATAGTATCTGCATAAGGCTTCTAGGGAAAATAGTAAAACAGTGAGATGTGGGAATGGAGACACACCTGGATGACCATAAATCTTATGCCAAAGCCTATGTAAGCCACTTGAATTTTAAAATTTGTTTTTTCCAAAATATATTATTACTACTGTGTGTGTGTATATGTATGTATATGTATATGTATATGTATATATATATATATAGAGAGAGAGACAGAAAAGGAGAGAGAGTGAGTGCACAGGTATATACATGGTATGGCCTGCATGTGGAGATCAGAGGATAACTTTCAGGAGTCAGTTGTCTCCTGCCATGTACTCCAAGGGTCAATCTCAGCTTGTCAGGCTTTCAAGGCAAGCTCTTTTACCTATGGAATCATGTCGTCTGCCCACACTATGGTCTTGTGACATGATCTCATCTGAGGTTGGACAGGTTGACTATAATATTCATTCACATGGACAAACAAAAGATGTTGTCACAAAACTAAACTAAAGAAAATTTATATCTATTAGTTAGTTTATATTATAAATGATATCAACAAATGCTATAATATTCATTTAGAAAATCATCAAAAAAGGCTGTCAAGATGGCACAGTGGGTAAAAGCACTTGCTATGCAATTCTAAAGAACCAAATTTGATTTCCAAGACCCACGGGGGAAGGAGAGAACTGATTCCCCAAAGTTGTCCCCTGACCTCCACATGTATGCTGTAGCCATGGCTGAGTGCCTACACTCTCACACAAATCATATAAAATAAATAAATAAATAAATAAATAAATAAATAAATAACATTTTGGATAAATAATATTATTTAGAGAAATAGACTAAGCACTAGAGAAAATCTATGAGAATTTTAGCATTGGGAATATATATCAATGGATATATAGCTTTATGCTAAGGAAGCTAGCATAGGTGAATGGAGCCATAAAATAAGGGATAGATGTTAAGATAATACAGATCCTACTTCTGTCTTCCAATAAGTGCTTGTTTTAGAAACTGTAGGTGTGGCTCAATATCTAGGTGCTACAGACTGGTCACTTATTTCTACAACCACCAGGATGTGATGCCTATAAAATTTTCTAGGGACTCCAAATTCAAAGCACTGCTCTTTCCTCATCTTTCTGTAGCCTCCATCAGCTTCTCTTTAGTCCTGATACCATACAGTTGAATTGATACATCTAAGTCTACAAGTCTTCTGGAGATTTATGAAAGAAATTATATTATTTTTCATTCAAAGAAGGGATTTCTGAGTTCAGTTGTCTACCAATAAAAGTGCCTCTGACTTAAAACACATCTTTATCACCATGCATGAAATACAAGTGCTGGTTAATTAAGGTTTCCTCTTAGTCTACAGTTCTCTCCTGTATTTGTTTGTATGTGTGTGTTTTGCTGTGACCACAATACCTGACAGAAACAATTTCAAGGACTAAAGATTTATTTTGAATTAGTTTCAGATGCTAAAGAAAGGCATGGCAGGACAGAGTAGTTCACACTGTAGCCAAGAAACAGAAAAGGTGAAATGGCAAGACTCTTCTGGCTTTCTCTTTTCCCTTATACAGCCCATGAGATACTACACTTAGGGTTGTTCTTCTCCCTTTAGTTCACCCTTTCTAAAATTACCCTCATAGATTTCTTAGGTGATTCTAAATCTAGTCAAGCTGATAGTGAAGACTTAAAAATCGCATTCTCTTGTAATCAGTAATACATACAACATCAAATCACTCAGAAATGAATTAGTATTTTTGCTTTATTACATATTATTAGTTAGTTTCTGAAATGATTCTTTCTCCATTTGCAAAATTGGGTGAATAGTAATTAATTCATTAAAAATCCTAGAAGCTAAAGGTACTATTATAAGAACACTACTTATTTGAAAACCTTAAATAAAATTTTCTTACCTGAAGTGGCAAAGGATCATTTTTGGTTTTGAAGTCACAGTCAAAAACAATAGCAGCCAGTACTTTCTGAGACATATAATCAAACAGAACGTACTTCTCAAACTCAGCTTCTGAAGGAAAACCTCGAACTACAGAGAGACAAAGTTGTCTGCTTAGATAAAACATCCAGGAATTCTGTTTGTGAGGTGAGATACTACTTTATACAGACAAAGCTCTATTACAAATATTGTGAAATCTATGACTTTTTTTTCTTAAATATTGACATGAGATCTAGTTTCTTATCTCCTTCTAAATGAGCACCCTTCCCTACCTAAAAGTTCTACCTGAGGGTGGGGACTAGAACTCCAGTACAGATACTAGTACCAGCTTTGGAACTATATTTCTAGATTTCCATGAGATCTAACATTTCAAACTACCCAAAACATAAAGAGTTAATCCAGTTTGGTGAGTTTATGACCTGGACAAGAGACCACCCCTCAGGAAGCCAGGATCACCCCTAGGAAGGCAGAATCACCTTAAGCCATGCTAAAAACAAAACAAGACAGGTAGAATAAATATCCTTTTAATGAGATAATATACTTTTCTTTTTCTGAATTCTTACTCCATAGCACACTCTATGAGTCACCATGAGGTTTAGTTGTCTGTCAGAAAGGCAAAATTATCCTCCCCTAACCTCCCTCTTTCCTCTTCTTTCCTTCCTCCCTCTCTCATTTTGTTTGTCTTTTTCTGATGCTGGCCAGAGCTAAATGTGTTCTTTGCTGTTGTTGCTGTTTGTACTTTGGGCTTGCTTATTCTCTCTCTAAAGCGCTCCTTCTAACCATGAAGCTGCTGTTCATCATACAGAGGACCTCCCTGCTGGCTCCATCTCTTCTCCTCTGGGCAGCTGCTGAAATTTTATATCTTCCTTACTCTCTTTTTTTTTTTTTTTTTTAAGAAATAATAATAATTTTTTCCCTTTGAAAAAACTTCAGCTTTCCTTGACTTTCAAGAATATATGTGTGAGTTACAATATTGCTGAAGTAGTTTTTAATGTATATAGAATTGTAAGCTCCAGGGCTGAGGACATAGCTTAGCAGAAGGCTTGCCTAGGCTGTATAAGACCCCTAGGTTCAATCTGCAGCACTGCAAGCAAGCAAGAAAGCAAACACCCAAGTCCCCAAACCAATTTCTACAGAACTAAAACCTAAAGACAAAATGTTAAAGGACCTCTGTGTTTGAAATTTCAGTAAAGTAGTTTTAAGTCAACTGTAAGAAACAAAGGATGACAATTTTCACTTCAAGAACAGGCAGATCTGTATTAGGTAACAGGAGTCCAAATAACTCACATCATAATTTTGTATAATGTCTAAGGAATCAACTGGCTTTAAGTTATAAAGATTTTCTCACATGTTCTCTCTTAAAGGCTTCATCATTTCACATTTAAATATATGACCAATTTTTAGTTAATTTGCAGAAGATATGGATTTTTGTTGTTTAGCTATTAGTGCCCAATTGTTCCCATACTATTTTTTTGAATAGGTTTTTCTTTCATGATAGTCTGTTACATCACTGTCAAAGTCATTCTGGCATCTTAGTATAATCAATCTGCTTTTGGGTTCTCTCTTCTCTCATTGATTTGTCTATCTTTCCACCAATTCCGCACTGACCTACTTATCACTATCACAACTCAAATCTTAATATCAAGACATAAACTCCATCTTAACCTCAATTTTTAGCATTATTTTGTTTTTTTTAAATAGATGTAGCAGGTTTTTTTTTTTTTTTGTTTTTTACTAAAACTTCAATGTCTAACCTTTTATAGTGGTGTTGAGATTCCTCTTTACATCCTCAATGATTTCTGTTACCACATCAATATCAGAAGGTATGTAAATCAATTCCCACTCCTGAGCATTTTTGATGAAAGAAGGCATGGTAGTAATGCGTTGAGGAGTGAAATGATACGGTCCAGCAATATTCATATCAGTCAGTGCACGGAATACCAACAACATTATTACAAACAACAATGCTGCCAAGACTTCTGTTATTGTACTAATGGTCTGCCTCTTCTAAAAGAGGAAAAAGACAAGTTATTGATTAACTCAAGAGTACACATTCAATATAAATTTGAGTTTTATATTTTACTTTCTGTACCACATAGAATAAAGGGCAGATGTATGTTCAGGGCCTGAACTTACAACATGTCAGCCATGAAAAGTATGGTATATATTCTATATACTCAATTTTCCTGAATAATCTTACAGATACCATAGACAACAAGTACAGCATCATTATAAATTATATTGGTAAACTGTCATGTGCTGTTTGTACATGTTGAGGGTGGACTATCAGAGTGAAGAACCCCTTCTTCCCTTCCTTGTCCCAGGGAAGAAAATGTTCTTTGTTAGGTACTCCAGCATGACTGTTTAAACAGTGCTTCCCTAGTCATTTCTGCTGGATGTTGTAAGAACAGGATTTGATGTTTTGCTGTCTATCCACTACTTTATATTGGTTCTTTTACTTAGAGTACTGACCCAAGGTTAGCACTGCTCTGTCTGGGATTCTCAGTCACATACTCTAGCAGGCTGCCTCAGTGGAACTTCCCCAGTCAATTTCCACCCAAGTTGATGAGGTTTTGCTATTTCTCCTCTGCTTTCCATTTATTCTTTCACCTTTGCTTGCTCCATGATTAATAAACTACTCACTTGAAACTGAAACTATGGCTCTTATAGATTGTTCTCTGGAAAAAAAACCATTAAATTCTTAATGCTTTTGTCACAAGGGCTCCTAAATTAATCTAAGTGATTGTTAACTCATTAGAAAATGAGGTCATAGGGCAACCATAAAAGGACAAAGCCAAACAAACTCCTTGCCCCATCAAAAGCTGAGTATGTTTCTCTTTTAATAGTTTTGTCATGAAATACCAGATTATGCCTCAATACCAGGGTGTTTATACACTAGAAGGTCTTTGTGACCAGACCAACTGCAATTGCTGGATTTTACGTAGCCACTTGAATGAGCACAAGTAAATCCTAAACCTCTCAAAATCTAAGAATAAGTAAAGGACAGAATTTTTACCAGAGAAAACCTAAATAAAGCTACCTTGATTAATTTATCTTGGTTGACTTTAAAATGCTACCCAGTTGGACAGTATATCATTAGTTTTCTACCAGATTTTCTGTAGATAACATCTCTAATATGTATATTATAATTAAGTTTCCTAGATTATTTTGCACTAATTTGAAGGCTACTTTGGTAAAAACAACAACAACAACAACAACAACAAAACCAAAAAAACATTGACTTTTTGGTCCTTCAAATATCTGATGTAACTTGAAAAAGAAAGTTTTTGACATCTCTGCTCTACTCTTCTGTCTTATCTCCTGCTACTTTCATCTTTGATCAAGAGTTATTCAGTATGAATGCAGATGTGGTGATCATCTGAGGAATGTTTTGTTCAAAACTATAATTCAAGGTTAGTTTAATCTAGGTTTGTCTAATCTCTTTTCCATAGTTACCATGACTAAAAACATCAGACTAAAAATGGAAGAAAAAGAGAAAAGTACCTGAGCTCCAGGAAGTGTTCCATGTATTCCCAGAAAAGACTGTTCCTCCCCTCCTTGAGCTTCTCTCTCAGTTACTTCAATAAACATGCCCTTCCTATTTTAATTTCCTTTAAAAACAGTCTCCACATACAAACAGAGGCAGTAGCCACAGGTACTCCCATGCTGCTTTCTCTTTCCTCTGCATCAGAAGCCCTTAACAAAATCCCTACCTAGGAATTCTCTTCTGGCCTTTGTATATTACTATCTCTAATCACAGGAGCCTAGGTTCTGAAATCCCTTTCAACTATCTCAAGGATTTCTTCCCTTCTCTCTACTTTTTCAGGTCACTCTACAGTCTGTATTTGATGGCTTATTATACATCTGAAAGATCTACCCACAGGTTTGAATTTTTCAAAAGTATATGCAAAAATGTACACAGAATGAAATGTAACAAATGGGCTCTGGTGGATATTCCCATGGATGTTCCACCTTTACCTACCTTTAATGTAAAATTTTTCCAGAGGAGAACTGTTAATTGATTGACTATCAACTGATTCATCCTTTTACAAAAACTATATGCTCAACTCTATGGATAAAATCTTCCTCTTTCTTTCTTTTCTTTCTTTCTTTCTTTCTTTCTTTCTTTCTTTCTTTCTTTCTTTCTTTCTTCTTCTTTGTTTTTACAATGGTAAGTTACCTAAAATGTGAGCAATAAACAAAATGAGATTCTTTTTACTACTTTTCTCTTTAATTAGTCTCAAAAATTGGTGAGATTATATATCTGAAATAAAGCAAATTGTATTGTTACTAACATTTTTCTATATAGACAAACAGATGACTTCCTAAGTCTTAATGATGATTCTATAAGAATTCCATAGGAGAGATGCTGAAGGTGATAACCAACTTCCCTAGTACTTGGCTCATGTACAACATAGAATCATCACAACTAGACCACTTAGTGATAGCTGGAACAAAGCAAGGGGGTGGTGGCTCTCAGTGACTAGTCCCTTGTCCTTGCTAGCAGGTTTACCTCATCACGGAGATAAGCCACTCAGCCCATCTAACTTTAGCCCACTCATCTAATAGGCTTGACTATAGAGGGTAGGTAAACCATCCACATTTAGTGAGTGCTTCATCTTCATTGCTGGGAATACTATATATTACCTACCTAGGTCTACTGGAATCTTTATACAGTCTTTGGACTAGTGGTTCATTCCCAGTTCTCAGCATGCTCTATCATAGCTGACTTTGCCTACCAAAGTGATCTTACATTCATCTTACCTATAGAGAACTGATGAATGTCTGGCACCTGCCAGATATATCAAACCATGAGCTGCTGGTGAGTCTTCCCTATCTAATAGAACTGCATCCTACTTATCAGAACCATCTAATTATTACAGACTTATCCATGGAGATATATGCAAGAATTTCTTTATGCTCATTATACATGAAGAAATAAGACAGTGACTATATACCCGAGTCTACCTGGAACTAAAATCAATATTCTCTACTAAGGTGACATTTGAGAACATCAGAGAAAAATATTGTACAGTGAAAGCTATGGTATAAAATGTTTAAAAATATAAAAGGGTAAGAAAAAAGTACAAATCACCAACATGAGAAACAAAAATGGGACATTCCTAGATCCTGTAGAAACTGCGAAGAAAAAAGTGAAAAGTATCAAATTTAAAGGCCAAAATATAATTCCAGTTGTTCAGAGAGATGCTGAGAACCAGGAATTCTAAAATATAGCAGTAGAATTAAATTTTTGCATGTCCATTGAGAAATACAGTTTTTCATTATCTACCAAACTTGGTGAGATGAATTATATAACAATACATTTACCCAAATAAAATACATATACACACTTGCAGTAATAAAAATAGACACAAATATACCTAGCATTTGTAATGTATAAAGCCTAAAATTCCCAAATTCAGCATATAATAATGGAAATCACAGCATATTTAAATAAAGAGATGCCACAAAGTAATGTAAACGATAAGCTGTAACTACCCACAGCAGAAATAAATATCCCAACATGGAGGGGTAAAAGCATGATCTAGAGTATACTCATTGAGTTCTAATTCATTGAAAGTTCAAGAGACTAGCTCTAACCCCGGCAGTATCTTAGGTAAGGAGACAGCAACACCTGCCCCAAACAGGGAGTAACTGGGATTCATTGGGACACAGGAATTCACTCCTGGCCAGGGGCACTGGTTCCTTCAGGTCTGTGCCCGAGCACTGAGCAGATCTTGGGCATCAGCTCTAACCCCAGCAGCAACACCCACCCCAAACAGTTCTAAAACAACCAAGATAATAGGAAAGTCAGGCTCCAGTCAGAGGCAGCGCAGGTAGCACTAAGGTGATCCAGATGGCAAAAGGCAAGCGCAAGAACATAAGCATCAGCAACCCAGGGAACTTGGCATCATCAGAATCTGGTTCTCCCACATTAGAAAATCCTGAATTCTGCATATCACCAGGAAAGCAAGATTCAGATTTAAAATCACTTCTAATGATGATGATAGAGGACTTTAAGAAGAACATAAATAACATTCTCAAAGAAACTGAGGAGAACACATGTAAACAGGTATAAGCCCTTAAAGAGGAAACACAAAAATCCCTTAATGAGTTACAAGAAAACACAATAAAACAGTTGAAGGAATTGAGCAAAACCATCCAGGACATAAAAATGGAAGTAGAAACAATAAAGAAATCACAAAGGGAGACTACCCTGGAGATAGAAAACCTAGGAAAGAAATCAGGATCATAGATGCAAGGATCACCAACAGAATACAAGAGATAGAAGAGAAAATCTCAGGTGGAGAAAGATACCATAGAAAATATTGACACAACTGTCACAGAAAATGCAAAGTGCAAAAAGTTCCTAACCCAAAATAACCAGGAAATCCAGGACACAATGAGAAGGCCAAACCTAAGGATAATAGGTATAGAAGAGAGTAAAGATTCCCAACTAAAAGAGTCAATAAATATCTTCAACAAAATTATAGAAGAAAACTTCCCTAACCTAAAGAACGAGATGCCCATAAACATACAAGAAGCCTACAGAATGCCAAATAAACTAGACCAGAAAAGAAATACCTCCCATCATATAATAATCAAAACACCAAATGCACAACACAAAGAAAGAATATTAAAAGCAGTAAGGGAAAAAGGCCAAGTAACATATAAGGGAGACCTGTCAGAATTACACCAGACTTCTCACCAGATACTATAAAAGCAAGAAGATCCTGGACAGATGTCATACAGACCCTAAGAAACACAAATATCAGCCCAGGCTACTATACCCAGCAAAACTCTCAATTACCATAGATGGAGAAACCAAGATATTCCATGACAAAACCAAATTTACACAATATCTTTCCACAAACCCAGCACTAGGAAGGATAATAAGGAAAGCTCAAATAGAAGGAGGGAAAATTACACCCTAGAAAGATCAAGAAAGTAATCTTCTTCCAACAATCCAAAAGAAGATAGACACACAAACAATGTCACTGCTAATAACAAAAATAACAGGAAGCAACAATCTCCTTTCCTTAATATCTCTTAACATCAATGGACTCAATTCCCCAGTAAAAAGACAGACTATCAGACTGAATACATAAACAGGACTCAGCATTTTGCTACATACAGGAAACCCACCCAGTGACAGACACTACCTTAGAGTAAAAGGCCGGAAAACAATTTTTCAAGCAAATGGTCCTATAAAACAAGCTATTCTAATATCGAATAAAATTGACTTTCAGCTTACAGCTATCAAAAAGGATAAGGAAGGACATTTCAAAAAAAAGTTAACCAACATGAACTCTCAATTCTGAACATCTATGTGCCAAATGCAAGAGCACCCACTTTATAAAAGAAACCTTATTAAAGCTCAAAGCATACATTGCACCTCACACAATAATAGTGGGAGACTTCAACACCCCACTTTCAGCAATGGACAGAACATGGAAACAGAAACTAAACAGAGACACATTGAAATTAACAGAAGTTATGAACCAAATGGATTTAACAGATATCTATAGAACATTTCATCCTAAAACAAAAGAATATACCTCTTTCTCAGCACCTCATGGTACCTTGTCCAAAATAGACCATATAATTGGTCACAAAACAGGCCTCAACAGATACAAGAAAACTGAAATAATCCCAGGTATCCTATCAGATCATCATGGAAGAAGGGCTGGTCTTTCAGTAACTGACAAAAACATTGGAAAGCCCACACTCACATGGAAACTGAACAACACTCTTACTCAATGATAATGTAGTCAGGGAAGAAATAAAGAAATTAAAGACTTTTTAGAAAATGAAGACATATCATACCAAAACTTATGGGACACAATGAAAGTAGTGCTAAGAGGAAAATTCATAGCTTTAAGTGCTTACAAAAAGAAACTGGAGAGAGCATACACTAGCAGCTTAACAATACACCTGAAAGCTCTAGAAGAAAAAGAAGTGAACACACCAGAGAGAAGTAGACTGCAGGAAATTATCAAACTCAGGGCTGAAATCAACCAAGTAGAAACAAAAAGAACTATACAAAGAATCAATAAAACCAGGAGCTGGTTCTTTGAGAAAATGAACAAGATAGATAAACCCTTAGCCAGACTAACCAGAGGGCACAGAGACAGTATCCAAATTAATAAAATCAGAACTGAAAAGGATGATGTAACAACAGAAACTGAAGAAATTAAAAAAATCAGATCCTACTACAAAAGCCTATACTCAACAAAATTGGAAAATCTGGATGAAATGGACATTTTCTAGACAAATACCAGTTACCAAAGTTAAATCAGGCCCAGATAAACCATCTAAACAGTCCCATAACCGCGAAAGAAATAGAAGCAGTCATTAGAAGTCTCCCCACCAAAAATAGTCTGGGACCAGATGGTTTTAGTGCAGAGTTCTATCAGACCTTCAAAGAAGACCTAATATCAATTCTCTATAAACTGTTCCACAAAATAGAAACAGAAGGAACACTATCCAATTCATTCTATGAAGCCACAATTATGCTCATACCTAAACCACACAAAGACCCAACAAAGAAAGAGAACTTCAGACCAATCTCCCTTATGAAAATCGATGCAAAAATAGTCAATAAAATTCACACAAACTGCCGGGCAGTGGTGGTGCACGCCTTTAATCCCAGCACTTGGGAGGCAGAGGAAGGTGGATTTCTGAGTTCGAGGCCAGCCTGGTCTACACAGTGAGTTCCAGGACAGCCAGGGCTATACAAAGAAACCCTGTCTCAAAAAAAAACCAACCAACCAACCAACCAAACAAACAACAAACAAAAAACCCCAAAAACCAAAAACTCACAAACTGAATCCAAGAACACATCAAAACAATTATCCATCATGATCAAGTAGGCTTTATCCCAAGAATGCAGCAATGGTTCAATATACAGAAATCCATCAATATAATCCACTATATAAACAAAATCAAAGAAAAAATCCACATGGTCATATCACTAGATGCTGAGAAAGCATTTGACAAAATTCAACACCATTTCAAAAGTCTTGAAAAGATCAGGAATCCAAGGCCCATACCTAAACATAGTAAAAACAATATACAGCAAACCAGTAGCCAACAACAAACTAAATGGAGAAAAGCTTGAAGCAATCAAACTGAGATCAGGGACTAGACAAGGCTGCCCACTCTCTTCCTACCTACTCAATATAGTACTCAAGGTCCTAGCCAGAGCAATTAAGTAACAAAAGGAGGTCAAAGGGATATGAATTGGAAAGGAAGAAGTCAAAATTTCACTATTTGCAGATGATATAATAGTATACTTGAGTGGCCTCAAAATTCCACCAGAGAACTCCCAAACCTGATAAACAACATTCGGAAAGTCGTTGGATATAAAATTAACTCAAGCAAATCAGTAGCCTTCCTCTACTCAAAAGATAAAGAGGCTGAGAAAGAAATTAGGGAAATGACACCCTTCACAATAGTCACAAATACCTTGGTGTGAATCTAACCAAGCAAGTGAAAGATCTGTATGACAAGAACTTTAAGTCCATGAAGATAGAAATTGAAGCAGATCTTAGAAGATGGAAAGATCTCCCATGCTCATGAATTGGAAGGATTAATATAGTAAAAATTGCTATCTTGCCAAGAGCAATCTTCAGATTTAATGCAATCCCCATCAAAATTCCCACTCAACTCTTCACAGAGATAGAAAGAAAAATTCTCAAATTCATTTGGAATAACAAAAAACCCAGGATAGCAAAAACTATCCTCAACAATGAAAGAACTTCTGGGGGAAATCACCATACCTGACTTCAAGGTGTACTTCAAAGCAATAGTGATAAACCTCCATACCTATGGTCACTTGATCTTTGACAAAGGAGCTAAAACTTTCTAGTGGAAAAAAGGACAGCATTTTCAACAAATGGTGCTGGCTCAACTGGAGGACAACATGTAGAAGAATGCAAATGGTTCCATTCTTATTTCCTTGTACAAAGCTCAAGTCCAGGTGGATTAAGGACCTTCACATAAAACCAGACACACTGAAACTAATAGAAGAGAAGGTGGAGAAAACCCTTGAATACCAGGGCACAGGGGAACAGTTTCTGAACAGAACACCAATGGTGTATGCTCTAAGATCAAGAATTGACAATTGGGATCTCATAAAATTACAAAGTTTCTGTAAGGCAAAGGACACTGTCAATAGGACAAAACGAAAACCAACAGATTGGAAAAGATCTTTACCAATCCTACATCCAATAGAGGGCTAATATCCAATATATACAAAGAACTTAAGAAATTATACTCTAGACAATCAAATCACCCTATTAAAAAAATGGGGTAGCGAGCTAAACAAAGAAGTCTCAGTTGAGGAAACTCAAATGGCTGAGAAGCACCTAAAGAAATGTTCAGCATCCTTAGTCATCAGAGAAATGCAAATCAAAACAACCCTAAGATTCTACCTCACACCAATAAGAATGGCTAAGATAAAAAACTCAGCTGATAACAGATGTTGTCAAGGATGTGGAGAAAAAGGAACACTCCTCTATTATTGGGTGGGATTGCAAGCTGGTACAACTACTCTGGAAATTAGTCTGGAGGCTCCTCAGAAAATTGGACATAGCATTACCTGAGGATCCAGCTATATCACTTTTGGGCATATACCCAGAAGATGCTCCAACATATAACAAGGACATATGCTCCACTATGTTCATAGCAGTCTTATTTATAATAGCCAGAAGCTGGAAAGAACCCAGATGTCCTTCAACAGAGGAATGGATACAAAAAATGTGATACATTTACACAGTGGAATACTACTCACCTATTAAAAATAATGACTTTATGAAATTCTTAAGCAAATGACTGGAAATGGAAAATATCATCCTGAGTGAGGTAACCCAATCACAAAACAACACACATGGTATACACTCACTGATAAGTGCATATAAGCCCAAAAGCTCACAATACTTAAGATACAACGCATAGACCACATGAAGCTCAAGAAGAAGAAGGAAGTCCAAAGTGTTGGTGCTTTGGTCCTTCTTAGAAGGAGTATCAAAATACTCAACCAGAGCTCCCAGGGTCTAAACTTCCAGCCTGGAACACAAAGGAGGACTCATGGCTCCACTGTAGTTGAGGATGGCCTTGTCAGGCATCAGTGGAAGAGAAGGCCTTGGTCCCTAAAGTTTGGATTCCCTAGTGTTGGAATTTGAGAACAAGGAGGCAGACTGGGTGATGGTGGGGGCATACCCTTGTAGAAGTAGGAGGAGTGGGATTAATAGTGGTTTTGGGGGAATGTACAGGGATAACGTTGAAAGGTAAATAAATAAAATATCCAACAACAATAAAAACCCTCCAGTAATGGGTCTGGCATTGTAGTCAAGCAGTTGAGACTTTTTTGTCAACAGTTTATTATGGGATTTTGTATAATCCTGAAGGAAAAGCTATTGTGGAAGAGGCCCATGGAACTTTAAAAAGATTGGTGAGACATACTGTTGCTGAGACAAAGAATGATGTTGATCTGTGAGCTTGCTGAGTGCCCTGACAAGGGTGTCTGGGGAGCTGTATTGGACATATGTTCCTCACCCATCTTTGCTTGCCTATATCCCAAATGGGATAAGCTGCCTTGCCTCAAGTTTTTAGACCTTCTGGGACAGAGAATTAAAAAGAGAACTTATAATGTCTTTTTTATTTTTCTTAAAGGTGACCAGCTATTAGGACTCAAACATGTACTCTAGAAATCAATCCAATATTGGAAATAACAGTCTACACTTGGAAGGCTGGATCTGGACATTTTCAGAGACATATTTGGAAGTTATCTGTAGTTCACTATGATGTTATGATAGCAAGAGATAAAGTTGGGCAGGATCTGGATTTCAAACAAGGGTTAGTGCATGTTTTAAGGCTCTTTTAATTGTCAAGCTAAAATTGGTTTTGTCTCTTCTACAGTATTTATTGTAAGTTGTATTGACTGTATAATTCCCAATTCTGTTAGTGTGTTGAAACCTGGCATGTCTGTTATGGGGGTCTATCAACCAGATTTTGTCTTACTGCCCTGAGTATTAGAAAACCTTGATTCTCTGAAAAAAGCTTGAAAGTGCTGGAAGAAGTGAGTTAGGCTTTAAGCAGAAGCAAGAGGGTAGCGGGCTTGATTATTGCTGGTATAACAGCTTTAATTTCATTAATTGCTAGCAAAACTGCTTCTGCAATAGCATTGACACAAGGAGTTAAGACAACTATTTTTGTTAACCATCTAGCAAAAAAAATGTTCCTAATGTATTGAATATACAAAAGGACTTATATAGGTATCTGGAACAATAGATGATATTCTATAACCTATTCAAATTATCTGAAGGAGGTTCAGGGTTCAAGAGTTAGGAGTCATCTCAAGTATCATGACAAATATCATTGGAGTAGTGTTACTTCTAAAATTTACAATGATTGTCATTAGAATTAGAAAAAAGTTTAAAGACACCTATAGGATATTTGGCATATTCCTAACACCTCTCTGGGTGCATTAACTTTGCATAGTGAGATTATGAATTTAAAGAATGCTGCTCTCTTGAGCTTTGATGCTGCAGATAATGCCAACAAAATTATCCATGGCCTGAGGTCAGTATTTCCATTTGGTCAAACCTCAGAAATAGCATATATATCTTGATCAGGCTAGCCCTTCTTGTCCTGGGAATACTTTTATTCCTGTCCATCATGTTAAAGCTTGTCTTTAACTACACCAACAGGTTGGCAGCCAAAGTACATGACTTGAAACTGATAATGGACCCCAGAGAGAGTTATTAATTTAACAGGCTGGCAAGCCAAGGACAGGTAAGATTCTGCACAGAGCCTTACCAACCTAAGACATAAGTGCATTGCTTATGATAATGTATATTCCATGATGGGTAAGGAAGGCTTTCTTGACAGAATGATCTAAGACAGGCTCAGTCTGATTTATGCAATAAAAAGGGAGATATGTGGAGAGCTTTTGGGGCTGCCTGGCAGGAATCTGACATAGACCAAGAACAAGGAAATGGATTGCAGGCAGGAATCTGACATTGGACTAGAACAAAGAAGTAATCTCAGGTGGAAATCTAAATCCTAGGCTAGAAGAAAGAAGAAATTTCAGGCAGGAATCTAAATCTTAGGATAGAGCAAAGAAGTAATTATAGGCAGAAATCTAAATCTTAAGCCCAGAACAAAGAAATAGGCTTCAGGCATGAAAATGACTATGGGCTAGGACAGGGAAGTAGGCTCAGATACTTTGATCATCCTGATAAGCCCTTAGAAATAGTGATCACGGGAATGATCACAGGACTGTGTTTAATGTTGTGCATGTTCTTTGACTATCTGGGTTTATTGTCTTCCTTGTTCCTGGACTATTTGCATCTATATTTATTATATTTATATACTATATTTATTGTATTGCTAGTTCCTCAACCTGGAACTGACCTTAATACTTGCATGTAATTTAAACAGTATAAAGGCAAAAAAGGAGGAGTGATGGGATAGGGGATTAATGGGTGGGGGAAATCGGGAAGGGAGATGGCATCTGAAATGTAAATAAATAAAATATTGAATAAAAAAAGCAATACCAAAAGGAAGTTCAAAAGACAAAACTCTAGCCTACATCACAGGCCATATATCAAAAGAGAAGGATGATTACTTCAAATAGCAGAATGTTTGTAGAGTAAGACTAAAATAGTTTAAAAGTGTTTCCAGCTTCAGGAAAATGCCTTATTTCATATTTTAAAGGATAGTAAACAATTTCTTGCTTTGCTATTATTTTAATTTTATTGAGACTTTTATACATGTGTGTATATATAGCTCTATCTATCTATCTATCTATCTATCTATCTATATTTATATATAGTCTATATTCATAACATACTTATATCATTTTCACCCCTACATCTCCCCCTCCAACTCCTCCAGGGACATTCCATTCCCTCTCAAATTTATGACCTCTTCTTAATTATTATTGTTACTATTAAGTTCAAAATTCCTGAAATCTTACCAAAATGGTAGTACTGGTGGCATTGTCCTAAATAGGATGTTGCACAGGTAAACAGAAAGATTGTTATTGGGTAAATAAGCCTAGAGCTCTTTTTTATCAGATGAGTAATCAGCCTGACTCCATTTTCGTAATCAGGAGCCATTTTGATATTCTAGTCTACTTAAGTTTCTGTTTACTTGGAATTGGGCTGTACCCACCCTGTGGCCACAAAAAGATTTAGCAATACATGTTTCTGGAAGATTTAGCTGCCTGGTTTCGCTTCTGTAACCACACTTGCTTGCAAAATCTCTCACCCTGGGGTTTTGTCCCATAAAAAGAGCTTGAGAAAGTGGCTCAGGGCTGTTCTCCTGAACCCTGTATTGGGTGAGACACCCCCCAGACCTAAAGCTTGCTTTGATTTGGCCTTAATTTGTGGTCAGTTATCTTTCTCCTTGTGTCTGTGGGTTCAACAATGGATACTATTATAGAGGTCCATAACGAGTCAAAATAGGGGTAACCATGGGATGTCCAACCCCAGGTGATACAACTATAATGCAATTTTGGGGTGGTGTGGGAATGAGGTCTCCCTACATAGCCCTGGCTGTACTGTAAATCATTTTGTAGGTCAAGATGCCCTCAAAGTCAAAGATTTGCCTGCCTCTGCTTGGATTAAAGGCATGTGCCACCATGCCTGGCTTATAAGGCTATTATTGTTTAAATTATATTATAGTCTCTATGTATAGGAGGAACTAAGGTGGGAGGAGTTAGGAGAGGAAGAGGAAAAAGGAAGAGGAGCGAGAGAGAGCAGAGATGTAGGAGCAATAGAGAGCCATGCAGGTATGGAAAGCAGTCGTGGTAATAACTTTTATTTAGGTTAGCTAATTGGGAAACAACTCTCTTTGTATGGGCATATTGTTATTGAGCATTACCAAACATATAAAGCCTTTGATTAATCTTTAAGCATTAGAGTCTCATTTTATTACTGGGCCCTCGTGGATGGCGGGATGATTTGGGCAATGCCCAGCCTTGCGGAGACAGCATGGAAGATTGGTAGAGCCATCTCCCAGCTGGCATCTCGTGGGTGGCAGGGCTGGTGATTCTGGCTGGCTGGTTCTGGCTGTGGCGCCACTTGGCCTCTGGCAGAGAAACATGGTGGCTGAGCTAGGCAGAGCTGCTGCAGCTTAGATAGTCAGCATAACTGGCAGCTGTTTTTAAATAATTACTGCAACATCTATGTATTACCATTGCACAATAAAGTTTTTTTAAATGTGTAAATTTTTCCCATTAGATGATAAATCAATGAGTACATATTCATGATGCCCACTATTTCTTGATTGAAGTAGTATAATGGTTAAGTACATTTAAAGTTTTAATTACTATATTTGAAAGCAAAAAAAGCAAAAAAAAAAAAAAAAAGCCTTTAACATGTAAACCTCTAGCTTGTACAAGTTGTACCCTATCAGCACACTTCCCCTTTCCCCACACGTTGAAGGCTATTCTTAAAATTGATTGATCTTACAAAACTTGCTGTTCTTGCAAGGTAATAAGCTCCTGCCTACAAAGGCAGAATACATGTAATGTTGTGTTTTTTTTCCCTCTTTAAAGCCCTGGGCCGATATGGCTAAATGATGCACCACAGGAGTGCTCTTAGGTACAGTTCTGATAACAGTATTTAAATTAAAAGCCTCTTATTAGTTAAAATTTTATTAATATACTGGTGAGACCCTGAACAACTCCAGACCCATAACGAAAAGAATATAATCATGTCACTTGCAACAACACAGACTGAACTAGATTATCATGTTAAGTGAAATAAGCCAGGCACTGAATGTCTATGTGTACTCTTATATGTAGGATATAAAAAGAAATTATTTCATGGACACAGAGGTGGTTACCAGAGGGAGAAGACAGGTGTGGGATAGGAGTGGTTAAGGAATATTGATTAGTTGGTACTGAGCTATAGTCAAGTGGAAGTATGAAGTTCTGGTTCTAACCAGAGATAACTACAATATGCCTGATATTTCAAAAAGCTAGAGAAAAAGAATAAAGTAAGACAAGTATATTTAAGAAATCTAATAAAAATAGTTTCTCATTTAATTTTCTCAAGAAATGGCACCTGCTTATCTAAGATACACAATAAAATTGACAAAGGTTGACCAAAGTTTTCTTAAAAGTACAGAAAAAGAAAAATTAGCGATGTCAGTTCTGGGTGAGTTCTTTAACTGTCAGCATTCAATCAAGACCCAGAATTAGATTTTAATGGGCAAAAGTTTTCTGTCTTTTGTGGAAAATGTCAAGGAGCAACTTTCTTTCACTAGAAAGCACGAAATTATGGAGGAATTAGTAGCTTTTGTTTTTCTAACAGAAGGTTTTGCTCTTTTTCCTTTTCAAAACCTGAGCTAGCTAAGCCATGCTCATTACATTTCTTAAAGTGGAGCGACATTGTAACTCTGTGCAGTCCTACCCATTCAGTTCTCCAATACACACGGGGGAATGCACTCTAGCCTATTACCTTTAACCTCCTGTAACCTTACACCCTGAGCTGAGCTCTGACATCAACCCAACAACTTAAACGGGAAATGGCGGGAGTTACCATGGTCAAACTGCTCTTCCAAAACTTGAGCTGTTCTTCAGTAAGCTACAGCCCAGACCTCAAATGTACTTCAAACCTCTCACAGTTTGAGTTGTCAGGCAAGGAGTTTAGGAAGCCATTGGGGATTAGAGCGGGTAGGTCCCTGACACTCACCACTCAGAGCTAGCAACCGCCTCCACATATTATGCCTCCTCCACTGAGTCACTGCTTGGCTCGAGTCTTCCCTAAGCTGAACTTCCGCTCAACACCCTCAACACACGGATCAACCGCTCTGCGCAGCCTCACCAGGACAGGAGCACAGGCCAACCAGAAGCGCGGAGGCGGGGCAGAAGCCTAGGAGCAGAAGGCAGTGCTTGGGCTGTGTGCGAGGGCCTAAGTCTATCCTATCCGGTAGTAATGTAGCAATTTAAGGTTTCTCATTTTTCTTTTGTTTTTAAACTATTGTATTTTAAATTTATCTACCTTAATTTTACGTGCATTGGTCTTTTGCCTATGAGAGAGTGTCAGATCTTGGAATCAACAACAGTTGTAATCTGCCATGTGGATGTAGGGATTTGAAACCCGGGCCCTGGAAGTGCCCTTAACTGCTGAACCATCTGTCCAGCCCCAAGTTTTTCTTCATCTAGATAAAGACTTGCCAGTGTCTGGTTTTCAAATACCTAAATTTTGTTTTCTCTCATTTTTCCCCTTTGTCAATTCTTGGTTTTGTTGTTCTGCTAGAGTATACTTTTCCTACTTTTCTACTTCTTGTGGTAGGCATGCACTTCGATTCTTGATTTAAAAGTATTTTGTTGTTTTAGAAGTCTTCATTTATAGCTACACATTTTTCTCAGCCTGCTTTTGCTTTTGAAAGTTTGGTATTTTTGATCTTATTTCATTTTCTGAAGACTTTGTAATTTGTTTTCTTTTTTTTTGACTCATAATTAGTAGTATTTTACTTACAAATACTTGTGAATTTTCCACTGTTTTGTCTGTTGCTAATTTCTAGTTTTATTAAACATTCTGGTTAGATAAGGCACTCAGTAAGATTTCAATATTTTTAAGTCTAGGCTTAAACTTTTAGAGGCTTTTCTTTTTAGAGCTGGGAACCAAAGCCAGGTACTTGCTGTGCAAGTTCTCTACTATTGAACCAAATCACCAACCCACCCTTATTGTGGCTTATTTAAATACCCAAGATTCAGTGACTGCTAGAGAATATTCCATATGCACTTGAGAGGGATATATCTTCTGTTATTATTTGTTGCAATGTTCATTATAGGTATTTCTAAGTTCCTATTGGGGTGCTGTGCTGATGATGGCAGTCAAGAAGGTGTTTTTATTGTTCAATTTATACCCTATGTATGTAGGAGGAACTAAGGTGGGAGCAGTTAGGGGAGGAAGAGGAAAAGGAAGAGGAGGAGTTAGGAGAGGAAGAGATAAAAGGAAGAGGAGGAGCGAGAGAAAGCTGAGATGTAGGAGGATGGAGAACCACACAGATATGGAAAGCACTCATGGGAACAACTTATAAACTTATAATTAGGTTAGCTAATTGGGATACAACTCCCTTTGTATGGGTATCTTGTTACGGATCATTGCCAAATATATAAGCTTTGATTAATCTATAAGAATTAGAGTCTCGTTGGGCCCACATGGATGGCGGAATGGTCTGGGCAATGCCCTGCCTTTCAGAGACAGCATGGAAGATTGGCAGAGCCATCTCTCAAGCTGCCATCTAGTGGGTGGCAGGGCTGGTGTTTCTAGTTGGCCATTTCTAGCTGCAGCACGCATGTGGCCCCTGGCGAGAAACATGGTGGCTGGGCAGAGCAGCTGCAGCTTAGATAGTCGGCCTGAGCCAGAGGCCATTTTTAAATAATTACTACAACATATGTATATATGTTATTGTAAGGCCAAAACAGAACCAGAGCTTTCCCCACTCAGTAAACAGGAAAGCAAGGGATATAGCTTTAGGAATCAAAAGCAATGAATATTTCCTTAGGAATCAATCATACCTTTCTGTTGACTCCCATTAAGGTACACATACCTAGGAGCCAAAGGAAAAGCTAAAAGGTGTTCATGGCCCTAGAGCTTGATAAAAATAAAGTCCTTCTTTATATAAAAAGGACAGTGTCTTCTGTATAGAATTAAAACCATTTTAATTACATTTTATTTATTTGGGGTAGGGACATGTGGAGATCAGAAGCCAACTAACTGGAATCAGTTCTTTCTTCTACAATGGGAATCCTAGGGATCTAAGAAGTGATCAAGCTTGACAGAATGTGCCTTTACCAATTGAGCTGTCTCACTGGCCCTGACTATTATTTTATAATTGAGAAATTCCAAGTGAGGTCTGAAAACTAAAGAAACTACCCTAACACACAGCAGCTTCCTAAACCATCTTGTAGATCTACCAAGAACCATCCTACTTATATGCTCATGAATTGCAGAGAGAGAGAGAGAGAAAGAGAGATCACACCTTCCTAGACAAAATCAGGAGAAAAATCTTGGTCTCATTCCATTTATACTTTATTCTCTTATTCTTTATTTCAGGGGAAGCAAGAATAGAAAGAAAATCACATTGTTTTTAAAGATTCTGTCTGTGCCCTTCATTTTCTTCTTTAATCATTGAAGTAAAAGATCATTATTTAAAATATTGGAAACAATAATATCAGACTTTGACATTAATTTAACTCAGACATAGGAGGGAATAAGTTGATGTGTGTTTGTGCACATATATTTGTGTGCATGTTTGTGGCAAATTTGATTTGCTTGGGGTTTGTATTCTTATTTATAGCTTCTAAAACAAACACATTTCTACTTGGGCAAATCTGATGGCACCATCACTGTTATATGTTTATACTCAAGTACTTAGACCATCTAAGAATTGATCTGTACAAAAATGTATGTTGCTCTTTCATTTTTCTAGGAGAGAAAAACAGCTCTAAAAATGTTTTTAGATTTAGACATATCGGAAACAGGACATTCAGCTGTATCTTCAGTGAAGAGGACACACTTTTTCTTCTTTCAGGGAAGTATTTATTACACAAATATATTTACATGAAGATTCACAAGCACAGGATGACCTTCCCATGTACCCAGCTGTAGGTAAAAAAGAGTGAGAGAGAAAGAGAGGAGAAAGAAAGAAAGAAAGAAAGAAAGAAAGAAAGAAAGAAAGAAAAAGCAAAAGAAAGAAAAGTCAGTATCACTATTTGTAACTGAGTCTCAAGGCACCTCTGTCTTATAATCACTTCCTGTCTTGGTCCACAAAAGACAGGAAGACTTGGTCCAGGGTGACCTGACTGATGGAATAGTCTTCTAAATTGTACTGTTCCTTTGCTTTCTCCAAAATGCCAAACACCTTAAACAACAACAAAAACATGAAGTTGAAGTCTCCCTCTAGCTCCCAGAAGATCCTCTCCCCATCCTCCCCAATTTCTGTCAGGTACATTAAATTAGACAACAAGACCAGAAGGGCAAAATCAGAATGCAGAAGAAAACAGGTGATTGAGAACTGGAGGAAGTAGTTCTTTGTCTCCATTTTTTTGATGGACATGGACTGATAATGGAATTTGAGGGCAGTCATCAAAGGCATTTATACACTAAGGCATTTAAAGAGGAACATAAATACTCCACTGCGTCACAATATCAGGCACAGTTGTACTCCCTGGATCCCAAGTAGCCCCATTGTTAGTGCCCCCTAACATGCACTGGTAAAAGGGCACAGTTTCTGATCACCTTTCCCCAGCTGTTGTCCTTGCTGGGAATGTAGTAATTAAGAATCCCTTGATTCTCTTGCTTTAAGTCACTACCTACGACAGGAAAATAGGACAGGTGAGTATTTTTACAAAGTTCTTTCTAGATGATCAAAATAGTACTGTATCTGCTTAATGTTATATATCATACAAAGGTAAATAGTTGGGGTTAACATAGATGTGATTCCTCTCAACCTACTCTCTTTGGTATATATTAAATATATTTAAAGACTTTAGCACTAATTAAATAAAATAGTCTTATTGTAGGGAATTGACAGCAACTATGAAGCTTTTAAGCTCAGTAAATTCTCAACTTGTGTGCCCAGTGTAAAAGTTTGAGCTTTTAAAACACTAATATATTTATTCCTAAAACATAGTGCTGACTATTGATAGGATTTTCTGGTTGTATGTGTATGAGGGCACAGTTTAGGAAGAGGAAGAAGGACAAGTATGATGGTTGAGATGAGAATGATCCCATAGGTTCATGTATTAGAATATTGATTGGTTGTAGCTGATCTTTGCTACTTTGTGGTTCTTCTTTTTACCCCCATCACTGGATAGGAGAGAAAGAAAGATGGGGAGAGGGGAGAGTGGAATCTGAGTTTAATTTCTTTTTGTTTCTTCTTTGCTACTTTGTGGGTTCTTCCTTTTCCGGCCCCTTATCTCCTCCGTTTTCATCTCCATCACTAGATAGGAGAGAAAGAAGGATAGAGGAGAGAGGAGAGGAGAAAGAGGGGAGGGAGGAGAGAAAAAGAAAGAAAGAGAGAGATCTGAATCTAATTTCTTTCTTCTTGCGTCTTCTTTGAGCACTACTAACAAACTGCACACAACCCCCCCCCACCCCCGAATGACCAACAGCCACCCACTCCTGCCTCTCAGGGCATTTATGTACTCTCTGAAAAGTTCCAAGAATTCCAAATGTCACACAATTGCAGAAACTATCTGCAACTCGAAAAACCACGCCCCTGTTAGAACATGAGGCAAATCATAGTCAGCTGTTGCACAGCAGCCCCGTATCCCTACACTTGGGATTAAAATGAAAACATATAATATTTTTGTGGTTTTAAAGGAAACCTAAATTTCAGAATTCTCACTTCAATCTCTAGTTGGTGGAGCTGTTTGGGAAGGATTAAGAAATGTGGCCTTGTTGGAGCATTTATTCCACAAAGGGGGCTACAATGTTTCAGAAGATCATGCGATGCCCAGATAGTACTCTTTCTCTTTCTGCCTAGTGGGTGTGGATCAGGAAGTAACTCTCTCAGTTACTGCTCTGGAACCATGTATACTTACCTGCTACCATGTTCCCTGCCACAGTGGTCATGGACACTAATGTTTTAAAACATGTAAGCCTCCTAGTAAATGCTTTCTTTTATAAATTGTCTTGCTCATGGTGTTTTGTCATGGCAACAGAAAAGTAACTAAGACAAGATTGTCTCAGTCTCATGATTACACATGTCCTTCCACGTGCAAGGAGAATCGTGCACAGAAATCACCAGTTATGCTACTGTGATCTTGTTGTTTTCACAGGTAAGACTCTATGAGCATGATTAGTGGGAAGAAGTGCATTTATAACTAACTGTGGTGATCTGTATAGTAAACTAGTCTTTTAATTAATTTCTCATGTCTGGCTTTGAATGAAATGTTGTAAAGTCTTTGCTATACTTGGATCAATTATTAGAGGCTGAGAAATTGTTATGAGACTGTTTGAAACTTGAAGAAATATTGTCTCTCTAGAGAATCTGCACTTGGTGTTACAGGAGAACTTGCAGCTGCAGCAACCTTGGTCCTAAGACACTCCTGGCAAACTTGGAATTTGTTTTTTTTTTTTTTTATTCTGGCTAACCATGGTCAAAAGGGACTGAGATTTGTGTGGGTTGTCTGCTCTCATAGGCAGCAAGGGCAAGATAACTTTGGTAGTTGAAACCTTTCCCAGCCCCACGTAATGTTTGAATATTTGTATAATGTTTGAATAAAGTAACTGGAGTGAGCTAGCTGGGTGTTAGTCTTTTCCAAAAAGGCTGGACCCCTCTGCTCCTTCAGAAAATGAAGATTTAGCATCTCGATGAGTTTTTCTCTCTACTGTGGCAACTACAGCTGACATCAATCAATAATTAACCTATGTAAATCTGTAAATCATTACAACTCTAATTAAACTGGATTCAAAATGTTTTAAAGAAATATTACGTGTTTACATGTGTGTGGATTTGGTTAATATTAATCTTAATGCATGCATTATTGTGATGATCATGTAGAACTCTTTTATTGTGCCATATTTCAAATATAAAGCATAATAAAGGATTTTAAACCAGCACTGATAAAAGTTACCCCATCTAGGTCAAATAATACTTACTCATTCATTGTCAGGTGCTATGTCCCAGCTTCTACCCCATAAAAATAACCAATATGTCCATCAATACTGAAGGCATTTTCATTTTTCAGTTCATCTACTTCTTATTTAAATTAACATGAGAACTGATGTGATAATGAAGTATGTATGCATGCAGAAGGGCTAAATTGAGTTAATAAAGTTTCTTTTGGGGCTGGAGATAGTTCAATGGCTAGAAGCAGTTGGTTGATTAGGGTGAGCATTGAAGTTTCAAAAGTCTAGTTTCTATCTCTCTGTCTCTCTGTCTCTCTGTCTCTGTCTCTGTCTCTCTCTCTCTCTCTCTCTCTCTGTGTGTGTGTGTGTGTCTCTCTCTGATGATAATGATAGACTAAGCCTCTGAAACTGTAAACAAGCCCCAATTAAATGCTTTCTTTTATATGAGTTGCCTTGGTTATGGTGTCTCTTCACAGCAATAAAACAGTGACTAAGATATTGCATCCTTTATCCAAAATCATCCTAACTTCACTCTACTACAGCACCTAGTAACTACCAGTCAGCTACTGCCATGCAACTTCCTTAGATTCAACATCTGGGTGAGATTATATGGCATTTGTCTTTTTATACATAGCTTATTTCATTGAATAAAATGTCATCTAGCTTCATTCATATTGCCACAAATGATGGAGTTTCCTTCTTTTTCAAGGTTAGTTTCCCTACTATGTGCATCCATGCTAGCTGCCATATGAATATCATATTTTCTTTATCCACCATTCCTCAATAAATCTTTAAATTGTTTTCTTTTTTGGCTATTGTGAGTAATGCTACAGTAAACATATAAGTGTATCTATCACTTTGACATACTCTTTTTACTTGTTTTAGATATATTCATGAGTAGCTAGCAAGGTCATAGGCTAGTGCTATTTTTAACTTTTTAAGGAATTTCCATTTTTTTAACTGGCTATACTAATTTATACCCCCACTAACTTCCTACTGATTCCTAAAAAAGAAAAGCTTTTAACTTTTGTCTTAATCACTGTTCTATTGCTGTGAAAGACACCATAATAACAGCAACTCTTACAAAAGAAATCATTTAATTTGGGGCTCACAGTTCCAGAGGGTAGTAGAATCCAAGACATTGTAAGAAGCAGACAGGTATGGTGCTGGAGCAATAGCCGGGAGCTTTCTATCCTTCATCTGCAGGCTAACTGGGAATGGTATGAGTCTTTTGAAATCTCAAAACCCAACCCCCAGTGACACAACTTTTTCAACAAGGCCTCACCTCCTAATCCTTCCAAATAGTCCCACCAACTGGGAAGCAAACATTCAAATATAAAAACAGTCCCTGTGGCCCTATGGGGGTTATTCAAACCACCACAGCTTCATACTATAGAACTTGATGCTACCTATGAGCTTGTGGCATATGATATTATAGATGTTGAGAAGAATTCCTATTGCACCCAATTGCTGTAAAACTTTAAAATCACAAAATGTTGAATTTTGACTGAAGCTTTTTCCTTTCCATTAAGATAGGTGTATACATTCGTCATTTACTCTGCTAATGTGGTATCATATTTCCAGGTTTGGTGATGGTAAACCATCATTTCAGTGTGTATGATGTTGTTGTTGTTTTGTTTTTGTTTTGTTTTTCAAGACAGGGTTTCCCTGTGTAGCCTTGGATGTTCTGGAACTTGCTCTGTATATCAGGCTGGTCTTGAATTTCAGATAGATCCAGAGTGCTGACATTAAAGGTGTGCACCACTACTGCCTGGCTTTCTTGTGGTCATGAGTGACACTGGCTAGTATCTTGCTGGGAATTTCTTTGCCATTCTCAGTAAGACATGGGTCTGTAATTTTTCTTGTAGTGATCATGACTAACTAGTTTTGGCATCAAATTTGAAAGTATTGTCTTTTGAATTTAAGATGCCCTGCCTTTATTCTTTAAATAGTAGTGCAGTGAGTAGGAGCCACACTTGGAGTCTCATCTTTTACGACAGACACATTGCCCACTGAGCCATCACAGGTCAAAGACAGGAGATCAGCCACTCCAAACTCTGTACAAGACCCTGCCTCAAATCATAGGGTGGACAGAGATAGAGAAAGATACTCAACCTCAACTTTTGACCTTCATACATTCATGCACACGTGGTATACACTTGCACACATATTATGTGCACATATAGAACACACAACACATTTGCTTATAAGACTATAAGCATGTTCTTTTGTTGCATACATCTGTACATCTGTGTGTGTGTCATGGGGGAAGTCCTAGTCACTGAAGTCAATGCTAAAGTGATTATTTGGTTTTCTTCACATCTGTTCTCCATGTCTGTTCTCCCACTGATTATTAAAAATGTATTTTCAATCTTATATTCTCACAGTATAATTAATAATATTTTCTACAGCCCAAA
The DNA here is from genome assembly GCA_021653895.1 of Mastomys natalensis. NCBI lineage: Eukaryota > Metazoa > Chordata > Mammalia > Rodentia > Muridae > Mastomys > Mastomys natalensis. Next base: position 421,910 of record JAJTUV010000427.1, on the reverse strand, counting down.
AGATGAAATTCCAACTCAACATCTTGACACACCCCAGTAAACCTGTGAAAGTTTGCTAATGATAGTTACTATATCAGTGCTTTGCAGTTAGGAAAGAGGCTGAGAAAGAACATAGTTGCTACCATTGCTCTGTGAACAGAGAGGTGTTTTTCTGAATTTGTCACACATGAGCAGGATTTTCGTCAGGAGATATACATCTGCTAGAGCTTGCTTATAGTTCAAAATTATGTACTGGCACAACTTGCCAAAATCCAGAATAAGATGCTTAATGAGAAAGGGAATATCGAATATCCTTTAAAAGTTATTTTTGGCATGAGTAATATGTGAATAAATGAGAATTATGTTAAAATATAGCTTTAGAGATATAATTTTTATGGATAGAACTAATATAAAGAGGCACTAGAAGTAGATGGCAGAGTTTGGTGACAGACTCTGTAGTAGCAGTAGCAAAAGAAGTATGGAAGATCACTGGGTGTCAGTAACACAGGGAAACTAGATTAAAACATAAACCTTTGTGGGTATTGAGAACAAAGCACGAAATTTAACATATTTCTAACACCACTGGGACAACTTAACATACCTGGAAATGTCAGTGTGATGAAATTTTTAAATTCATTTAATGTTTCCCCAGACTTGACCTTGGTCTTCAGAATATAAATATTACCAAACTTGTTCTTGAGGTACTGAGGGCTACCCAGGCATGTGAGCTTCCCACGCACCATTATGGATAGCCTTGTACAAAGAGCTTCACATTCTTCCATGCTTGCAAAACAAAGAAACAGAACAACATGAAACTAAGATGTTCTTTGAAGCTAACATGCATTTAACCATTGCCAGGATCTTGTTATCAACCACAAGTTGCATCTTCCAATCACCCAAGTTCATGGTTAGGAAGTATGTTGTGGGGTGTTTGTGTGTGTGTGTGTGTGTGTGTGTGTGTGTAAGAGGGGTGCACATGCACATATATGCATATGGAGGCCAGAGGCCAATATTGGGTATCATTCCTTAACTACCACCTGCCTTGTCTTAGAGGGACCTGAGGTAAGGGTCACTGATTTAGGCTAGGCTGCCTGGTCAGTGAGCCACAGGAATCTACCTGTTTCTGTCATATACTGAGATTGTAACCATACACTACTACACCCAGCTTTAAGCATTTTTAAATCATCTATTCATTTTTATTTATATAGATATTTTGCTTGTGTGCATGCCTGTGCAGTGTGTTTGTGTGTGTGTGTGTGTGTGTGGTGCAGACAGTGCCCATGAAGGCCAGGCCATTGAATTACCTGGGACTAGAGTTGTATAGATGACTGTGAACTGTCATGTAGATACTGGGAATTGAATCAGAGTTCTCTGGATGAGCAGCTTAACTGATTTTAACTACTTAGTCTTCTCTCCAGCCCCCAAGCCCAGGTGTTTTTTGTTGTTGTTGTTGTTGTTGTTGTTCTTTGTTTTTTTTGTTTTTGTTTTTGATTTTTGTTTCAAATGTAGGTTCTGGGATCTAGCTCAGGTACTCATATTACATAGTAAGCACTTTATTAATGGAACTATCTTCCCAAGCCCTGAAAAAAAGTATATTTTCAAAGGATAAATAATTGAACACGGAGTCCTCAAATGTAATGTATCTCTAACTTCTTGAGGATTCTTGGCTATTTCATTTATTACGGTTAATTTGAATCTTAATTCCTAACAATAAACTCATTATTCAATCAAATATACTGCTTAATATTTCTGGCCCCAAATAATTGGCCAGTATAGCTACCATAATTCTTGCCAACTCTTGACTGAACCTTCCAAAGAGCCACACCTGTGGGATGTTATAATGATGGCCTTTCCACTTTCACGGATCTTTATCACTGTGTCCCAGAAAAGGCGTCTGGCTCTTGGATCCATGCCAGTTGATGGTTCATCCAGGAGGACAACTGAAGGCTTCCCCATTGTAGCAATGGCAGTGCTCAGCCTACGTTTGTTTCCTTCACTTCAGACCAAAGACAGGGGGGAAATGGAAACGATGAAGCTATACCTATTAGTTATTTCCTTGAAAGATAACAGACTCCTCTTAGTACTGAGACTTCCAAAAACAAATCTCAAGTGTAGGCACCCTTATGCAGATTCCATATGGCTTTAACAAGGCATCAGGCCCAAGTACATCTGTGCATGCACATTTATAATGTAGAAGGGCAACTTTTCACATGTGTGGTTTTGGTTCAATTTGTTTACTTGTTGCTGCTATTAGGATACAAAACCTCCATCCTATTTTGAAGACCTACTTTCTCTTCGTTATAGGAATCATAGGAATGTTAGGAAAAAGGAAATACTTTCTATTTGGGTTTCAGAAGCCAGGTTACGATGTTTCATTTCTGAAAAGGGAAGATGTGACCCTGTTAGTAGCATCTGAAACACAACAGCATAAGATAATGTTCAACTCAGTGTTAACTGTCAACCTGACACAGCCTTGAATCACCTGAAGAAGTCTCAATGGAATAATTTCATTTCCCTTATCAGGTTGGTTTGTGAATATGTCTGTGAGGGATTGTCATGATTATTAACTGACTGGAGAAGGCTCATCTAGGCAGGTAGTCCTGAGCTAGATAAGAAAGTTCACTAAGTGTTAGTCTGTGAGCAAACCAGGTAACAAACAGCATTCTCCATAAATTCTTGCTGTACACTATTGGCAATGAGTGAATTCCCTGGCTGGAGGTAATGGTGCGTGGAACAGTAAGCAGTCCTGCCCAAGTCCCTGCCATGACTTCCTTTGATGATAGACTGTGACCTGGTAGATTGTAACCCAAATGAGCCCCCTTTTCCCCTAAGTTGTTTTTGGTTGGAGTGTTTCATCACAGCAACAGAAAGAAACTAGGTCATATGGTAATGTAAACAGGTAATTACATGAAAGAGAAGTTCAGGTGGAGCTGTGGGCACTCATGTCAAACACCAGGAACAAAGATGCTTAGCTGTTATGAACATTGGTAACAATAGTTAAGAAGCTATGGCATAATGACTCACCTGTAGGTACTGATAACACTGTTGGCATGAGACCCCAGATCCAAAGATTCAAGCACTTTCTCACGTAGGGCCGAATCTGATGCTCTGAGATTCCCCATATTCTTGCATACATGATCATTATTTCCCAGCCAGTCATGTATTCCAGCAAAGCATTCAGTTGAGGACAATAGCCAATTTTTGACCTGACCTAATTACAATAATTGCTGTAAGTGAAAACTCAGGCCATCTAACACCTCATGAACTTTCATAGACAAGGCAGGAGGTTTTCATGCCATACTTCTAAGAGTCCTATAAGAAATTTTCTTTTCTGAAGGGCTACAGAATTATTGATTGTGAATCTATTGTAGTCAAATGGAATGATTGGTTTTCATATTCAGTTCTAATTGACTGGGAATGAAGGATTAGAAACAAAATTCCAGATCCCACTTAGTTTGTAGGGGTATTAAGATGATACGTTTTCATTTTAATCATGGGCTCAAAGGAATATGGCCAGCTTGGATACTTTCTTTACTATTTGACCTGTACAGCCATGTACATGCTTGTCCTTTAGTAAGGCAGATCCAAAACCAAAGATAGCCCTCATCTTTGCATATAGAAGCTCAAAGATAATGGCTGCTTTGGAGCTTTTCTTTTCCCAGTAGGTGCAAACAGCCTAGTTAGCTAGAGAATAGCCATAAATTTAAATTAGTAATTAATTTATATTGATACTAGATTATTCATTCTGCCTGTAGCATTGGCATGGTGCACTTCTCTTCCTATTTGGCTAAAATGGCTCTTAAGGATAGTGGGTTTTCAACACACACCTGTATTTTTTTCTTTTTACCTCTCTTTCGGATTCATGTATTAAAGATACAATAAAAACACCACCAGTATAAATAAAATTAGAAAATAATTATCTATGTACGAAAATAATTCAGACAGGACCAGAAAAACTTGTGATGACTCTCAGCCTGCACTCAGGCCAAGTCTAAGTACAGAGGTAGCCGAAAGCAAGTAAACTCCCAGAAACAATAAAGAGAATTAAACAAGGAATAGGGAAGATGATTACTGCTGATAAGATGTTATCAGTTCAGTTTGTAGCAAAAATGACGTACAGTGGAGTAGAAAATATGGTTCCTTCATAGGACTGGGAATCAGAAGCTCTATTGGGCTGAAAAATACTTATGATGCAAATTTACTTGGCTTTGAAAAAATATCTTTGATTTTAAAATAATAAAGGAACTTGAAGAGAAAAGTCAAGAAACAAATTCTTAGCTATTGATAGGAGAATAGAAACCACAAAAGGAAACAGAAGGGCATTCGGTACTCTAAGGGTAGGGTGTACACTCCAAAGTGGTGGAAGTTAAAGGACACAACGTCAGTCAGTGAGTGGATTGTGAAGGAAGCTATAAAAAAATTTAGAAAGTATTTAGAGATGAATAAAATGGAAATTCAACCTTTCATTTTATGGAATGGTTACGGGACTTAGAAAAAGCTGAGTGTGGCAGATCTATAATTAGCCTGTCCAGCTGAGCTGACTGCAAAGCATCTGTGGGCCTTGCTCATGCCTGGTCTCCTTTTAAACTTCACACTTTATCCTGATCATGCTGTTGATTTTCAATTCAGGTTTGTTATTTGATGAGAGATCACCTAATCCCTTTTGCATCCTAACAGTCTCAGGAGGGCAAATCTATCTTCCAGGCTGCCTTTCTGTCTCCTCAAGGGCCCTAATAAGCACTGTTAACTCCTGGAATTTGAACCTTTGTCATTCTTTTCTGCTTTACTTCTCAACACACTTCTTCCCAGAGTTACTCATCTTTTTCTGTTCCTGCAGCCAGTGACCACCACAGGATACAAAGGCTGGTGGGCTTACTTTGGTTGGCAGTGGCTCAGAAAGGTCATCCTGATTTAGAGCACTCAAAGACATGGATCAAGGCACTAGTTGCAGCTAAACTACATGCAAGTCATCCTTTCCCTTACACCTTTCCAGCCCTTCTGGGAAGCATGTGGTTAGAACTCGTCTTTCGCTCCTACAGTTTCCAAAAAAAAAAAAAAAAAATCTTGTTGTAGATTGAGCTTTTATTATTTCACCCTTTCTTCAAAAATTTGTTTTCCTCTCCAGAATCCACAGCATAGACATCTGCACCAGTACCTGCCATCATTGCCATGTGCTATATCTGGCCATCTGACTGCTGTCTGCATCTTACAGCCATCCTTCTGTTTGTATCTTAGCCTGGAAGAACAGCTTACCTTTAGGATGTTCTTGGTGATGCTAATGCCATCAATGAACACATCCCCGCAGTAGGAATATTTTCTCCAGTCAAAATTTGAAAGGTAGTTGTTTTACCTGCTCCATTGAATCCAAGTAATCCAAAACACTCCTTCTCTTGGATAGCAAGGGAGATATTTTTCACAGCCAGAATTAGTGGAGACGTAAAGTATATCTTAAAAAACAAAACCAAAAAACCCCACACATACACAAGGCACAATTTAGTAAAGGACATTTGTAGGTTATATACAAGAAATATTATGGACAAAGTGGTCACTCCCTAGATAGCATCACAAGAACTTTTGAGAAGTGTTTTCAAAGCTCCTGAAGAACCACAGTGAGACTTTGACCCCCTCAGAGGAGGCTGAGGGCAGACTATGAAAGCCATGAAATGGCCTTACCTTCGTGAGCTCCTTAATAAGAACTGGGCACTTCTGAAACTTTTCAGGATGGCACAGAATTTCTCTTCTCTCATTTTCTACATCACTATCTTCAGAAGTTCTAGATAATTCCTTGGAAATTATATCCTGTGGTTTTTTTGAGACAAAAATCTTATGTGTGGATATCTTTTGGAGGCATCTGACCTAAATGTAGTGGGTTCATAAAATCCAAACTGGGCATATTTTACACATGTATAAATGGATGGTTGGAGCAATTTCCAAGGGATTTGATGAGTATTTATTCTTGTGTACACATCCAATAGTAATGAGTGGTCCATCACAGCAATGAAGATGGTAAGATGAGAAGAGACAAAAGCTACTCATAAAGTGGAAACTATGAATGTGCATGCTTTAATGTGTAATTCAAAGCTTTAAAACTTTTATGGGAATGGATGGAATTCTGCATGCGTTTCTGTTTACTGTGCCTTTTCTTTGGCTCTTTTCCTTCTGTTTGTTTGCTTTGTCCTATTCTGAATTGTTTTGTTTTATTATTATCCCTTAGATACCTGTTTATCTTCTAATGAGAGACAGAAAGGGAGTGAATTAGGATGGAAGGAGAGGAGTATAGGGAAAGGAAACTGTAATCAGGATATATTGTGAAAAATGTGTCCTATTTTTAATATAAGAAAAAAAGTATTCATAGAGATTATTTTATCATCTGGATATGAGGATAAAAATCATCTGAAGAGATTGGTGAAACTGAAAAACACAGAAATGCTGGAGATGGAAAGATGGCTCATCAGTTAAGAACACTTACCTCAGTTCCCAAGAGCACATGAGTGCACACGTGCGCGCTCGCACAAGCACACACACACACACACACACACACACACACACACACACACACAAACACATACACATCTTTGAGCCAGATGTGGTGATATATGCCTTTAATCCTAGAACTCAGGAAGCAGAGGCTAGCTGATCTCTGTGGATTCAAGTTCTGGTTCACATAGTGAGTTCCAGATTACCTGGGGCTACACAGTGAGTCCCAAGAAACAAAGTGTAGTAATGCGTTTTAAAAAATGTGGTAATAAACAAACATTGAGGACTAAAAGAGAATCTGGGCATGTGGTAAACACTGATAATCTTAGCACTTGGGAGGTAGAGGCTGGAGAATGTGAGTTCCAGGTTAGCTTGTGGTTTTTGTAGCTAGTTATGTAGAAAGGTCTTTGAGGATGAACCTTTATCACAACCACCATCTTGTAAAACCAGGAATTCTGATGATTACTACAAAAAAGAACTGGATTTGAGTCAAATCTGCTTCTGAACTGCCAGTCTCTTCAGATGTACTACCCAGCTTGCATTTTAGATGAGACTTCTGCTCCCCAACCATGAAGCCAGTGTCTGGAGCTGTGTGTGGCTTGCCTTACTCTTGTTCATGGATGCATATCTTTCCCTGGGTGTTCTTTAGCTATCCTGTTATCACCATCATACATTTCTCAAACTCTGCCTCTTTCTGTCTTGGAATACAGAATACTCTTTCTTATACTTACCTTTCCTTACCCAGGCCATGTGGAAACAGCCTCTAGTTATCTTACCTAGAAGCCTACATTATTACTTTCCATCTTGAGACAATGTTTAAGTTACCTAGGCTGGCCTTGACCTCCCTTTATAGCCCAGAATTGCCTTGAACTTGTGATCCTCTTGTCTCAGCCTTCCACATAGCTCGAACTACAGACCTGTATTACCACATGTGGTTTGGTGTATGTATTGTTAAATGCTCACATTAGAATCAGTGACAGGTTTAAGAGTCATGGCTTTGAGCTCGCTAAAGAGAAACCAGGCAATAAACAAGTGAAAATTAACAAATAAAAACCAAATGTGAATAGAACAAAAGGAAATTATAGAAATAAAGATTAAAAACTAAATACAAGATAAAGTTATCAGGAAAAGATAAAATTGATAAAGAGTAAACTTTATCCCTTCACAATGATCATCTGAATGAATGAGATTTATTTTAGGTAATACCTCAGCAGGACTTTATGAAGGAAATTCTTGAAGACACTGATATTTTTCTCTGATACCTGAGGTATAAACAAGTGCTTACTTTCCATGTCTAATTTCCATGCTACTAGAGTTTTGTTGTTGTTTTTATTGTTTCTTTGTTTTGATTGTTTTGACTTGTTCCATACGTAAGTATTTACCTGCTTGTGTTTCTTGCATTTACAAAAGTAAATATGTTGATGAATGAGCATACTTAATTTCCATGAGATATTTTCCCAAAAGAAAATGAAGAGAAGGAAAACAAAGCCAGTAACGCTCATAGCAATTAAATACTTTCCAAGCATAGGCTTCTTCAAAGAATAAATGTTCTTCCTAGTATCTGAAGATGGAAGGGAGAAAAATGGGGTATCACATTTAATTTTATTGTGAAACACTGATGTGAATGACTGATGAAACACCAAATAAGAGACAGAATAAAATAAAATATTTGACTAAACTAAGACACAGTCTTCACAGTTTAAGAAATGATTATCCTATGGAAATGCAGTTTGAGAGATGGATCCTCATCTACATATTGTATAGTAACATAATAAGGATATAAATATTAATGTGTGTACTGACTGTCTAACAATAAGTTCAGTCAGCAAGCTCCAGGGAGTCATATTTCTCCACCTTGCCAGCACTGAGATTCCAAGCATGTGCCACCAGCCCTAGCTTTTTAAAATGTGGGTTTGGGGAATTGAACTGATGTCCTCATGCTTAAATAGCAGGCATCTTAATGACTAAACTATCTTCCCAGCCTAATGACTGAAATGTATCCATACAAAACCATTTGCAGAGAAGGCACAGAGAATTCCCTGTGCTCTGTGCCCAGTCTCCTTTATTACTCACCAACTGTGCTAGTTGCTAGTGTTGTGTATGTTATGAGTACACAGATATGAATACTTCATTGAAGTACTAGATTCATTTGTATTTCATAGCTTTTAATGCAATGTCCCTAGTATGTTCCATGTTCCAATTCTAGAAATGTCTCACTTCATAGTCATTCCTTACATTTTCTTTTTACAAAAGAAAAGCTACCCAGGTAGACAATAGGTGCCCAGGAAGAGGCTAATGTCATCGAACATCAGGAAAAGGCAAATCAAAATCAAAAGGAGATACTACCCCTGCTAAGACGGCCACACTAAATGGAAAGGAAAATAACAAGTATTGGGTGAGGATATGAAGAAACAAGTCCTCATACATTGCTGCATACAAAGACCCAACCATACCAGCCCCTAATGTTTATTTTCTGTACAGTTGACCCAGCTGGAGTACTAGGCTGCCCTCTGAGGACCCAGCTTATGACACTCCCCCATTTTCATCCATCCCACTCTCCCACACATTTTCAGGGTTAGTGAATGACACGTCCCACCATAACAGATTCCCAATATCCATGAGTCATTCCATGCTTCCCTTTACCACAAATCTTCAGGTTTCTTTTTCTTTTTTCTTTTCTCTTGCTTTTGATTCTGACCTTTTCTCCTACATTGTACTGGTTTCTCTCCTGCCCAATTTAATTTACTTATTAAAAAGTATACTTGAGTTTATCCTGTACCAACTGCTCTTTTAAACACTGGGGGTGGGTTTTGCCTGCTCCTTGAGATATGTGGGTAGGTAAGGGCGTGCAATTATACAGGACAATGGGGTAACAAAAGTGAGTGTAATGCACTTACAATGCACGACCTTCCCCGGAGGTTCTGTCCTCTGTGGCATAGAGCTCTGGTCCATAAAACTGTGTGACAGGGGATAGGGAGATGGCTCAATAGATAGTACAGTTGCCATGCAAATGTGAGGATCAGAGTTTAGATCCATACTATGTATGTAAATGTCCAGCAGACATGGTGGCCTGCCTCTAATCTCAGCATTGGTAAGGTAGAGGGAGAAGATCTCTAGGGCAATTTGGCTACAGAGACTAGCCAAATTGGTGAGTTATGTGCTCAGAGTGAAACCTTGCCTCATTACCCAATCTGTGAAGTGCTCGAGGAAGATATCCAATGGCAACCTTGGCCTCCACTTGCACATTAACATGTAAATATGTATTTGTATATGGATATGCAAATACAAAAGGCAGCTATATGACATAGGCAAAAGCCATTTTTTAATAATGAATAATAAAAAACCCATAACTTGGGTTTGTTGTGGAAATATAAAATCCACAGACAGCTGATTATTAGTTGATCTTTTTTCTATATGGTCACATGACTTTAAGCTTTGCCCTCATTTCCCTACAGTGTGCACCAAACCAAGGGTCACATGCATAACAGACACTCATGCTGCCACTGAGTTACAGCCGCAACCTTCTTTTCATTGTGTGACAGTCTTGCTAATTATCTCAGGATGACCTTGAATTCGACAGCCCCCAACTTACAATCTTCTATCAGTGTTCTAAGCAGTTACAGGCTTGCTTTGTGAAATGCTTTGTGTATTAAGACTGTTTCTTTGAAAGATAAGTGGGTTCATCATACGTCCCCACTCTGTGCATCTGATTTCCTAGACACTTAGAGATCCCCAACATACTTACGCTCTTTGCTACAATTCAGGTATTTGAGAGCATTCTTTTGCTGGATGCATAGTATTTTCCTCTGGTAAATAACAGTATAGTCACTGATGCACTTCCCAAGGTTGTACGAAGGAAAGAGCAGTAGCATATTGAGCAGGAAGGTTTGGGTGAAGTTAGACATGATGGTTGATATCCCTAAAAGTGTAATAAGAACAGGTTATGTAAAAGGAAATGAAGATCTCCAGGTCACAAGTCCCCTAGTAATGATCAAATCAAGCCCAGGGAATTGAAACCCAGATGATTATGTCTGAACAACAGTTCATTACTTGCTAATAGGTTTTGGCATAGCCAAAAGCTGGAGTTTGCGCTGATGATTACAGAATCCTGAAAAGTCTTTTTGGTGAAGTAGAATTGTGACTTTTATTTTTTTTTATGTGAAAAGAATTTAAATACGCATTTGATGTTATAGTGCATTTCACTTTTTCTTCTACGTTTTCTGAAATCTTGTTTAGTATGTTGCAACTTGTACAACAACTTTTCATGTTTGTTGGCCCAAGGTTGTCATGTTTATGAGGACATTTTCTCTTTTTACTTTTCCTTTCCTTTCCCTTCCTTGTCTTTCCTTTCCACCCCTTTCCTTCATTTCTTTTCATTTGGTCTTCATTCCTTCCTTCATTTTAGAATATTTTTACTGGCACAGCAATTGTGTATACATCTGTTTATTGTTTCCTCAGCTACTTGTCATTTTATTAATTTCTCAAGTTCTTTCAACAGCGAATGTCGTGCTGTGCATGTACGTGCGTGTGCGTGTGTGTCTAAGTGGTGTCTCTGCTATTCAGGTTTTACTCTTTTTTGTCCATAATTCTTCTTTATTTAAATGTTATTCCCATTGAAATTGTACAGCTGTTACATTTTAGCCTTTGCAACATTAATAATTAGAGCTATACAATTTTTCCAAATAGGCAGTTGGCTGCAGACGGTTCACTCCTCAGTTCCCTAGTAGTTCCCACTTCCTGTTACTGTCCTTGGCTCATGTATCAGTTCTCAGGCATGTGTTTCCTTTCCCATTACCTTTTGCTGATGATTTATAATGCAATAGCATAATGATGAAGGCTTTCCCTTATGCATGAGCCCAGACAGTGCATAATCTGCTCGACTTTTTAGATACTATGAAGCAATGTGCTTGGTTGGGATTGTATAGACATCCATATCCACTAACTCAGACCCAGTGAATGGTTTGCTCAGTAGGTACTAACTGCCACCTTCTCCCCACTGTCTTGTCCATTAGTTCTAAGAAAGACGTATGACATTGTGTTTCTGCAGTTATTTGGAGTAGTTCTGGTAATTCTGAGTATGTATACTTCCCGATTAGATTGTCAAGTAAATAAAATTTTAGAATTCTTAGAACTTTATGCCAAAATGAACCTATTACCACATTGTTATCCTCTGTCTCTGATAATTTTAACATGAAAAATACATTTGATCATATGAATACAACATTTCAAGTTTTAGTTTTCTGTAAAACTTGTGACTTTTTTTGTGACTACTGTACTTTGTATATCTTAGTTCCTTAAACTGTGTTTTCTGTAAAGAGCGTGAAGGTAGAAGGTGGGCTTGGAGAGTCCATTATGACCACCTTGCCGTTTATCTCATGATCATGTTTTGCTTTATTACTGGTATCCAGTGTTTATAATGACTTTCACATTACTCTTCTGTTTACTCTGTTTCACTTCATTCTCTCCCCTCCTCTCCCTCCTTCTGTACTGGACAAATTGTGTTTTGCAAGTTACACGTTAAAGAGATATTCTATTGATGACACTGGACATCTGGACACAAGGCTTTCCAGTTCACTCTTGGGCTCCACTGTAGCTGCCGCTGTGACTGCTCTGTGGTTACAGCTGCAGCTGCGGTATCTCTTTAGTCTCAGGGTCCTGCAGTCTTACCTTCTGGAACCAGATATGGAAAGTTTCCAAAACTGAAGATTTCTGTCTATGAACAAGTTTGGAAATTCTAAAATTTTCAAACACTAATTCTTTGTCTTCTATGATTTTTTTCTAAACTTTGTTTAGCCACAAATTAGAAACTCTATCCTCCGATGATTTTAAGATTCCATGTTTTTGTTGTTTCTATGTCATGGGTTCTTGTATATTTCTCTGTGTTAGTCTTTAATCTATACTCACTTTATAGAATGATATTTTAAACTTAATCTACGAAGTTGTTTTAGCTTTATTTTATTGACTGTAATAATTGCATTATTAGGAATGATATATAATGTTATGATAGTGTCATGTTGTGGAATGATTAAATAGAATAGTTAGTGTGGCCATCACATAAATATTATTATGTGACATTATTTAAAATAATATCTTTAGCGGGCGTTGTGGCGCACGCCTGTAATCAGCACTTGGAGCAGGGCAGGGGATATTAGTTCGAGCACTGTTACGAGCGAGTTCAGGAAGCCCGGACTATACAGAAAACTGCTCAAAAATAAAATAATTTATAATAAAATAAATTAATAATAAAATAAATAATATCTTTTAGATATTTAAAAATATATATTATTATAAAGAATAATCACTGTGATGTACACTATAACCAATCCTAGAATGATCCTTCTACTTAACCACACGGTGAATTTAATTATTTTCATTTAAAGGTTTTATTTGTAAATATTTTCCAAATTTGTTTATACTCCTGAGACTCTGTTACAGTGTACATTTTTAATGCATATTCTATATGTTTAAATTTGAAGTATATTCAGGATTGGTTCTGATATTACAGTATCTTTTTGGGGGGATGAAGAGATGGCTTAGCAGTTAAGAGTTCAGTTCTCAACACCCACACAGTGACTTACAACCACCGTATATCTCCAGTTCCAGAAATTTTCTGGTCTCCAGGGACAGCTGTATACCCGCAGCATATACACAGACAAGCAGGTACACATACACAAAAATAAAAACAAATCAAAAAATTAAAAATTTATTTTATGTGTAATTTAACTATGAGATTATCCGGAAGCCAGGGAATTTATATTTGTATGTATTTTTACTATTCAGTTGGGACCACAGCCAACTGAAATTATTTAAAACAAACTGTCAATGTTTTGGGTGTTTTTTTCCTCACGTGGTTACTATACTTTTAGAACAAAATGTATGTGAGTACTTACAAATTCTTAAGGGAAATATTTATTTTATATCTATCTAGGTCAAATAACCCCAAGGCTTCTGAAAGCGGGTGTAAAAGGTCCATGTCGTTATCAGATGTGTGAGCTTTGAGAAAAATGCTTGAGTGTGCAGCAAAGAAAAAGCAACAACACAGCATTTTCAACAAATGGTGCTAGGGAAAATGGATGTCTACATGTAAAGAAATGAAGATAGATCTGCATCTCTTTACCCTGCACCAAAATCAATTCCCAAGGATCAAAGATTTCAATATAAGACCCAGAACTCTTGAAATTACTGCAGAACCATTGTGTCTAAGCTATAAGAAGTGGGAGCAAGGTCCTGCCAAGGACCCGAAGCTCAGGTTGGGTCTCAGATTTCTAATACAAGGATTCTAAATGGAGCATGCTGACTAGATGATAGTAGAAACCCAAGGTTATTGAAATATTTCTGATACAGATGGTTGCAAAACCCTAGAACCTAACTGCCTACTACTGTCCATCTTTTTGGCCCATTGCTGTTGCTGCTTTATTTCTTGCCTTCTGTGGGGAAGGGGACATTTTGTAAAGTTCTCATACTTACTAGCTTCTATTATGGTATCTATCAAGAGACCAAAAGTGCCGGAGAGATAATAGAACATCAGAAGTAGGATATAGGCAGAGGTGCTTTTAGAAAACAGGAAGCTCATCAGGTATGTGAGGGGGATGGCAGACCATGCAAACAATGTGAGGATCAGCATCGTTTCCAGGATGTGGTAACTGGTAACATAGATGTCAATTTTGCAGAATTTGAACATAGCCTGAAACAGAGGGTACAGAGACAAAGGTGAAGCTAGGGTCTGTCTGTCTCTCGTCTCTGTCACTCTCTCTCTCTCTGTCTCTCTCTCCCACTCTTACACACACACACATACACACACGTCCTAAGCCAAAACATTAAAAAAAAAAGGAAATACCAAGACTTTCATTTTCTTTAGAAGTTTCTCCATTACTTAATGCAGTCTGCCTCCTTAAAATAGAATCTACCACTTAGCATGAGTTCAAGTCAGGTGCACTTCCTGGTCACTAGAGGACATTCCAGCAAGCAGAATCATAACCATGGTCTTTATTTATTTATTTATTTATTTATTTATTTTCCTTAGAAAAGTTTTTCTAAAGAGTCATGCATAGAACAAGTAGAATCTCATACTAACAATAGCTATCAGCTTTCCTAGAAAGCAGATGATTTCTCGAAATGGGTTTTCCTCCTATTTTTTCAGTTATGTCTCATTGATTTCCATTGATTTTAAGTTAGGCTTCATGGGTCTAGCCTGATTCTCCCATTCATTGCAAGACCTCCTTCTTAGCTACTTATAATTCATGTGGGAAACTAGATAAGGAAGCATACATTTAGAGAGACCTAAGTTAGAATCTTGTTTGGTTGAATCTCCTCCAAGGTCCTTGAAACCACTATTCCACACTCTGAGTGTGACTGCTTCATAAATATCATAAAGTAGAATCACACAGTATTTGGCTATAGGTGGTTGCTGTATTTTGGATAAATATCCTCTGCCTTCATCTGCAGTAACAGCAAATGTGAGGAATAACTTCTTTCTAAGGCCAAAATGATGCTGCATTGCTTGCGGATGCCATATTCTTTTTCCGCCACATATCTTTTGTGGTCATTAAGGTGTGTTCCACATTTTGGCTATTGTGATTAGCATAAGTGAAAGTAGGATTGATAATATATATTTTAGACAGGGTTTAGTGCACCCCAGCTGAGGATGATTGTAAACCTCTAACACCATGCCTCTATCTCCCAATACTGAGATTCCCAGACAGGCACCATCATTCCCAGTGCTAAGATGTGCTTAGGAGATAATGAGAAGGTTACTTATTGGCATAGCTGGGTTTGTGAAAACATTAGATAGAGGAGAGATTTTCCTTTTGGAATCAAAGGAAAAGAAATTTACAGGCTCCACTCAGCAGATGACTCAGACAGATACAGACACCCATAGCCAAACAGTGGATAGAGCTCAGAAAATCTTATAGAAGAACAGGAGGAAGGATTGCAGAGGAAAGGGATGGAACTCCACAGAAAGACCAACTGAGTCAACTAACCTGGACCCTTAGGACTCTAGAGTCTGAACCACCAACCAAAGATTATACACTGGCTGGACCTAGGCCTCTCCACACACATGTAACAGATGTGCAGCTTGACCTCCATGTGGGTCCTGAACAACTGGAGCAAGGCCTATCCCAAAAGCTGTTGTCTATATATGAGATATGTTCTAGCTGGGCTGCCTTGTCTGGCCTCAGTGGAAGAGGAAGGGCCTAGCCTTGAAAAGACTTGAAGTGTGTGTGTGTTGGGGGAACTTGCCCAGAGGAGAAAGGGAGGGGGAGAGGGAAAGGATTTTGGGAGAAGGTGACTGGGAAGGGGACAGTGAGTGGGATGTAAAGTGAATAAATAAAAAATTAATTAATTAAAAAAAATTTTCACAACATTGCTTGCACTCACCAATAGGAAGCAGCAAGAAATAAAGAAGATAATGAAGTCAAACACCAGAGCAGAAAGCCAGTATGCAAGGACAGAGACCCCGCTCAGAAACTGCATGTGCTTTGCCTTGGTGAGTCTCTCAGTCACTGTCAGGAGGCAAAAGCCACTGAGCAAAAGAGCCATGCCCAGCTGAATTTTGAAGGCCACAATCTTCCCATCTGTAGTCCTACAGAAGGAACAAAAGGAAAATACAGATTTCTATCAATGGCTATTTTTTTTTTTTGACTCAGAAATATAACTGGATAGAGTGGGAAGAATGCATTTCAAGTGCAAAAGTAAAACAAACAGCAACAACAACAACAACAACAACAACAACATACCACAGCCGATCTTTATCGTGGGGACGTGGCTGAGGTTTATTGAAGACTGTTATGGAAGCATCGCACCAGAAAGTGACATGAAAAGAATGTTGTCTAAAACTGCCAGGGATAGAGATGGTGAATGGTAGGCTTCATTGTTGAACAGAACATTAAAAAAATTATATTTTCAATCACCTTGATAGAAAATGCGACGATACATAAACGAATGCATTCATCATTTCCCTCCAAATATTTGAGTAGGTCACCTAGGGTGAAGACACAATACTTGTCAGTCAATCCAACATACAGATCACACCAACATCCATCATCCAAGGACTAATAACCAAGTCAAGTTTCTCACCACTTCCAATCTTGCTGAGAGAATTCTTTCAAACATTTGCTGTTACTCTTGGGACTTATTTCATCATTAAAGCTGGGATTTCTCATTGTATTTACCATAACCAAACAACAGTTTTGTTCAGAAAACAGCCCAATGTACCCCTTCAACTCAACTCCCTCTCTTTAACAGATTGGTAAGAAACTTAACTCACATTTCAGAGTTCTCTAAACTCCCCTCTGATAAAATGAAAAAATTAGTGAAAGATTTGTTTTTAGCTTAGTAAATGTTATTTTTATTTTCTAAAATTGCTCTTTATTCCTTAGCTCCTTTTTCTTTTTTTCCTTATCCTTCTCTCCTATATTACATACAGGCTGCAGTTTCCCCTCCCCTCTCCTCCTAGTGCATCTTCTTCACTTCTCTTCACCTCTAGATCTAATCCTCCTCTGTTTCCCTTCAGAAAAGAGCAGGCCTCCAGGGATATCAACCAAACATAGCATAACAAGTTTCATTAAGACTAGGTACAAACCCTTATACCAAGTCTGGATAAAGCAACCCAGATGGAGGGAAAGGGTTCCAAAAGCATGCAAAAGAATCAGAGACAGCATCACACCCACTGTTAGGAGTCCCACAAGAACACCAAGCTATACAACCATAACATATATGCAGAGGACCCAGGTCAGACCTACACAGGCTCCCTGGTTGTCAGTTCAGTCTCTGTGAGCCCCTATAAGCTTCAGTTAGTTGATTCTGTGGGCCATGCTCTTGTGGTGTCCTCAACCCTCTGGGTCATACAATCCTTCCTTCCTATCTTCCACAGGATTCATTGGGCTTTTTTTGAGAATATTTCAGAGCTACAAAGCCCCAACATTTTTTGGTCAAGATCCTGAGAGGAATAAAAGCATTGAGGAGAGCCCAACATTTTGTTCCCTTCTTAGTGGTGGGAAATCCCTGTAAATCTCCAGGATTTCAGTGAAACCCAAGACCATCATCATACCCTTCACAGCAGTGAGGGAGAGACAGTCTAATACAGAGCCTTATACAAATCCAGCCTCCACCCAATAAGGCTCTACTCAGCCCTGCAGTGGGTTGAATGATGCCCATCCACATGGGCTTCAGTTTGCAAATCATTTCACTGTGTCTACTGATTGCAGCACTTACTTGTCAGGAGCCATAATAGGACAAGCTAATAACTAGCAGGGGATCATCCTGAGATGGCCTGCTTTCGATTATTGTATAATCTTATACAGGTGCGTCCTTATTCAGCAAGGCTGTAAGGGGTTCATTTTAGGAAGGATTCCTGCTATTAATATGCCTTTACTAATATTATTAAACATATATAACAATCACTAAGTAATAGCACAGCCCTTTGGAACAGATCTCTGCAGATGCACGGGGATGTACTGTCTTCGTAGTGATGCTATGTAGACAAATAGAGGACTTCTTAAGTCTTAATGATGATCCTATAAGAATTCCTAAAATTTATATCAGTGATTATTAAGCGCTTTTATAGTGGGACTACTATTAGGCCCTTTTCTGATAGTCAAAACTGTGAGAGAACTCTGTCAGTCTCCTGTGTCAATTGCTCTTAGATAGTAACCAGACTTTCTCCTACTCAGAGCACATTCCAAGAGGTTGTAAAACAATTAAACAAAGTCATAAAAAGGGTATTAATGATTTATATAGGTGCTAGGACAGAAGATAAAACATTGACTGGGTTTTCTATACAAAAATTCACTAATAACTTAGTTATAGTTTTAAACCTTCAGTGAACCTGTGGAGCTAGATAGGTGATGGATGTTTAGCCAGATAATTATCCTAATGGATATGCATGTAAACATTCTTTGTTGCAAACTTCTATTTCAGTTTATGATTTGATTTTTTGTGTGACCTTGTGATGAACTTTGTAACATGTGATCATGTATTCTGAAAGATGTATAAGTACTGAAGACAAAGAGATAGAAAGAATCTTTTTCCTTCCCCACTCCCCCCAGGAGAATTTTTCCCTTACTAGGATTTTTTTTCCCTTTCCCCACTTAGAAGAATTTTTTTCTTTTTCCCACTTAGGATCTTTCTGCTTTTCCCCTTGGATAGCTTTCATAGGAAACTTTTAACAACTTAGTAATAAATGCTATAACTACTTCTAAGTGTCTTTTTCTTCCTGTGACTTCTGACTAGCAGTTGAAAGTTAGAGCCATGTAGTTCCTGCTAAGATAGTACAAAGGCTATTTACTTAATCCTTTGCTGTTTTTAGGAAAAGGTTCTAAGTGCAGTTTCTGGCCTCAGAGAATCACAGAAGGCAGGTCAGCTACAGTAGCATAGTAACTTAGACTTACATAAGTAAACTTTTATTATATAGCAACCCTAAATATCTCGTAATTCAAAGTCTTAATCTCATAAGACCAAGTCTTATCCTCTACCTACCCTCTTCCCCCTCTGCTGCCTCAAGAAGAACTGACAAGAAAGAAGACCGCTCCCACAGCCGGGGCTAGCCCCAGCACTTATCTATTCTGGAAATAACCTGACAGGCCCACTTGGAAATATGTTTTACCAGTTATGGGCTCATTCCTTAACCCAATCAAACTGACACCAAATTAAGCACGAATGGTGTGTGGACTCATTATTGTTAGTTTTAAACCACTTGTCTTCTGTTCCCCAATCTACTTCTTCATCTATTTTACAAGATAGAATAACTTTACCATCAAAGATATATAAGCATTAACATATAAAAAATTATGCACCTTGAGAAGTGGAATCTATCTCAAAGACATAATGATGGCTCTCTCTCTCTCTCTCTCCTCTCTCTCTCTCTCTCTCTAATATATATATAAAATGTTACACACAATACTAATAGGCTAGCCAAAATCACTCAGGTAAATCTATGAAGAGAAAAGTTTAATGTACAGAAGAACTGGGTCACTTATATATTGCTGTTGGAAATGTAAAAATGCAGAGTACATGGAAAAACAGCTAGTTTCTCATAGAATTATACATGCAATTATCACATAAGAAAGTGAAATGAAGATGCACATTCACATTAAAAACAACAGATTTACTTAAGCTGTGCTTACCAGGAAAACATCAGATGTCTTTCAATGAGTGAATGGTTATACAAGCTGTGGCATGCCCATGTGATAGAATGGTAGTTAGCAATTAAAGAGACCAACACTGGACACACACAATTATCAGAAAACCACACTAAGTGAAATGTTCATTCCAAAATGTTACACACCGTGTGATTCCATTTTTATATCACTCTTGGAATTATCAATCTTACAGATACAGAATAGAGACTAGCCGTTTCCAGGGATAAAGACAGAAATAGATAGGAAGTTTGTGTGGTACTAAAGGCAATAGGAGGGAAAAGTGTGGTGGAAGTGTTCCATATGTTAACTATTTCATTTGAACTGATTACATTTTCATATTGCAGCTTTGATGGATGTTACCACCAGCGACAAGGCCTCTTAATGTTTTATAAACCTACATAAACAACAAAATAAAACCACAAAACAATACAGCCAAATGGTACTATTCTAACTATCCTCCACACAAGAAAATAAAATCTATGCAGTCCACTCAAGATGTATCTTTTGAATACACCCTTTTCCCGCTAGCCCTGTTATTCTTGTTCCCTTGCCTAGAGTGCCACTGTAATGCTGTAGCTGACTTGACTGTAGTCTCTCCTTTTTCCAATGTTTTCTCCACCTCTTGTATGAGGTTATGTTGAACTGTATGTTTGCTATGTGACAGGAACTTGGTTAGGGGCTAGAGCTACAAAGAAGGTTCACATCTCCCCATAATTTCTGTTGAGAGGCAGATGAATAATGCATAGTTGTAATTTGGTGATAAAGCCCATAACTGAGGCATGCTTCTAAATAAATGAAGGGGAGGCAGTTTTATTCTGAGAAGGCAGGCAATGTTTTCTGTGTCACTGTGGTGCTTGAATACCTTTCTAGAACTCAATTCACTCAATTTATGGTGCAGCATAAACACTACAGTTCTGCATTGCCTCTCAGAATTGACAGGAGATGAAAGTCTCAGTTACCACTCAGAGAGGCCCCAGAGATCTCCAAAACAACACAGGCTACTGCCAGAACATTACCCACAATAACATCACGATAAGACCCTATCACTGAAGATACTACACATTTGGCTATAGGACAGAGAAAAATTAGGCACCAATGGACCAGGAAACCTCCTCCCCACTGGCTAGCTTTCATAGTGCTGGAAGATGCTGTAGAGGAAAAAAAGATATCAATGGTCTGACCCAGCACTGGACTACATGCTTTAAATGGACCAGGGAAGATATAACCACTGGTGCAATTGAAGCATGATTATTATAGGCTAACTAATCACCTTATGATTGGATTTTAGATCTGCTCCACAGGAGGGAATTTCATACATGGTACTGAATTACTAGTCAAAGCCCATGGAGAGGGAAGTAATAGGCACTAGGAGAAAACCTGCTATTGTTATTTTGCTAAATGATCATACTGTTAAATTGATGTCTAAATATTCATGTTTATACCAATAGACCTGATGTCACTCTACCTTGATCAGAGAAGCCTCTTTTTGCAGTGGACACAAGTCAATGGAAAGATGCCTAACTGGTAATTGTGCTGAGACTAAGAGACTGTGTGCTCAGGCCTAAGTGGGATAACTATATTGACTTTCTAACCATGTCTGAGAGAACATCTCAGAAGAGAAGGCAGAAAGAATGTAAATGCCAGAGGAAGGGGAAAAATATCATCCATATAATGATAAATAATGGATTGGGGAAATTGTTTGTGAATCATCTCCAATGGCTGTTGTACAAAGTATTGACACAAGGTAGGGCTATTTAACATTCCCTGTGGTAAGACTTTCTAATGATATCTTTTAACTGGGCGACCTCTATTGAAGGTAGGTACTGAGAAAGCAACCTTTCCTTATCAAATTCATGTAGAGGAATCATGAAGAAACAATCTTTCAGATCAATCACTATGATGGGCCATTCCTTAGGCAACAAGGAAGGCAATGGGATCCCAGGCTGCAAGGAACCCATAGGCTGAATAATCTTATTAATTGCTCTGAGATCTGTCAACATCCTCCATTTTCCAGATTTCTTTTTAATGACAAATACTGGAGAATTCCAAGGACTGGTAGTCTCTTCTATATGCTGAGCCTCCAGCTGCTCGTGGACTAGCTGTTCCAATGCCTGTAATTTTTCTTTTGTCATAGACCGTTGGTCAATCCAAATGGGTTGATCAGTCAACCACCTTAGTGGTAAGGCTGTTGGCGTCTTGGCAGCAATGTGTTGCGTCCGTGACAGCAAGTAAGACACGACACGGTGCGGATCCTTGCTCGATAGCTTTTTATGGACGAACGAACTTACGGGACCCGAGCAGCAGAAGCCGCTTGCTTATAATCCACCTAGGAGGCTAGGTGGCTTGTTCTTCAGATAGGTTAGGTGCCAATACCTCTTAGCATAAGCTCTCGGAAGGCTCAAGGGACATGCGCATAATTGTTTATCAGAACTGAGCTGCTAAAACAGCGCCATCTTTCCGCCCTAGAATAAAATGGTACATCATCCTGGCCATCAGGTCATGGCATGGCCGAGCCATGGTCCAGAGCGTCAGATGTAACTCACACTACTTCAGTCAAGCCCAACTCCTAAAGGAGTTGTAACTGGCAAGACAGAAGGCCACCCTTAGGGGTGGCTAAAGGCTTTTGCAGCAATGGTTCCTTGGAGTAGAGCTAAATTGCCGCCTCTGCCATATCTTGTTTATGGACAGCTTGGCAGTCTGTGACTGCCTTTGGTAACATTTCCTAACTAATTTTAAATTTTTATTAGGATCCTGATGGTTTTATGACTAGACACTGACACTGAGGGGATATTAATTTGGGTTTTCCACTGCTGTAATAGATCTCTTCCCCATAAGTTAATGGCTATATCAGCCACATATGGCCTCAGTTTTCCTACCTGACCTTCTGGTCCTATACTTTCTAAAGCCATCTGGTACTTTGTTTTATTTGGGATAAAGTCCCAACTCCTTGAAACTGGATGTCTACTTCTTGAAGTGGCCAACTTTAAGGTCAAGAATTTGAAGAGATAATGGTGACATCTGCTCCAGTGTCAACCATCCCTTCAATCTCAGTACTATTCACTAGTATTCTTAGTTTTGGTCTTTGATCCTCTATAGAAGTTTGCCAAAATATTCACTTTTGGCTCCCTGTGAGGCCTTCTGAATTGTCTATAAAACTTGTCTCAGCCTTGTCCAGTCTCAGAACATCTGTTTTTGAAGCAGTGATGTTTAATTGTCCTGAGGAAGAGAACTCTCCCTGTCTGGCATTGGGGCCTGCGAGAGGCCTCCCTGGGAGTTTTTTGGCAGGGTACTGCCCAATTTGTCTGTTGTTGCTCTACATTCCCTAGTCAGATGTCAGCCTTTGCCACATCTTTGACATATTCCAGAAGGCATAGGCCCCCTTTTTGTATTACTTTGGTTTTTCCTGTAGTCATTTCTGAGATGACCCCATCCACCACAATTAAAACATTCGAAATCTTGAGTCATCTCTAGGTGTGTAGCAGCAGCTTCTCCTATTACCGTCATATCAGCTGTATATCTAATCCACTCATCTATTGGTGCTGACCTTGCCCTCAGTGGTCTGATTACTTCCTTGCATTCAGCAGTTGCATTTTCAAAGGCTAAAGATTCAATTATCGCCTTTCTTGCTTCTGAATCTGATACCCTCCTTTCAACAGCTGAGGTTAGCCTTTGTAAAAAGTCAGGGAAGGTTTCTTTTGGACCTTGACTTGAGTAAATGTTTCAAGTCTTTTCCCTGATTCTGCAACTTTGTCCCAGGCCTTTAAGGCTGACAATCGAGACAATGCCAGAGTTTCTTTATCATATACAGCTTGCACCTCTACCTCAGCAAAGCTACCTTCACCAAGAAGTTGGTCTATGGAAATCTCTCTTCCCCTGGCTCTATTTTGTCATGCTATCTCCCTCACCTCATCTCTCCACCATGCAACCCATTGCTAAATTTGCAGCAGGTTCTAGTATTGCTTTTGCCATATCTTTCCAGTCTTGGGGGATTATTCTATTTTTAATAGCCCAAGAAGTCAGGAGTTTTTTACAAATGGCAAGTGCATTCCAAAATTAGTGACACTTTCCTTAAATTTTCTCAGATCTAACACATCCACAGGTTGCCATTCAAATTCCTCATAACCCTGTGGATTATCAACATCTGGAGGTCTTTGTTGTATATTAACCGGATAGACTAAAGTTTGTTTTCTAATAACCCTTGATTGATTTTCTCTAGTTTCTTCTGTCTCTACCTGAGTATTTTCCTTAACTGAAATTTTAAATTTCTCCATTAAGGTCTGTGTCCACTCTTCAGATCTCTCCTTTTGTCGCTCTTCCTGTTCCTTGAGTTCCTGTAGTCTCTGTTCGAGGCTCTGCCTCAATATTTTGAATTTTTCCTTATATTGTAACTCTGATAGTTTGGTGTCCATTTTATTTTGATTGATTAATTTTAAAAGGTTATTATCCAAGTCTTGCTTCCATTCCTCATTATTTTCTCTCTGCTGCTCAGTCTGATCAGTGAGCTGCGGCATCCTCTGTTCTATCATCTTTTCAAGCTCCTGTCTCCCACATTCATTTTCATCTTTCTGTCTCTTATTCTTATCTATAATTTCTTGTGTCTTCAATTCTACTGTTTCCTCTAAGCCCTGTTGCAAGATGTAAGTTTCTCTTTCTGATGTTCATGCTGCTCTATAATTTCCTGTATCTTCTGTTCTAAGCCCTGCTTCCATAATCTTAGCTTCTCTTTATGTTGTAATTGAAATATTACAGCATCTGCCTTATTTTGATTTGCTAGCTTTAGTAAATTATCTTCTAGACCTTGTTTCTAAATTTTATCTCTATCTCCTTGCTGTTGCTTATTTTGACTAATAAAATCCTGAACCTTTAGTTCTAGTGTTACTTGTAATCTTTTTTCTAAGGCAAGGAATTCTTTTATTTAGGGCCCTATCTTTTGAGAAGACATAGTAAATCAAGAGAATAAATTTTGCAATACTGATAAATAATAAGGTGTCTATTTTCCCTAAATAGATTCCTGTCAAATCATTCAAAATACCATCACATAAAGCCCAAAAGATATTTATTGTGTTTCTTATCTTTAAGCATCAAAAGGTTATATATCTTTTTTATATCAAAGAATTACCTGGTCCAGAGCCTTCAGTTCACTGTTTCTCCCTGAAAACTACCTCGCAGGCAGTTGTGTTCTAGGATCACCTGTCCCTCCTTGCAGTTTTTACAGCATGCTGATCAAACCCAGCTGCAGGCTCAGGTGCTGCTCCTGACCCTGGCCTTAGCTCTCTGTCTGGGGGTTAGGGGAGGGAGTTTCTCTGCGGTTCTTCGTAGGCCCCTCAGACCCACTCAGCTTTCAATACACACTGATGTAGCCTAGAAGGCTGCCCGAACCATATTTGGGGGTTGAGGGGCAATGAACTTCTATCTCAGGTTAGTTGAGTTCTAAGCAATAAGTTGGGTGTCAATTTGTTGTAGTAAATCTCCAACCGAAATGAGACCAGTCAAGGTAAACACAACTCAATAATTATGGATATAAACTGCATGCCTAGATTGGGCAGATTTACCATTACACTACTCTATTCCCCAGCTATGAGATCCCTTATAACTTGCGGTTTATCCAGGCCACGTGCTTGTCCTTCTACCTCCCGCTCCTCCGTTGTTGGCTTCCTACTCCTCCACCTTCCTCCTTCAACTTCCTCTTATATGGACTGCCTCTTCCTCCTCCTCCCCTAAGCCTTTTTCTCCACCTCCCCTTCTGCTGCCCAATCACTGGCTCTAGCCTTTATTTTACAAATTTAATTGGACAGAAGGTTCACAAGAAGTCACCTGTGTACAGACTCACTCCTCCTCTGCAGTCCCTCCCAGGAAAGTGGAACTAGCATCAGAATACAAGGCTGGGGCTATCCATAACAGAAGGCTTATAAGAGCCCAGCCACGAGAGCCAATACAGCAGTTTAAAAATGAACTATGTGTGTCTTTCATCTGTGAATCCGAGATAGTTCCTGATCAGGTGTGTGCTTGCAAGTCACCAGAAGCTCAAACTGGTGTAGCCAAAACTATCAGCAACACATCTATCTATCTATCTATCTATCTATCTATCTATCTATCTATCTACCTATCTATCGTGGGAGAGAGAGAGAAGTTTGGATGCAGGACCTCTTGCGTATCATGCCAGTTCCATTCCACCGACCTAAATCATCAGCCTTATTTGAGTCTCACTCTAGCCCAGGCTGGTCTGCAATTTGTGATCCTCCTTCCTCAGCTCCCAGAAAACTGGAATTAGAAGACCATACCAGGTCAACTCATTTATCATTGTGAAGAAATAGAATAGGGATAATTTATTGTAATCAGTCAATCTATTATTTGTAAGCTAGTTCCACTGAGATTATGGTTTTTTAAATTAATTTATTTATTTAAATCAAATCGTAATTTTTACTTATTCACACAGGGGTTATAAACACAAAAAGGCAGGACATGGGGAAGGGGATGACACCAGAGCGTAGATGTTCAGGGGGAGTACAGATATCTTTCAGAACAGGGTATCGGCTGGGTAAAAGTTCAGGGGACAGGTCACTATGACTCTGCCTATGATTCATTTGTTGTTATCTAAGTTGGTACTATCCACCGAGGCTACCTATTTACAAGGTCTATCACTACTCAGGCTGGTAAATTTCCACAAAAGCTGTTTGTCTACAATAGCTTATAGCCATTTGTTTCAGTGGTTTTCCACAGAGACTCAAGACTTTGTGTTAGCATGTATGTATGTCAGGCCTATGGCTGATTTTAGGCCTATGGCTGATTGTAGGCCTTTGGTGTATAAGCAGGACTGCTCCTGTCATCTCCTCCCTTCTCTAAGTATAGAAGGGCCATGGCAATTCTAATCTTGCGAAGGCAATAATTGAAGTGGACCTTGTAATGACTCCGGTCCTCCTGTCGTTGTCCAGTGAGGCTTGAGGGCCATACCCATCCTGATGTCTTTTTCCTGGAGAGGGGATACTTTTGACATCAACCCCTATGCAGTCAGGCTTGTCCCTCAGGGAACCCAGAGAGATATTTTTAACTTTTATTTATATTCCCTTGTAGTGCTTAGCCTCGCAGCCTAAGCAAGAATTCTGATCACCAGTCAGAGGGGGTTTTGGGTGGCCCCTCTCTGCTTAGTCTAGGGGCGGGAGGACTCTTTTACGTTGGGTGGAGATGGGTTTTGGGAATACCCTGGAAAGAGGAAAACCTCATCTTGAGTCCTCCATAACTAACTTATGATAATGTATCTGAATAGATTTTGCTACCAAATTACCTATCTGTTGTTTCACAAAGTTAGTCAGCTTATTTAAGGCCCAGGGACCAAAAGAAATCAGCAAAAATAACCCAATTAATGGTCCCAAGATGGGAGGAAGTAGGGTTGACAACCATGGAGAGGTTGAAAACCCATTCTTGTACCAGCTCTCATCTTTCTCTTTCTCTCTCTGTCTTTTCTCAGGGTCTTCTCGGACCTTTTTCATGCTCTCTTTAACCATCACTGTCTTGTCTATGTAAAAGCAACATTCTTCTTTAAGGGCTGTACACAGTCAAGAGCTGCACACAGTCTTTTCTGTTGATTTATATTTCTTTAAATAGTGTCTTCATGACTCTCTGAGTGTGGAAGGAGCAGCTGCTGGTGCTTCTGCCCTGATTTTACAAGAACTCTGAAAAATTGGCTTTAAAAATAAAAGAAGGGGAACTATTACTCCCCTCACCCCCGAAGGAGTCTCTCGAAACACTCTCCATCATGCCTTGTTTACTTTTAACTCTCTAAAACTGAAAGCCCATGGCAAATCTGCTGCTGACTGCCTCTGGCATCGCTGAGACCAATAAAAACTATGCCAGAGTTATGTGGAAGGATCCTCTTACCCTTAAATGGAATGGCCCGGACTCAGTTCTCATATGGGGATGAGGATTGATATGCCTGTTTGATACCACAGAAGGCACAGCTAAATGGCTGCCAAAAAGATTAATGAAATAAATAGATACCCCCACAAAGCCAGGCCCAACTATAAATAAGATAAATAACAATTGACCTCCAGGGAAGAGAAATCTCCCTGAGAATTCCCTTCTTTTTCCTTTCCAGGTAAAAATGAAACACTCGTGATGTCTGCTGGTAGAAGTTCTAATCCTGATGCTGGCCTCCGGACCTATACTACTCAGACCATTGATGGGCCATTGACATGGACATCAAACAGCTAGAGATTGACATCACTAACCTGAAGAAATCCCTCATTTCACTGTCTGAAATGATCTCCAAAAATTGCAAAGAGATTGTTTTTAAGGAACAGTTAACATTCAAACATATTTTTATCCTTTACACCAAAACATGAAGAAGATAGAGAAAAACAAAGTAAGCTTCCTTAGCCTACAGGCTGTGTGCTAGGATAAGTCTCAAAGGAACAGTATCTATCAGGCAATGAAGAAAATATTACCCCATCTAAGGAATAAATGATTACATTAGAAAGAGAACATATTTATGTTCTCAATGTAGTGCATTATACTGAGTGGTTTGTAGACACAAGGTAGAAGTCTGCAGTTTCTGTCTGATTTGGGGCAAAACATTTGACTTCTTTAAATGTCAGTAAGGCTTATTTGTAAAGATAGTAAAAATATCTTCCAAGTAAATGTAAACTTTATTGCTATCTTTGAAAATGTATTCTTAGTAGCCTGCCCCGAAAGTCTTCAAGATTTTTGTTTTAGACATTATCACTAAAAACAAACAAACAACCAAACACCTGTAATTCAGTACTAGAGGCCACAGTTACATGCTGTATTTCATGTGCTACATTGTGCCAGAAGTGTAAAAGTACAATAAACTTGGTATCTCATATTATTAGTATTAGTATTAGTAGTAGTATTTATTATTATTACATGTGTTTAACTAGAAAGGATAGCAAATGCTCACAGCCAAAGTGCAACCAATATTAGTTAACTTTTGAGACCAGCAGCTTTAATTAGGACATTACCATTGCTTAATTGTCTCTGTGGTATCATGAGTGTCAGAAAAAGAATGGAGCAAGTTACCAGGTTATAGTTATATCTTTCTTTGGGAGTGACCTAAGGAAATCATCAAAGAGACAACTTTTTGTTTCTAAGTTAGCCTTACCTTTTACTTCCTTGAGTTGGTGGTTGCCGGGTTTTAGCATATTCTCAAGGTGTGTTAAGAGACTTGTTGTCAAATTAGAATTCCCCCAAATAGAAAAAGGCACAATGGTTTTACCATATTCATCCAAATTCATTTGCCTAATTTCCTCATATCTAAGCTCATGAGACCTGAGGAGTAAGAAAGTAGAAATGACAAGCCCCAGTATCTGCACCAAAAGCACGTCCAGTTTCGCCAATTGTACATCAGCCTCTTCATGAACATAGCATGGAACTGCTGCAGGAAGAGGGAACACTAAACAAAAAGGAGAGAGATGCTGTGTCACTGCAACCTCCAAACCTCAAAGCATTGTTCACACTGAAATGCATTGACATCAATGTCTCTGAAATCTTGTGGTGTAAAAGCTTGTGGCTGCTTCTTGTGCAATTGAATGACAATGACGGAGACCATGTGGTCCATAGAGCTCTCAGCCTTTGTTATCTCTTTACATTGACTTCTGATATAGCATACTATGTAAAATGCTTAAGTTGAATGTTATATATAATACTAAAAGTGGTAGCAGGATGCATTTTCTTGACTCCTGGTAACTACTATATCTAAGAGGCTTTATAGCTGCAATGTACAATTGCAAGAGCAAGGGAAGAAATGCTTGGCAGCCCAGGGTGGCTTTCCATGAGGAGGGCATCACTAGTTTGGAAACAATCTCACATGCAATTACTTTTCTTGAAAGACTTAGAATACACTCCAAGTTGATAAATTGAAGAACAACTTGAAAGAGAAGTTAAGTTTCTGGATTTGCAATTTGGAAAACAACAAAACAAAGCAAAACAACAAAACAAACAAGCCCCAAAGAATTCAGAATAATGGTATCAGCAGTAAAGAGCAGATATGTTTTTCTAGAATCCATCTCTCCACATTTAAACATTGATCAGGCTGGCGTCCCAACTTTTCCATATCAGGTTGGTTCTGTAGTGGCTGAGATCTCTATATTCTTTTGGTTTGTGTGTAATACAACACAAAACTATTGCGTACTGACTGAGAGACACCTGTTTCTTAGCAAAGGTTCTTACCCCAGTGTTAAACACAGTGGTTGAGTCTTCACTCTGTGTGGGAAAGCCTACTTTCATGCTGCTTTCAACATCCCTATTCTTGTTCCCTTCGCTTCCTACTGAGGGCAACTGAGTAGCTTCAATATCTGATTTTGAGTCTTCCATGTTACTGACCCTATATTGAAAAATAAACAAAGCTTGTCATTTCAACCGTATCCCACTATCCCTTGCTTGAAGAATGTGAGTTGCAACTCATGACTCCAAAGGCCCCTTGGGTTATTCATTGTTTAGTGGCAGCTGATTTAGTTCCTAAGCACCAACCCACCTCTGAGTCTTGTCATGCTTAAATTACTAAAGTGCAGAATCTCGGTTTGGCAAGCAAAGAGTCTTTCCCTCCAAGGATTCCCCCCGCCCCGCCCCCCCTTTTTTTTTCATGTACTTTTACTTACCTAAGGAAGACTTCTTCCATGGTAGTGACAGACACACCAAAGCTAGAAATGCCAAGGTTTTTTTGGTTCTCTTCCAGAGCAGTCAAGAGAACTTCAAACCTATAAGTAGGAGAAGAAGATGACCTGGGAGGAGATGATTTTCATAATTCTTATCCAAAAGTGACCTCCCCTCAGCAGCCTGTCAATGCTTATTATAATCTCACGCTTCTGTTAATTCAGAAAGCCAGACAATAAGCTGCTATGGTATGCTGCTTCCCATGATACTTTATTCTTGGACAAATATAATTTTGATTTTCTAACAAAACTATTAAGCTACTCTATGAAGAAATTGACAGTTGATGGCTGATAGATAAAGGAGAGGCACTATTCTTTGGAGGCATGGCTACTGTAAGGTTGCCCACTTCCCAATGGTTGATCTTTACTCATGTACATATGGGCAGGACTAACTGGACTCAGTGGGTTATTTTTTTAAATAAAAAACAGATATGAAATTTTGAGGGAAATATGTGGTAGGGGCTAGGGAGAGTTGGAGGGCCAGGATGGGGTGCATATTGATAAAGATACATTGCATACTTGTATCAAATTTTCAAAGAATGAAAGTCTAATTTTAAAAGATACTCAATGTTAACTTTAGTTGACAATATTAGCTTATTTTACTTATACATGTCATGATTCCTATTAGCAAATAAAAGAAAAGGAATAAGGAAAACACATTCAACAGAGGAAAAGCATGCAGAGACAGGAGATTGCTGTGCAGAAAAAAACTTAGAATGGATAAATTGTTGTTAAATAACTAGAACTTGAAAGTAAACTACATTAAACTATAATAAAGGAGTCAAAGCAATGTAGAAAAATCAAGTCTTTTTTTAAACAACATTTTTTATTTAGGAAGATCTTGTAGAATAATATGTCAAAAATTATCCTTTGCAGAAATTTCTAGGTCTCAGTAGCATCTCTATTGTGTTCCCAACAGAAACCATCTTCCCATGTGTTTGGTCAGGAGAACTCAGATTCTCTCTTTGGAAAAACAACATTTTCTCTGTATTTTCTGTCTGCTTTTTCACACAGTTCTAGATGCACACCTTGAGACAGACAGAGCAGAACAACCCCATCTTTCATTCTTGATGTCCTTTGGGATAATAGCACCCCTAAGGAGATAGTTCAGTGTGGGTTTTGTTTGTATTTCTCAACTGAGTATTTAATCCACTTACTTTCTGGCTGTTTGTATATCTTCGTTGGAGGTAATATACAATGTTTTGAAGATTTATAAATGTATCTTTTGAGCTGAGAAGTGGTGGCACACACCTTTAATCCCAGCACTTAGGAGGCAGAGGCAGGAGGATTTCTGAGTTCAAGGCCAGCCTGGTCTACAGAGTGAGTTCCAGGACAGCCAGGGCTACACAGAGAAGCCCTGTCAAAATAAATAAAATAAAATACAATAAAATATAAAAATAAAAAAAAAAAATAAAATGTATCTTTTGTAGTTGAGGTGTTTGGAACCCTGGAGGTCATATGCAGAGGATGACATTCCATTCCATATCTCTTACGTCCTACCCATGAAACTGCCAAAATAGACAACTGGAGGAAGTTACTCATGATCTTGATCTACACAAGATTTTTGTTTGTTTGTTTGTTTTATTTTTAAACATAAGACCTTCAAAATACGGGCAACAGAAGTAAAACAAGCAATGAGGTTGAATCAAACTAAACTCTCTTATATAAGAATGGAGATAACAGAATAACAGGAAAATATATAAAATGGAAAATTCAGGAAAGCATCAGTTAACTTAAACTCACCAGACTCTCCCAGAACCAGTCCCTTTACTGTGCAATGTTGCCTAACTCTCATTAGAATACACTGTGCACGTCTTCCTTGTAGCTTACAAGAGTTTCACACAATTATGTCTCCTCTTACTATAGCCCACTGTTGCCCCTGTCCATCTCTGTCTCCCAGGCCAAGTGTTTTAAGTCTGCAACAATACCAAGGTGCAGCAGCATCTCATACGAATCTACACTTCTTCCCTTAAACTGTGTGTGCCATCCTATAGTTGTGTTTTAAAGTTCGACTTCATTCTAACAAATCTCAGCACTGTTAGACAACATAATAATGCACTGTTCTGATACAGCTGGTGACCTGGAGACCAGGCATGTGGCAGGGAGATTCTTTGGTTTTCTTCTGTGTTCTTTCTTCAGGCAAATGGATGTTAGACAATGTCTGGCGGGTGGTAAGTACTCAAGCACCGTCAGCCATAAGAAGTGTCAGCAGAATGAAAATCACTGAAGATTTAACCATCATTTCATTGTTTTCCTAGTATATCTGAAGTAACTGGATTCACAGGTTATTTACTTTTATTGAGATTTTACTTCTCAGTTCCTAGTTGAAAGCTGTCCCAGAGAACACAGTCTCTAAGCTCAATAGTTTTATTTTGCTCTGTCAGAGCCTACCATTCGGTATCTGATTTTATGGCTCAGAAATCTACCAAACGTTCCCTACTCACAGAGTTCCTACTGTCCACATGCATCATCATCATCTTCCAAGTCCTTCCGTGTTTAGGTGTGCTTCTGATCTCTTCTGAGGCTGCACCTTGTGTCCATGTGACTCAAGACAGGCGGTAGACTGGAGAGCGCTACCGAGTGTTTTATCTGGGAGTCTCTTTCAGGAAAATTCTTGTAGCTCCAGATGGATCTTAACTGCCACACAGCTAAGGGTGAACATCAACTCTGGCCTCTCCTTTAGTAACTGATTCAGCTGCTATGTACTACTAGGGAGACATACCTAGAATTTTATTTCAGATTTACTATTACATTTCATTGTTTTACTCTGGTTTCTGACTGGGGCTTTGTTCTGGTCCATTGGTGGACGACATACTGGTAGATGACATTAGTGGATAGCACACTAATGTATCACACACCTATTCCTGGTGGTTTTTTATCCTTAATCTAAGAACCACCATTTAAGCTGTCCTAGTTATTTTTCATTTTATTATTTGAGACAATGTTTCATTTTATGGTCCATGATGGTTTCAAACTCATAATCCTGTTTCCTGTCTTATTCTAGGATTGAAGGTATGTATCGCCTTGCCAGACTATTACTATTGGTAGTGGTGGAGTATATGTGTGTGGTCTGGGGTTGAATTTAGAGCCTGTACATGTTAGGAAAGCACTTCACTGCTACCCTTTTATTATCTTCTTGTCCAAGTAGTCACATTGATTCTAAGGATAACAAAACACCCAAATCACCAATTAATCTAGCAAGCTGTAACAAGCAGGGGCATCGGCCCCTTTTCAGTGCAAGTGGCGTCTACTGACAGAAGTTTTGTCTTCTTAAATGAATCCTATTTCCTAAGCCAGAAAAAAAAATAAGGAAAGCAACAGTGATTTCTGATCATTTAGAAATCAACTGGTTAGCAGTCTCTAGATCTATACCTGTGTGTATATTCTTTGGGTAGAATAAAAGATAACTCATTTCCAACATTAGTCTTCAGGGTGGCTGTTGGTACATAGGAATGGATCAGTTTTGAGACTTCATCAATGTCACAGTAAGGTTCCTTCACCATGACTAGGTGGCTTCCAACACCTGAGAAAATGCAATTCAGAAGATCAAATTGAATGTTTTTGGACTGTCCATATTTTCATGAGACTATACCTGGCTTTCTATGGTTTGGGTATATTAGAGGAAGATAGAGCATGTCATGGGTTATTTGACTACAACTCTATAGAGCACAGCATTATATAATATAATCATAATTAATGATATATTATACATAGTTCTATAAGGGATCTATAATGATCTGATTATAAAACCAGATAGAACAGAGATGACATTAAAGGCTCCTTGGCCTCTCGTTTACTGATTCTGAAACTGGAGAAAACAGGTTAATATTCAATAAACAGTTGCTTCCTGGTCTATGTTTATGCCAGAACCTACAAGAATTCAATAAAAGTTCTTTCCTTCAAAGACATGAGACATTTTTGTGAAATATTCTATTTTACCCTCTGTCATCATCTCCTCCCAGACACCTTGGATTGCCTCATCCTTTTACTCCTCTCACTCTTCCACCCCTCATTCTCCTCTTTTTTATTCTCTTCCTTCACTGATCTTCCTAAACTAGGTGGGGAATAGGTATGGCACTCCAGGATTAGTGCTCCTAGCAATGGCATTCTGGTACCTGAGGCTTGAGCTGCAGAACTAAGGGAAATGTCTCTTAGGTATCTGGACCTATCACCTGACAAGTGTCTTTTGAGAAAGGGAGGAATGGAGGGAGGGAGTGAGGGAGGGAGGGAGAAGAGAAAGTACAAGAGAACAAGTGAGCAGCAAGGTCCTGAAGAAATACACAGGGCAGGGGGTGGGGATGGAAATCAGAAAGGATATATCAGAGTCAGAAGGCTGGTACTTAGACTGTAACCTAAAGGGAACATCATCTTCCTATATGTCTGTCTCAAGATCTCACATTGTTTCCTTCCTATGACATTTGAAGAGAGCAGTGAGCAGAATTCAAACAAAGCTATATCATGCTACAGCATTGCCTAAATACAGATTCTATTAACTTTATCATGCATACACAGGGCCTGATGAAGATAAGGGTATATGCTTCTTTGAGATAAATATTACATCCTTCAGTTTCCACTGTTGTTTTAAAAATAACATATAAACTATGTCAATAAATAAGCAAGAGTATATAATAAACATAATATATATAGTATAGAAAATTAGAAGCAGAGACTGGCCTAGATGTAGAAATTACAGGGCAAAGGCTATAGAACAATCATGATAAATACATTAATCAATCTATTAGAAAAGAAAAACAAAGAGTTGAGGTAATCAGAAAATTTTCAGACTGATAATAAAACTATAAATGAAAGCCAGTGGAAACAATAGGGAAGTACAAAGAAGTTACTGCATAGTCTCAGCAGCAGAGTAGAAAGAGAAAAGACTCAATAGCCCTGAAAGAAGGATCACTAAAAGTGATCCAATTAGGAAAGCAAAAAATGAAGTGAAAGGAAACAGAGAATACCACAAGTGGACAATCACAGTTATAAAATAGAAAACAATTGGAAAATTTAACATGTCCTTGAAAAATTACATCCCTAAAATTTTATCAAGATTCTGTCAAACGAAACTTACATATCCATTGAAGGCATTCATAATAAATGAGGGTGAGTTTAGCTCATGGCCTTGGTGATATTGGTATATCCTAACAGAACCTTCACCATGAACATCTGAAAGAAGTGGACAATGGTGAAAGCTCAGCTCCACAGGAGGTGGACTAGAGGAAGCTGAGAGTGTGTGCACCTGAGAGAGGACAAGGAGGTGGGATGTGCAATCACTACACTTTTGCTTGGAAGTGAGTTTTGCATGGAGATGCAGGAAAGGGGAAAACCAGCAGCTTCCAGTGCCACACCTGAATTGGCAAGTTAGGAATCAGAGAGGGAGGATAAGTCATATTGAGAGACCAGATCTTTTGGGTTCAGGCTGTTCTTAAAGAACTTGACCTAAGGTTAACTAAAAACAAACTGGCCTAAAACAAAGAAGTAATTTCAGGCAGGAATTTAAATTTTAGGCTAGAAAAAGGAAGTAGGCTTCAGACATGAAAATGACTTTGGGCTAGGACAGGGAAGTTGGCTCAGATATTTTGGTCATCCTGATAAGCCCTTAGAAACAGTGATTACAGGAGTGTTCACGGAATTTTGTTTACTGCTTGTTCTTTGACTATTTGTATTTATTGTTTTGCTTGTTCCATTGACTATTTGCATCTATTGTATTGCTAGTCCCTCAACCTAGAACTGACCTTAATACTTGCAAGTAATTAAAATGGTTTAAAAGCAAAAAGGAGGAGGGGGGATGGGATAGGAGAGTTCTAGGGAGGGGAAATGGGGAAAGCGGATGACGTCTGAAATGTAAATAAATAAAATATCCAATTAAAAAAAAACCTGGCACCTGGTACCAGTTTCCAGGTTACTCCCCAACATGCTGGAGTCTAGAATCAGTTTTCAGGTCACTCCCCAACAAATCTACACCTCCAGATTACAAGCCTGCCCCTGACACTTCACTTTCCAACAACCAAAAATCAGGAGGAAAAGAAATAGGCTTATGATTGGCTCCCAGCACCAGTCAATTATGTTAAAGGCCATAATGTGCCCCCACCCCAAATCAAATATGTGGCAGGCTAAAAGACCCCTTGTTTGTTTGCTTGCCTCTACAAATGCTTGCCTGAAATTAGACTTGGGGCTCCATCTTCCTATCCTGTTGTCAGGGTTGGCTGGAAGCCCAAGCTCAAGCTTGAATAGAGACCCAATTGTGACTGCACTGATGGTCTTTCGGGGTTCCCAAACACTTCTAGTACAACAAGACTACAGCTACAAGTTACGCAGATGATTTTCATGCAGAGCTCTGTAGTAAAGTAATTGTTAAACCAGAGCTAGAGAGATGGCTCAGTGCCTAAGGGCACTTTCTGTTCAAGTGTGAGGACCTGAGTTTGAATCTCTAGCACAAACATGAACAGCCAGCATGGCATGCAGGTCTATAATGCCAGAGTTGTAGGGTGAAGACTGGAAGACCCTGGGAGATCATTATATGTTTCTGCTTTAATGAGAGAACCTGTCTCAGGGGAATAAGGCTGAGAACAATAGTGGAAGACACCCAATTTCTTCCTCTGATCTCTATATATGGACACATGAACGTATACATCAACACACACATAAAACATACACAACTAAAAGTTAAAAGAAATACCCACAGAAACCTCATAATGGTGTCTCCTTTTGTCTTTGCTGTGTGACAGGTTATATCCACACCAAGAGACACTATGCTGCTGGATTTACCTTTTTAAATAAAAATCCCATTATCATCTCATAAAAGACTAGAGCTTGCATAGCTAAGCCAAAGTGGTGAATCAGTGATGATCAGTCAGGAAATGTAATGAAGACTCCATGGTACTCATGCTTTGGCCATAGATCTGAAGTATACCTAGTGAACGGTACCTGGGCCAACATTAGTAAAGGTGAAAAGCAGATCTCAATGCACAAAATGCTTCAACTGGATGTTGTAGCTGTCTATAGTCTAATGTTAATTGGGTCCCACAAAACTGTTTATACCAGAGGGTCTATACATAGCTTCTGGGACCTACTCCCAATTAATTCTGATTGGTAAATAAAGATGACAACAGTCAATGGCTGGAGAGGAGAGACATAGGTGGGGTTTTAGGTTTCCTGGGCTTGGGACTTTGAGGAAGGAGGAAGAAGAGAGATGCCATGCCTGAGGAGTGTGTAGGACAGAGAAGTGGAGCCACTGTGTAAAGGGGTCAAGTGAATGAGGCCCAGAGGGCTGCTCAAGTGGGTGAAGAGCAGTGAAGATGGAACATAGAAACTAGTAAGTAATAACTCATAATTATCGGCCAGTAGTAATCCACACTGGGATTTATTAAAATACTAATGCTATAGGATATTGGCAAGGGGTGCAAAACTCTTGAAAAACATCTCCCTAACAAGTCTACACATTTGACAACATAGTACATGTGTTATAGCAACCAGTCAAAGGGTTCTAGATAGCATCAGATGATAATGTGGCATGAGATAATGCTTAGCCAGGAGCAAAAAGCAATAGAAATGGACCCAGAAACAAAGGCATACCATATAAGTAAAGTGAGCACTCACAGCTCTTTGCATTGACATAAGAGATGCTTGACAAGAAACAGAAGTAGGGAACGGTCTATAATACCTCAGCAGAATGCATACTCTTCTGTGATCACAGTATGAGTCAATACAGATACTAAAAGACAGATAAACTATCTTCTCAGATAAAAATAGGTTGAAGTTATAAATCAGTAAGAGGGAAAGGCTGGGCAGTTCAGAATTATGTGTGATTAGGCCACATGCACGTTAAAGAGCCAATGAGTTACACCAAAAAACCACCAGGGAAATTAGAAAGATATCTATCCCCCTCTAATCTCTATTTCTATATCTCTGAATATAGCCATCATCTCACTGATGGATAATTACACTAGATCACAATTACCTAGAAATCATGTTACAGAATGGATACTATGATACAACAAACACAGAACATAGAAGTGGGAAATAATTTTGAAGAAAATAGAAACAACTACTCAAAGGACTTGCAGCTGAACGTTAGTTGAACACAGCATAGTGCATCATTCAAGTTTTGACAATACATACAAACTAATGTGAATTATGAGTATTGTTTAGGCAACAACATCCTAAGAATAATCAAAGGAAATGGACCATATAGACTTTTCAGGAAGACTGAAGAGCCGCAGCATCGCAAGGTCCCCTTGACCATGATAGCAATACGATCACCCAGCACATCAGCTTCATCCATGTAGTGGGTGGTCAGCAGGATGGTACGATTCTGCTTATAAGTTTGAAGGATATCCCAGGCTCTCCTCCTTGAGGCTGGGTCCATGCCAGCCGTTGGCTCATCAAGTATCACCACCTAGAGACAGAACAATTCTATGACCGAGTAAACATGCACTGGTCCCACAAGGGTCCTACCAGTACTAGGCTTGCTCTTCCTTTTCTTTTTAAGCAAAATGTCTGACTGAGCAAAGATAGTAAGTTTGATATAAGACTAGGACTTTTGTACTAAAGCCAAACCCATGGTCATTTTATACCAATGAGGTTGGCAATGTGAATTCCACCTAAGGGAGCTGCTTTCAAAGTGTTAAATCTGTGTCAGCTTTTAGGTTTGTAACACTTGGATTTTTAAACCACATGAAGCACAGAGTTATCTGTTTTAGCTTTCCCCCTCTACCTTGGAGCCCCCTATCAGGGCTATAATGATGGCGAGTTTGCGTTTCATGCCTCCACTCAGTGACTTCGAAAATGCATCGCGGTTTTCTATCAGGTTAAAAGCTGACAGCATGTTGTTAGTTTCCTCAAGATACACCCTTTGAGGTACTCCTTTTATCTAGAAAAAGACAAGAGTTTGCATGGCACTTTCAATAGTCTCAGGAGTTTCTTTTAAAAATCATGTCCCGGTTTTGAGAATTGCAAATGTGTATATCATGTATTTTGATCATACCAATCTCCCACTCCTCTTCTGACTCCTCTCAGCACTCACTACCATGCCTGCCTCCCAACTTCACTCTGTCTTTCATAAGCCACGGGGTCCAGTCAGTGCTGTCTGTCTGCAGATGCGTGTGGGGTCACTCCCTGGAGCATGCGTCCTCTAACAGCAGCTACTTTCCCTATCTCAGCAGCAGTCAGCTGCCAAAGCTCCTCATCTACGGGTGGGGCTTTGTGAGCACTCTCAGTCTATGCTGGACTGTTGACTGGCTCAATCTTGTGCAGGACTGTGCAGGCCACCATAGCTGTTATGGGCTCACAAGTACTGCTGTCCCAAAGGTCATGTTTCACTCCACTCCTGACCTCTGAATCTTACAAATATCTCATATCAGCTCCTTCCATATATCAGCTCTGTGGTCATTTATCCTTTCTTTCCATTCCTTAAGTTTAGAGGAAAGTTCAACTCAAATCATTTCTTGAGTTTTACAAGAATAAGGATATTTGGAGTTGGTGATCTACCTGAACAGGGAATCGAGGGTAGGGGGATATCCTTGGCTTACCCTGCAGTAGAAATAAAGGTGTTCTGATACTGTCAAGTGATCAAACAACAGGTTCTGCTGAGGACATAAGCCCAAGGAATTTCTGATTTGATCCATATGCTGTGAGATGTCTTCTCCATGGACATAGGCCTCTCCACTGGTCGGGGGATACAGACCTAGAATCAGGCAGAAGATGAAACACAAACAGCTTGTGTGAAGAAACATGCTCATTGGTTCCTCTGACAAAGTCTACACACGGATTGCTCACGGGCAATATAGATGACTGACAATACTCATTGCCTCTTTTAAGATCATGTCAGGAATGACTTACTGCATTTCCCTGCTGCCCTGTATGCTGGGGTTTCCAATATTCAGTGGAGAAGGGAAAATCACATTAGAGTGATAGAAGCATGGCAGTATAGCATAGGGAGAGTCCAGAACCACTACCAGCCACTCGT
This sequence comes from Mastomys natalensis, assembly GCA_021653895.1. Classification (NCBI taxonomy): domain Eukaryota; kingdom Metazoa; phylum Chordata; class Mammalia; order Rodentia; family Muridae; genus Mastomys; species Mastomys natalensis. Next base: position 381,684 of record JAJTUV010000427.1, on the reverse strand, counting down.
CAACAGTTACTGTTTATAGTACAGTCTCTGACCTGCAATAGACTCGGGAACACTTCTTAGCTGAAACCACCATAAAACATTCTCCTTTAAGAACTTAATTTGGTTGTGGAAAAATTATCTACTCACCAAAATAATTTTATGTTTAGATGGTTATACATCTTAGCAGCTGTAATGAGTGGCTATTTTAATAAGGAAAATATTACTTTAATTGGTAATCAGTAATCTTTTTTCTTTTTTTCTTTTTCTTTTCTTTCTTTTTTTCTTTTTTTTTGAGAAAGATCTTATGTTGCTCAGACTGATCTGTTGAACTCTTGGAGTCAAAGGATGCTCCTACCTCAATCTCCTAAGTAGCTGGAACTACAGACTTGCCAGATTACTATTAATTAATTCTGTTAGAAACAGCCAGAGTGACTATGGTCACAAATTGCCTCTGTTGTCCTGGAGTCGACCTTTTTTTGATAAGTTTTTATTTAAACAAATTATTTGATTTTGTTGTTCTAAAATGAAACTGCCATTTCTGACATTAGCTTCTATCATGGACCTTCACATTGAGTTAGTAATTATCAAATGTTTCTATTTTTAATTTAAGTTGTTTTATTTTTGACATTTAGATTTCAACTCCAACTTCTAGCCACTGCTACTTGCAGGATACATATTTTTACTTCAATGTATTTACACCCTGGACTCTAACCTGTGTCTCTTAAGATGTTATATGATAAGCATATTTTATCCCATCTGATAATCCTTTTTTCATAGACTAATGATCTGAATCTATACATCACTTCTATACACCTCCCTCCAATTTCTCCGTATCTCCCTTCATATCTGGTGGAGTTTTTGTGATTTTTTTATTGGATATTTTATTTACATTTCAGATGTTATCCCCTTACCATTTCTCCTACCCCACCCAAGAACCCCTATCCTAGCTCCTACTCCTGCTTCTCTGCAATGTTCCCTACCTACCCCCCCTTCCACCTTCCCACCCTTGAATTCCCCTACAGGCGGCATCCAGCCTTCATGGGACCAAGGATCTCCTCTCCCACCTGTGCCCAACAGGGCCATCCTCCCCTACATATACAGCTGGAGTCATGGAACCCTCCCTAAATGCTCCCAGGCTGATGGTTTAGACCCTGGGAGCTCTGGTTGGTTGGTATTGTTGCTCTCCTCATGGGGCCACAAACCCTTTAAGCTCCTTCAGTCTTCCTCTAACTCCTCCATTGGGAACCTCTTGATCAGTTCCATGGTTAGCTGTGAGCATCTGCCTCTGAATATGTCAGACTCTTGCAGACCTCTAAGGACACAGCTATATCAGGCTCCTGTCAGCATGCACTTCCTGACATCCACATCAGCGTCTACCTTTGGTGACTGCACATGGGATAGATACCCAGGTGGAATGGTCTCCAGACGGCACCTCCTTCATTTTTTGTCCCACACTTTGTCTTCATATTTGCTCCTTGAGTATTTTGTTACTCTTTCTAAGAAGGACTGAAGCGCCCCCCACTTGGTCTTCCTTCTTCATGAGCTTCATGTGGTCTGTGAGTTGAATCTTGGGTATTTCAAGCTTCTGGGCTAATATCCAATAATCGTGAGTGAATACCATGTGTGTTCTTTTGTGATTGGGTTACCTCACTCTGGATGATATTTTCTAGTTTCATCCATTTACCTAAGAATTTCTCGAATTCATTGTTTTTAATAGCTGAGTAATACTCCATTGTGTATATGTACCACATTTTTTTGTATCCATTCTTCTGTTGAAGGACATCTGGGTTCTTTCCAGCTTCTGGTTATTATAAATAAGGCTGCTATGAACATAGTAGAGCATGTGTCCTTGTTATATGTTAGAGCATCTTCTGGGTATATTCCCAGGAGTGGTATAGATGGGTCCTCAGGTAGTGATATGTCCAATTTTCTGAGGAACCGCCAGACTGATTTTCAAAGTGGTTGCACCACCTTGCAATCTCACCAACAATGGAGGAGTGTTCCTATTTCTCCACATCCTTGCCAGCATCCATTATCAGCTGAGTTTTTGATCTTAGCCATTCTGACTGATATGAGGTGGAATCTCAGGGTTGGTTTGATTTGCATTTCCCTGATGACTAAGGATGCTGAACATTTCTTTAGATGCTTCTTGGCCATTGGAGTTTCCTCAGTTGAGAATTCTTTGTTAAGCTCTATATCCCATTTTTTGATAGGGTTATTTGGTTGTCTGGAGTCTAATTTCTTGAGTTCCTTGTATATATTGGATATTAGCCCTCTATCAGATGTGTGACTGGTAAAGATCTTTTCCCAATCTGTCGGTTGCCGTTTTGGTCCTATTGACAGGCCTTACAGAAACTTTGCAATTTTATGAAGTCCCATTTGTCAATTCTTGGTCTTAAAGCATAAGCCATTGGTGTTCTGTTCAGGAACATTTACCCTGTGCCCATGTGATCAAAGCTTTTCCCTATTTTCTCTTCTATTAGTTTCAGTGTAGCTGGTTTTATGTGGAGGTCCTTTATCCACTTAAACTTGAACTTTGTACAAGGAGATAAGAATGGATCAATTTACATTCTTCTACATGTTGTCCTCCAGTTGAACTGGCACCATTTGTTGAAAATGCTGTCCTTTTTCCACTGGACAGTTTTAACTCCTTTGTCAAAGATCAAGTAACCATAGGTGTGTGGGTTCATTTCTGGGTCTTCAAGTCTATTCCATTGGTCTTCCTGCCTGTCTCTGTACCAATACCATGCAGTTTTTATCACTATTGCTCTGTAGTACAGCTTGAGGTCAGGGATGGTGATTCCTCCAGAAGTTCTTTTATTGTTCAGAATAGTTTTTGCTATCCTGGGTTTTTTTGTTATTCCAAATCAATTTGAGAATTTCTCTTTCTATCTCTATGAAAAATTGGGTTGGGGTTTTAATGGGGATTGCATTGCATTTGTAGATTGCTTTTGGCAAGATGGCCATTTTTACTATATTAATCCTGCCAATCCATGAGCATGGGAGATCTTTCCATCTTCTGAGATCTTCTTCGATTTCTTTCTTCATGGACTTGAAGTTCTTGTCATACAGATCTTTCACTTGCTTGGTTAGATTCATACCAAGGTATTTTATATTATTTGTGATTATTGTGAAGGGTGTCATTTCCCTAATTTGTTTCTCAGCCTGTTCATCTTTTGAGTACAGGAAGGCTACTGATTTGTTTGAGTTGATTTTATAACCAACCACTTTGCTGAAGTTATCAGGTTTAGAAGTTCTCTGGTGGAAGTTTTGGGGTCACTTAAGTATACTATCATATCATCTGCAAATAGTGATATTTTGACTTCTTCCTTTCCTATTTGTATCCCTTTGACTTCTTTTTGTTGTCTAATTGCTCTGGCTAGGACTTCCAGTACTATATTGAATAGGTAGGGAGAAAGTGGACAGCCTTGTCTAGTCCCTGATCTTAGTGGGATTGCTTCAAGTTTCTCTCCATTTAGTTTGATGTTGGCTACTGGTTTGGTGTATATTGCTTTTGCTATGTTTAGGTATGGGCCTTAAATTCCTGATCTTTCCAAGACTTTTTATCACGAAGGGATGTTGAATTTTGTCAAATGCTTTCTCAGCATCTAGTGATATGATCATGTGGTTTTTTTCTTTGAGTTTGTTTATATAGTGGAATACATTGATGGATTTCTGGATATTGAACCATCCCTGCATTCCTGGGATAAACCTACTTGATCATGATGGTTGATTGTTTTGATGTATTCTTGGATTTGGTTTGCTAGAATTTAATTGAGTATTTTTGCATCGATATTCATAAGGGAAATTGGTCTGAATTTTTCTTTCTTTGTTGGGTCTTTGTAAGGTTTGGGTATGAGTGTGATTGTAGCTTCATAGAATGAATTGGGTAGTGTTCCTTCTGTTTCTATTTTGTGGAATAGTTTGAAGAGAATTGGTATTAGGTTTTCCTTGATGGTTTGATAGAATTCTGCATTAAAACCAGGACCATAAAAACTGGTCCTGGGTTTTTTGTTTTTTTTTTTTTTGGTGGGGAGACTTTTAATGACTACTGCTATTTTCTTGGGGATTTTGGGACTGTTTAGATGGTTTATTTGCTCCTGATTTAACTTGGTACCTGGTATCTGTCTAGGAAATTGTCCATTTTATCCAGATTTTCCAGTTTTGTTGAGTATAGGCCTTTGTAGTAGGATCTGATGATTTTCTTTTAAATTTCGCCAGTTTCAGTTGTTATATCTCCCTTTTCAGTTCTGATTTTATTACTTTGGATACTGTCTCTGTGCCCTCTGGTTACTCTGGCTAAGTGTTTATCTATCTTGTTTTTTCCTCAAAGAACCAGCTCATGGTTTTGTTGATATTTTGTATAGTTCTTTCTGTTTCTATTTGGGTGATTTCAGCCCTGAGTTTGATTATTTCCTGCCTTCTACTCCTCTTGAGTGTATTTGCTTGGTTTTGTTCTAGAGCTTTTAGGTGTGCTGTCAAGTTGTTAGTGTATGCTGTCTCCAGTTTCTTTTTGGAGGCACTTAGAGCTATGAGTTTTCCTCTTAGCACTGCTTTCATGGAGTCCCACAAGTTTTGGTATGATGTGTCCTCATTTTCATTAAATTCTAAAAAGTTTTAAATTTCTTTATTTCTTCCTTGACCAAGTCATCATTGAGTAGAGTGTTGTTCAGTTTCCATGTGCATGTGGATTTTCCATTGGTTTTGTCATTATTAAAGATCAGCCTTTCTCCATGGTGATCTGATAGGATGCAAAGGATTATTTCAATCTTTTTGTATCTGTAGAGGCCTGTTTTGTGACCAATTATATGGTCTATTTTGGAGAAGTTACCATGAGATGCTGAAAGAAAAGGTATATTCTTTTGTTTTAGGATGAAATGTTCTATAGATATCTGTTAAATCCATTTGGTTCATAACTTCTGTTAATTCCACTGTGTCTCTGTTTAGTTTCTGTTTCCATGATCTTTCCACTGATGAGAGTAGGGTGTTGAAATTCCCCACTATTATTGTGTGAGGTGCAATGTGTGCTTTGAGCTTCAGTAAGGTTTCTTTTATGAAAGTCGGTGTCTTTGCATTTGGAGAATAGATGTTCAGAATTAAAAGTTCATCTTGATAGAGTTTTCCTTTGATGAGTATGAAGTGTCCTTCCTTATCTTTTTTGATTACTTTTGGTTGAAAGTCAATTTTATTTGATATTAGAATGGCTACTCCAGCTTGTTTCTTGGGACCATTTGCTTGGAAAATTGTTTTCCATCCTTTTACTCTGAGGTAGTGTCTGTCTTTGTCACTGAGGTGCATTTCCTGTATGCAGCAAAATTCTGGGTCCTGTTTGTGTATCCAGTCTGATAGTCTGCATCTTTTTATTGGAGAATTGAGTCCATTGATGTTAAGAGATATTAAGGAAAAATGATTGTTGCTTCCTGTTATTTTTGTTATTAGAGGTAGAATTATGTTTGTGTAACTATCTTCTTTTGGGGTTGTTGGAAGATTACTTCCTTGCTTTTTCTAGGTTGTAGTTTCCTTCCTTGTGTTGGCGTTTTCCATCAATTATCCTTTGAAGAGCTGGGTTTGTGGGGAGATATTGTGCAAATTTGGTTTAGTCATGGAATATCTTGGTTTCTCCATCTACAGTGATTGAGAGTTTTGCTGAGTATAGTTGTCTGGGCTGGCATTTGTGTTCTCTAAGGGTCTGAATGATGTCAGTCCAGGATCTTCTGGCTTTTATAGACTCTGGTGAGAAGTCTGGTGTAATTCTTATAGGTCTGCTTTTATATTTTACTTGACCATTTTCCCTTACTGCTTTTAGTATTTTTTCTTTGTTTTGTAAATTTGATGTTTTGATTACTATGTGACAAGAGGTATTTCTTCTCTGGTCTAGTCTATTTGGAGTTCTGTAGGATTCTTTTATGTTTATGGGTATCTCATTCTTTAGGTTAGGAAAGTTTTCCTCTATAATTTTGTTGAAGATATTTACTGGCCTGTTAAGTTGGGAATATTCACTCTCATCTATACCTATTATCCTTATGTTTGGTCTTCTCATAGTGTCCTGGTTTTCCTAGATATTTTGGGTTAGGAGCTTTTTGTATTTTGCATTTTCTTTGACAGTTGTGTCAATGTTTTCCATGGCATCTTCTGCACATGAGATTCTCTTTTCTATCTCTTGTATTCTGTTGGTGATGCTTGTGTCTATGACTCCTGATCTCTTTCCTAGGTTTTCTATCTCCAAGGTAGTCTCCCATTGAAATTTCTTTATTATTTCTATCTCCATTTTTAGATCCTGGATGGTTTTGTTTAATTTTTTCATTGTGTTTTCTTGCAATTCTTTAAGGGATTTTTGTGTTTCCTCTTTAAGGGGTTCTACCTATTTACCTGTGTTCTCCTGTATTTCTTTTAGGGAGTTATTTATATCCTTCTTAAAATCTTCTATCATCATCATGAGAAGTGATTTTAAATCTGAATCCTGCTTTTCTGGTGTGATTGGGTGTCCAAGGTTTGCTATCATGGGAGAACTGGGTTCTGATGATGCCAAGTAACTTTGGTTTCTGTTGCTTATGTTCTTGTGCTTGCCTTTTGCCATCTGGTTAACTCTAGTGTTACCAGCACTGTGTCTGACTGGAATCTGTCTTTCCAGTTATCTTGCTTGTTTCAGAACTCCTCAGAGTCTAGATGTCTCTGTGATCTTATGACACTAAACTCCTGGGTGGAAGATCTCCTGGGACTCAGCCCAACTCTGGAATCCTGAAATCCTGCTGTTCTGAGTGCAGTGGTTCCTCTAGGATGGCTCAGGATATGGTGTCTCCACAGGAGCAGACCAGTTAGGTGTCTGCCCCAGCCAAAAGGACCAGGCAAGGCTCATGGTGTTTTTTTATTGTTACATATGCACGCGCGCACACACACACACACACACACACACACACACACACACACACATACATATATGTGTATGTCCATGTGTGTACATATAATCTACCAAAGCCATTTTGCTCTGCTCATATGTAAGTCTCTAGCACTGATCACTTGGGATTGGACAATGGACAAGCTCTTCTGTCTCAGTAGTTATTAGCCAACTGTAGCTCTTCATGTAATAATGGGACCATGTGGAATTTCCCCTGTTCACATTAGCATGTCAACTCATGTTGTCATTATGCTTATTTGGGTAACCATGTTGTTGAAGGACATGGGGCATGATCAGCAGATTTTATGGGCCTTTGGTTCTAGACTATTTTTCTGCCCCCTCTTCGTCAGTTATCCCTGAGTCTTAGATATATGGGTTGTGTTGCAGAATTATCAGTTGGGTTAAGAACCTCATGGTTATGCACTATCTTCATTTTGTACAGTTGTGGATTTTTCTAATAGTTTCCACCTATTGCAGGAAGAATATTCTTTGGTGAGTGGTGAAAGCTACACTTATCTGTGGGTATAAGGATAAGCATTTAGAATACAGATACAAATTATGTTTGTTGAGGAAAATGGCAGTAGCCATTCTCTTGTAGGGTCCATGGCTTCTCTAGCCATGGGTAGTTGGCTTGGTTTATAGTGCCAAACAAGAATGTCTGTTGTGTAGGCCATACATTCAGCTAGACAACAGTTGGTTACCCTAAGATAAATTGCCACTAGGAATATCTTGTCATGCTGGCCACTGTTATGGTTCATATGCTTTACAGATGGCTAGGTCTATTGATTGCTTTTACCTTTGGCGTATTGCAAAGCTCCTTCTGACATTATGAGAACTAGTTTTTAAGGAAAAGGCTTCTGAGTCATGTCCAACTCATTGCCTTCAAATGCTGTGTCCAATGTGTGGCATCTTCAGCAAAATATTATGCTGAATGAAGTAACTCAAACCCAGAAAGGCAAGTGTGAATATATAAACTATAGTAACCATAAAAAGCAAGGAGTAAAAAGGAACTGGGGGTGGGAAGAGTAGTAGAATGTGGAAGAGCAGGACACAGGCACTATAAAGAGAAGGATGAGGGGAAAGTATGGTAAAGTGTTTAACAGTAGAGGGAAAGAGAGGTGGGAAAATAAACACTGAGGATGCTGTAAAAAGATATAAGAATCATTATTTTGTTTATCTAAAATTGTGTGTGTTTGTGTGTACATGTATTATTTTTATTTTAAATAATGTTATGCCACTTGGGGTAATAATGTTCTTCCATAAGAACCATAGACTATGTAACAAACCCAGGACTAGGTATGAGAAACCTTTTCCAGCACTGATAGGGGAGTCTAGGAAACCCTTAAACAACACAGGCCATTGCAATTGCTCCTGCATGCCTCCTGTGTTTTGAAGCAAATAATCCACATTTGCTATAATTATTGATATTGGTTGGGTTTCTAGCTGCCATTCTTTTGTTTTCTGTGCTCCTTTGTTCTCTGTTCCCTTTGTCACTTTCTTAAGCATTGTCTTAGGTTTTTACTGCTGTCAACAAACACCATGACCAAAGCAACTCTTATAAGGACAACATTTAATTGGGGCTGTCTTACATGTTCAAAGGTTCAGTACATTATCATCAAGGTAGCATCTAGGCAGGCATGGTGCAGGAGGAGCTGAAAGTTCTATCTCTTCATCTGAAGGGCATAGGAGAAGTTTGGCTCCCACATGGTTAGGAGAAGGATCTCATTGCCCACCCCCACAGTGACATACTTCCTTGAACAAGGCCACACTTATTCCAAGACCACACCTCCTAATTGTAGGAGGAGCTAAGGTTGGAGGAGTAAGGAGAGAAGAGGAGGAGTAAGGAGGAGAGGAGGAGAAGGAAGGGGAGGAGCTAGGAGAGAGGAATGAGAGAGAGGGGAACATTGAGGTGGATATTCACGTATCTGTAGCAGTAAAAGGTAATTGGTATATCTAGGTTGGGTATTGGGTTACACTTTTGATTGTATGGGTATCTTGTTACTGATCATTACCAAATATATAAGTTTTTGGATAATTTAAGCACTAGAGTCTCATTTTCCTACTGGGCCTGTGTGGATGGCAGGATGGTCTGGGCAATGCCCAGTCTTGCGGAGACAGCATGGAAGATTGGCAGATGCATCTCCTACATTGACATATCATGGGTGGCAGGGCTAGTGTTTCTAGCTGGCCATTTCTAGCTGCAGAGCGAACATAGCCTCCAGCCGAGAAACATGGCGGCTGAGCTAGGCAGAGCCACTTAGATAGCTTGACCAGTGGCTGATTTTAACTACTTACCTCAACACCTAATAGTATCACTCCCTGGCCTAAGCATAGTTAAACCACCACATTCTACCCCCTGATCCCCAAAGGCTTGTTCAAACACAAAAGTCTATGGGGTCCATACAGGCCTAGTATAATAAAAACTACATTAGTTTAACTTTCAAAGCTCCCACAGTCTATAGCAGTCTCAACAAGGTTAAAAGTCTAAAGTTCAAAGTCTCTTCTGAGATTCATCTAGTCACTTAACTGTAATCTCCAAAGCAAGACAGGAAACCAGCTGGGCAAACTTCAAACTCTGCATCTCCATGTCTGACATTAAAGGGGTGTTCAGATTTCCACCTCCTTCTTCATCTTTGTTGACTGCAAAAACTTCTTTTTCATGGGCTGGTTCTACTCCCTGTTAGCAGATTTTCTCAGCAGGTATCTCACAGCTTTGACATCTTGGGGTCTCCAAGTCAACTTCAAGATCCACACATGATCTTCTGGGCTCCTCTAAAGGGCTTGCATTCACTTCTCCAGCTCCTCTCTCTGTAGCCCTCTAGGCTCTGGTTGACTCCACTCCACTGTTGCTGCTGTTCTTGATGGTCATTCCATAGTACTGGCATCTCCAGTACACTGGGGTCTTCTGCTGCAATGAGGCTTCACAAATAGCCTGTCATAGGCTCTCTTCATGATGCCAAGCCTCAACTTCTTTGCTTGACCCCCTCAGTCCTGGGCTGTCAACTGCAACCAAGGTTGCATCTTCACCAGTGGCCTTCTGTGGCCTCTCACTGTGTCAGGCCTCAGTTGTTCTCCATGACTCCTTCATGCCTTCAAAACCAGTACCACCTGAGTGACTAGTATACATTACCAAATACAGCTGCAGCATGATGTCCAACCCTGGCTGTCTCTTGTCAAACATATTTAAAACTACCACACACATTTCTATCAAATGCTCTATCAAACATTTCTATCATAATATTTTTATTTCCTTTCATTCTTTCTTCACTATTGCTTGTCTGCTTGTTTCTTTGAGACAGAGTCTCATATAGCCCTGGATGCCTTGAACTTGCTATGTAGTGAGGATGACCTTCAACTGCTTATCTATCTGCTACTATCTCTTAGGTACTGGAATCACAGGCATTCACCCTCACTCCTGCCTGCCAATACTTTTTATTTATCTTTGTAGTTGTTTTGGAGTCATTACAAATTGATAATAATTTAATTCCAGAAAATGGAGTGATTATAACATCTGTATAGTTGCATCTCCTTTTTTGATACTATTGATCATGCATAACATCTGTATGTGTTATTAACTATGATGTAGTGGTATATTTTGGTTTGTTAAGGAAATGATAAAAATGTGTTAGTAAAGATTGTTACATTTCCCTTCTTCTTTAACACTTTTTAAACTTTGAATAAGAATGGTCTCCATGGGCTAATAGATTTGAATGCCTGGTTGTTGGGAACCAAGTCCTAGCAGAAAGCAGCTATCATCTTTGCAGCCATCTCATGCCATATACCCTGACAAGAGACTTGTTTTCAACAGCCTACAACAGCTGAGCACATTCTGATAAACATCTTGTTTTTCTCACATATCTTGTTTTGTTGTTTAATGCTCCCAGCTGCAAGGCGCACGTGGAAAAGTGTCTTCAGCTGCATTCCCCTGCTTATGCTTATATATGCCCATGATTTCCTTTCAATAAACGGGACTTGAACAGACTCTGTCATGTCTCCATTCTTTGTGTCTCTTGCCCCTCCATCCCTACTCTCTCCCTTGCTAGACTCTGTTGACTGACCCGAATGGACCGGGACACTTGGTGCCCAAGCATGGGGCAGAATGGACTAGGTCACTTGGTCACCAAGGAGTGGCACTATTAGAAGGTGTGGCTTTGTTGGAGTCAATGTGGACTTGATGGAGGAAGAATGTCATTGGGGATGGGATTTGAGGTGTCAAATGCTCAAGCCAGGTCCCATCTCTCTCTCTCTCTCTCTCTCTCTCTCTTTCTCTCTCTCTCTCTCTCTCTCTCTCTCTCTCTCTCTCTCTCCTCTCTTTCTCTCTTTCTCTCTCTCTCTCTCTCTCTCTCTCTCTCTCTCTCTCTCTCTTTCTCTCTCTTTCTGCCTCTCTCTCCTCCCCTCCCCCCACCCCCCTTTTCTTTTTCTGCTGCCTGCTGATTCAGATTCATATATAGAACTCTTAGCTCCTTCTCTGGCACCATGACTGCATGGGTGTCACCATGCTTCCCACCATGATGATAAAGAACTAAACCTGTGAACCTATAAGCCAGCTCAAATTAAATGTTTTCTTTGTCCTGCTTGCTGTGGTCATGGGGTCTCTTCACAGCAATAGAAAACATAACTAAGACAGCACTGCTCTTCTCATTTCTTCCTATGGATTCGTCTTACTATCTTGGTAAGACACAACATAACATCTTTTTGAAAATCACACTTATTTGATGGTAGAGTGTGTGCATTTACATTTCTACCAGGGTCTACTTAGACTCAGTCAGTTTCTGGCAAGGCAGTCTTCTAGACATGAACTCTAGGTTTTGCTCATCTTGGGGTATCATTCCTTCATGTGCTTTCCTGAAAAGTGGCCTCAATCCCTTGGCTATTGGTTGTTTCTTTCACCAGTTTAATGTATTGCCTCATTCCCATGTGGCCCATGTTGTGTCTGATTAAAAAGTCACCTCTTAGTGTCAAAGGGGCTGTGTCACATGTGATGAGTGATATTCTTGGTGCTTTCAACGTTTCTGTTTTTGTTTTTTCAAAATTTCCTATTATGCACTGGGTGTGGACTTAAGTTTATCTTATTAAAGGTTTGTTGGTTTCATGAATAGATCATCTGATATTTTCAACTTTTATTTCTAGAGTTCTTTTCTCCTTCTTTCTCCTTTTCCTGACAATGATAATACACATACATTCAGTGAACTTAAAGGTGCCTGTATTTCTCTGATGCTGTTGATTTTCCTTTTTCTGTTATATAACATCTATCAATGTTACTTCAAATTAAGTGATTTTTTTTTGCCAGTCCACACCCACTGTTAATTTCTATTAATGAACTTTTTACCTTGGTTTGTACACTTCTTTAAATCACACTTGGTCCCGCCTCCTCCACTTTCTCTCTTCTGCTCTTCCTTCTGCTCTTCTTCCTCCCCCTGCTCTTCCTCCTCCTCCCTCTTCTTATGCTCCTCCTCCTTTCCCTCTTTCTGCTCCTCCTCCTCTTTTCTTTAATAAGATTCTTGATCTGTAGTGGTGACTCATTTAGTAAAGTGTTTGCATACTTGATTTACAAACACAAAGCCCTGTTTTAGTTTAGATTCCCAGAACTCACAGTAAAAACCAGGTACACTGGTGTGACTTTTAATTTCTGCACTGATGGGTGGTAGTGGTGGTGGTGGTGCTGCTGCTGCTGGTAGTAAGTGGTAAAATAGGAGTAGGGGCTGAGGCAGAGACAAAACTCATTCCTAGGGCTTGCAAATCAACCATGATAGCTGAAGGGGTGAGCTCTGATTTCACTGAGAAACTGTCTCAAAATATATACAGTGGAGAAGTGATTCAGGACATTGGCTTCTGGCCTTTGCATACAAGTACAACTGTAGTAACTTTAAATTTTGATCGTCCTTAATCCTCAATCCTCAACCAGGTTATTGTCTGTTTGTTTGTTTGTTTGTTTGTTTGTTTTTGTTTTTGTTTTTTGAGATAGGGTTTCTCTGTATAGCCCTGACTGTCCTGCAATTCACTTTGTAGACCAGGCTGGCCTCAAACTCAGAAATCCACCTGCCTCTGCCTCCCAAGTGCTGGGATTAAAGGCGTGCGCCACCACCGCCCGGCAGTTTTTTTTTTTTTTTTTCTTCCAGGGATTGACAAGCACAGGCTGGGATTCGAACTCCGGAGAGACAGACGGCAGCCTCGGACTCCAGAGCTCTGTGACTGCTGCGGTGCGCCACCCCTGGCCGGCTGGTTATTGTCTTTTGTTTGTGTTTTTAATTTCTGAGATGCAAATGTGTCCCTGCTTTTTCAAATCTTTCAGGTTTTGCTTTGAGGGTTTTGGTGCTCTGTTCTTAGATACATACATACATACTAAAAAATGTACTGTCTTCTTCAAGTATTGATCTTTTAATTGTTATGTATTATCTCCCCCAAAACATGAACTTTTAAACTTTTACATTTCTTACGAACTTGAAGACAAAGCAGACTATTAAACTATATCATGCAAATCTCATTGCTTTATCCCCAGTTTCTGAGTAAGGGTCCCTTCTGGATTGAGCTGAACACCTACCTACCTGAGAGGATGGACAGGGTAGTGGACTTTCCTGCCCCATTATGTCTAAGAAGAACAGTGATCTGTCCCTCATATAAGTTCAAAGACAAGTCCTTGATGGCAACCTTGGTGGTGTTATTCTCTTGGAATACCTGTTGGGGGAAGCCCATATGTGTGAACTATGCAGCCTTCATAAACAGTTTGGAAGAATAACTACTCGCAGCAACTCTTTATGGACAAAATAAGACTCCATATTAATCTCATGGGGAAATAGAGTGTAATAAGGAAAAACATCAAAGAGGAGAAATCTATTTAAAGATATGTGAGTTTTAGAATTATACAGTAGAGGTACAACACTTCCCTGAACAATCCCATCCTTTCCTGCTTTGTTTTAATTACCACCATGAAGCTGGTGCTGTCACAATCTTCTTCAGTCAGTATTTGGGGAACAGCGGGAATTGCTCGGTAGACAAAAGCACTTGCTGTGCAAAGATAAGGATCTGAGTTCTAATCCTCAGAAACCACATAAAAGCTGGACATATCCATGATCCTAATGCTCCAACAGGAATATGAGAAGCAGAAGCAGGAGAATTCTTTGAAGCTAGTGGACTATCTTATTTGGCATGTACAGTCAAAAAACAATTGGATCTCCTGCCTCAAAGAAGGTATGGGGCTAGGACTGACACCCACAGTTTGTCTTCTGACCTCTATGTGTGAGTTGTGGCATATGCGCGCGCGCACACACACACACACACACACAAAGTACAGCTAGGGAAATAGTCATAGCCCATGAATTCCTTGAGTATGCTGCCTATAGCTCTAATTATATTATTTGTTATTAATATTCACAAAGTGTTGACAAAAGATTTGGAGTCTAGATAAATGTTGTACCTAGATTGATTAAACCAAAATAGAGACTTTTTGAAATATAACAAATCTAGGAAAAGTCTATGAGAGAATAGACACCATCTACACTCTGGAGTATCTTCAAGCTACAGAGTTAGGGACTCAAATCTCAAGCTTATGCAGACCCGTGAGAGAGAAGTAAATACCAGAAAACATATGAATAACCTGAGATGCATACTTAGCAAAATCCAGCAAAGCTGACAGATCCACGAGTCATTTCTGCCCTCCCCAACAACCACCCAAGCAAAGGAGAAAGAAGCAGATGAATGGAAAACTGTGGGGTGGTAGGCTGTGAGGGACAGCATGGTTTCTGGTCGAGTACTGGCTAGAAATGGCCAGAGACCCAACAGGTTGGAAACCTCACAAGTTTCCCTGCAAGGGATGGCATGTATTTCGCTGCCACACTCCCAGACTCCAGGCTCCTGATATGAGGTAGAAGACCTTCATCGATCCGTGCTTATCAGGCATGTAGGACAACACCCCTAATAGCCCCTCCACAGGTAGAGGGCATGACTACAGGCCACAGAGCCTCAAGAGATCTCCATATTAATGAGATATCTAAAGGCCAGAGGGCATAGCCAATTAAACATTCATTCCCAGACTCTCCTCCTACTTGCAAAAGGTATTTAACCTCAGGCTGCCCTGAGAACATTGGGTACAGCTTCATCCACTTTCCACCACAACAATAAACCTTTTAAAACCATGGACTACCTCTCATCTTTGGGCCTGCCATGGGGAAGTTTGAAGGTCTTCAACTACCAAGCCGAGTCCAGCTAGCCAGGCCAGCCATGACCCAGCCAAGTGACTCACCTCAACCAAGAGTCTCATCTACCCTGGCGGGTACTGCTGGAGCTTCTCCCCCTTGCCCCTTTCAGCTGTAGGCTGGTCCAGCCCGAACATCCCTGGTCTCAACCCTTCCGCAGCCTCTCAGTGGTGCCTGGGAGCCTAAGGACTGAGACCAGTCAGTCTCCGTCCAGCCGCCTTGGCCTGGGAACCCCAAACCCAAGAGCTCTGGCCCACACTGGGTCTCAGACTGTGTTCTGCCCATGCCCAGAGTGGGGTTCTGCGACTTTTCACAGCCAGATGTCCGCTTGGTGCTTCGTGGAGTGCTTCACAGTCGAATTCTGATGCTTCTACCCCCTGAGCGGGGGGGGGGGGGGGGGGGGCCTCCAGCCGCCTGGGGCAGCAGACACGTGGGATCCACAACTCAGCCCAATAGAACCTACCCCCACACGCAAGCCACAGCCACACAGAAAACATTAGCAAATGTTAGATTAATGTTTATCCACTCAAGGTTACAAAGCTCCATTCAATATTACATTTAAAAAAGACAGCACTTATAGACTATACATCACAGGTCATATGGATCAGATTTTCTTCTAGTAGAAGAATTAACTATTTATTAAGTACTGAAAGATAACATTTTTATCTTTCTCCAGAGAAGTAAATGCAACGGCTATGAACTCCTATTAGCATAAATTAATAACAGTTTTGAATATTTGCATATTTCTCACATCAAAAGTGTACAGTGACTACAGATTAAATCCCAGCCTCATGAGGAAGAGGTTCTGGAAGAATACCTTGTATAGGTGTTTGATCTGGATGCCTGCTGCCAAATCAGTTGGTTCTGCTTCAAAATACTTGCTTTCAACTCTCTCATAAAATTGGGTGATTTCAGGTTTTTGTTGAGTTGGTTCTCCAAACCAGTAAGAGTGCTAATTAAGGAAATAAAAATAATATAACTGGTGACATGGAAAAAAACAACGTGCTAGAAAACGCTTTAACCTAATAGTGTTTGTACTGAGATAGGCTGAGTACAATTCTTGAGATCAGATTTTAGAGCAACCTAGCTATAATTTGAATTCTAATGACTTGAAATATACTATCACATTAAAATCCTAAATATTTGAGATGGACTCCATAGCCAGACTCCTCATGTCCTTTTCTAGAATCTAGTCTGCAGACTCATATCTTCCTCTCAGTCTAGCTTGGTCAGTACCCTTGCAAACACATTCTCATTTTTCTTTAACCCTCAAAGTCTCTGCTGAGACTCACAGCAAGTGCCCAGTCTAAATCTAGACACCCACACCTGTGCACCCTGAGCCCCCAAAGGATCATACATCACCTACCACTGCCTAGTCCAACATCTCCTGAGCTGCAACCAACCTCTAGGTTTCTACCAGGACCAAGCCTAGAGAGCACCCCAACTTCCTCATCCACACCTTATCCTCAACCTACCTGATTTAGCCTGGTTCTCATAATCTGTGTACCAGCCTAGACTAGTCTTTCCATTGCCTCACTGCAAAGAAGCTTAGGTTTGAGCCAGAATCCCCACCACCTATCCACAAAACCACAAAACTCTCTCACATTACATATGATCTTTCCACCCAGACTTATCTATCCCCACACCTTGGCTTGGAGCAGGAAACACAACCTGTACATCAGGACAGTCCCCTCTGTCCACCTGATTCCATCCAAGACATTCCCAACCTCTAGTCCCAACCAATCCCACATCTTCTCTTCTCCCCTGACCTGTTTTGTCTCTAACAAATTCAGAGAAAAAAGGAAAGCCTCTATGAGCCAAGTAGAATATAGAATATTATCCCTCAAAAGATAAAATAGAGGATCAAGACCAAATAATTAAGGAACAAAAAATAAAATAAAAATAAATACATGTAACTGGACTTTTGGCCACTTTCTGGGTTCCTTTTTCTACTGCCTTTCTCCACCCTTATTCTACCCTTCCAACTCCCCCAACACTAGGTAGGTGAGAAAAAAGGATAGAGGGGAAAGGGGATGTCTATATCATTAGACTACTTCCAGCTGATTAGGAATGTTGAGTTTCTTGGGGCAAGTTTGATATTTATCATCAGGATATCCAATTTCAGCCACTTGACAAACCATGACAAACTTCATCCAACTACCAGCTGGCCAAATAGCCCCCTTTATCAGGAATCGTGTGTGTGTGTGTATGTGTGTTTATCCTCTTAAAAGTCCCCAGAATTCCAAACTTTGCACACTCACAAAAACTATCTGTAGCTGGCAAAATCATGCCCCTGCTAGAGCATGAGGCAAATCATAGACAGCTGACAGTTGCTGTGGACAGTCTGAATCAGCCCTATATCCCACACCTGGAATTAAAACAAAAACATATAATATTTCTATGATTATAAAGAAACTAAAATTCTCACTACATATATGAAAGGAAACACATGGGAAATGTGGGACACCATGTAAAGGCCAAACCTTCAAATTACAGGGACAGATGAAAGAGATTTCAAGTTAATCGCATAGCCCAGATTCTTTTTTTTTAATTTTTTATTGGATATTTTATTTATCTACAATACAAATGTCATCACCTTTCCCCATTTCCCCTCCCTAAAACACCCTATCTCATTCCCCTCCTCCTTTTTGCTTTTATATCATCTTAATTACATGCATGTATTAAGATCAGTTCTAGGTGGGGGAACTTGCAGTATAATAGATGCAAATAGTCAAGGAACAAGCAAGACAATAAACAAAAATAGTCAAAGAAAAAGCAAGGCATTAAACCCAAGTCTATGAACACCCCATTTCCTTGTCCATGGCCCATGTCAGATTCTTGCCAAGCAGCCCCAAAGGCTCTCTGCCTCTCCCCCTTTTTTATTTCATAGACTAGTCTGAGCCTTAGGTCATTCTGACAAGAATGCCTTTCTTACCTGTCATGGAATATGCATTATCAAAAGCAATGTACTTCTGTCTTAGGTTGGTAAGTCTCTGTGCAGAATCTTACCCATCCTTGGCTTGTCAGCCTGCTAAATTAATAACTCTGTCTGGGGGTCCATTTTCATTGTCAAGCCATGTACTTTGGCTGCCAACATGTTGATGTTGTTAAAGATAAGCTTTAATATGACGGGCAGGAATAAAAGTATTCCCAGGACAAAAAGGGCTAGCATGATCAAGCTATATATGCAATTTTTGAAGCTTGACCAAAATAGAAGTACTGACCTCAGGCCATGGGTAATTTCATCTGCATTATCTACCACATCAACGCTCAGCAGAGCAGCATTCTTGAAATTCATAAGCTCCCTATGTATTGTTAAAACTTCCAGAGAGGTGTTAGAATTATCCCAAATACACTGCAAGTGTCATTAAACTTCTTCCTAATTATAATGAGTACACTGTAAATTTTAGAACTAACATGAATCCAATGGTATTTGACATAACACTCGAGAAGTCTTCTTACCCTTAAATTCTGAACCTCCTTCCAGTAATTTGAATAGGATAAAAAAACATCAATCTGTTCTTCCAAATGCCTATCTAAATCCTTTTGCATACTCAACACATTAGTAACATTTTTTGCTAAATGATTAACAAAGTAGCTGTCTTAACTTCTTGTGCCACAGCAATTGCAGAAACAGTGATGCTAGCAATTAATGTAATTAAAGCTGTTATACCAGCAATAATCAAGCCCACTACACTCTTGTTTCTGCTTAAAACCTGCCTCATTTCTTCCAGTACTTGCAAACTATTCTTAAGAAGAAAAAAACTTTCCCAAACTAAGGAAAGACACACCCATAAAGAAACAAGAAGCACATAGAATACCAAAGAGATAACAAAATTCCCATGCTGTATCATAGTTAAAACATTAAGTATATGTAACAAGGAAAACATACTGAAAGTTGCAAGAGAAAAATATTCCTGTCACATATAGAGGTATAGCTATCAGAATAACAGTTGATTTCTCAAGTGAAAACTTTGAAAGCCAGAAAACCCCAGCAAAATCCATTCCAAGTCCTAAAAGACTATAGCCAATATAAAATAATATGCCCAGCAAAACTAACTGCCATGTTTGAAGAGAAAGAAAAACTGTCCACAACATAAGCTGCCTAGAAAACTAATTATCTGCAACAAATCTAAACTAAGGAAGAATCAGGAAGCAGTATTTTGGGCTGAATTAAAAATGAGCATATCAGAGAGACTTTGGAAAGACATATAAAGCCATAATTATTAAAACATGAAGGCCCAGGAGAATACAAACAAAACCAAAAGTCAGCAGTGCAATGACTACCATTAACACACACATTTCAGTAATAACTTTAAATACCAATGATCTTAAGTCCCCAATCAAAAGACACAGACTGAATGAATGGATCAAGAACAAACCCAGCTATCTTCTGCCTACAAGAAACATATCTTAGTCTTAAGACTAAGATTGGCACCACTTTTGAATAAAAAGATGGGCAAAAGTAACCCAATGATATAGGACCAGGAACCAAGCAGGTGCCACCACCCTAATATCTGAAAACATAAACTTTACATTTTAAATTAGAACAAATCAGAAGACATTTTTAAAAGGACACTTCACAAGAAAACATTATCTAACATACTTGAACCAAACTCGGAGTACTCAGTTTCACTAAAAGAAAAATCTATTGTTGGATTTAAAGACACTGATTAACATTAATTTAGTACTAGGTAATTTCAATATTTCATTTTTATTAGTAGACAGGTCATCTAAACAAATAACCAGAGACACATCAAGAATAAATTGACATCATACATCAACTGGACTTAAAAGATATATACAGTTATTTTATTCAAACACTAAAGAATTTACTTTCTCTTCTGCTGCACATGGAAGCTTGTCAAAAAATACACTACATCCTGGGACACAAAACAAATCTTTACAAATTCAAAGATTAAAATTGTCCCATGTATCCTGTCTGACAATAATCCAATAAAATATAATTCAGTAAAGCAGCCATGTTCATTGCTATTCTATTCACAATAGATAGAAAATAGAAACAACATAAATGGCCTTCAACTGATTAATGAGTAATAAAAATGGGTCGCAAACACACTGTAGAATACTACTCATCTGTAACAAAAAATTAAATCATTAACTTCGCAGATAAATGGATAGACCTAGAAAAAAAACATATTAAATGAGGTTAACCAGACCCAAAAATCCCCTGTTCTCTCTTATTGGGCTCCTAGTTCCAAATCTTCAGATGTAAATACATAACATAGCTTATAGTAACTACAGAAACCAGAAAGGTAAAATGGAACTATTGCGAGCATTGGGGAGCAATGGTGAGGGAAAATGTGGGGGTGTAAATGATCAGGGAAATGGGAAAAGAGTAGGCTTCTTAGGAAGGGAGAAGGAGGTAATTACAGAAGGAGATTGGAAGAGCATAAAGGGGAATAGCACAAACAAGTGATCTGATAGGGGAAAAGGACAGACACTTTATGGAAGAGGAAGGGAAGTAAATGCAGAAGGATGGAGTTGGGTTAAATAATAAAAAGAACATCTAAAAGAGCCACAGGTATTATACTATTAACTATTTACCAAAAATCCCATATACATGCAACTCCATGTATAATCCCATAATACACAAAACTTCTTGTATAAAAATATACATATAGAGTTTTAATAAAATTTTCTTATCTGGGCTACTTGTTCTCTTTTCAAGAATGAAAGAATACCTATTTAAAAAACACCCCAATACCAGATATGAGAACCTGTCTTTTGAGTTGTTAGTCAAGACTCTCCAAAAGACTCCCAAAATATACAGCCTATTGATTCCCTTTGTTACCTTTCCCCTCAGAGGTGGAAGGTAAATATCTATTGCTAGAGACACCAAGCACTTTAGATACAGGGCCAAGAATCCCCTGTGCTGGAACTGACCTGTCTGCCTCCTCTCTGAGGACTAGCTTTCATGGTACTGAAAAGCACAAACAGTTCTAACCAGCCTATAAACCAAATTAATGACCAGTCTGGCATGATAACCCTAAAGGTGTGGCATACATACCTTGGTGGTAACCAATAGCTCTCTTGAACTATCTCAAGAAGAAAGAGACCATGCCTGGTTCTGGAAACCTAGTCAACTACTCAGTGTTAGTGAAAACATAGTTATTGGAGGAGAACCTATAGCCATTACCTTATTAAACCAGCAAAATTGCTAACAACAATGTATAAATGTTGGTCTTTAAGCCCACAGATAAGTGTAGTCTTCACCCCTCATCAAGGAAACTTCTATTTGCAAAAATGGAGACCATAACAAAAAAGTACAACCAATCAAAAATGCAGAGTTCTGGAGCCCAGTCCCAGTAGATATATCTACAAAATGGTCTCACACTTAAGGCTCAGAAAGCATTATGGAAGAGGGCCTGAGAAGAGTCTCAGAGGATGAGGGAACTTGCTATGATATTAAGTATCCTAGTAATATCATAAGCTACACTCATACAGTCTCACCAACAGGACCACCCAAATGGGAGCTAAGCAAGAAACATGCCAAACTAGAAAGAGAAGATCTGATAAGTCCTCAACCCTACACAAAACCTATAGGCAAGAGAGGAACTCTGGGAACAAGAGTTGGCCTTCCCAGGCGGAAAAGTACAGCCATTGGCTATCCAGTTTTAAGTGGTTAGTCCTGAAACTTACATAGAGGGAGCATTAGTGGACTGAACAGATTATTTTTAAGAATATATGTGTATTTACATACACATACAGATGCAATAACAATTAGATTTTTAAAAGAGGCCATGGATTTGAAGGAGAATAGGGAGAGGTACATAGGAGGGTATAGAAAGAGGAAAAGAAGGGAGAAATATACTTAAAATTATTATCTCAAAAAATAAAAAATCCTGCCCCCTCCGAAGTAAATATTTGAGAAGGACAGAGGAAAACTAGTATAAACTGATATCAAAGTTCTATATCAGATCTCTTCTGAACAACATATAGATTTTTATACTATTTCCTGTAGCTCTA
Organism: Mastomys natalensis; assembly: GCA_021653895.1. Classification (NCBI taxonomy): domain Eukaryota; kingdom Metazoa; phylum Chordata; class Mammalia; order Rodentia; family Muridae; genus Mastomys; species Mastomys natalensis. The sequence goes on along the minus strand of JAJTUV010000427.1, from coordinate 359,628 downwards.
TCTGTAAGAAATCCAGACAAAAGACAGTGATGAGGATCCAAATGTGATTTAGTTTCTCTGTTAATGTCCAGAGTTGCAGTGTTGCTAAGTTCTTCAAAAACACATAGTCATTCTGTAACACAGTCCTGCCAAGTGCTGTGGATTGATTACTCACAATCTGTACAATTTGGTTAGTTTTCAGCTCTTATCCATGGATTATATTTTCTCATATACAATTATAGATGTCTGCAATAATAATTTAGGACTCTAAGATCTTACCTCCATCATTCATATATATATATATATATATATATATATATATATATATATATATATATATGAAATGTGAATATGTATGTATCTATGTATGTATGAGGGTTCAGACCATATTAGGATAACAATAATAAATTAGTATAGCAGGAACACAGACAAATAAGAATAGTTCTCTTGTCTGCTCTACTACCTCAGTAATATGTAGTGTAAAATTGACTAGTGGTTTTCTTTTAAGAGGTTTTAGAACAAATTCACAAGGATTCATCCAAAAGTAACAGGCACCAAGACTCACCATCATGAAAAAGTTCCAAGGCTTGGGCACACCGTACTCTCCTGGAAAGACAGCTTCTATATACCAGGCCACAAGGCCATATATGAAAGCATCAACTAAAAGCATTCCTAGCACATAGGCAATAAAAAGTTGTTTGAATCCGCTGGTAAGAATATGTTACTCCATTTCAGTCCAGTTTCTAAGATAAAGCATGAGACATTCAATTAGGTGACAGAGGAACTAAGATAGTTCTACATCTGTATCATTATTGAATCACTTGTTGGTCTTTTCTAGAGGTTTCTATGATAACCTTAGAATTTAGGATTCCAAGAGGATACCTGAATAAGTTACCTGAAATTGTCTCTCACTATACACAGAGAAACAATTGGAAATGAATGGAATAGAAATGAAATACACAAAATTTAGGAAAATGGAACTTAATAAAAATAAGCAGAACTATGTATCAGCATGATGGTTCACCTCCTCACCATGATGCATGCTAACATCTCACTGGAATGCATAATTTTGGAGAAATGCTATCACTGAAGTGTAGGGCTAGATGCCTGCTCCAGCAGAAACAGGAAGGAAACTTCTGGACTTCCAGAGAGACTGTGAAGCCACTCATACACTTAATATGCTGGTATAAAGTAGAAGAAAAATTTGGAGGACAGGTTAGCAATAGAAATTAAATTAATCAAAATTAATCTATGAATAACCAGTAAGATATGAACTATATATTACTAGAACACAGAAAAATTTACAAGGTCACTACTCACTCTTTTCGTCTGCATTGAGTAGGAATCTAAATCCAAACGCCATCCCAACATTAAAGTCAAAGGACCAAATCAGCTTCTGCTTGAGTGACATGTGCTCAAAGCTTTGATTCATTTTAATAGACGGGAAGTAGGTGAGGAAAAATAAGAAACTTCCAAGCTCACGGCAAAATTGACTGCAAACGAAAAGGGAAGGGTAGTCAGTTTAAGCAATTTTGGAAAATGTAACATATAAATTTGTTTTTTTCAAGTGTACACTGAGGCATTACAATAATGAAAATGTTTGTGTTATCTACACTGTTTTCCCCAGGACATATATGCGATGCCTGGAAGGCAGTGTGTGCACAGGATATTTCTGACAAAAGGGCTGTGATCAAACATATAAGGAGCTCATATTTTTCTGAAATTTTTTGTTCTGTATGCAGTGGTTATGAGCATCATACCAGTTATTAGAAATTTACAATTTTATTTATTACCAATCAACCTAAGAAATTATAACTATTGGAATAATCAAAATACTTCTCCAGGCATTATGAAATTCAGTCCATGTCATGGTAATGGATGAAAAGAAGCATCCTTAGATAAATTAAGAAAGTAGAGTTCAGTGTTTAAAACAACAATAACAAAAATTCAACTCGATGGGTCTTAGAGTATTTAGGAGTCCCAAATGCAACTCATTTTCAGAGTTATCATTTAAAAATAGTTGAAATATTGCTAGATTCAGCAAAGAATTATGAAACATGCAAACGAAATGGTATGAGCTATTCAAATACAAAAAAAGAAAGAAAACAAACAACAACACAAAGAAAACACTTGCCCCTGAGAAAGTCAGATACTGGACTTATTAAACAAAGACTGTAAACCAGCTGTCTTAAATATGCTCAGTTTCCTAAAAGATGGAGGGGGTCAGGCAGGAAAAAGATGTCTATCATAATTTAAAAAATTATAAATTATAATTATAAATTATAAAAACGAACTAAACAGACGCTCACACTGCAAACTAAAGTATACAAAATGAAGATTTTACATGTCTGGGAAGTCAAATGGAAAAAAATCTGCAGTTAAAATAGTACAATGAACATTATAGGATCTTAAGGAGCAGAGAGAAAAAGCAAAAGCTTTGCAGAGCCTAAGAGATCTGGGAAACACTGTCAACATCATCTCCATATGCAAACAGCAGTCACAGAAAAAGAAAGCAAGCATTTGACTGGAAGAACTGTGGTCAAAAATCACTACATTTAAAATAAAAAGGCAGACACCTCATCTAGAGACAAAAACAATAAAAAAACCCCACCACTTCAAGTAGGGAAGACCAAGAAACTTACACTGAGACACATCCAAAATGAAGACATTCAAGTTTAAAAGGCTGAGAGTTGTAAAAATAAAGTCCTGAGGGTATTACTCAATGGTAGCATGCCTGAAGTCCTGAGTTACATTAGAAGCATTAGAAAACAAAACAAAAGGCGACAGAATATGAAAGGAGGGAATTGTCAAGGACAAGAAAATAGGACAGCATAGTTCCCTCTGTAAGACTAGAGGTGAGAAGTCATGGGATGATGTTTGTATAAACAACACAAAGATTTGTCAACCAAGAATTCTGAATGAGGCAAAGCCAGTCTTCAACAATGTGAGAGAGACTTCCTGGTTCCAGGACCATACATGAGGAGCTTGGCGTCCTCAATAAATTTTTTTTTGGTTATTTTATTATTTACTACTAATTACTAAAAAGTGGGGAAAAAAATCCTCACTCTAGTTATCTTTCTGAGAGCAGAGGATATACCAATAATAGTTGCTAGAGCTCTACAGAGGTATTTTTTATTATCATTGATGCTAAAGTCATAAATTGCTCACAATATAGCATCAATTATACTTTATGTAAGAAAATAATCAGAAGGGATATAGAAGAGGAAATGAAATGAGAATCAAAGTGGAAGATACAAGGAAGCAACAGATGAGGCATATAAAATAGATGGCTGGGTGTCAGATACAACTCCTTCCTGACCAGTAATTGCCTTACTTGTTTACATGAATTTAATGCAACAGTGTGAGTTAAATCCTGGAGGGAAAAGGAGGCAGAAGGTATTGGAAAGTCCAAAGATACATATTAATTGTGAGTCTAGAAAAAAAGTCATTCATGCCAACACCCAAAGAGAGTGAAATGGCTAAACTGTCAGACAAAATGATAGATTTCAATAGACAAAGGATATTGTGAATAATTTTTGAGGTAAGACCTTGCTATGAGCCCTGGCAGGCTTGGAACTCACTTTGTAGAACAGGCTCCATTTTAATTTTTGGTACTCTTCCTGCCTCAGCCTCCGGAGTGGTGGGATCATAGGTGTGAGTTACCACACCTGCCCAACACGGTCATATTTTCCAGAGGAGAAAACATATCTGACTCATTAGACACACTTAGGCTTTGTTAGAAACTGATGAAATGCAAGTTTACTATTAATTTCTCTTTTGTGGTGCTAACAACTGGCAAGGACATAGAAAAACACCTTCCAACAGTTCCAATAGGACTGTAGTACACACACAAACACACACACACACACACACATACACACAAAACCCAAACAAACAAACAAACAAACAACCCCAACTTGGCATGTGAATCCTTAAAGGGTGAGAAAGAAAGCTTTATTCGTCTCTGTTATTAGAGATGACTCTAAGCACAAAGTATGTAACCCAAAGAAATAACGTATGAATGAGTGTTTCAAAGATGAAGGAGTGAATATCTACATCCATTGATTTTTTTTTTCTATTTTTATCTTTCAATCATTTAAAAATTTTTCAAAACCTACCTACTACCTAAGTCCATCTTTGCTTGTGATGCTGTGACCTATGACTCTTTTCTGCGTATGCTGTGATTTAGTAATTGTCATTGCTCTGAGGGTGTCCTTTGCTGTTGACTAGTTTCCCATGCCATCGTTTATGTACTGTGGGGTACACAGAGTACACATTATTTCTTGGTGTGTCTGGGTGCCTCCAGTTGAGGTCAGCATTTGAATCTGTGGGTTTACAAACCTATCTGGTTGCCTTGCCTTTTATGAGCAGACATCATCCTACACTGAGAACCTGGAAGGAACAAAAATATGGAGAGAAAAAGAATTCTCTCTTTTTTTTTCCCTGATTGCCCTCATGGCCAATACATCAGTCTTGTCCTGCTCTGGGACTAGACTAACACTATTATTGGCTTCCCTCATTCTGGGGTGTTAGGACATCACTGGCTTTCCTGCCTCGTCCAGTGACAGATTTCAGATGGTGGGACTTTTTGGCGATCGATCTATAAACAAACAAACCAATCCATCATAATACCCTTTATTTTCCATTTTTTCTGCTTCTTTAGAAAGCCTTTTGACATCCTGCCAGGTGTCTGCTCCCATGAAGACACCTTATCCTGAACCTTACTAGAGCAGCAGTGGTGTAACCACTGCACTCAGTGCAGCTGAGGAACCACTGCACTCAGAGCAGCTGAGGAACTACTGCACTCAGAGCAGCTGAGGAACCACTGCACTCACAGCAGCAGGATTTCAGGATCCCAGAGGCAGCCTGAGTCACAGGAGCTCTTCTACCCAGGAGCTCAGGATTACAGGATCACAGAGACAACTGGACTCTGAGGAGTTCTGACACAAGCAAGATAACTAGAAAGACAGGCTCCAGTCAGACACAGTGAGTGAGGTAGCACTAGAGATAACCAGATGGTGAAAGGCAAGCACAAGAACATAAGCAACAGAAACCAATCGTATCTAGCATCATCAGAACCCAGTTCTCATCATAGCAAGTCCTGGACACCCATCACACCAGAAAAGCAGGATTCAGATTTAAAGTCACTTCTCATGATCTCATGATGATGATAGAAGAATTTAAGAAGGATATAAATAACTCCCTTAAAGAAATACAGGAGAACATAGGTAAACAGGTAGAACCCCTTAAAGAGGAAACACAAAAATCCCTTAAAGAATTGCAAGAAAACACAATCAAACAGGTGAAGGAATTAAACAAAACCATTCAGGATCTAAAAATGGAAATAGAAACAATAAAGAAATCTCAAAGGGAGATTACCCAGGAGATAGAAAACCTAGGAAAGAAATCAGGAGTCATAGATGCAAGCATCACCAACAGAATACAAGAGATAGAAGAGAGAATCTCATGTGCAGAAGATGCCATGGAAAACATTGACACAACTGTCAAAGAAAATGCAAAATGCAAAAAGCTCCTAACCCAAAACATCCAGGAAATCCAGGACACAATGAGAAGACCAAACCTAAGGATAATAGGAATAGATGAGAGTGAAGATTCCCAACTTAAAGGGCCAGTAAATATCTTCAACAAAATTATAGAGGAAAACTTTCCTAACCTAAAGAATGAGATGCCCATGAACATACAAGAAGTCTACAGAACTCCAAATAGAATAGACCAAAAAAGAAATACCTCCTGTCACATAATAATCAAAACATCAAATGCACAAAACAAAGAAAAATACTAAAAGCAGTAAGGGAAAAAGGTCAAGTAACATATAAAGGCAGACCTAGACCTATAAGAATTACACCAGACTTCTCACCAGAGTCTATAAAAGCCAGAAGATCCTGGACTGATATCATACAGACCCTAAGAGAACACAAATGCCAGCCCAGGCTACTATACCCAGCAAAACTCTCAATCACTGTAGATGGAGAGACCAAGATATTCCATGACAAAACCAAATTTACACCCAGCTCTTCAAAGGATAATAGATGGAAAACTCCAATACAAGGAGGAAAACTACAACCTAGAAAAAGCAACAAAGTAATCTTCCAACAAACCCAAAAGAAGATAGCTACACAAACATAATTCCACCTCTAATAACAAAAATAACAGGAAGAAATCATCACTTTTCCTTAATATCTCTTAACATCAATGAACTCAATTTCCCAATAAAAAGACATAGACTAACAGAATGCTTCTTTGGAAAACTCTAAAATAATTGTTGTGCATATGATTGATAGCCATATACCAAAGGTCAATGCCAGCTCTGTGGGGATAATCACTATATTTCAAATACACAGCAGACCAGCAGCAAGTGTTTAAGTGCAAGGAACAATTCTGTTTTTTCCTTGTCATCCAATACATGCAGTCATTGCTTCCTCCAATTCAGAAGCCGTTTTCATCTCAATAATGTGTGGTGGAAGGGCTAGATGGATACCATACGAGAGATAGCCCAAGGCTAGAAAGAACCCCAAGTATGATCAAAATGATCATACCATACCACCACATGAATGCTGTGCTTATCAATTCTCATTCTCATCCACTGTAGTCCATTTCCTCTTCCTCTTCTTCTTGACAAAATCTCATATCATCTAGGCTGGCTTCAAACTTACTATATTGTTGAGGATGCCCATAAACTCCTGACTCTCCTGCTTCTGCTTCACAAGTACTAGCATTGCAGTATAGCTATCACTGAACATTTCCTCCACCTCAAGTCATTACAAGGCCATAGGACATCTTAGTTAGAGCACCAAGACTGTGGCTGTGGTGACTGTTAACATTTAGAAGGAGCTTTCAAATATAGCATTTGGTTTGGTTTGTTGCTCTGGTTCTTTCCCAGGAGGAGTCAATCACTCACCTCTATTAAACAATGTGCTAATCATAAAACTGAAGAATATCGAGGAGATGGCATAACATAACAAAAAGACGAAGACAAGGGTTGGGTCATTGTATTGGAAGATTGGTGCAGTGTCAATCTAGCAAAATAATTAGAAATCCAGTTTAGTTGGGTACGATATGTTATCATAACAAGGAATAAGAAAAGAAATATCCTTAAATATTTTATTGTTTCTGGTGAACACTAGTGACACTCTCACAGAGATGACGAATTAATACATTTGTGTCTTATAGAGTCCAGACTGGCCTTGAACTCTCCATGTAGCTGATGATGACCTTCCTCTGCCTGCAAGGATTACAGGTATGCAGGATTACTCTCTATTTATGCAGAGATGTGTGTATGTCAGGCAAGTATCTTTAAAACCACATCTCTAGCACCAAAGAACTAATTTCTTGAAGAAGGTCCTTCCACCTTTGAATTGGACTGAAGGCAGTGGAGAGAACAAGCCACCTCTGAGATTCTACAACCAAGTCCACAGAGGCCAGCTTCCCATTCCTAGTAACCCTAGAGGTGTTGGGCTGGTCCTACACTCCTGCTTTCCCTCTTAATGCTTAGCCACTGCATACTGGAATCAAAGAGACACTTACCTTGACAAAGAAAACCAGGCACAAAAGTATAATGTTAATAAAATACAAACAGAAGAAGGTGAAGAAATAGGCAGCCCAGAACATCCAATTTCTCAGTCCTATCATGAGCTGGTATTCCTGTGGTAGAATTATCACAAATTAAGTATCATGAAAACATACACACACACACACACACACACAAGTGTCTTAGAATTCTCAAGATATACTGACATGTTAGCTAATTTCATGTTTATGTCCCATATCTCCAAGTTATAGAGGATAAGAGTAAAGGCCAGAATTTCATGTTAATTTCATTAATTGCAAGTGAAACATAACTGTCTATCAATTTTGAATCTGAAGAGTAATTCAACCTTCCACATAAGTATATGCTACACTTTCAAATTTTTCAATGAAAACTGTGTCTACAAGAAAAATAGAGTTACCTTTAATCGGTTTTCCTTTTCCCACACAATGGACCAACTAAGACAAGATGATTCAAGAAGAAGGTACATGCCACTGTTAGAGGGATGCAAATATTAGCGAATAAATAGAAGTAATCATCATAATATTCAGGGTATGGAAATCTCTGAATGGAAAGAATCATGTCATTGAAGAGTGCTGCTGTAGCAGCTCCACCATGGTGTACCATGATGGCCTTGTCTAGGGCGTGTTGCACAGCCAGGAATCCTTCAGTGATATACCCTAAAGGAGAAAATAAAGATCACTAAGTAAAATGACTAACAGCAGCTGAGCTGAACAAAGAAAAAAAGCAAACTCATGTACAGCCATGTATTGTAAAGAAATATTCTGGCAATGAAGGTTATCTCGTAGAATTTTATGACTAAGGCGTGATACAGATACTTTGGTCTGTGTGAACTCTCTGACATGTTCACATGCTGAAACAGGAGATGTCTACCAGTGTCCTTCTGAGACCCTTTGCCCCTGTTTGGTGATGCATGGACTGTGTTTCAATGGAAAAGAGCAAAGTCAATTTTAACCAGGCTCTTCTCTAGGTCTAATATCCTGAAAAGTTCCCCCTCCCCTTTTTCTCCACATAAACACAGAATGAGTCCATCTGCTATGAATAAAGATGGTGTAGCTCTTTCTTTCTCAAATGTTAATGACTGTCTACTTTCTCTTCCTGTTATAGATAGGAGCTTGGAGTAATTTACTACACACAATTGACAAAATCAATTATCTTTGTTTTGTTCCTAACACCTGGGGGGGGGGTTGTTCACAGTGTTGAATTAGTAAGCTACACATTTCCCACAGGTGTGTTTTATTGGAATATATGTATATATAATAAAAAGTATGTATGTGTATATGTATATTATATACACTTTTATTGGTTCTTTGGGTTAGGGAGTTTGGGTTAGTTTTAATAAATGCTTTCATGTTGGAAAAATCAATATGATGGAAAACTACAAAAGCAGTATAGAGGGTTCTTGTATGCCACGCATCTTCAATGGGAGGCTGGATTACTCCATGCCATCCTGCAAAACAGAAATAACACTGTGACATTGGAATTTCATGAGAGGGAAGGGTTAGGTTTTTAAAAGTCTCAAAGGGCTCTTAGAAAGACAATACTGAAAAGACTGAGAAAGACTGCTGTCCACCCTGTGTCTCTCTCCCTTAGCCTCATGGGCTGTGTTATCCCAGCACATTTCTCAGAACAAAGAACTCCACACTGGCACAATGTTATTCAAACTACATAAATTCAATGTGCATTTAACCAGTGTTGTATTTTCTCAAGAACATCTGTTCCGGTTTCCTGTGCAGACTGGGGCACTGCGTGCTCTCCTCTGCTCTGTGGAAACTTTTCATGATTTCTTTTTCTCTTTTTTGTGAAAAATAGATTTTTCCCTTATACAATATGCTGGGGGCCAATACTCCTTTCTGCCTGAGAGCAAATGTCAGTTAAGTAAACAGCCTGAGTTGAGGAATACTTTATTGCCCTCCTGCCAGGGAAAAAATATTAATCAGTTAAGCAAGTCGAGCTGAGAAATGTTTTAATTGTCTTCTTACTTGTGAGAAAATATTTAGATAAGTAATTTGGGCTAGGAATTCTTGTGGGCTTAGAGAACTTTGCAATTACGGGATGACCCTGGACCCTGACTGCTAGATGACCCTCCTGCCTGCCTGCCTTTATAACAGAAACCCGAACAATAAAGTTTAAGCACTTGATCAGACATTCAGACTTGTGCTTCTTCCTTGTGTCTCTTGTCCCATCTTTTGCCTCCCTTCCCTAGGGTTTCTTCGAATCCCTGCGGGCCGGGGCACAATATATCCTGATAACTGTTTCCCCTCCCTCTACTTATCCTAGTTACTTCCCATCTCCCTTCCAATCTAAATCTACCCCCTTCCTGTCATTCACTAAGAAATAGACAGGCTTCTACGGGGTAATAAAAAAAATATATAAGAAGATAAAACAAAAGCTAACACATTGGAATAGAACAAAACACACAGAAATGAAAGAGCCACTTGGACTTGAGTTATTTGCAGATTGATAAGTATGGCTCTGTTTGCATTCTTCTACATGCAGCCATCCGGTTCGACCAGGACCATCTGTTGAAGATGCTTTCTTTCTCTAGTGTGTGTTTCTGTCTTCTCCATTAAAAGCCAGATGTCCATAGGTGTGTGGATTTTATGCCAGGGACTTCAATTTGATTCATCTGATCAACATGGCAGTTTTTGTGCCAATACCATGAGGCTTTTACTACTATAGCTCTGTAGTACGACCTGAAATCAGGAATGATGATAACTCTGGAAATTCTTTTATTATTCAAGATTGTTTTAGCTATCCTTGTTTTTTGTGTTTCAGATAAAAATGAAAATTGTCCTTTTGAAATCTGTGAAGATTCGTGTTGGAATTTTGATGGGGATTGCATTCAATCTGTAGATTGCTTCAGGTAGGTCTATATTAATATTTTAGATCCATAAGAATGGGAAATCTTTCTATAGTCTGATAACTTCTTCAGTTTACTTCTTCAATGTCTTACAGAATTTTTTCATACAAATATTTCACTTGCTTGGTTAGAGATACTTCAAGATGTTTTATTATTTGAGGCTATTGTAAAGGTGCCATTTCTCTGATTTCTTTCTGAGTTCATTTGTTGTTTGTATGTATGAGGACTACTGATTTCTCCGTGTTAATTTTGTACCCGGCTACATCGCTAAAAAAATGTATCAGTTGTAGTAGTTTGCCAGTGGAATGTTTAGGGTCACTTATGTATATTATCATCTGCAAAGAAAGATACTTTTACTTCTGCCTTGCCATTTTTAATCTCTTTTATCTTCTTCAGTTATCTTATTGCTCTAGCCAAGACTTCAAGTACTGTATTAAGTAATGTGAAGAAGAAAACTTTGTCTTGCTGCTATTTTAGTAGAATTGCTTTGAATTTCTCTCTATTTAAATTGATGTTGGCTATGGACTTGCGGTAAACTGTGTCTATTATGTTGATGTATGTCCCTTGTATCCCTAATCTCTCCAAGACTTTGATCAGGAGGGGTGTTGGATTTTGTCAAAGGTATTTTCTACATCTAATGAGATGACCATGTGGTTTTTGTCCTTCAGTCTGTTTATATGGTTTATATTACATTTATTAATTATGTATATTGAATCATTCCTGTATCTCTGGGATAAAGTCTACTTGATCATGGTGGATGATTTTTTAAATGTATTCTTAGGTTCAGTTTTCAAATATTTTATTGAGAAATTTTGCATCTAAGTTCATAAGTGAAACTGACCTGTAATTCTCCTTCCTTGTTGGGTCTTTGTGTAACTTGAGTATCAGGGTAACTATGGCTTCATAAAATGAATTGGGTAATGTTCCTTCTGTTTCTATTTTGTGGAATAATTTGAGGAGTGTTGGCATTCACTGTTCTTTGAAAGTTTGGTAAAATTCTACACTAAAACCATCAGGTTCTGGGCTTTTTTTTTTTTTTTTTTAAGTTGGAAGACTTTTAATGACTGCTTCTACTTTGCTAGGGGGTTATAGGTTTGTTGAAATTGATTTTCTGATCTTTCTTTAATGTTGTTAATGGTGTCTATTGAGAGAATTATTCATTTCTTTTAGATTTCCCAATTTGGTGGTGTACAGGTTTTAAGGTATGACCTCTAATGGTTCTTTAATTTTTCCTCATTGTTTGTTGTTCCTCCATCTTTTTCTTTCTGATTTTGTTAATTTGTATATTCTCCCTCTCCCTTTTAGCTAGTTTGGACAAAGGTTTGTCTATATTGTTGATTTTCTCAAAGAACCAACTCTTTGTTTCACTAATTCTTCGTATTGGTCTCTTTGTTTCTATTTTACTTATTTCAGCCCTGAGTTTGATTATTTCTTGCCGTCTGCTCCTTTGGGGTTTTCTTCTTTTTTCTAGAGCTTCCTGCTGTGCTGTTAAGTTGTTACTATGAGAGCTCGCCAGATTTTTTATGTAGGCACTTATTTCTGTGAACTTGCTCCTTAGAACTATGATCATTGTGTCTCATAAGTTTAGATATGTTTTGTATTCATTTTCATTCAATTCTAGGAAGTCTTTAATTTCTTCATTTCTGTCTTGACCCATTTTTCATTCAGTAATGAGCTGTTCAGTTTCTGGGTGTTTGTTAGCTTTCTATTGTTGAAATTCAACTTTAATCCTTGGGGTCTGATAGGATGTAGGAAGTTATTTCAAATTTTGTGTATTTTGAGTCTTGCTCTTATGTAAGGATATGGTCAACTTTGGAGAAAGTCCCATGAGGTGCAGAGGGGAAGGTATATTCTCTTGTGTTTGGGCGAAATATTCTGTAAATGCCATTAGGTCCATTTGGTTTATAATGTCTGTTAACTCCAGCATTTCTCTGTTCAGTTTTCATCTGGATGGCCTGTCTATTGGTGATTGTGAGTACTGAAGTCTCCCACTATCCGTGTGTGAGGATAAATATGTGATTTAAGCCATAGTAGTGTTTCTTTTACAAACTTGGATATCCTTGTGTTTGGGACATAGATATTAAGAATTAAAATGTCATCCTGTTATCCTTCTCTATTTCTTCTGATTATTTTTGATTTAAAGTTTATTTTGTTAGATATTAAAATGACTATACTAGCTTGCTTCTTTCTATCTATCTATCTACCTATCTATCTATCTTTCTATCTAAAACAATACTAATCAAAGAAAAGGAAGCTATCAGTTTGAGAGTGGGGGGAGGGGTTGGGTGAGCTTACCTGGAAGTAGTGGAGAGGAAAACAGGGAAGGGGAAAGTAATGGAATTTTATTTTAATTTAAAATATATTAAAATAAATTAATCAATTAAATAAACATTTGGTAGCACAGGTCTGAAGAAATATGAATCCATCTACGCTTCAATGCAACAGGCTAATAAGATAAGTAGGTTAAAGTTCTGCTTACCAGGACTGCCTCCGTCATTTTCATTTGGGTTTCTGGGTCCCATAAGATGCAAAGGTGGAAAAAGAAATTTTGTAAACCAGCTGTGCCCTTGAAAAAAATGCTTGACTATTTATGTTCTTCTTAATATTACTAAATCGCAGATAGTATTTTACCTAGGAGAAGCAATAAGAAACAAATTATATATATACACACACATATATGTATATATTATATATACACACACACACACACACACATAGTATATATATATATATATATATATATATATATATACATATGTGTGTGTGTGTGTGTGTGTTATATATTATATATATATATATATATTTATATCTCAAAAATGAAAAAAAGAAAGAAAGAAAAGAAAGACATGGCAAGAATCAGAAACAAAATGATTTTTAAAGTGTATCAGGGATATGAAATTCTGGGAGTGTATTGATGAGTATCTGAGTAGATTCTAGACTTCAGAAAGTGGCAGCAAACCTACCATGTGAGATATTTTGAAGTGTCAACAACAGCTGAATTCTTGCTATGGGTTTATAATAAGCAAGCATCCACAGCAGGAACTCATGAGTGTCATGAATGTATTTTCCCTAGACAGACATTTGACATGCGTACAGAAATAAGATATTCCAAAAGGGAGTATTAACCTATATTCCCTTCATGTTAGCCAACTATTCCTAAAGGAAAATCTCATCCTTTCCTAAAAATGATTGAGGAGAATAGAGAAGGAATGTGTTAAGATACCAATGGGAAAAGTTGCATAATTACTGAAAGAAACAATCACTAATTTTAGAGAACTGAGTAAACTTCAAGCTACATTGTGTTAGGCCTTAAAATTGTCTGAGATAATCCATAATCAAGCAAGCAAGCAAGCAAGCAAACAGAAAAACAAAACACATACTTGTAAGAGTCAGACCAGAGAAATTGGTTAGATTAACAGGGACAGTCAGGTATGAGTGATTAGCTGTATATGAAAGTTTTAATATGAGCGTTTATAGGATTAGTCCACATTCAAGGACAATTGCTCCTCCTTGAGGTGCTCACGTCCTAGTCAAAGGTATATTTACTCATGTTAAGTTTAAAATTGGTGATAGAGGTGTGTTTAGAATACTTATGGAAAGGTGGAAGAGCAGAGAGCTTGTGTGGTTAGGAGACAATATGGAGTTCAAGAAAACTTGTAAACTGCCGACAGCAAGCAGGTAGATGCGCAGGACACGTGAGACTCTGAAATGAAAGCAGAAGATGGGAGGTTTGAAACTGTACCAAATGCATTTCTATACACTGATGAGCCAACATTAGCTCTCAAGAGCCAGTAACTTGGGGTATGTGACATGTGAACACAAAGGTGACCAAACAGAATAGAGGGAAACCAACTATAGGCCCCACTTTACCTCCTCTTGACAGCTAGTTTGTACCTTGAACACAGAATTTTGGCTCCATACATATCTACGTTCCATTCTTGGTTCATTTGCCTCAGTACCAGGGCATTAAATTCAAAGCATTGTCTTTGTCTGTCCTTGGGTGCAGTTATGAGAATCACCCCCAGTATTTGTAGATGTCCTGACTCTGAGTCAATGTGGCTTGGTGAATACATGTGTTCTCAGTAGAATTTAGTTCCTTGAGGAACAGAATCTGTTCTTGACCATGTAATTTCTCAAATCTGTCTCAAAACTCAATTTGAATATTCCTTTATTACTATGCGTCTACCTGTGATCTTCACCTAGTGGAAATGGATGTTCTCAGAGTTTGTGAAGATTCCCTTTTTCATAGCAAGCTTTTGACCTAGGAAACATGTGCTTCCTTCTGCAACATCATCAAGGTATGCACAGCTGGACACAGCAACAAAAGTAATATCCTTAGCTCATTCAGAACCACTGAGGACATAGCATCACAGAGGTGGGTAATAACTTAGAAAACCATCAATTGGTCAGTTATTGCTAAAGTATTACTTTGGTTTTTTTGTTTGTTTGTTTTATAGAGAAAAAATTATATGAACTTAACTTTCAAGTTTAATCAGTTTTATAGTAGTATACTTAAAAAAAATTGACCTTTGGCTATGAGGATGTCCTATAGTGTTTTGTGTCTGTATTTCCCAAGATCCAAGTTTGTGGAGAAGGCCTGGCAGGCAGTGAATACAACTCTTTCCTCATTAGCACAGCAATAGACACCAGAATTAGTTAGTTTTGGACCCAAGTCCATGCCATGGTCAAGATGCAAGTTATTCTCTTCATTATTAAAGGTAACAATGATATGCCTGATTCATTAACTCTCCACAAATTGGAAGTACAGACATGAGGTTTCTCCTTTAAAAATATTTATGTTATTTTTAATTATGTGTATTTGTGTGTTTCTGTGGGTGGATATATGCACACAAGTTCTCAGATCTCCTGAAGCTGGAATTACAGGTAGTTATAAGCTGCCCAATGTGGGTGTCAAGAATTAAACTAAGCTTCTCTGGAAGAGCAATGTATGTTCTTCCTTGAACCACCTCTACAGCTCTGAGCCATGAGATTTCTATGAAGAACTCTCTCACCTTCTTTGGCAAAGATCGCTGCTGTTTGTGAAGTTGTGGTCAAACACAATAGCAGCAAGAATATTTCTAGAGTTGTCAGTTGACCTAGCGTAGTCTTCAAAATCACTTTCTGAAGGAAACCCTATAACTATAGAGAGAGTAAAAGTCTGTAAAAGCAGAGCATATAGCAGTGCCTCAAATTTCCAGTTTGAGAAGAAATTAGGAACAAGAGTGTTATGCCACGATTCTATAATATTCAAATCTGAAGTAAAAGTATGCAGAAATTGGGAAACGAAGCCACTTTATGATTTTACTATTTGAGTTAAGTGTATTTCAGTCATTGAGATTTTTTGGTCAGTGTTAAATTCACTTTGAAATTCAACCTGACTGACCATAGAGTCAAATACCTAAAGGTATAATTTGTATTTTTCTAAGTAAAAAAAAAATTATTTAATATACAGTACATTTGTATATAGTACACTGAATACTCTAAAGATTCAGAATCTTTAGAATTCTGATCCTAGAATCAGAAGTATGGTTGATGTAAACAGAATGTCAAATGACTTAACAGCTGCCATGGTGAAAATTGAGGTCCCATGTAGTTTTATCAATTAGACTGACACGGCTTTTCTTCCAGCAAATCCCTGCTTCCCAGAGACACACAGGAGAAGCTCCACTGTCCTTACTGTTGATGGTACCACTTCCTCACCAGGGAAGCCCTCTCACTCTCAGCGTTCTCACTCTCAAGGCACAGTCTCCTCCACACCTGTCACTTGTGCTCCCAGGCGTCACTGTTTCTGCGTCTCGCCAGCACTATTGGGAATCCAGTTCCTTCAGCTACTTCGTGCCATTCATTTTTGTAAACAAATCCATTTACAACAAATGGTCCATTCTAAAGATTCTAAAGGATTCTCCATCATTTTAGCCTGTTTTTTTTTTTTTCCTATCTAGCAAACATAGGGAACCTTGGTTGGATTCATCCTTTGAAAGACCTGCACTCAAGTGGCTTATGATAAGTGAGCATTGCCTTATGTTTGCATTAAAATGAATCATGGCTGTGCAGGTTGGAAAACAAAGGTACAGCCACACTCTAAGAAGGTAGAGAGGGTGACGTTCTAGATTTAAAAGCTGATCCTGATTCTGATGATCCTCAGGTGGAGGAGTTAGATTGTGTGTTTATTTAAGGAGAGAACAGTACTAGAGGGAAGGCTACAAGAGTTTCTAATGGTATTTGCCTCTGTGAGAAACAGGAGAGGAAGTGGTCTGAGAATGTGAAGGTAAGTGAGGAACTAGAAACTCTTGAAATAATTCTATACAGCCTCTCTAAATAAACATGCTGTGGTCTGGATATGCATTGAGCATGTCTCCCAAAGGCCTATGAGCTTATAGCTCAATTGTCACAACTCAGAGGGGGCAGACCCTTTAAGAGGTGGATCTGGAAAATAGTTAAGTTGTGGGAGGGACTGCTCTGAGGAGTGGCTAAAAAAGCTTTTGTAGGACTCAGGTTAGCTCCTGTGAGTGAGGGTGGTTAGAAAAGAACTGGCTTGGGTCTACTCTATATAGCTTATAGCCTCCTGTCTCTCCATGTGATCCTTATCAAATGTACTTTCATCGCAATGTCATCGACTACATTGTGATATGGCCAAAATGGTCCCCACCAGGTGGGGGCTGAACAGATGGTGACCCCCAATCTTGTTCTCTTATCCTCCAAAACTGTGTGTTAAATAAACTTCTTTTCTTTATACACCACATGCCCCAGGTACTTTCTTTACACAAAATGAACTCAGATAAATCTTCTATGTATTGTGCAATAATGTTTTTAATAACTGACCACTTATTTCAGAATAAAGACATGCTTACCCTGTGACTGTGTGTATGTCCTGTGCATAGCAATACTCCTGATGCTATTCTTGCCCAGACTTTAAAAACTCATTCAGAACCAATGGGGATATAGCATCACAGAGCTGGATAATAACTTAGAAAACCACCAATTGGTCAGCTAATGCTAAAGTATTACTTTGGTTTTTGTTTGTTTGTTTGTTTTATAGAGGAAAAATTATATGAACTTAACTTTCAAGTTTAATCAGTTTTATAGTAGTATACTTAAAAAAAATTGACCTTTGGCTATGAGGATGTCCTATAGTGTTTTGTATAGAAGATAATCGCCCAGTTAAAAAGCTGTTTGTTTGTTTGTTTGTTTGTTTGCTAAAATTGTTGAATAATATGCTTTTATGCAAATCTTAACTAACCTTTCATATGGATGTTTAAATCTTTTTTTCACGTTTTTAACAATATTCTCTACCACCATGCTGTTAGAAGGCACGTAAGCCAGCTCCCAAGGATGTAAACTGGTGGCAGAGACGTGGAAGAAGAGAGGAAGAGTGCTGACACGTAGGTCAAAAAAATACTTAGATTCAATCTTCTGTATACTAAGAAGGCTGCGTGTTGACAAAAGCACAATGCTGAACACAACCATCAGGATTATCTCAGTAAGCAAAGCCCCAAACCTCCGCCACTAAAGGAATTAAAGAACAATAAGAATATGTTAGTTTTTCCAAGAGGTTGTTGATTTAGTGAATGGCTATTTGTATATATTAAGCTGATATGATACTTCATTCATTCAGCTTACATAGGTGACCAATAAGCATAGCTTTACTCTGTGACAGACAAAAATTCAAAGACTGTCATATTTTCTCTCTCTATGTGACATTCTGCTATTACCACCCTCTGTGTAGACTTTATGCTAGGAAGAGAATGACCCAGCCCTGGAACTGAGAAAAGAAAAGTAGTATAAAATAAAAGGCAGCCATTACAACGTGAAAATTACCCTCTGACCCTCACTGAGCTGTTGCAGCAATGCTATGCAGAGTTCAACTTACCTTTAAAATAAAGTTCTTCCACAGAAGAAGCAAAAGTTTTATTGACTCCGGTGAAGCCATTCTTTTGAACAAGAGTTCAACTCTGGAGGAATTAAAATTGTTTTTTAAAGAAAAGAAAATTAAGATTATCTACATCTTCAGATATGCATCTTTCATTTGGAATACCCATTAGAGGTCAGGATATTTGGAAGGGAGAAGTTTCAATAGACAGGAGAGAGAACTCAGTGGTATAAAGATTTAAAGGGGAGCCGGGCGGTGGTGGCGCACGCCTTTAATCCCAGCACTTGGGAGGCAGAGGCAGGCGGATTTCTGAGTTCGAGGCCAGCCTGGGTTTACAGAGTGAGTTCCAGGACAGCCAGGGCTATACAGAGAAACCCTGTCTCGAAAAACCAAAAAAAAAAAAAAAAAAAGATTTAAAGGGGAATGTTGGATTAGGAAGGGTTAAATTTGGGTAGGGCATGAGAGGGCAAAAGATAGGGAGAGATAAATAACCACAAAGAATTTAGGAAAGCAATGTAGGAGCCTACCTACAACTGTAGAAGCATACACACACACACACACACACAAACACACACACACACGAGAGAGAGAGAGAGAGAGAGAGAGAGAGAGAGAAAGAGAGAGAGAGAGAGAGAAAGAGAGAGAGAGAATTAAAATGAAATTATCTCAAAATGGATTTTACAATGTTTCTACTAGATTCCAAAAGCTAGCAAAAATTCCACGGCTAAGAATGGTTTAAAACTTTCAGAGCTATTGGTCAGTGTGATCTTATAGACCTCCCCGTACATTAAAGGCTATTGCCAACTATTGGCACACTCCAGAACTTGATGATAAGACCTTACTGCTAAAGACACTGTATACTTAAGTCAGAGAACATGAAAAAAATATCAAGTTGGTTCTCACCCAGTGGCTTCATTCCTAACTGCCCAGGACAATGTTGCAAGATGCTAGTGGTGCTACCAGATGAGAAAAGTTATCATCAGTCATGCCCAGCTATGAACCTCATGAGCCACCATAATGACTAGCCTGCCAAGATATGCCCACTGGTGCAATCTTGCCCACAAAGGGAGCAACCAATGATTGATTTAAGTCTTTCAGCAGAAGATGAAATCTATACCTATCACAATTATCAGGCCAAGAACCAATGGTTAGTCAGGACCCTCAGGGAGAACCAACTACTTTTCTTCTTCTAAATGGACATAGAATTAATAGATTATTAATCCATCTTCTAATCTTTGTCAGACAAGCATCTGCTTCAGTAAATAGTGATTAACACAGAGACCTAGAAATGATGGAAGTACAGAGAATAGGAGACTGCTGATGCTTAGCCTGAAATGAAACATTTATATCATACACACTACCCCCCAAATGGTGAGGGATCACTGTGGAAGAGGGATGAAGAGTGTAAGAACCAGAGGCAGTGCATAACTCCAAGTAAACAGTATCTTCTGGACACAAGATGGCATCTGCACCTCACAGTGGTTATGGCAACAAGCACAAGACCTGGGAAAACTCAAGCTAGGCCAGATCCCAACATGGAGAGGGGAGGTCACAGCCCCACCCCTATCCAATGAAGCATTGGCAACTGGTACATTCTCAAAGAGGAAGTGTGGCCCCTGTTATATCAACAATGCTCCAGTGAAAGACCACACAGCCAAGAATATATGGACAGCATAAACACTTCAAGAAATCAAAACCAAACAAAAAACAAAGAATAAGACCAAAAACAAAGTCCTTAAAAGAGGACAAAGCTGGGTAAATAGGGAAGGGGAGGGGGAGTAGATATGAGAGGAGTTGGTAGAGAGGAGACTATGATCTGAATGCATTGCTCAAGATTCTCAAAAAAATGAATAAAATCTTTTAAACCAAAAAAAAAAAAAAAAGAAAGAAAGAAAGAAAGAAAAAACCCTATCCAGCAGCATGCGACTTTTAGACAAGTAAACTACTTAGGTTGTGTTAATTTAATTTTCTAATACATCTTTAAAATAGCAATAAGCATTAAAATACAGGAATAGTCATTTATCCCTATATTTTAAATGTATTCAGCATCTGTGGCGATTCTAATATCTAAAAAAGTCACAGAGCAAAGATTAATTAGTTTGTTATTCAAGTTTCCAGATTTGGGAATGTCTATGGCCAATAACAGTGTTAAGGGAAGATTTGTGTTTGTTTATGTCTCTATCAAACTCATATGTTAAAGCCTAACAGCCACGATGATGTTATTTAGAAATGGGGACATTAAGTGAGAATATAAGTGGGACTTAAGCACACATACAAAGCCCCAGAGACGGGCTCTCATCTCATCCCTTCTGTCATGTGAAGATGTATTAGAGACACCCCTGAGCCAAGAAAGGGGTTTCACAAGACACTGATTCTGCTGGCACTCCAATCCCCAAAATCTCACCAAAATTTTCTGCAGTTTATAAGCCACATAGCCTATGGGTTTTGTTATAGCAGTCAGAGTGAACTATGAGGAAATTCTTGAATTTAATGAATATGAATATTATATCTATTATATGTTTATACTAGGTACACATGTATAACTGGGGAGAAAATAAAATCCAGTTCTCATGCCATGGATGGCAGCTCTCATCTCAACAGGAAAAAAAGATAGTTTATTCTGGAGTCATTATAAGTGACCGTGGCCCTGGAACACAGATATGGATTCCCCAAATTTCATGTTCAAGTGTGGAAGCAGTTTCACAGGGTTTTATAGCTCTACAGAACAATGAAAGTCATAAATCGTGCAACTTTAAGATGCATTGGTGGGTACATCAGAGAGGTGGGTCTGACAAGGTGGGGAGGACCATTTTACAAGCCCAAGATGCTACCTGATGGCATCTTAGCTCCTGGATTGTTGGAAACCAGTAAGCTGCTACTATAGTTAATAGCTTCTAAGAGGTTTTTATTTATTATCATGAAGTGTTAGTTTAGATACGAGCATGGCTGTGCCTGAAGCTAAAACTAGCCCAAGATAAAGTAATTAGCTTCTAAACCTACAAAATTCCAGTCAGCCAGGCACAGCTTCTTTTCAGGAATTTTCATTCACCTGGGCAATTATCAACATTCCCCTCCCCCATGTGAAATCAGGTTGTTTAGATCCAAATCCCTACCACTGACAGTGGTGCCTCTACCAGTGACCTTGCACAACTGACAGAAATTTGGGAGAAGGGAGCTCTGAAGGCAAGAGCTCCAGCTTTGGGTCATAAAGGAGAGTCATTAGACTAAAGCTTTATTTAATCTTAAAATGAGGATGAATCTGAAGGAGATGGGCAGTTCCAGGGACTATAATTCCAGAATCAGGCACAGCAATCAAATCAGGGGCCCTGTTAGTATGTGCACACAGACACACACACAGACACACACAGACACACACACACACACACACACACATTCTCTGGAAAAATGATGCTTGAGTAGACTTTATAATATTTCAGAAAATAACAGCAAAAGGAAACATAACCATAATATTACTAGAAAAATCCCTACTACTGTCTTTAAATGTATTGTTATTGTTGTTGTGTGCATGCATCGCATGGCCATAAATAAAAATAAAAGTTAAATAAAATTAAAGATAAATCCCAAGCTAATGGAAATCAAAAGAGTTCAGAAGTAGCTGCGTTAATTAGAACAGATACAAAGCCAGGCTTGGTGACACACACTTGTACTTTTAACTACTCAAGAGGCTGAGACGCGTTCATGGAGCCTGAGCCTGTGTCTTGTACCTTTTCTGACCACGGTGTTAGGAAAGTTTGATAGAAATAACAGGAAGTACTTTTCGAAAATTCACAGTTATATGAAAATTAGCCACCATGCTTCTTGTGAGTAAAAGTATCAAGGAAGACATTTTTTTTCCAGAAAGCAATTACCGATATCTTGAGACAAATGGAAATGAAAAAAGGATATTAAATTTACAAAATGTAGCAAAATAATCACTCTATAAGGAAAGCTTACAGGTTTAAAATTTACATCCCAGACTTTCAGAGAAACAACTTGTCAGTACATCAGGGAACTAGAATAACAAAAATAAAACTAAGTGAGCACCAGGCTGAAGCTAAGGAGCTATTGCAACCAAATCCTACACAGCTCAGACATCCATTACTCTGTGTTCTGGGTAAAGGAAAAAAATGTGGGGCTAATTCCCGCCCCCTTTTAAGACAGGATCTCTTACGTAGATCTGCCTGATCCACAACTCAAGGGGCAATGATGGGGCATCCTGCCTTTTTGCCTTTAACCTCCTGTGACCTTAGATCCGGATCTGTGGTTCTGGCGTTATCTCCATTCCTTAAATAGGAAATGGCAAATGTCGGGAGAGACAGAGAGAAAGGGAGATTGGGCTCCCAGAGTGTCTGAAAGCAGTGTGAGAGCAGGGGCCACACGGGGAAGGACTCACCACTACTGCTCCAATTTAGCAACCTCAAACCACTAGCGCCTTATCCACTGAAGAGCATCAGACTGCCCAGTTCTGGAAGCTCTTCCTGCACACAAGCAAGGCCTTAGCTAACCGTCCTGCAGGGCAGCGCTCTTTCTTCCAAGGTCGTGGCCCCAGATCTCGTGCAACGAATTAAAAGTACAGTCATGGATGGACCAGAGGCACGTGCCGAGTGCGGTGAACCGTTGAGGAGAGTCGGGTGCAAGAGAAAAGACAGAGGCACGTGCTGGGAGAGGAACAGGTGATGGCCTGGGAGTAGGGAGAGCCAACAAAGCAAAAGGATCACAGAGCATATGCCGAAACCATATGCTTCTCCTATCCCCCCAAATGCATCAGTTCAGAGGGAAAGAGCATGTCACGTGGGAGGTCGTGGGGAGCTGCAGGTATGCACTGTAGCTAGGAGATGAGTCAGTACTGGAGCTGCAAGCCCAACCTGGAGCCAGAAAGTCTTGGCACGGGAGCCCAGTCCAGATCCTGTTGTTCCAAACCCTTCTCAGCAACGCCTAGCATTCAGTCCACCATGCACCATTCTTCCTTTCCACACATGGGGATCGTCTGTCCACAACTCCAGCAGTATAGTGTTTCACCCACCCCTCTCTCCTTTCTCCCTGCCCCTTGTCCATCTCTCTGTTTCTCTGTCTCTATGCCGTTCCCTAGTCTGGGATATCTATCCACTCTTCTCAGTTCCTTCCAGGTCTGCACTGACTTAACCGTGAACCCGCGTGCAGGAGCTGCCTGAGCCTTTTGCCCTCAGCTCTTAGACTCCCCACCTGCTTCATCTGGGTTCATCCACTGGCCTGTCAGTCACTCAGTGGACTCCACCTCTATATCATATATCCTGGTGCTGTACAGGTCCATGAATGCCCACTCTTCTTGATTCTACCCCATCCTGATACCCTCTTCCGGTGTAGCTTCATGTTAGAGTCACAGGTTTTGAGTTCTGGCAGGCAGTGCAAGTTCTCTATCCTTGATGTGCGTGATAGGGATGTATTATTGATTTTGACACCAAAAGGAACGGGAATTAATGTGACATTACACCCTGTCAGGAGAGGGCGCTGGAAGAACACCTTAGAAGCTCCTCTCCTCCGTTGTCTTCTGCTTTTCTGCTCCCCCCCCCCCGCCCCGCCTCCCTTTCTTTAAATTGGCTCTGGCCTGGCAACTTGCCAGCAGCAGCTTGGACCGTGTACCTCCCCCGTCTCTCCCACCCCCGCACTTACAGTCCAGGACCATCAGGGCCGCAGCTGTCTGGTTCTCAGCGAGAGGCTGCCAACAACCCAGCCCCAACAGCTGTTTCCATTCTCCAGCTTAGGCTCTCAGGCACTCAGGACCATTGCTGCTTGAAGAATCCCGGCAACTGCTATGGTCCAGAGCTCACGACCTTCCCCACCCTGCAGAGCGGACACCGCTGCCCTTATTCCTTAGATGTTTTCATTCATCACTGGGCGTTCATTAAAATATCGTCATTCCCTGTGCTAATTGTAGTTTGGCATCTTGTCTCTAGGGGACAACAATGACCTGCATACCAGCTGCCTTAATCAAGCCTTTGGGCACCTGTCAATCTTCCAATAACATAAATTAAGTAGCAAAACCTACTTTTCTTAGATCCGAGATGACTCAATGATGTGGTCACGGAGAATGGATAGTAGAAGCCTCCACACACATTTTCTAACCGAGAGAAAACCCCAAGGAAAGCCGCTAAAGCAATGAAACATACATGGCTTCTGGGTGTCATTTTGTTGCCAGTTGGGGAGTCAGGGTCCAGGGTTTACAGGTTCTTAGCCTCTTATCCAAAGAATTAAAAACAAGGACTTACATAGATCTGCAAAAGTAGCAAAATAACCATATGGATGCCCGATTGTGAATAGGCATAAGATGTGACTAGGAGGTTCTCTGTAAAAGTTCACTTAACAGAATTTGCATTGCTGGGCATGCACCCAAAACTAGTTCAGGTCGTAGCAGCCTTAACGCTCTTGTTACAAGGATATGTCAGAATATTCTTGGATAGTAGCCACCTAAATTCGACTTTTGCTGGAGGCAGAAAAATTGATAGTATGGTTCACAGAGAGTAGGGGTGTGAGTGTGTTCCGAGGTTCCACAGAGTGCATTGTGCGCAGACCCCGTGTGTGCACAGTTCATGAAGGCAAAGGAGCAGGCTGCCAATAGTGTAATTACAAGAAGGGGCATAGGCATAACCAAATAGGGTCCCAGGGTACTAACCTGTCTCCTATGCTTGTCTGCTTCAATTTTGTTATTGACAGTATCAACTGAGGATGCAGAAGCTGCCCCATAGCGCAGCAGTGCCTGACAGCTGGGTGATTCTGTGTTGCCCATCCTACTTGCCTGTTTCTCAGACTGTGAGTGCTAGAGAGAGGATTAGCTTCTCATGGTGCTCACCTCTTGCTCTCTCTGCCTAGATTGTAGGAATACATCCCACCTTCTTTCCATCTTAGAGCTGGGTCAGAGTAGGAAAGAAGATGCAGGATTTTTTGTTGTTGCTGTTTCATTTTTAAGACAAAGATTCATGTAGCCAGTCTCATAGCTGCTCTGTAGCTGGGATTGGCCTTAAACTCCTGATCTCCCTGCTTCTATCTCCTTAATGACAGGATTACAGGTATATGTGACTCAAAACACACGATTAAAAAAAGTTTCCTTTCTGTTCTTGGACTTTCATATTTTTAGTGCAAAGACTCTTGACTTGACTTGGGGAAATTACTATTCAACTGACTTTTTAATCTTTGACATTGACTGTGTTTACACAAATATATGTGTCCTGGGAAAGGTGATTTGCCTGGGGCCTTATCCTCCTCCAGTATACAACCAGTTGCTACAATGCAATGATATTGCTCGTCATGTTGTCCCATCTGTACCACCATCCTTTCTGAATGTTTCTATTCTCAGGATACTCCAAAAAAAGATCTTGTCTCTACCCTGGCAAATGCTATTTTTTTCATGTTTCTAGGAGGGAGAACAGGGTATTTCATAAATCTAGCATGTAGATCTGTACATACTAGATACACATACTCATCTAAGTCTATAATGAAAGGGATAAATTTTTATTATGTAAATATATTTACACAAAGTTTTATATATATATATATATACATACACCACACGTCCCTCTCCAAACCAAGTACATTTGAATAAAGACGTCATAATCACCGGTTGTAACTGAATCTCAAGGCACTAGTTTCTCATAATCATTCTCTGTGTCACCTGGCTTGGCAAAGGTCAGGAAGACTTGCTCCAGGGTGATCTGACTGATGGAATAGTCTTCTAAGTTGTAGTCCTCCTTCGCTTTCTCCAGAATGCCGAACACCTTCAACAAACAGCAACAGAAAACATGCAGTCACCACTGAAACGTTCCCTCCAGTTCCCAACCCAGAGGACTCACCGCTTACTCTCCCCAGTGTCCATTGGATTCACAGTGGAGGACAAAAGGCTCCAGGAGGGTGAGAAGGGAAAGTCAGAGAAATAGGTAATTGAGAAACTAAGGGCAGGCAGGTCTCTGTCCCAGTTCTCTTGAGGGACACAGGCTAACAATGGGATTTAGGGACAGAAATAGAAAGCAATTAAATTCTAACATATTTGAAAAGTAATATGAATGAGCTAGTGCATCCACAATGCCAGACATGATTCCACTGCCTGGGTCCCCAGGACATCATTAGTGTGCTCCTAGCATTAGTGCATAGAAGTACATGGTTTCAGCCATCACCTTTCCCCAGCTGTTGTCCTTGCTGGGAATGTAGTAATTAAGGACCCCTTGATTCTCTTGCTTTAAGTCACTACCTAAGACAAGAAAATAGACAGATTTCATTTAAAATTGCCTCAAAAATAATGTTACATCTGCATCCTATTATATACAGGGGAGAAACTAACGGGTCAATACATAAGTGGGTAGGACCGAGCACTTAAGAACATGAGCCTTATGGGAATGCTCTCATTCAAGCCGCCATATACAGTGTGGCTAATGTGTTTACAAGATTTATTACTGATGAAATCATATTATTATATGGAGTACATCACAGTGACCAAGTATACAAGTTTTCAACTTGCATGTCTAATGTTAGAGATTAATCTTCCTAAAAACTAACTTTAGGAGCCTTTATTGCTAAGTCAGAGCTGAGAATGTGGTCTGGGGAAACTCATTCTGGGTCGTTCATTTTCCTACGCTGGCTTTGGAGGAAAGCAGGAAAGACATCACCTCACTGTTCTTGTGATTATCCCATCTCCCTGCCATGGGGAAGGTTGCAGCAAACAGGCCACCAAAGTTTGGCCATTTGTTAGCTTGCTTTACAATTGTGAAAGAATTCACTAGTACAACCAGAAGGCAAACAGTGGTATCCATTATGAATTTTGAACACATACTTGAGTATACTTGATTTGTAGATTAAGTTGACTTGGATTTAAAAATGGAAAGTAACTAATATATAGTTAAAATGTTAGATTTCCTTTAATATTAGCCCCAAAGAATGCATTGTTACACAAATCTTTTTACTATGTACTATTTTAAACATAGAACTTAATTATTTAAAGTTACTACACAAGAAACCTCCCACTCAGGTTAAAAAAAAAAAAAACAGATACACCCCCAACCACCACCCCCCCCACTTTCCAGCCTCTGGCCCCAATGAAAGGTCCCCAAGTGCCTTCAATGTAATTGAATACAACTGCTCATTATATATTATCTTCTTTCCTTTTTATTCTTAATATTTTTATTTTGCTCCGGATCTTAGTCTCATACTTGGTAGACAAGTCCTCTACCAGTCATCTATATAGTCCGACTGGAAAAAATTTCTAATCCTTCTTTTATGACATTTTAGAACATTATGTTTCTATGGTTCATTCATGTTGTTACGTATCATTACAGTTAATTCCTTTTCTGCACCCCAGTAATCTAGCATGTTAGTATCCCATACTTTATTTTTATTTGACTGATAATTCTTTCTAGTTCTTTCTTCTATCAGAATGTCCTGAATGGTTGTTTTGTTTTGTTTTAAACCTAGCTCTTAGCATAGGTGATTCACAATATTTACAGTCTGTTTCTAGAAGTGGAATTTCTGAGCCATTACTCTTTTCAGCTTGAAGATATAGAGAATTACAAAGGATGCCACTCTCTTTCACAATGAGACTCTTCCTTGAACTTATTTGTTCTGTGATTGGGAAAACACTGGACACATGACTAATTCGGTATCTGTGGAGACAGGGGCCCACAGGGGAAGATGACAAGAGGATTTACTTACACAGGAAGACACTGGAAACTGGTTAAAAACAACAAACGCTCAAATAAAAACATTAACAAACTCCCAAGTGCCAAATATTGGGCTAGCATGAGACAGAATATGAGGCCATTGCTTTTCTTTTATATTGGTTACATTCTCCATTTAAAATCACTTATCATCTTACATTACTAAAACCCTCATCAACGATGTGCTCTTTGACCAGACAGACACCATTCATTTTACCCAGTAGTTTTCAACCTTCCTAATGCTATGGCCCTTTAAAACAGTTCCTCATGTTGTAATGGCCCTCAACCATAAAATTATTTTCATTGCCACTTCATAACTGTAATCTTGCTTCTGTTATGAATTGGAATATAACTATCTGATCTCTGATGTTCTGAGGTGACACCAATGAAAGACTCACTCAACCCACAAGGGGGGGTCATGACCCACAGGTTGAGATCCACTGATTTAGCCTTTTGTGTTGTAGTGTTGAGGGAGATTCTCAGGCCCAGGTTTGTCTAGAACTTTCAATCCTCTTGCCTCAGTCTCCTCAGTACTGTTGTTCAATTACAGATGTACCACCAAATAAACCCAGCCTAATACTCCCTGGTAGTTCTTATGTAGAAGCTTCTTCAACAATATTCCGAAGAGATCTGAAAATTTTCATTTACATATTCTTCTGAAAAGACTTATGGGAACAATAATGCTTGGATGTTTCTATATTGATGTGTGTGTGTGTGTGTGTGTGTGTGTGTGTGTGTGTGTTAAATATTTTGCCTGCATTGTTCTTCACTAACTTTCTTAAATATGTTACATCTTAAAACATTCTTTTCAGAGGCTGAGAGATGACTCAGTTGGTAAAATATCAGCATTAGCATGAGGATCTAGGCTTCAACCCCAGAATCCACATAAAAAATATCTGGGTATGGTGGCATGCACTTTTATTTTTTTTTACTGGGAAGGTAGAAACAGGTGGATCTTTGGGACTTGCTGACTAGCCAGCCTAGTCTACTTGGTGAGGTCTAGACCAGTCAAAGACTATGACTCAACAGCAACATTCCGTACCATAGATGGGGAGGTGGCTCAGTCAGGAGCGTGTGCTGCAGAAGCATGAGGACCTGAGTTCAGATCCCCAGAATCCACATCAAATCTGGGAGGAGCAGCATTTGCTGTAACCCCAGTGCTGATAAGGCAGAGACAAGTGACTGCCCAGAGTCAGTCTTGCCAAATTGGGAAGCTTCAGAGTCAGTGAAAGACACTGCCTCAAAAATAAACAATGCGAGTGAGGAAAACACACCCATTGACCTCTGTCCTCAGCAAGCATACGCACACATATACTTGCATGTATAGGTAGGTGCACATACCCACAGGAACAGAAATATACATTACACACATATGCATGTGTATGTAGATAGGATGGGTGGCTCCTGAAAAATGATATCTGAGGTTTTCTTTTGGCTTCCACATGCATGTGAACACACAGAGAGAGGGGAGGGAGGAGAGAGAGTGAGAAGGAAGAGGAGAGGGAGAGAGAGGGAGAAAGACATTCATCCTAATTTTCTTCTGCTTGTAACTGACTTGGTTTTTTGGTCCACAGAGCCAGCTATGCCTCTGTACACTGTTATTAAGGGCAGTGGTTACATTAGAGTATGTCTTGTTTCTGGTGATGGATGGTCAGTTTTTTCAGGTATCTGGTTGATCTTTTATAGTGGGTTTGCCTTCTTTGTCTTCAGGAAAATGACCAACGGTTTCAGTGTTGCTTCTCTTCTGCTGACTGCACCCTCCTTTGTGGATGGCTTCCAATGGGCCCTCCTTTCCTTTCTTTACTTTCTCACAAATGCATTTGTGCATTTGTTTGTTTTTTCCCTTTCGTTCTCTTCTGCAACTTCTATTTTCTTTACACATTGCCTGTTGTTTGTTCTTTAGTTGTGTATTTATGAAAATTGGCTGAGAAAATTCTCTCCAATGCCATTGGCCATCCTTCTATTGTTTAAAACAGCCAGCCAACTTCTCAGTTGTCCTTTCATATTTATCCCATTAGCGACTTGTCAGGCTCACATTTTTTTTTTTTATAGCATCGTAAGTGCTCCAGTCATGTTAGTATTTCTGCTTTTCACTAGCAGTGTTTTCCCGTAGAGATCAACCACAATCTCTCCAGCTCTTCGTGCTTATGGAAGATGAATTGCCTTGTAGTTTAGGAATGTAAGAAATGGAGTAGGATAAAATCATGTTCATAGCTCCACAGCTGAGTGTCTTCTGGATCTATTAAATAAGACACTAGCAAGGTAGCTCTGCCATATGCTCTTCTGAGTCTCCTTTCACTCCAAGCCTTGCTAAGGGATGCTTTCCTCCAGAGTAGAGCTGGACTTGCTTCTGCCTGGATTCAGAGGATGCTGCTGAGCACTGAGTTGGCTCACTATGAAGGTCCTGCCTTTATGTGTTCCTTTCAGCATGCTCTCCCCAGAGACAGCCCAGGGCATCACCTCAGATCCTAGAGCTGACACTGGTCAGCTTATATTTTCAATGATTTATATTTTAATTATGACTTACATTCTTGTTTTGTTTCTTTTATATTTTCTTCCCTTTTTATTAATTTCTTTTAATCTTTAGGGCTAAGAAGGAATATTATACTTTCATTTTTGAGCCTATAGTACATTAAAAACATTAGTTCTTGTTTAACAAGATTCTAGTTTAATTTTTATTGGCAATGCTCTTCAGAGATAAAATCTATATTGGAGAAACAGAATCATCTTATTAGTGACTTTTTTATAAATAAAATGAAATATGGGCATTTAAATTTCCTTCAGATTATATAAAATGTATCTGTTAAACATCTCTGCTTTCTTATAGGAACCTGTTCTTTTAGAATTGCTTATACTCACTGCCCTTTGGCTAGTAATGTTTTGTTTTTCTTTTTAAGGGTTAATATTTATGCACGCATGCATGCAATATCATCTCTCTTCTTTGCTGTCATATACAATAGCTATTTGTTCAAGAATAATATAGGGAATGACTGGGCAACGACACCTTACACTTTGGACCTTTTCAACCCCACATTCCAGAAGGTGCATCTGTCCACATTCTTAACAAGGAATTGTATTTAGTGTTCCTCCTTCAAGTATAGTGAATGAGCAGAGCAGGTTAACAATAAATAAATTTCTTGGATCACAAGGCACCGTGCAAAATGGATGCATAGTTGCATATTTAACCTTTTGGGCATACAGACTGGCATTTCCATACCACATTGCTGTCACCATGACCAATGCTTAGGTGATGATTTTCCCCACATTTATTCTCCACATCTGCTCTATTTTTCATTTACATGGTGATCATAATTTCTCCTGTGTAGTCAGTCATGTTACTTTACATGACTTAGACTATAAAATTCCAAATCCTTAGCTTAACTCACAAGAACAATTTCTGTTATGTTTTGCTCAGCCTGATAAGGCAGAAATGAAGATAGGATCCCACAGATATTAAAAGTCCTTGTTAGGACTGTGCTCTTAAGTTTGGAAGAGTGTGGAGAGAAAAATAAGATCAGCCAGTTTAGACGGTGCACTGTAAATGGGGCCAGCAGTTTAGACGGTGCACTGTAAATGGGGCCAGCAGTTTAGACTGTGCACTGTAAATGGGGCCAGCAGTTTAGACTGTGCACTGTAAATGGGGCCAGCAGACAGGTGCTTACTGAACTTAACACTCAGGAACAGGACTCTTTTTCTTTAATATTTTTTATCAAATGAATACTTTATTAGACTCATAATCATTATAAATTTCTTGACATCATTGAGTTATCAGATTTTTAAAGACCAACCAACATCAACAACAGAATTCTTGAGAAACTACACTCATTTGCATTTCCAAACCATATCCTGGCTGAGATGGCAAAAGGTCAGAGTTACAATTTTTCATACAAGACAAAAACTCTTAATGTTTTTCATAGATTATGTTATGGACTGAATTTTTATTGCATACATTGAAGTTCTAATTTCCTAGGAGACTTTGGAGATAGGACTTTTACTGAGGTATTTGAATTTAAATGGGGCTGTATGCGTGACTTCCTTAGTCCACTGTGACTGATGTCCTTTTAAGAAAAAAAAAAAAGTAGATGCCAGGGCACTAGGGACTGCACCCTCCTTTGGCTGGCTTCCAATGGGCCCCCTTTCCTTTCTTTACTTTCTCACAAATGCATTTGTGCATTTGTTTGTTTTTTCCCCTTTCGTTCTCTTCTGCAACTTCTATTTTCTTTGCACATTGCCTGTTGTTTTTGTTCTTTAGTTGTATATTTATGAAATTGGCTGAGAAAATTCTCTCCAATGCCATTGGCCATCCTTCTATTGTTTAGCCAGCCAACTTCTCAGTTGTCCTTTCATATTTATCCCATTAGCGACTTGTCAGGCTCACATTTTTTTTTTATAGCATCGTAAGTGCTCCAGTCATGTTAGTATTTCTGCTTTTCACTAGCAGTGTTTTTCCCGTAGAGATCAACCACAATCTTTCTAGCTCTTTGTGCTTATGGAAGATGAATTGCCTTGTAGTTTAGGAATGTAAGAAATGGAGTAGGATAAAATCATGTTCATAGCTCCACAGCTGAGTGTCTTCTGGATCTATTAAATAAGACACTAGCAAGGTAGCTCTGCCATATGCTCTTCTGAGTCTCCTTTCACTCCAAGCCTTGCTAAGGGATGCTTTCCTCCAGAGTAGAGCTGGACTTGCTTCTGCCTGGATTCAGAGGATGCTGCTGAGCACTGAGTTGGCTCACTATGAAGGTCCTGCCTTTATGTGTTCCTTTCAGCATGCTCTCCCCAGAGACAGCCCAGGGCATCACCTCAGATCCTAGAGCTGACACTGGTCAGCTTATATTTTCAATGATTTATATTTTAATTATGACTTACATTCTTGTTTTGTTTCTTTTATATTTCTTCCCTTTTTATTAATTTCTTTTACTCTTTAGGGCTAAGAAGGAATATTATACTTTCATTTTTGAGCCTATAGTACATTAAAAACATTAGTTCTTAATTTTTATTAGCAATGCTCTTCAGAGATAAAATCTATATTGGAGAAACAGAATCATCTTATTAGTGACTTTTTATAAATAAAATGAAATATGGGCATTTAAATTTCCTTCAGATTATATAAAATGTATCTGTTAAATATCTCTGCTTTCTTATAGGAACCTGTTCTTTTAGAATTGCTTATACTCACTGCCCTTTGGCTAGTAATGTTTTGTTTTTCTTTTTAAGGGTTAATATTTATGCACGCATGCATGCAATGTCATCTCTCTTCTTTGCTGTCATATACAATAGCTATTTGTTCAAGAATAATATAGGGAATGACTGGGCAACGACACCTTACACTTTGGACCTTTTTCAACCCCACATTCCAGAAGGTGTATCTGTCCACATTCTTAACAAGGAATTGTATTTAGTGTTCCTCCTTCAAGTATAGTGAATGAGCAGAGCAGGTTAACAATAAATAAATGTCTTGGATCACAAGGCACCATGCAAAATGGATGCATAGTTGCATATTTAACCTTTTGGGCATACAGACTGGCATTTCCATACCACATTGCTGTCACCATGACCAATGCTTAGGTGATGATTTTCCCCACATTTATTCTCCACATCTGCTCTATTTTTCGTTTACATGGTGATCACAATTTCTCCTGTCATGTTACTTTACATGACTTAGACTATAAAATTCCAAATCCTTAGCTTAACTCACAAGAACAATTTCTGTTATGTTTTGCTCAGCCTAATAAGGCAGAAATGAAGATAGGATCTCACAGATATTAAAAGTCCTTGCTAGGACTGTGCTCTTAAGTTTGGAAGAGTGTGGAGAGAAAAATAAGATCAGCCAGTTTTAGACTGTGCACTGTAAATGGGGCCAGCAGTTTAGACTGTGCACTGTAAATGGGGCCAGCAGACAGGTGCTTACTGAACTTAACACTCAGGAACAGGACTCTTTTTCTTTAATATTTTTTTTATCAAATGAATACTTTATTAGACTCATAATCATTATAAATTTCTTGACATCATTGAGTTATCAGATTTTTAAAGACCAACCAACATCAACAACAGAATTCTTGAGAAACTACACTCATTTGCATTTCCAAACCATATCCTGGCTGAGATGGCAAAAGGTCAGAGTTACAATTTTTCATACAAGACAAAAACAATGTTTTTCATAGATTTATGTTATGGACTGAATTTTTATTGCATACATTGAAGTTCTAATTTCCTAGGAGACGTTGGAGATAGGACCTTTACTGAGGTATTTGAGTTTAAATGGGGCTGTAGGTGTGACTTCCTTAGTCCACTGTGACTGATGTCCTTTTAAGAAAAAAAAAAAAAAAAGTAGATGCCAGGGCACTAGGGAAATGCTCATATACAGAGGACAACCCATGGGAATGAGGTAGAAATGATGGTGTCTGCAATGCAGGCCAAGGAGAGAGGACTCAGAAGAAACCAGCCCTGCTGGCAGCTTGATCTTGGCCCTCTCTCATCCAAAACTGTGAGAAAAGAAATACTGTGTAAGCCACCCATTCTGCAGTGTTTTGCCATGGGAGTCAGTTCTAGCAGGTTGATACAGATTTTCATTTTAAAACGTGGAATTTTGCTAAAATAAAAAAATACAAACACTGAGCTCTTCAAACTTTAAATTCTATGACTTCAGATAGTAAGTCATATGCCAGCTTATGGATAACTATCTGACTCATTGACACAAGATATTGACAAATATTTGCCATTTTCTTGAAAGTTTTGCATAAACAACACAGTTACTGACACAACCATTTCCTCAAAGAACTCATTATCGATGTCAGACCTACCAAAAACCCATGGGAAACTACTGTGAGGCACACAGCATGCAGTCGGAGAGACCACAGCCTTCTCGCTTGCAAGGTTAATCCGACCATACTTACCTGGGAAAACCTTGGCAATAAAAGTTTTTAAATCCCGTACCAGGTTGTCATCAGTTCCAAATTTGAACTTGATGGTCATGGTGTAAATATTGCCAAATTTGTTCTTGAGATGCTGAGGGCTACCCAGGCACACCAGCTTTCCCTGCACCATGATGGCTAGCCTGGTACAGAGAGCTTCACACTCCTCCATGCTAGAAAAACAAAAAAGCAGAATGACAGAATAACATAAGGCAAAATTATCTCCATTGGAGCATATCTATATACCCAGTATTTTGTGATCCCCTTTGAAGAGATAGTTCATTTGTTTATTATCGAGGCCATAGGGAATGAAACTTTATTAAAATCAAAACAGTAGAGGACCAAATCTTCAAATGGAACAGGTCATACACACCCTTACTTATATAGTCAAGCATTCTTTAGAATTCCATCCGTAAGAATCTCACACACTCAAGTAAAATTTCTATACATTATTTCCGGCGCAGGTATTTCCTTCTCACAGTTATAATTCCTCCCAACCTCCAGCCCCCACCCCATGAGCCACACCTGTGAGCCACACCTGTGAGAGGTTATGATGACGACCTTGCCACTCTCTCTCGTCTTTATAACTGTGTTCCAGAGCATGCGCCGGGCTAGTGGGTCCATACCAGTGGATGGCTCGTCTAGGAAGACAACTGAAGAGTTTCCCATTATGGCAATCGCAGTGCTCAGCCTACGTTTGTTTCCTCCACTTCAGAGTCGAGAGAGAGAAGAGGAGAATATAGCTTTACATTGCAGTAATTTAACAGGTAACACATCTAAATATTACTCAGATTTTTATTTACAGGAAAAAAAAGTTGCCAAGATTTCAAAAGGGCTGAGTATCTGAAAACAGTTGCTAAAAAACATTAGAAAGTGCTAATTTTATGTGATTGCACCAAGACACAAGATTCAAATCTCATAGTAGACAGCAATTCACTTTCATTTGGAATGGAAAAGATGACTTTTGGTTTATCTAACTTATTTTTAGCCATACTCCCAGTTAAATTTAGATTCTTATTCTTGTAGTTCCTTGAGATTCCCTGACTTACAAACTACATGCTGACTGGCCAGGACAATATAAAGAATCTCGTCTTTGTCCTTTATGCAGAGACAAAGAACCATAGCAAAACAGGAAGAGAAATACACATTTTTTTCTAGCTCATTGACCAAAATTCAAATTGAATCAGATTTGAGAGTCTGTCTCAGCAAAGAGAAGGTGTGATGCTCCTAGGGTCTGCTTCATTGCAGAAGAATATTTGAGTGCTTCAGGCATTGCCTGTTTGTTATGGAGCCTGGGTTAAACTCTTGGCAATTCATTCCAAACAGGGAAGGTGTCAGACTACTTCCTGGGAGCACCAGCATGTGATCTCACCTCAAAGTGTAAATAAACTTCTCAGCCTGTGGTTTCAGATACAGCATTTTCAACAAGTTGTCCACATAGGGTTTAATATTTTTCTCTGGAATCCCCCATACCCTGGCATACATTGTCAGTATCTCCCTAGAGGTCATATAATCCAGCAAGGCATCAAACTGTGGACAATAGCCAATTTTTGACCTTACCTAAAATAAGAGAACATTAAGAGAGATAAGACAACTCCGTGAGCATCACACAGTAAACATGGATAATATAAAAACATTAAAGTTCTCTGGCCTATGCCCCTGGGACAAACTGATCCATCACAGAGTTCTAGCAAAAATTTGGTCTCCAACAATGGGTCACAGACTCACTATAGTTAGGGGTGGCTGCATGGATTAGAACTCATGAAGAACTTCATACCTGAAGGTGAATATGCCCAGGATAACTTTTACAAGATGAAAATAGAGTGGTCCAAGTATTTGCAGATGAATATTTGTGTGGAGGAGGCTACTCTAGCATTGCTGCACCTGTCTTGATATAAGTCCAATAAGCAGTGTGACATCTACCATCAACAAATAGATGAATGTTTTTGAAACTGGAAACTTTTTCCTTCAGCCTTCAGTTATTCTGTTGCAAGGAACACCAGGATATCAAGAGCCTGCTACAGAGGTAAGAGGCTGATTAACAGTCTCTATGTTAGGCTTAGTGAAATCCTGACTTCTTAGTTGTGATAAGTGGTTGAGAGAAGTCTTTAACCTTTCTTTTATGTGTGATATGGCTTTTTGAGCATTTTCTATGATACAAGTAAGTGTAGTTGGGATCCTAGCTCTTATTTTAGATACATTAGTCACAAACTAATATACTACGTGCTACAGGAAATAGATTACCCAAAGACAAAACACCCACTATGCAATTAAAAAGTCAACAGGAAAATGATATCTATGTAAGACAAGACATTTTACAGCCATAATGAAACAAAATGAAAAACCAAAAGTGTTAGTGTATTTTTAGAAAATTATGACTTTAGGAATGGCTAAATGAAGCCCAGATGTGGCATGGTTGAACAAGGGCTAACAGCTGACTATGGTTAGACATGCCAGTAGAGTGTGCTGAAGAGGCAGAGGCAGGAGGATCAAGCAGGAAAATTGGTGATTAAATAAGGTAACAGCAGGTTCATAAACATGAGTAGAGAGCACAGCACCTGTCTTCAGATCTAGGTTTATAAAAAAACACACACACAAACAAAGCAGGACTTGTGTGGTGGCACACCTTTTAATCCCTAGAATTTGGGGGGCAGAAGGAGGCAGATCTATAAGTTCAGAACTAGTTTGGTCTACATAGTGAGCTCCAGGCTAGCCAGGGCTACATAGTAAGAACCTATCTCAAAAAAACAAAACAATAAACAGTATTCATAAAAACATTTTGAAATCTTTCAAAACATGGATGAGTGGGAAAGGAAATTAACACATCAAAAATTCTAGGAGATCAAGAATACTGAAAAATAATAGTGATATCAAAGCCAAGTTCTCTTATTTAAAGATCTGGGAAATAGAAATTTTAGAATGGATACACATTATAAAAAAAGCTAAAGTATTTGAAGAAAGTAGGAATAAAATAGTAGACTCTTTCAGTGTCAATCAGGGATTCCAAATTGTATGGCTACGAAGGATGAGCTTGCACTGTACCTGTCTCTGACAGTGTATGGAGGTGTTAACAAGGACTAGGTTAGGTTTAGTCACATCCTGACTCATCCTGGAAACATCTCAGCAGGAGGAAGCCAACCCATCACTGCCCCTGGGCACTGAGCCAACCCTACACATGGTCTCACATTTGCTTTCATGTTCTCTAACAAGTCTCAAAAAATCCTGAAACATAAACTTTAAAATGTTCTGAAATTTAAAAAATATACATATGCTATCTTTCTAGTAAACTGAAGTTTCCTGTCTGTTCAAGGCCTTGAATTACTCCAGAATATTATGTTTTCAAAGACAATGGAACATAAATTCATAAAAGAATATTTTAGTATACAAATTAATAAGCAATCGCAAATGGCACACAACACCGTATATATCTAATATTGAAATTACCATATCCAGATGGCAAAACGTTGATCATTA
Source organism: Mastomys natalensis (assembly GCA_021653895.1). Classification (NCBI taxonomy): domain Eukaryota; kingdom Metazoa; phylum Chordata; class Mammalia; order Rodentia; family Muridae; genus Mastomys; species Mastomys natalensis. The sequence goes on along the minus strand of JAJTUV010000427.1, from coordinate 321,284 downwards.
AGACATAAAAAGCTGCCATAAATGTTTACCACCACTTTACCTTCAAAAATTTCCAACATAAAGAGAACTTAAAATAACAACATAAGGAACACTCTTAAGAACTGCAATGGCAGGAGCCAAAGAGGCTTTGTTTCAGCAGCAGAAAGCACACATCCCTCACTGGCTTACACAAGAACCAAACAGAACATGCCACAATTAAGACAACTGTGGAGACTGAGTTTAATACAGGTTAGCTACAGCTGAAGAAGCATTACGAATCAGAAGAGAACTCATCTGTAGTTGTAGCTATTTATACAGTCTTGTTAACAGGTAATGTATTGAGCACAATAACACACTTTAAGCACTCTGCAAATTTCTTGGTTCATATTAATTTTTCAATAAATGTCAATCAAGTACAGCTGCATAATAATGAAAGAGAATCAGGAAATAACTTCGATGGAGTAGTTTTATAACAAGTTACATTATAATTACAGAGCTAGGTCATAGATCTAAGATAATGCCTTAGTTAGTGTTTCCTTTGCTAGAAAGATACTACACCATGACCAAGCCAACATTTAATTGGGGTTGGCTTACAGGTTCAGTGTCGGGGAGCCAAGCTCAGGAGGCTACCTGCTGTTCTGGGAAACCCTTAGGAAATTGCCTGCTGTTTTGGGAGGCCTAGTCAGTACCAGGTTGGGAAAGGAGGTTCTCAGGTCTCAGGTCTCAGGAATTTAAGGAATGTCTGGCATTGGGATAGCCCTAAATAAGGACCCTCACCCCCTTCCTTGTTCCCCCTCCTCCCTTGCCTAAGAATATATATTGTAAACCGCTTCCACATTAAAGTGAGGCCTTGACAAGCTCCGTGCTTGGCCTCTGTTCTCTCTCTTGGCCCTTGTCCCCTCTTTCAGGTGAAGGTCCACCTCGATACCCCATGAATAACCAAGACCCACAGGCCGGGTCAGTTCAGAGGTTCAGTTCATTATCATCAAGGTGGGAAGCATGGCAGCATCCAGGCAGGCATGGTGCTGGAGGAGCCTAAGTTCTATAACTTGATCCAAAGGCAGACAGGAGAAAAACTGGTTCCCACATGACTAGGAGGAGGATCTTAAAGCCCATTCCCACAATGACACACTTCCTCCAACAAGGCCATACCTCCTAATAGTGCCACTTCCTGGGACAAGTATATACAAACCACCACTGATTGCCATGGATTATTTAAATTATCCTATTAAAAGTACATTCTTCAACAAAACAAAACAATTTCTTTCTTCAGGGACTTGAATTTCTTCATACAGATCTTTCACTTGCTTGGTTAGAACTACACCAACATATTTTATATTACTTGTGGCTATTGTGAAGGGTGTTGTTTCCCTAATCTCTTTCTCAGACCATTTATCATTTATATAAAGGAGAGCTACTGATTTCTTTGAGTTAAATTTATATCCAGCCACTTTGCTGAAATTGTTTATCAGCTGTTAGAGTTCTCTGGTGGCATTTGGGGGGGTCACTTATGTATACTATCATAGCATTCACAAATAGTGAACTACGACTTCTTCTTTCTAAAAATTATTGTCTTGAGTGATGTAACCCAGACCCAAAGGGACATGTAAGGTATGTACTCACTGATAAGTGGATATCAGCCAAAAAGATACCCATGATACACCCCACAGACCCTAAGAAATTTAACAAGAAGGAAGGCTCAAGTGAGGATGTTTAAATCCCACTTAGAAGTGGGAACAAAACAATCATGGGGAGGCCGAGGGAAGGAGAAACCTGGGTAGGAGAAGGAAGGGTGGGAAAGGACAGGATCGGGCATGGGGTAGACAGTAGAGAGGCCCATAGGGCCAGGGGAATGAATGGAAATATGCAGCTGCCATGGATGGGAGTGTGGGGAAACTCTAGAAAGTCCCAGAGACCTGGGATGAGAGCGGCTCCAAGGACTCATTGTGGGTGGCCTTAGCCAAAATGCTCAACAGTGGGGATATGGAACCTGAAGAGACCACCTTCAGTAGTCAGACAGGATGCCCCATTGGAGGGATGGGGACACCAACCCATTTACAAAACTTTTGACCCAAATTGCCCTCTAAAAGAAATGCAGGGACAAAAATGGAGCAGAGACTGAACAAATGGCCAACTAGTGACTGGTCCAACTTGCATTCCATCCCATGGGCAGGCACCAATCCCTGACATTATTACTGATTCTATGCTGTGCTTACAGACAGGAGCTTGGCATGGCTGTCCTCTGAGAAGTCCTCCAGCAGCTGACTGAGACAAATACAAATACTTACAGCCAAGCATTGGACTAAGGACCCATATGGAAGAGTTAGGGGAAGGACTGAAGGAACTGAAGAGGGTCAAAACCCCATAGGAAGACCAACAGTATCAACTAACCTGGACCCCTGGGAGTTTCTAGAGACTGAGTCCACCAACCAAAGAGCATACACAAGCAGGTCCAAGGCCCCCAGCACATATGCAGCAGAGAATTGCCTTGTCTGGCCTCAGTGGAAGAGTATGTACCTAATCCTGTAGTGACTTGATGCCCCAGGATTGGGGGATACCCAGAAGGGGCAACCTCTCTGAGGCAAAGGGCAGGAGGGATGGGAGAACAACTCTGCAAGGGGGGAGTGGGAGAGGAGCAACATTTGGGATATAAATAAATTAAATAATTAATAAAAAATATTTTAACAAATCCTAAAATCAGGAACAAGGCAAAGACATTATTCTCTTCAATTATATTCAACATGGTGGTTGAAGTTGTAAATTCACCAATCAGCTTTTCAATTGGTCTTTCTTCTTTCAGGTAGAACTGTTAATAGCTGTAGAGTGTTAGATCAGGCATTTCCTTCAGGATTTTAGTCTCTGGTTACATAATTTCTATGTTCAAACATTGGTTACATAACTTCTATGTTCAAACATTTTAATGACAGGATGCTCTGTGTGTAGTGTTTCCTGTTTCCTTTCTCCTGCAGGCTGTTCAAGGGGGTTTTCTCTGCCCGTTACACCAAGGACCTGGTTGAGTCCCAGGGAAAAAAATTCGCAGTGCAAGAATACAACCCAGATGAAGGGCTTCCCATTGGAGTTTTGTTTGTTTGCTTGCTTGCCCGTGTGTGTGTGTGTGTGTGTGTGTGTGTGTGTGTGTGTGTACATGCACACTTGCATGCATATGAGTATGAGAATTCATACAGAGGTCAAAGGACAACTTCTACCTTGTTTGAGGTTGGTTCTCTTGATATTCACCACCATGTGTGTACAAGTGGCTGCCTTTCTCCTTTCTCTGCCATCTTGCTGTGGGAATGCTGGGATTATCATATTCATGTCCTGCTGCATCTGGCTTTTATGTGGGTTCTGGGTATCTAAACTCAGATCGTCAGGCCTGTGCAGCAGCACTTGAACCACAACCACCTCCTCCATCCCGCCCTGCAATTTTGTGCTGAATAAGGGGTGAGTCTTTCTGTCTTTCTGTCTTGTCTGTCTCTTTCTTTCTTTCTTTCTTTCTTTCTTTCTTTCTTTTCTTTCTTTCTTTCTTTCTTTTCTTTCTTTCTTTCTTTTTTCTTTTTGCTTCCTCCATGCCTTAATTTGGGCTATCAGTTGTTTTCCAGTTCAGATTTTCTTGTTTGAAACAGGGTCTTACTGTGTAGACAAGGTTGGCCTAGAACTCAGAGATCAATATACCTGGCCTCATGAATGCTAGTATTAAAGGCATATGATACCATGCCACCTGGTTTACATGTTTAATTGTTAGGGTTGGACTAAAAACTTCAAGGTTCTTCTTAAATATTAGGCTGGACACTGAGTCTAATGGATGTTTAAGTGCATTATGTGCTGTGTTAGACGTGCTGTTGGGAGAAGTTGTGTCTCACTTGGAAGACAGTTTATAATGTATCTCTTAAGATGAAGTTGCCTTCTTACCGTCCTGTGTTCCTTCACATTTTATGTCTCTTTCCAGAAGCTACTGACAGATGTACAGAATCTCCCATCACGCTCATAGGTCATCAGGCTGTTTGCTAGCATACCTTTAGGATATTTCTAGTGATGCTGTAGCCTTCAATGAACACATCCCCAGAGGTAGCTATCTCTTCTCCAGTCAGAATTTTAAAGGTAGTAGTTTTCCCAGCTCCATTTAACCCGAGCAATCCAAAGCATTCCTCCTTTTGAATGGTGATAGAGATATTTTTCACAGCCAGAGTGGGTGGAATTTTAAAATATATCTTAAAAACAAAGAAAACAGAAAATACATGGAAAATGTTGTGTTTGGATAGTTCAAACACAAAGACAACAACGCTTCAGACAGGTTCACAAAAACTCTACCCCCCATACTTTGGGATCTACTAGCCATAGATCCACAGGCCCACCATAAGTTCTCAGTGCTCATCTTAGGGAATGAAGCCATATGCTGGACATTGAAGGACATTTACCTTTATGAGCTCTTTAATGAGCACAGTAGAATTCATCGAGGGCCAAGAATGGTGCAGGATAGTCTCTCTCTCATTTTGTACATCTTCTTCTTCCGAGTCTCCTGATAACTCGTTGGCTATTCTAGCCTGAATTGGGAAAGCAAGAGTGGGTGTTACACACTGACTATCTTGCCAAGACAGGATGAATTCATGAACCCTCACCCAGAGGATTCTTCTAGAATGTTAAAAGTCAAGAGACTTCCTACATACCACAGCTCTCTTATAAAAACTTATTTCCTGTTTCCAAAGCTAAGGAACTAGACTTCCTGCCATGAGCAAGTAGAGGGTGTGATGTCAAAGCAGACATCACAAAAATTACAGCCACAGCAAATATTATTAATTATGGTAAAATGCTATTTGGTAATAATAAAGTACAGATGAATGTCAAGTAAAGATGGTTTTCAGTGTTCTTTTGCTCTGTGTGTATCTTTCTCTCTTCTCTCTCTGACCCCTGTGGTTGACCAAGATGCAAACTCTTGACTGTTCCTTTGCTCTGCCATTATGAACTCTAACCCACTGAAACCATAAACCAAATTAAATATTTTCTTTTAAATTAGTCTTATCTTAGAGAAAGGAGAAATTGTGGAAGGTTCAGTATATGAAACAGCTGAGGTGAATTACATAAATGAAAGTGCATCAGGAAACTTATTGTAGAGAACAGAGAGGACTGGAAGGACAGTCCACATAGCCCAGGGTGAAAGAGAGTTCCAAGAGCTAGCCCATATGTGTGATGTGTGTTTCATTTCAAGTGATACAAACTTTTTATTTTGAGGCATGTTTGACTACTAGCTGTGCTCTAGGTAGCTTCTCTAAGGGTAACGCTTGTACACTATTGTCAAATGTAAAAGCTACCCTCAATTTTATTGTCTTTGCTCTGCATCCTAATTGCTGCCATTTTAAAACCAACTACTAAAGCTTAACATAATCCTGACTGTAGGCGGCCGAAGAGACGGCACGGTTTCCAACATGGCTGGCGCAGCATCCTGTATAAGCCTACTGCGCATGCGTCAGCCTCAAGCCCCTCCCGAGAGGCTTATGCAAATGAGGCATGAGCCCCAACCAATCACAGGGCTTATGCTAATGAGACCGAGCTCACAGGCTTATGCTAATGAGGCATGAGCCCTAACCAATCACAGGGCTTATGCTAATGAAGTATTGGCCCTAACCAATCCTGAGAGAACAGGCCGCCTGCCCGCCCCTTGGAAGGGTATATAAGCAGTGCATTTCAGCTGCTTGAGGGTTGCGGCCCCCTTCGTTGATGAAGATTGTGCCTGGAATAAAGAGCTGTCAAAGAAGAATCCAGGCGTGTCGTGTCTTACTTGCCGGCCGAGGGGACGCGACACCTGACAGAGAAATAAGTCACCACCTACCACTTAATGGATTTCCACAAACTATGTGTCTGACAATGCTTTTTTCATTGGATATTTTATTTATATTTCAGATGCCATCCCCTTTCCCCATTTCCCCTCCATAGAAACCCCCTATCCCATCCCCCCTCCTCCTTTGCTTTTATATCATTTTAATTACATGCAAGTATTAAAGTCAGTTCTAGGTTGAAGAACTAGCAATACAATAGATGCAAATAGTCAAGGAACAAGCAAGACAATAAACAAAAATAGTCAAAGAACAAGCAAGGCAATAAACAAAATTCTGTGAATACTCCCATGATCACTGCTTCTAAGGGCTTATCACAATGATCAAAATATCTGAGCCAACTTCCCTGTCCTAGCTGAAAGTCATTTTCATGTCTGAAGCCTACTTTCCTTGTTCTAGCCTAATATTTAGATTCCTGCTTGAAATTACTTCTTTGTTCTAGCCTAAGATTTAGACTCCTACCAGAAATTACTTCTTTGTTCTAGCCTAATGTCAGATTCCTGCCTGAAGCCCACTTCCTTGTCCTTGGCCAATGTCATAATTCCTGCCAAGCAGCCCATTTCCTTATCCTTGGCCCATGTCAGATTCTTGCCAGGCAGACCCAACAGCTCTCCGCCTCTCCACCTTTTTTATTTCATAAACAAGACTGAGCCTGTTTTAGGTCATTCTGCCAAGAATGCCTTCCTTGCCTGTCATGGAATATGCATTATCAAAGCAATGTACTTCTGTCTTAGGTTGGTAAGGCTCTGTGCAGAATCTTACCCATCCTTGGCTTGCCAGCTTGTTAAATTAATAACTCTGTCTGGGGGTCCATTTTCATTGTCAAGCCATGTACTTTGGCTGCCAACATGTTGATGTTGCTAAAGACAAGCTTTAACACATGGGCAGGAATAAAAGTATTCCCAGGACAAAAAGGGCTAGCATGATCCAGCTATATATGCCATTCTTGAAGCTTGACCAAAATAGAAATTTGTTCTCTCTACTTTCCATTAGTTTCACTTAGTTTTGGATATTACATAAGCTTTTTCTGTGTCTAGTTTCTTTTGGGTCATATGTATGAGTACGTTGCAGGATGTCCCTTCTCATCACTACATTCTATCTTAAAACAGACATTTTTGTCCCCTTTGGGCTCACAGTAATGAGGCTTTTGTCCAGTTCTTCTACAAATACAGCATGAGCATTCTTTCACATATTTTATACATATTTTATAAGTACATGTATTATGCACATTTTAGAGAACAATTATATGCATTTCTATCATGCATGTATGGATCCCCGAGTGCATATATAATCCTACATTCTGATGTAGTAGTGTCCCTCAGTGGCTTTTATATGCATTTGCCTTATGACTGAAACATAGTATGCCTTTATATTTGTTTACTGGACTGTGAACCTTGTATTTGGTCAGTGTCTAAATATTAACTATTTTTAAATATAGCTATATCTGCTTTCTCCTTACTGAATTCAGAAGTATCCACTGGGACCTGCCTATTCACTCACCCCATGATTGGTATCTTTTGCTATCATGAGGAATTTTTTTCTTTGGTTTGTAGTTATTACTGTTGCTATAAACTTATTTTTCTCTTGAGCCTCTAAGAGAGTTATAAATGTATAACTCATCAATAAGGAGCAAAGGCAGAGACAAAGTTCATTGTTTTCACATACTTATTCAACAGGAGTATCATTTAGAGAACCACCCTCCCCCACTGTACCATGTACCAACTTTGCTGCAGGTCATAGAACTAAATATGTAGTACATATGTACATATGTCTCTAGACACACTGTTCCAGTTGTTCTCAGACTGTAGCATGCACTAGGCCTACATATGTGGTTCATGAATACATAGTGCATGAGCTGGAGAGATGGGCAGCTATTAAGAGCACTTGTTGCTCTCACAAAGGCCCAGGTTCAGTTCCCAGAACACATGTCAGACATCTCACAAATGCCTATAACTCTAGTTACAGTGGCTTCAACCCACTCTTGTCCTCCACAGGTACCTGCACACATGTGGTGATGCACAAACATGCACTCAGACACACAAATACACATAGAATAAATATGTAAATCTTTTGTAAAAACACAGAATTCTGGTTTCTACCAATAAAGTGTCTGACTTATGGGGTTGTATTTCTAGGTAACCCCTAGCTGATGATGATGGCCACACATAGACAAGTATGGCTCCTTCCTAGTGCACTATTCTTTCTTGATGTGTTGTTTTGACTAGCTTCATCCTTAGAGGTGTTATATTAATTATCATTGTGTATGAGAGAGTGTGTGCAGGGGGAGGTGGCATGTGCCACTGGATGCATGTGGGTCAGGGACAAGTTTATGAAGTCCCTTCTTTCACAGGAACATAGGTTCCATAGGATCACCAGGCATATGAGACAAGTGCTGAGCCATCTTGCCAATCCCTTAGAGCAGTGGTTCTCAATCTTCCTAATGTTGTAACCCTTTAATACAGTTCTTCCTGTTGTAGTGACACCCAGCCATAAAATTATTTTTGTTGCTACTTCATTACTATATTTTTGCTATTGTTATAAATTGTCATATAAGTAAGTATACAATATGCAGGTTGTATTTTCATTGTTACAAATTGACCCTAAGGAGTCACAACCCTCAGGTTGAGAGCCAGTGCCTTAGAGTTTGTTTTAATGATATGCCAATCTGAATAGTACCCTCCTTTTGTTCTGTCTCAGGATGTCCTTAGTCATTTCTGGTACTTATTTTTCCCACACTTGTAATATTTAGAGTGTTCTCAGCAAGTCCCCGGAACTTAAACCCACATATACTTGGCTGGGATATGGACTGAGATTACATCATCCATTTCAATCAACCTGGAGAGGAAAGGTCATCATACCATCATCAAGTTTCCTAGCATGAACATGGGATGTTGCTACCTTTATTTAATTCCCTTTTAGTCTTCCAAGTTGCTTGAAACTTTCTGTGTCAAGATTTTCCATATTATTTGTTAGCTTTCTTCCTATTTTAGCTTTCATTTATGTATGTGCTGTTTAAGTGGGATTTTTTTTATTATGATTTTACTTTTTGTGGACAGTATCTCAATACATAACTGACTCATTTATACTGATTTTCCTTTAGTAATGTTAATGCTAATTCTTGTCTATAGATTTCTTTAAATCATATACAATCAAGTGATCTGTAAGGAATTTTATATCTTTTTTCCAAATTTTATGCTTATGATATCTTTCCCTATCTTATCACACTAGCTGTGATCAGCAGAAAATCAGTGAAAGCAGACATTTGTGTTCTTTTGATATAAGAGGGGAACTTTCAAGAGTCTATCAAGATATTTGTGGTGCATTTTTGTATATTTGTAATCAATCAATCCCCTCTCTCTCTCTCTGTCTCTCTGTCTCTCTCTCTCTCTCCTTCTCCCTTCTCCCTCCTCCCTCTTCCTCTCTCTTTCCCTCTCCCTCTCTCTCTCCCTCTCCCTCTCTGTCTCTGTTTTTTGAGACAGGGTTTCTCTGTACAGCCCTGGCTGTCCTAGAACTCACTCTTTAATTTAAGACTGGCTTTGAACTCATAGAGATCTGCCTGCCTCTGCCTTTTGAGTGCTGGGATCAAAGGGATCAAAGTTTTGTGCTGCTACCACCTGGTGTAACTGCTTTTTATCATAGTAAAAATTTTTCTTATTTCTTTCTATTTCTAATTTCTATAGTGAATTTTATAAAATAATTTTTCTGAACTTGTCAATAATTTTTTCTTACTTTTTAATTTTATTAATGTGCCAACTTAATTTTAGATTATTACAGTCTTTATGTTTCTGGAATATACCTGACCAGGTCATGAATTCAAGCTGCTAACACTTTTGTCAAGGTGTAAAAGTGCCTTTTATTCACCTGACATAATTGTCACCTCTGAGGCTTACTGCCTCAGTCTGCTAACCTAAGCCTAGTTCTGGAAGCTTCTAACCTCTGTACAATCCAATCTAGGCCTAGAATGTTTTTAGCCTCTGAGATTTACTGCCAAATAAGCTCACCCTTTCTAGCTCTTTCTGAACTCTGGCTGGCTGGTCAACTCAGCTCTTCTGGCTCAAAACTCTTCTCCATACTAACTGATTCAAATTGGCTTCTTTCAGTTTTTGACTGAATTGCTCTGTTTGGCCTATGCTAACTTTGGCAATATGTTCTAATCTTCTGGCTCCTCATTCTCTGGCTTGTTCTATCTTCACCTGAATCTAGTTTGTTCTCTCTCTCTGCAACCTGTCTCTGTACAACTGTCCTGGTAAAATGGCCCTCTCTTCTTTTCTCTCTCTGCACTGCCCCTTAAGTAGCTTTCCTTTCCTCTCTCTTCTCATGAGAGTTGGGCATATCCTATTCTGTCAAATCTTTCTCTAATTTGTCCCTTTGTCTGCCACTCAATTAAACATCATTTTCAAATATGGCTGCTTCCTTCTACAAACTAACTTTACCTTCATTGTTTAGGATTAAAGCTGTGTACTAAAGATGTGTCTGTATTCTATCAAGAGCGATTAAGATATATGCTAAAGGCTGAGCCACACCACAACTAGGAACAGGTTTCTCCTATAAACAACACAATCTCAGGATTCAATAAAATATCCTGCACTAGGATTATTGAATCAATAGAAAAAATCAAGGATTTTTTTCACCTATATCGTGACTTTTCAGTGAAATGGGGTAAAACATGTAAAACAAAAAGGGAAAAATTCAAAATTCGGTACTTTGAAGGAACTAAAAAGCTAGTGGCACCCAGTCAGGATAACTAAGTCAACTAAAATAGTACAAATAAATGCACATGGGAGGAACAACAAAATCCTAACAAACATCAAATACACAAAAATAAAATGCAAGTGTACATATGATTCTTCTTCTGATTATGAGTTCTTCCTAATGGCTCAGCAAAATCCAATATCCTTCTCCTGGCACTTCTGAGGAGTTCCCTGACTTGGTTTGCCATCATTGGCAGCTACCTACATTTGGGTCGTGACCTGTAGAATCTTTTGTAGCTCTTCAATAGTCACTGCTTCATTGCCTGAGCCCCATCTCACCTCCATGCATTGAATTTACTCCCTCAAGTATATACAATTGCCAGAATTTTGTTTGGTTCCTACTAGATACAGTTTCAGCATTTTATACTTCCTTGGTCAAAAATCTTATCCCCATGACTGGTACTTGTCTGATCTCTGGTTTGGTTCCCATCCTGGGTCCCTTTCTTTGGAATATCTGTTGACTTCTCTTTTCAACTCTCCTCCAATACCTGATATCTGCATGTTCCTCCTAGACATCTAAGGAAACTGAGTCCCTGTCCAGCATCCACTGTTACCAAGCAACAGTAGATATTTGAGGGATATCTTTGAAATGCATTACAACCCCAGAATTGAGTATCAGAGTTTACTTCCAAGGAGCAACCATTTCTGGTGCTGGCCAGCTCTTTGCTTATTTGGCCTGATTCTCTAGTCCTGAGGCTATGCCTTACCCTTATGATAATTCTTACTTCATTCTGTAGATGAATCTTTCAACTGAATAGGTAACTCTTATTAGCTCTGGACACCAGGCTACCTCTAGTGGTGTCTTCATGGCTAAGTTTGTGTTTTGGAGTCTGCTGGCCTGACCTGTACAGCACAGCCTGGAAACTCCCACCCTCTATGTCTCAATCTCAATAGACATTTCTGTGAGCAGCAACAGAATCTCCAGAGGACATGTTATATAAACAAATTTTCAAAACATACCCTAAATTTATTATATCAGAAACACAGCATAGACCAGCAATTTATAGTTTAACAAACTTTATGCATGAGTCTGATGCATGCTGCAAGATGAACATACCTGTTATATAGCCTTACTCTGGAATGTGTGTTCTATGGATTGGTGACCCAGTATCACCTGGGAACTTTTACAATAGCCAGAGCCAAATTGGGACAAATGGACAGGCTGGGGAGGGAGTGTACCCCTGACATAGGCGTTATTCAAAGAAATATTTTTAATACTAATCTGTGCATTAAAATTATAATAAAATCACAAAATTCACATTTTATATGGACCTCTGGTTCTTGTAGATGTCAGTCAGCATATATTGATTTCCTTGACCCACTGTTATGACGTGAGTATGAAATGTCTTCCACAGGTTTGGTCCCCAGAGGGCAGCACTGTTTGGGAACCGAGAGGTACGACTGAGTGGGCAGGAGTAGGTCTCTGGGAGTATCTTGTCCCTGGCCCCCTTTGTTGTCTCACTCTGTGCTTCCTTACACCATGGGTTGAAAATCTCCTCAGCTATATACTCCTATTGCCAGTATATTCTGTCCAAGCACATGACCCAAATTGTTACATCAGGGGTTTTGGTCATAATGATGATAAAATCCATACATCCAGTAATGGAGTTAAACATGTATACGTACTTAAGTTCAAGAGTTATCTCTAGGCCGGGCAGTGGTGGCGCACGCCTTTAATCCCAGCACTTGGGAGGCAGAGGCAGGCGGATTTCTGAGTTCGAGGCCAGCCTGGTCTACAGAGTGAGTTCCAGGACAGCCAGGGCTATACAGAGAAACCCTGTCTCGAAAAACCAAAAAAAAAAAAAAAAAAAAAAAAAAAAAGTTAAAAAAAAAAAAAAGAGTTATCTCTAACCTACAACTGAATAATGTGCAGAGTGAGAGATTTTGAAACCAGTCCTAAATGTGATGTCTTCATGAAATCCCTCCCTAAGGTCTCAGGGAGTATAGGGGTTTGAATATGAATGAGCCCCATCTTCTCTTGTCTTTGAACACTTAGTCATCAGGGATTGGCCCTACTTGAGAAAGATTAAAAGGTGTGGCCTTGTTGGGGGTAAGTGTAGATCAGTTGGAGGAAATTTGTCACTAGGAGTGGGCTTTGAGGTTTTGAAAGCCCAAGTCAGTTGCAATGTCTCTGTCTTCCTGCTACCTGCAGATTCAGATTATAACTCTCAGCTGTTTCACCAGCACCATGTCTACCTGCATGACACCATGCTATCCATTGTGATGACAATGAACTAAACCTCTGAACTGTAAGCCAGCCCCAATTAAATGTGTTCCTTTATAAGAGTTGCTGTGGTCATGGTATCTCTACATAGTAATAGAACACTAAGACAGGAGGTTATGTGGAAGAGGAGATAGGAAGCTTGACAGAAGCAGAGGGGAAGGAAGACACCCAAAAAACAAGACCTCCTAGACACAACAGGCTGGACACACGTATGAACGCATGGAGGCTGATCTCATGCCCAGGGTTTGCACAGTTCTAAGTCAGACAGCAATGCAGCACTGAGAGGGGCAAGTAGATATCATCTCCCATCCCTAACCAAGAAGCCATCTCCAACTGATATTCACTTGAAAAGGAAAAATTAGTTTTCTTCAATGGAGTCTCACTAGGTATATAAACCATACTTAAGGGTAGGCCCCATGTCCTGCAATAGATATCCAACACAAAATGAACCCAATGATATTTTTGTACATATTTTTTGGTCTCATACTGCTTCCTTTTGACACATTTTGTCTTACTAGCTTTTTGTTTGTATAATATAGTTTCTGATTTTGTGATTATGAGTGTGTGTGTGTCTGTATTGTGTATTGTGGGGTTTGTTTGGCTGTTTGTTTTTCTAAAGAGAGAGAAAAAGAAAAAGCATGTGGTTGGGTAGGTGGGGAGGATCTTGAAGGAGTTGGGAGAGACAATGATCAGAATACAGTGTATGAAATTTTTTTCAATAAAAAATAAAAATAAATTTTAAAAGAGGGTGGTCTCTAAGGCCTGTATTCTGCTGCTTACCTTATAAAATATCTTGTAGATACCAAAGAAAACATATCGATATATGAAGATCTTTAGATTCCATGAAGTAGTCTCCAGAAGGATAATGAGGAGGAAGTATATTGCTCCTGTGGCAGCCATGGCAATCACATGCCTTCCAATTGCTTTTTGATTCATACTGTATATAGGAAGAACTGATGAGAAGAACAACAGAAGGATGTTAACAGAATGGGATGTCAGCCAGGCATGTGAGGAGGATCCCTGTGTTCACTCCCCCTCGCAGGCAGATCAACTGTTATCTATGAGCAGAAATGTTTTGATACACACACACACACACACACCACACACACACACACACACATATATATATAAGACATTTGTGTGCTCCCTGGGCCTGAAGAAAAATCCGTATTCATAGACTAAGAGAAATGTTCTTCGGTGGAATGTATCTCAATTCCCTTTCTAAGAGGTAGTGTATCAGAACACAGAAGCAACACCTCAGGGCAAAGAGATTGTGCAGGGCAGATACCCAGTGTCCTTATCAATGCTAAGAAAGCTTTATGGTAAATCTGAACCCCTTCTCAATTATTGGGGACCCTAGCATGAAGAGTGAAGGTTGGACCACACATAGAGTCAATAATGTCCTGGCCAGCAAGGCATTAAACAGGGGTCTGGGAGGTCACCTGAAAGAGAGCAGGGGGTAACAGGCAAAGACGCAAAGAATGATGATCTGTCTATAGTCTGATCAGATCGCAATTTTTACTTTTTCACACATAGGTTATATATACAAAAAGGCAGGATGTAGGGAAGGGGATGACGCAGGAGTGTAGGTGTTTAGGGGGAGTACAGATATCTTCCAGAACAGAGTGTCAGCTGGGTGAAGGTTCAGGGGACAGACCACTGTGACTCCACCTATGATTCCTTGTCTTTATCTAAGTTGGTACTATCCACCAAGGCTACCTATCCACAAGGTCTATGACTACTCAGGCTTGGCAGCCTTCCACCAAAGCCGCTTGTTTACAATAGCTTCTTAGCCTTTTATTTCAGTGTTTTTCCACAGAGACCCAAGACTTGGTACTAGCAGGCATGTATGTCAGGCCTATTGCTGATTTTAGGTCTATGGCTGATTTTAGGCCTTCAGTGTATAAGCAGGGCTGCCCCTGACGATATAAAAAGAAAGTAAGAGGCAAAACTGAACCCAAAGAACCATCTTATTGAAAGAGAAATCCACCTGCCAACACTAGTACACTGTCAACCAACACGTTATATCAGTTTAGCTGCTTTCCCTGCCCCCCCAGCAAAGGGGGGAAGTGCTTACCTGGATTGATTTCCAAAAGGGCTATCTTTTAGGTTTATCACTACTCCATCTCTTCCCATGTGACTTAAGCACCACCTTCAGTTCCTACCCCAGGAGAAATCTACTATAGTAGGAAAAAAAGAAATCCCTTGGTCCAGCCAAATCAGTGGCATTTTATGCTAATTATATTCTATATCAAGTGATCTTGCTAGATACAAGAACAAGCCAGCAATTACACTTAAATTCAGAGCACAGACAGTAACCAAGAGACCCAAAGAACAGGAAGGGAAGGCCTACCCATTGAGAGACATTATTGGCTGGCTCCACCAGAATTATAGGCACTATAAACAGTGGAAGCATGTCACTCCCAGAGAGCATTTATTGGTTCTTTAAAAGGTGATGACCTCAGAAAATTCGTGAAGGATTTACAGATATTTACACAAGGGTTACAAGATCCCCAAACTGAGACTTCTAATAATGGGCATAAAGACGAATATTGGTAAGAGAGTGACAATTCGGCAGTTAAGAGCACTTTCTGCTCTTGCAGAAGACCCAGGTTCAGTTCCCAGCACCCATGTGGAAGCTCACAGTCATTTGTAACTAAACAGATTTTAACAGCAAGCTTGACCAAACTAAAGAAAGAATCAGTGACCTCAAAGACAGAATATTTGAAGCCTAGTCAAAGGAACAAATTTAAGAGGTAAGAAAAAGAGGGATGACTGACTGGAGGAGTCTCATCAACAAGAGATCAAGCTTACATGCATTAAATTTCAAAGAAGGTAAAAAAGGGGACTCAGAACCATATCTAAAGAACTTGTGTAAAAATTCCCATGACCTAGGAAAACAGCCAACAACCTAATCTCTGGAAGGATGGGAGTCATTAATCAAATGCAAACTGGGAGCTTACTAAAATATCTGATGATAAAACTATCAAACTCGAAAACAGAAAAAAAGTATGAGCAGCAAGAAATAAATACATCTCCAGGCTGGAGAGTTGGATCAGTGGTAAAGAGCACTCTTCCAGTGTAAAGGCTGCTATTCCAGTGGAAGAGCAGGAGTTTAGTTTTCTGGATCCACATTGGATGGTTAACAGACACTTGGGACTCAAGCTCCATGGGATCCGAGGCCCTCTTCTGGCCACCATGGGCACCTGCACTCACATATACTTACATACACACATACTTTAAAATAAAATCTTAAAAAATACATCACATATGAGATCTTAACAGAAAGCGCAGCAGACTTCTCACCAGGCACGCTGCAAGCCAAGAGCACAT
Organism: Mastomys natalensis; assembly: GCA_021653895.1. Classification (NCBI taxonomy): domain Eukaryota; kingdom Metazoa; phylum Chordata; class Mammalia; order Rodentia; family Muridae; genus Mastomys; species Mastomys natalensis. The sequence goes on along the minus strand of JAJTUV010000427.1, from coordinate 305,169 downwards.
GGGATGAGATGGAACATTTAAAGTACTAAAGGGAACAAACAAACAATAAACCTACCAACAGATAATAGTGCCAGGAAGTCTCCTTTAGAAATAGAGAGACAGGAAAAACACATTCTAAGACACATAGAAGCTGAATTCATAACCATACTGGAGAGAAGGGTCTTTAAGTGGACACCCAAGAGCTTCAATGTGTCACAATAGGCACAAAAACATCTAATAATATAAAAGCTGCAAGTAAAACTAAGCATCCAAGCAAAATCTCAAAAAACTACAATACCCTAATTGGGGGAGAATAGAAACACTTATTTTGAATAGGAGGTTGGAAAACAAGTAAAAGAAAAAAAAACCACAGGCTGGGCGGTGGTGGTGCACGCCTTTAATCACAGCACTTGGGAGGCAGAGGCAGGCAGATTTCTGAGTTCGAGATCAGCCTGGTCTACAGAGTGAGTTCCAGGACAGCCCGGGCTACACAGAGAAACCCTGTCTCAAACAAAACAAAACAAAACAAAACAAAACAAAACAAAACAAAACAAAACAAAACAAAACAAAAAAAACAAAAAACAAAAAAACAAAAAAACAAAAACCCAGACATGCAATAATAACAGGGCAGTGGAAAGGGGCATGGAAGAGCACAAAATGAGCCATCCAGACTACAAAATGTGCCCAGTGGGGAGCAGGGAGCAGGGGAACACAGTTGAAATATAAAATTTTCTACTTTTTTTTTTTTTTACTGTGATCAACATTATTAATCATGAGAGATTTGCAGCTTGAAACCTCAACAGTTTCACCTCATTCTCATGATCAAAAAAGGTGAAAATAACAAAGGGCTCATGAGGATGTGGAGGGAAAGGAAAGGTCACTATTGGTTGGATATAAATTAGCATAGAAAATGAAACATGCATGGAAGGTCCTCAAAATCTTTGATACAAAATTGCTACAACCCAGGAGCAACAGTCCTGTGTCCATATCCAAAGGAAAAGGAATCAAAGGGACATCTGTGTTTCTGTTTACTGCAACACTCCTCAAATGTTAGGAAATGAAAAATATATTGTCTATCACCCAAGGTACAGGAAAAGCATACTGCCTATGACATACAAACAGGGGTACTACTCATCTATATAAAAGGATGGACTCCTGTCACTTGTGATAACCTGAATGGAACTGGGGGACATTAAATAATATAAATCAGACACAGAAAGACAAATATTGCACGTGGAATCTAAAATAAGGTAGACCCCATGGAGTTGAGGCTAGAATAGGGGTCCCTAAAGGCAACTGATATTTTATATTATTTTTTTTATTGGAAATTTTTTAACTGGAAAATTTTTTTTACATTTCAGATGTTCTCTCCTTACCCCATTTCCCCCCCTCCCTCCCAGGAACTCACTATCCCTTCCCCCCTCCTCCTGCCTCCACGTTGGTATTCCCCCACCCACCCTCCCCTGTACCTCACCTCCCCACCCTCGAGTATCCCCCCCCCCACGACGTCCAGCCTTCATGGGACCAAGGATCTCTTTCTCCCACTTATATATAGCTCCCTTGCATATATAGCTGGAGCCATGGGTCCCTCCCTAAGCGCTCCCAGGCTGGTGGTTTAGACCCTGGGGGCTCTGGTTGGTTGAGATTGTTGCTTTCCTCATGGTGTTGCGAATCCTCTCAACTCCTTCAGCCTTCACTCTATCTTCTCCATTGGGAACCCCATGCTCAGTTTAATGGTTAGCTGTGAGCATCTGCCTCTGAGTATGTCAGACTCTTGCAGACCTCTAAGGAGACAGCTATATCAGACTCCTGTCAGCATGATATTTTTAAAATAATTTGTCCCTTCCTCTTTTGTGGGAAGATTTATTGTCAATGCCTTCTTGTTATTTTTCGATGTCTATAGAGTTATAGTAACTTTTACTTTTTAAAATTACAAGTGATGGCAACCTTTACCATTTCTATTTTAACTGTAGAGTATAAAGCTATATAAATTATTTTGTTTTCTTTGGAGAGCTACCACTTTTTTTCAGCTCCTTTCTTTATATATTTATTCCATTATGCTTTTTTGTTTTAATATTTTTCTAGTTTTTAGTTATAGAAACCACATTATTCAATATATATACATGCATATATACAGATTTATGTGGGATGTATGTAAAAGTTCACTGGATATGCATATGACTTGTTAATATAATGAATTACTTATGAGACAAAAATCCTAAGCATGTTTTGGTTGTATCATATGAGTTTTGATGCTTTGATTTCATGTTCATTTATATTAAAATATTTTATAGTTACCCTCTGGTCTCTTTTCAGCCAATGTGTTATTTTTGTATTAAATTATTATGTGCCATTTCCTACCATTTGGAGATGGTCCAAGTTATCTGGCATTAAGTAAGCTAGTAACGTAGTCGATAACTATTTAGACATTTTTCAGAGATCTGTTATAAACTAAGCTAAAATCTAGGTTATTAACATATATCTGAAAAAAATTCCAAATAGTTACACACACACACACACTGTTCTGTGCTTTGTGGTCTGCATTGCTGAACACTCTATGAGTATACATGAAAAACACACATTCTGCTATTGGATTACTCTGTGGAAAAGATCAACTTGTGTATCTGGTGGCTAGACATGCTCAAATCCTATGTGTCTCTTCTAATCCCCAGACTTCCTGTTCTATTAATTCTTTTTAAAGAAGAGCACAAAGCTCAAGACATCACTGTGAACTTCCTTTTCCATTGCTGCTCTCAGATTTGACTTTAAATTCCTCAGCTCTTCTGAATGGATGAATGATCTGATGTCTTTGCTACACAACCAATGTGTTTCTGCTTTCACTTATTCTGTAAGTTATTTTTTGTATTTGTTGGGCAAGCCATTGGAAACAAGGCTTATAACGTTACCTGATGTGTCTTTCACCAGACTTTACATGGACTTCCTCTCCTCTCTCACTTTTCTCTGGCTCCATCCTTTGAATGTTCTTGGCACCACTGGAATTTTGGGGACAGCTCCTTCTATTTTCTACTGTCCCCTAAACTCTATGTAACTTCTATGTCTATGTAACTTCTAGAGTCTGGCTTACAGTTTCTAAGTACACTTGCCTTCTATCTTCCCATCTTTCCAGCATTGTGAAGATGCTTCGGGTGTGTATGGTGGGGGTGCAGCCTCCTCCTTAGATGTCTGAGGTCAGGGTGCGTGTTTATCTTGCCTCTTTTTACCTTGCATTCTTTCTCGCACCACTGAAATAACTCTTTCCAGCCTTTAATTAATTACTCATCCACAAATACTTAAGTGTCTATCATGTACACAGCCCCATATTAGACAAGAAGTAATTTAACATTTATTTGGTACCTTCCCTTCAAATACCAGTGTGAAGAAGAAGCAGGCTGACAGAAACGAAAATCCAATGTCACCAGAGGGAGCACATACAAGTTTGAATCTGAGCTAAGACTGTGTTTTGTGACACAGTGCAGGCTGCTTTCTTGAGCAGAAGACAGTGACAAATAACTTGAGTTGTACAGATACACAGGGATGCCAAAAGTCATTCACACATGTCTAGTGTTTCTTTTGACTCTGATGGATCTTGGAGAACCTCAGATACTTACCTTCACTTTTGCATTCTGGAATGATATTAAGATATCCCAAAGAAGCACATAATTTCTTTAATTCCTGGATAATAATGAATTTATAGATGCTCATCCCAAAGTTATACATGGGTAACACAGCATTGAGTTAAGTATGAGGTTCTTAGTACTGGTTTTAATATCTGCGATTTAAAAGATAACATTATCATGCTTTATATCAAATAAACACTGTGGAAAACACCTCATGTTGACCAAGTTAAACTAAGGAAATTACAAGGCATAGTACTATTCTCAAAAAATTATAATTTCTTGCCACTAGCTAGCTTGTCTACCCTTGATGTCCCAGAACATAGTTTTTTTCAATGATTATAGCTTTGGGAAATTCTTTAGGAAAAGTCGATATGTATATAATCTGTCATCTGAAAAAAAAAAAAAGAAGAGCAACATTCCTTACTTCCTGCGCTTCCTGTCTTGTGTGCCTCATGAAGAAGCAAAGTTGCATCAGGCATGGTGGTATTTACTTGTAGTCCTAGAACTCTGGAGGAGCTAAGGCAGAAAGATCAGGAGTTTGAGAGCACCTTGAGCTATATAGTGAGAGTTCTAGACCATCCTGCACCACAACACTAGACTCTGTCTCAAAAATTACTTAACTAATTAAAGGAATTTCAGACTATGACTCAATGGTGAAGAATGGATAAGAAGTGACTGATCAGTTGAAAGGAAATATATCTTTAAAGTAACAGATTTAAAGCTGAGATTTCTCTAAAGAGTAACAGAGTATAACAGCTAATAAGTGTATGTACAAGGACATAGGAAACACAGTAAAGGGCTAATGTTCTGAAGGCACACTTTTGGACCTAAAGAACAAGTTCAGATTGCTGGGTATAAAAATAAAGTTAATTCTGGGCAAAATACATATTAATTACACAAAAGAATGTTTTATTATGGCATTTTATTCTGATGTATTATAATAACCATATATAAACCTATACATTTATCTTTACATATTTATACAAACAAATGTGGCCACTCACTGGGAGAACAAATAGCAGAAGATTAGAGAAGTCCTTTTGAAATTCACCACTTTTTCAGTGGTTGACATCATGACAAGCCTACTATAAAGAAGCCCATAATTGCTGTTAGTACATACAGACTTGAAGTCAAAAGTAAGTTGGAACACTGACTGCTTACTTTGGGAGATGCCAAAGCTTACAGGACAATGTTAAAGGTTACTCACTTGGCATCTGTCACAATTCATGTAAATATCATCTTCAAAAGAGTAAAGTGACTCCCTGGGAGTCATTCCATTTCCTAATCTTCAGGGATACTGAACATCCTCTTATGTAGTTGGTACTTATATATCTTCCATGGGAAATGTCTATTTAAAGCCTTTCACACATTTCACTGGAGGATATCTGTCTTTTCATTGATGATGGGTAAGAAGTCATTGTATTTTTTATAGACTAGATTATGATGGGTCATTATCAAATGTGTACACTGGAGACATTTGCTCTGATATGGTTGGCTGTCGTTTTCACCTTATGCCATTCAGTGCACAAAGTGTTTCATTTGGTGATGGTCAGTTCACATTTTTTTCTTTCATAGCTTGTACTTTTGGTGTCATGGTGTGATGTCTAAATCTCGCAAGTTCAGAGATAGCTAGTCCTGATTGTTTCCACAAGCTTTACATTTCAGCTGTGACATGTAGACCACTGAGCTCACTTCTGTTCATTGTTTACTGCAAGGCTCAATTTCACTCTTCAGGATGTAGATACTCATTTTTCTTAATATAATTTATCAAAGACTCTCAATTCCTAGCTGGGTGATCTTAGAGTCTTATTGAAAATCAAGAGTCTGGTAAGTGAGCGGGGTTTTATATCTGGGCTTTTTAATGCATTCATTACATTATCATACACATTATATGCCTTTATTATCACATTGTTGCCATACTATTTTAAATGTTGTATATTCACAGTAAGTTTTGACATCAGAACCTGTGAGAGATCTACCTTCATTCCACATGAGTCTGAAGTATGTTTTTCTCATGTCTGTGAAGATCAGTGCAGTCGAATCTTCCTAAGGATCCTGCTGGGTGTGTCTGTCAGTTTGTGTAGGATCTTAGCACTGTCGTTCATGAAATCTGTAAACTGGGCATCTTTTGAGCCTCTGTTCTCGTGCTGTATCATGAGTTTTAGTGCACAAGTCTTTTGCTCTCCTTAGAGTTTTCTGAAATATTTTCTTTAGATCCTATAATAATTGAATTTCTTTGAGCTCATTTTAGATTATTTGTGGCAGATGTAGAGAAGTTAATGGATGCATTAATCTTTTAGCCTGAAATTGTACTTGAGCTTTCTCTTTAGCTTTCTCTGTAGCTTTCTTGTGACTCTTTGTGGTTTTCTCCACATATGATCATATTTTATTAATTATACAAAACAATAGATTTCGGTATATTATGTACATGTATATAATGTACTTTGGTCATGCACACACTTCCCTTCCCCACTCCCATTGATGCCCTTACTCTTCCAATATGTTTCCCAATCTACTTCCATATCTTTAAAAGGGCTATTCATGTATCCTGTGCATGATGTAGATTACACCATATATATGAATACTTTTGGATGCTTTAATTTTCCTGTTTGGGGGTTTGTTGTTGTTTCTGATCTTAAGCAGTCTGTTTTCTATCTTAGTTGTAATGTCATCTTCCACACATTGAAGAGTCATTTCATCAATTACAATCCTTCTGAGCCATACACTGTTTCTTATACCAGCTGAATTGTGAGCAAGGTGAAACAGAGACTGTTCTCTGAGCAACCCCTAGTCAGAGCAGAACAGACCAACACACAAATGTGTGATAAAAACCTGCTTCATTACTATTACAGTCAAAGATCAGAGTTCCACACTGGTAGTTTGAACTCCAAGATTTCAAGACTGCCACCAAGCTGGCAAGGGGTCAGGCAAGAACACATAGCCATGCCACTAATCTTTCTTGTTGTCTTATATTGCTTCCATATTGATCCAGTAATTACTTATTTCCACAAATGTTTGATTCCTAGAGCCCAGCCAGAGTCCCTTCTGATGGCTTCTGTTTCATTTTCTTGATGTTTCTATGAGGAGGAGATGGGTATTCGGTGCTAGATATGTAGCTATTTTTCCAATAAATTAAGTTCTGAGCTAAATGTTCCTGTACTTTTCATTACCTCCATCTTATGGTAGTTTTCAAAGCATAAAAAGGTAAATACAATTTCTAACAAATCCTTCCATGCAATCATTTAGATATTTCTATGACTATTTTTTTCTCATTTTTTAATTCTTTGAAAACTCTGTACAGTGTATTTTATCATATTCATACCCCATTTCTCCCAGATCCATCTTCCCTTTCCTACTCACTCAAGTTTGTACTCAGTTGCTCACTTGCGCTCTCTCTCTCTCTCTCTCTCTCTCTCCTCTCTCTCTTCTCTCTCCTCGTTTAAGCACTTTGTACTGCCCATATACTGCCTATATACTCTTAATTGTTGCCTTTCACTAGAAGACAGTCAATCCAGCAGAGGCCACACCCTTGAAGAAAACCGATTCTTCCTTCCCCAGTAGCTATCAACTGCCAATAGAGTTTTATCTGCTTAGGTTTTCCCAGCTCTTGTGCAAGTTGTTTCAACTGCTGTGCAACTGCCCCATATGTCCAGAAAACAGTTTCCTTGTAGTCAGCCATGGCCTCTGGCTCTTACAGGCTTTCTCCCTACTCTTCTGGCATGATCTCTGAGCCTTGTAGAAGGAAGTGAGATACAGATATCTTGTATTTCACTTAAACTGAACATTTTGAAGTCATTCTCTGCACTTTGATTGGTATTTTACTTTTACGTGGAACTTCTGAAAATCTCTAAAGATTCATGATAAGGAGTGTGACTTGTGCATCCAGATGATAACTTTTGGTGACTGAAGAGTATTTTGTAGTTTCACTGCTTTTCCAATTATGTAGATGGTTCTTTTCTCTAAAGCTACTGTAAAGTTCAAATGATGAGCAGCAACGATCTTCCCAATAAAGAAGAATAGAAGCCATCTCAAATCAGCCTGTCTTGAATTGCTTCTTAAACACCTGACATGTTTTACAGGACATGTAACTGCCGGAGACCAGCAGGAAGTTGGCAGAAGGAGTTGGTGAGAGAGGAATGAGTCAGGCATCGTGGTCAGGGTATCTTGAAGCTCTGATTGACTAGCAATCAGACCGCTTCTTTATTTTTACAGGTTTCAAAGAACAAAGACAGACTAATGATTATCAGAGAAGTACAGAGTTATATCATTTTGTCTCCAGACATGTGTTTTATTTTTTCATTACAAATGTCCAGGTGTTATAAGTTCAGTCACAATTAGAAAAGACAAATAGAACAAATGTTATTTTTATTATCAGTTCTAGAACCACATTTCAAAGAATCTAAAGAATGTCTCTGCCAACACAAACACATTTATTATATGACAGCTTGCTTTTAGGCTGACAGTATTTGGAGTTTTAAGGTGCTCCAGATAAACAGAAAATATCTGAACCCATCTTTATGAATAGCAAATATTGATACCTATCTCTTTTTACTTATATCCTTCCATTATTTATACTATTAAGCAAGAAAAGGTTATGTTAATCAATCTATCTTACTTGCTGAGTTTTATTCCTCTAGAGGCATATCCTGTAAACCCACCCACCCCTATCTTTAAACTACATTTTCAGAGAGCTCCAAGCATATTGTAAAAAAGAGGCCTGGAATCTGTTGCCAATTTTCTTGGCCAGTTGTAGTTTGCAAACTATTTCTAAGTTTACCCTATACCAACTATACTGTTTGAGTTTGCTTAAGGGCAGATAACCTAAGAAGATTCCTGGAATCATGGTCTCATAAGAAATTTCTAGCATTCTAGTGCTGATTTGTGCTTATCATAATCTCCAGGGCATAGGATCACTTCCAAATAGGCCCAGGTAAAGTTGTTTCCCTAAAAGCCAAAGGGATAGTAGGTTTAAGATTTCCTTAAAAGACTCAGATGTAATTTTCTCAGGAAAGGAATAAAAAGAATCAAAATGAAGAAAAGTCCCAAGAATGCAACACGCAGAGACAAAAACCTAAAAGTGAGAGACAAAATGACAGCGATTAAGTGATCTCAGCTTTCCACTCAGCTTTGCCAGGACTGTGTCAGGCAGCTTGCTGCCTTCATGACTTTCAGTGGGTATGACTGTGCCATATAACAAGTAGTCATGCTTATTTGAACTCTTAGGTATTCTAGGCGTTTTTTTTTTTAATTGATACAAATTATACATTAGAGTTAATTTATTACACCAGAAATAGGAAATAGAAATAAAACAGAGGTTAATTGATAGCAATGTGATTAATTTGAGGAATGAGACTGAAGAATAACTTCTAAAAATTAAAGAACAATTTCTTTCATCTAGCTTTACTAATACCCCTTGAAAAATTACATAAAATGTTAAACTAGTCTCAGATAACCAAAAACTCTAGTGGTAAGATGAAACTTGATGTCAGGGAATCTGTTAGAAGCCTCCTCCTGATTTTTGCAACACACATTGCTAAGTAACTTAAAACTATGTTTAGAGTGTGCTTTGGTGAAGGTGTGGCAATAGTCCTCAGTCTCAAGCGTTCCTGTTTGTGATTGTCACTGCTCAATTCTCTCCTTGAATGCCATGATCATAGGAGGAAGCTCAAGAAAGCAGGATCTTCCCCCCCCCCCCATTTTTATTGGTTATTTTATTTATTTACATTTCAAATGTTATCCCCCTTCCCAGTTTCCCCTCCACAAACCCATCCCATCCCTTCTCCCTCCCCCTGCCTCTATGAGGGTGCTCCCCCACCTGCCCACCCACTCCTGCCTCAGCAGCTAGCATTACCCTATATCCTGGGAACCTCCACAGGACCAAGGGGCTCCCCTTCCAGTGATGTTCATTAAGGCAATCCTCTGCTACATTCCACCCCATATGTACTCTTTGGTTGGTAGTTTAGTCCCTGGGAGCTTTGGGGATCTGGTTGGTTGATATTGTTCTTCCTATGGGGTGGCAAACCCCTTCAGCTCCTTCAGTCCTTGCCCTAACTCCCTCTTTGGGGTCTCCACACTCAGTACAATGCTTGGCTGTGAGCATCCGCACTTGTATTGGTCAGGCTCTGTCAAAGCCTCTCAGGAGACAGCTATATCAGGCTCCTGTCAGCAAGTACTTCTTGGCAGAAAACAAGGTGTTAAGGGAATGATTGGTTTAGTGATATTAATGGCTCAGTGTGTTCTTCATTGCACTCAATATAATGTTTCAATATTAAAGAGCACTCATCAAGTTTATTAAGTAATGCTTTCCCCAGAAACTCAGAACAAAAGAACATTTTTCACCTCAAAGTAATTTTTCATTATTTACAGGAAGCTCCTGAAGGGAAAAAACTTTGTAAATCCCTTACCTGGTATGATTTGTACCACAGCATCCACAATTATACTCATAAACCCTAAACAGTGGTTGAAGACAAAGATCTTGATGTAGGCATTGGTGCTATTGTTGTACCAGAAGCTTAGCAGGTAGATGAAGGGGATGATAGACCAGCCAAACAACATGAGGATGAACATTGTTCTAGGAAGTGGTATTTCTCCAACAATACATCCACATCAGTGTATAGGAACACCAACTGAGAGGGGCACGGGAACACAAAGCAAACGACGTGGATTAGCTACTGGCTATGTTGCTGTTTCACATTACTGACGTCTTGCAGAAACTTTAGGTAGAGGTGCCTTGTTTCTTGGCTGAAGAGGAGCCAAGGGACTTCTGGAAGTAAGGGATGAGCTGATAATGTTAACAATTTGCCCCAAATGATCCTTTTCTGCTAACTAGACCCCACCTCCTAACGATTCCATAGCCCCCAAATAGCTATACCAACAAGTGAACAAATTCTCAAACTGTGCTTCTTTGTTTGCTCATTCCATTCTCCTATGGAATCAAATTATCAAATTGTATTCTTTCTTTTACTCCAAATTCCAAGTACACTCACTCTCAATCTCTGTGTTTTTACAAATCAGTTTACTTTATGGACAAACTTCCTTTTTTTCGTAAGGGATCTACTATTCATCATTATTAAAATAGCACCACACTTATATTGGTTAAGGTAACTGTGTTAGTTTAAATTTTCTTATCATATCAGGCTCTATAAATAAATCAATGTTAAGCTTGCTTCAAAAATCAATTTAGAGTCATTTTCAGCAGTCTCTTGGAGATGTTGGTTTTAATGGATAGCACTTCCCCCCTGAGGATTTGATGGATTTCGTAAATAAGCAATTCATCTTGGAGTTTTCTCTTTTAAAAAAGTTGTAATTACAGATCCCAATAGAGAATTAGAAGGAATGCCAACAGATCAAATGGCCAAAACCTGGGAGAAAGATGTAAAATTAGAAAACTTTAAGACTAGAAAGAATGAAGGGTTTGTTTGTTTGTTTGTCTGTTTGTTTGAATCCTCAAATCTCAGAGTTAGTAAGACTATTTATTTTCTACTTTAGCATTTGGAGTTTTACTAGATGTTTTAAACATTTTAATTTCTGTAAATATGGTAGGTTATTTAAATAAGATTATGTGATAATTCCATTTCATTGTGTGACTCAATAGAGAATTAGAAGGAATGCCAACAGATCAAATGGCCAACACATGGGAGAAAGATGTAAAAATAGAAACACATACCCACTCAAAGTGATCCAGATATAATTTTTTTCCATAACAAATTTAAAACACTTGCATTTGACATAGCTATTTAATAATAAATATGGTTAAGTAGAAAATCGAGGTGTGCGTGTGTCTATTATAATGAACGATGCTTTGTTAGATATTTCAGAAACAGCTAGACGAGGAGTTAGAATGAACCCAACACAAACAACACATAAAGGGGCGATGGGTGTGCTGACCACACCTAGCTGACCATTGCACACTATATTCACTTTCCAGAAAAACAAGCTCTACCCCTGAGCAGGCACAGCTATGACATGTAAATTTACCCCGATAATAATAGAGATAGAGCACATCTGCTGACAAATAAAGGGTTTCAAAAACAAAATAACCAGAAATTTTATACCCAAAGAACACACATGTGAACCTGAGCTAGTGAGGAGACACAGCATAAAACAAGGTTCATAAAATAGAGGAACTGCCAACAGAGCCACACATCAGATCCAAGTGAAAACTAACTGAATGTCCAGTGGTAATTTTTTATGAAAATTAAGTGTGAGAAATTAAAATGCTTGCTCACAGTAGAGCAACACACTGAAGGGACTTGACTGGCATACTAACGTTCTGAGGCCTTGGAACTGTAAGAGAAATGGAATGGCAATAGCTCACGTGATAGTAGTTAATCACATATGCATATTCATCTCTAGGACAGATGGGAAAATAAGGTTTAACACAGACTGGAGTGGAGAACAAAATAAAATGAGAGAACATAGAATAGTATGATAATATTAACCCAACTATATAGATACTTATTGACTCTAGTTGTAAGGCTAAGGTTGTCAGCCTAAAAAGCAAATTCATGCCAAGATTTTACTATTTATGAATGACATTCTAAATATGACAACCAAAGTCTCATCAGCCATGCCTGTGCAGTTCCCAGCTCACAGGCTTGGTCCTGGTGTAGTCTGATCAGCCCAGTTGAACCATGCTTTCATACACATCTAACCTCCAGGCCTTACTCAGATTGCACATCCCATAATCATTCTATCAGTTTCCTGAACCCTCACCTAGCCACATCGTATCCAATAGTCATACCTAGCCCAGGTTGCACATCTTGCCCAGCTACTCAGTCAGATCAGTTCTGTCATTCTTAACCACCAGGCTTGGTTATGCCCACAAATTCCTGCACCAGTCTCATCTGGTGAGTCACTAGGACTCCAGACTACTTGTGTCATATTCCATGTCTAGGCCTAGTCTAGCCAGCTAATAATTCTCTGAAGCCTCGCCCACCTGTGCTATGCCCCACCCTCAGGTCTCCTCTTGGCTATTCAGCCTGTATGTCAGACCAGTTTAAGGAAATTAGACTCTCACATCAGACATATAACCAACGAAAGAAGTCCACATGCTCAGGTCTCATGCAAAATCACAAATAGTATGAAAGACTTCCCCCTAAGTCTACCAATGCAGTAAATATGGTCTTCAATGAGAATTACCTAGATGAACTCCAGGACATAGAACTTAAAGACAATCATAAAATTCAAAGATTTAAGGAATTTAAAGAAGACAAAGCATCCCAATAATCTTAAAGAGAAGAGCAATAAATACATGATCAATATCCAAGGAAACACAATATATGACTACATGAAATGATGAGAACTATCCAGGGTTTAAAAACTGTATTTGGTAAAGAGATGAGACTACAGAGAGAAGCTGAAATGAAAATAGAATTGAAAACCTTAGTAAACCAAATACAAAACTCAGAGGAAAGCCTTACAAGTAGAATGGACAAAGTAAATGGGGAGGGGAGGAGGAAGAATATCATGCCTAGAAGATAAAGAGGGAATTAGACCATACAGAATATTAAAATTTAGGTGCACACCCAAAAGGAATATACAGGAACTGAGGAGCGGGCATGAAAATAACAAATCTTCAATAGATGGAGCATAATCCTAGTTCAATTGCATAGACTAGATCTTCAACAAGTTCACAGAAAAAAAAACTGCCTCAAATTAAGGAAAGAAACACCTATAAGGATACAAGAAACATATATAACACCAAATAGACAGGATACCAAATACCCATGGCACATTATAATTCAATCACTATACAGAGAAATGGATTTTCTTAAACTTTGACTATGGAAGCTCACTTACCCTTTAAAGGAAATATAAATGTGGCTGTGGAGAGAGCACCAAATAAGAGAAAGCAAGAGAAAGTAACAAATGTAAACAGATCAATTTTTTCCTCCTTGTCTTGCTTATTGAAGACTGTGCATTCAAAATCTATTTGGTATCTATTCTATTACCTGTGGTCTTCAATGCAAAAGGATTACACCTACACAAGTGCACACACACAGAGATACACAGACACACATACACAAAAGAAATTGAATGGCCCATTACATAATTTAAAATTTTCTAGACAAAGGCTTCAAAAGCTGAATACAAGGTTTTTGTTTTTTGTTTTTTTTTTTTTTTTTTGTTTTGTTTTGTTTTTTTTGCATAACCCAGCATTACAACACATGGGGAAATTGAGAAATAGTGGAAAGAGAAAAGTAGCTGTAGTGTTTGTTAATGTACCACTAGTCTGTTGTGACACATCCTTCCATACAAAATGAAGCTTTGAGGGCAGTACATATTGCTGGGCAAGTATGTCAGAAGTTAGCTGTCTTAGCAGAGAACATTTTAGTTAAAAGAAATATAAGGAAACGATTATTTTTTTAGAAATATTACACAATAGATTTTCTGACTTAATTAGTCAATCCATTTTTATCTTTTCTGGAAAGATGTAGATTTTAGTAAATGTCAGACAAGTAGAAAATGTTCATGATATATGACAGGCAGCCTTTAAGACAATACATGTAACTCACCAGAAGCAGGACACAGGCAACAAAGTGGACGATGAGATCCCACAGCAGAGCAGAGAACCAAAAATTCAAGGTATAGACACCAGTCACAAACTGGATGTGCTTTGCTTTACTAACTCTCTCAGTCACTGTCATAAGGCAAAAGCCACTGGTGAAAATACTCATCCCAAAAAGCAAGTTAAAGACTATCTGGATTCCTGATGCACTTCTATAAAAGAATGAATAGAAAACACACAATGGTGTAAAGAAACACTAATTGCTAATAGCAGCATTTTGTTACAAACATAGTGAAACAGGAAGAGAGGATCAAAGTATCCCACTTAATAAAAACATACCTTACATCAGGTTTGTCTTTGGTGACACGTTGAGGCTGAGGCTTGTTGGAGACAGTAATGGTGGCATCAGGGCCAGAGAGATACTTAAAAATAATGTTGTCTAATATCGATAAAGATAATGGTGATGCATGATATGCCTCATTGTTAAACCAAAAGGTAAATGTCTTTTCTTTTCTGGTAACATCAAGGGAAAAGGCAACAATGCATGAGTAAATGCAGTCTTTATTTGTCAGCAAGTAGTCCTTCATATCACCTGGAACGAGGACACAAGAGTGGTCATGTTCTCAGCTGCAATAAAGAGCACTGATTACTTTAAAGAGAAATAACACAATAGTTTCACTTGTCTGATATATTTTCACTCTTAGATGCTTCAAAGAAGTCTCAATGTATCTTGGCTATTTACCTCAAGAACTCTAACTCTTAGCCATACAAATTATATGATTTCTAGCTCAATTTCTCTGAAAATTTCTTTCTCACTTTCAAAACCTTCTATTTCTACCCAAAAATATTTGTAAGAACTCCCACTTCTATCTTTTACAAATTAACTCAAAGAAAATCAATCCTATTGCTCATAGAATATGAAGACTAAATAAAAACATAAAATAAGTCTACATAAAAATATAGTTACTTGGAATTGTGAATATTTAAGAGAAAAAAATTGGAGTTACGTTCAACAATCTCTACTATTCTTCTTTCCCTATCTTTGTAGAAAGATAAAGCAGAACAGATCAGGAAGGTAAGAATTATAACAAATGATTAAGCAAAAAGCTATAAACTTGTAAGGACTTAAAGAAATTCCATGAATCCAAGAAGACACAAATTAAGAATTACAAATCTGCCCAAACAGACTCAAAAGAAAAAAGAAGAGTTTCTACAAATAAACCTTATATTTATATCAGACTTGTAAAACTATTGCCTGAGGCTCTTAGCTATGGCCCCCAAAACTAATAATAAGCTTAGTTCTGAATTTATTAAAAAAAAAAAAAAAAGAGGGGTAGGGGAGGAGAAGGAGAAGGAGGGAGAATCATTAGCCAGAATTATCTGAACAACAGAGAAAGACAAAAATACTAAATTTAGAAATGAATAGGAAATGAACTTAGCTTAAAAGCTCATGTTCTAATAAAACTTTTGAAATAAAAGAATTTTCAGATACATAAGACCTGCCAAAGTTAAACCAAGATGAAATAAACACTTTAAACTTATTTGTAACCAACAATGAGATTGAAGTAGCAATTAAAACTCTCCTATGTTAAAAAAAAAAAAGATCAAAACTATATCATCTTATTGCAGAACTCTATCATACCTCCAGAGAACTACCACCAATACTACTCAAACTACTCCATTAAATAGAAGAAGGAAATAATGCTTGCAAACTGTTTTTATGATCCACTCTTACCTTGACAGAAAAACTAAATAAAGACACACACACACACAAAAAAGAAATAAAATCATAGATCAACCTCTTGGATAAACATAGTTGCAATTAATCTCAACAAAATACTGCCAAGCTGGATTCAAGACTGCATCAGAAGATCATTCATCATAATCAAGTTATCTTTCTCTATACATTCATAATAAAATCCATCACAGACACAACTACAGAAATTATGATTGTATCATTAGATGCAGAAAATTAATTTTACAAAATCCAACATAATTTCATAAATCATAGAAGTGGGTGAAGGAAGCATACTGTATATAATGAGTGGTATATGTAACAACATGTAGTCAATATATGTAACAACATGTGGCCAATAAGTACTATACAGAGAAAACTTAAAGAATTCTCATTAAGGGCAGGAGCAAAAAAAAAGGCTGCCTACTTTCTCCATTTCTAGTCAGTACAGAGCTTTGAGTTTTAGCTAGAAGAAAAGAGGAACAAGTAAAAGAAATAAAAATTGGAAAAAAGTCAAAGTATCCATTTGAGGATGGAATGATTCTGTATATTGACATTGTAAAGAGTCTACCAAATATTTACGAGCTAATAAATGCTTCAAAGTGGTAAAATAGAAAATAAATACCATTAGTCTTTTTATATGTCAATGACAAAAACCAAACAACAACAACAAAAACCCTGAATATCTTTCCACAAATCCAGCCCTACAAAGGATACTAGAGGGAAACCACCAACACAAAGTGGGAAATTATACCCTAGAAAAAGCAAGAAAGTAATCTTCTTCCAACAAACCCAAAAGTAGATAGCCATACAAACGTAATTTTGCTCTAATAACAAAAATAACAGGAAGCAACAATCACTTCTCCTTAATATCTCTTAACATCAATGGACTCAATAAAAGACATAGACTAACAGACTGGATACTTAAACATGACCCAACATTTTGCTGCATACAGGAAAACACCTCAGTGACAAAGACAGAAACTACCTCAGAATAAAAGGCTGGAAAACAATTTTCTAAGCAAATGGACCCAAGAAACAAGTTGAAGTAGCCATTCTAATATCGAATGAAATCGGCATTCAACTAGAAGCTATCAAGAAAGATGAGAATGGACACTTCATATTCATCAAAGGAAGAATCAACCAAGATGAAATCTCAATTCTGAACATCTATGCACCAAATGCAAGGGTACCCACATTCATAAACGAAACTTTACTAAAGCTCAAAGCACACATTGCACCTCACACAATAATAGTGGGGGATTTCAACACCTCACTCTCAGCAATGGACAGATCATGGAAACAGAAACTAAACAGAGACACAGTAAAACTAAGAGAAGTTATAAGCCAAATGGATTTAGCAGATATTTATAGAACATTTCATATATAAAAAAAGAATATACCTTCTTCTCAGCACCTCATGGTACCTTCTCCAAAATTGACCACATAATTGGTCACAAGGGAGGCATCAACAGGTACAAGTAAATTGAAACAATCCCATGCATCCTATCAGATCACCACAGGCTAAGGCTGGCTTCAATAATGATAAAATCAATGGAAAGCCCACATACAAATGAAAACTGAACAATTCTCTACTCAATGAAAACTTGGTCAGGGAAGAAATAAAGAAATTAAAGACTTTTTAGAATTTAATGAAAATGAGGACACATCATACCAAAACTTGTGGGACACAATGAAAGCAGTGCTAAGAGGAAAACTCATAGCTCTAACTGCCTACAAAAAACAAATTGGAGAAAGCACACACTAGCTGCTTCACAGCACACCTGAAAGTTCTAGAACAAAAGGAAGCAAATGCACCCAAGAAGAGTAGATGGCAGGAAATAATCAAAATCAGGGCTGAAATCAACCAAGTAGAAAGAAAAGAACTACACAAAAAATCAACAAAACCAAGAGCTGGATCTTTGAGAAAATCAACAAGATAGATAAACCCTTAGCCAGACTAACCAGAAGGCACAGAGACAGTATTCAAATTAATAAAATCAGAACTGAAAAGGATGATGTAACAACAGAAACTGAGGAAATTCAAAAATCATCAGATCCTACTACAAAAGCCTATACTCAACAAAACTGGAAAATCTGGATGAAATGAACAATTTTCTAGACAGATATCAGACACCAAAGTTAAATAAGGATCAGAGAAACCATCTACATAGTCCTATAACCACTAAAGAAATATCAGCAGTCATTAAAAGTCTCCCTTCCAAAAAATAGCCCAGAACCAGATGGTTTTAGTGCAGAATTCTATCAGATCTTCAAAGAAGGCCTAATAATTATCAATTCTCTATAAACTATTCCACTAAATGGAAACAGAAGGAACACCACCCAATTCATTTTATGAAGCCACAATTATGCTCATACCTAAACCACACAAAGACCCAACAATGAAAGAGAACTTCAGACCAATCTCCCCTATAAATATTGATGCAAATATAATCAATAAAATTCTCGCAAACCGAATCTAAGAACACATTAAAACAATCATCCACTATAATCAAGTAGGCTTTATCCCAGGAATTCAGGGATGATTCAATATATGGAAATCCATCAACATAATTCACTATGTAAACAAATTCAAAGAAAAAATCCACATGATCATCTCACTAGATGCTGAGAAAGCATTTGACAAAATTCAAACACCCCTTCATGATAAAAGTTTTGGAAAGATCAGGAATCAAAGGACCATACCTAAACGTAGTAAAGGCAATATATAGCAAACCAGTAGCCAACATCAAACTAAATGGAAAGAAACTTGAAGCAATCCCACTAAAATCAGGGACTAGACAAGGCTGTCCACTCTCTCACTACCTATTCAATATAGTACTGAAAGTCCTAGCCAGAGCAATTAGACAACAAAAGGAGGTCAAAGGGATACAAATAGGAAAGGAAGAAGTCAAAATATCACTATTTGTAGATGATATGATAGTATACTTAAGTGACCCTAATACTTCCACCAGAGAACTCCTAAACCTGATTAACAACTTCAGCAAAGTGGCTGGATACAAAATCAACTCAAACAAATCAGTAGCCTTCCTCTATTCGAAGGATAAACAGGCTGAGAAAGAAATTAGGGAAATGACACCCTTCACAATAGTCACAAATAGTATAAAATACCTCAGTGTGAATCCAAGCAAGCGACAGATCTGTATGACAAGAATTCAAGTCCCTGAAGAAAGAAGTCAAAGAAGATCTCAGAAGATGGAAAGATCTCCCATGCTCATGGATTGGCAGGATTAATATAGTAAAAATGGCCATCTTGCCAAAAGCAATCTACAGATTCAATGCAATCCCCATCAAAATTCCAACTCAATTCTTCACAGAGATAGAAAGAACAATTCTCAAATTCATTTGGAATAACAAAAACCCAGGATAGCAAAAACTATTCTCAACAAAAAAGAACTTCTGTCGGAGTCACCATCTCTGACCTCAAGATGTACTACAGAGCAGTACTGATAAAAAAAATAAATAAACAAAAAACAAAACAAAACAAAAAAACCCTGCATGGTATTGGTACAGAGATAGGCAAGAAGATAAATGGAATAGAATTAAAGACCCAGATATTAACCCACATACCTATAGTCATTTGATCTTTGACAAAAGAGCTAAAACCATTCAATGGAAAAAAGACAACATTTTCAACAGGTGGTGCTGGTTGAACTGCAGGTCAGCATGTAGGAAAATGCAAATCGATCCGTTCTTATCTCCTTTTACAAAACTGAAGTCCAAGTGGATCAAGGACCTCCATATAAAACAAGACACACTGAAACTAATAGAAGAGAAAGTGGAGAAGAGCCTCGAACACATGGGCAAAGGGGAAAAGTTCCTGAACAGTCACCAGTGGCTTATGTCTAAGATCAAAAATTGACAAATGGGACCTCATAAAATTGCAAAGCTTCTGTAAGGCAAGGGACACTGTCAATAGGACAAAACAGCCACCAACAGACGGGAAAAGATCTTTACCAATCCTACATCTGATAGAGGGCTAATATCCAAAATTTACAAAGAACTCAAGAAATTAGACTCCAGATCAAATAACTCTATTTAAAAAATGGGGTACAGATGTCAACAAAGAGTTTTCAGCTGAAGAATACTGAATGGCCGAGAAGCACCTAAAGAAATGTTCAACATCTTTAGTCATCAGGGAAATGCAAATCAAACAACCCTGAGATTCCACCTCACACCAGTCAGAATGGCTAAGATTAAAAACTTAGATGACAGCAGATGCTGGTGCAGATGTGGAGAAAAAGGAAAACTCCTCCATTGCTGGTGGGATTGTAAACTTGTATAACCACTCTGGAAATCAGTCTGGTGGTTCCTCAGAAAACTGGACATAGCATTACCTGTGGATCCAGTGAGACCACTCCTAGGCATATACCCAAAAAATGTTCCAACATATAACAAGGACACATGCTCCACTATGTTAATAGCAGCCTTATTTATAATAGCCAGAAGCTAGAAAGAACCTAGATGTCCTTCTACAGAGGAATGGATACAGAAAATGTGGTACATTTACACAATGGAGTACTACTCAGCTATTAAAAACAATGAATTCGAGAAATTCTTAGGCAACTGGATGGAACTAGAAAATATCATCCTAAGTGAGGTAACCCAATCACAAAAGAACACACATGGTATACACTCATTGTTAAGTGGATATTAGCTCAAAATCTCACAATACTCAAGACATAACTCACAGACCACATGAAGCCCAAGCAAAAGAAAGACCAAAGTGTGGGTGCTTTGGTCCTTCTTAGAAGGAGTAACAAAATACTCACAGGAGCAAATATGAGACAAAGTGTGGGGCAAAAACTGAAGGAGAGACAATCCAGAGACTGCTCCACCTAGAGATTCCTACCAGATGCAATTACCATATGCAAACAGTGTTGTGGATGTCCTGAAGTGCATGCTGACAGGAGCCTGATATACCTGTCTCCTGAAAGGCACTGCCAGAGCCTGACATATACAGAGGTGTATGCTCACAGCCAACCATCAAACTGATCACTGGGTTTCCAGTGGAGGAGTTAGAGAGAACTGAAGGAGTTGAATGGGCTTTCTGCCCCATGGGGAGAGTGACAATACCAACCAACCAGAGCTCCCTGGGTCTAAACAGCTAGTCTGGGAACAGACATGGAGGGACCCATGTCTCTAGCTATATTTGTAGAGGAGGATAAATTTGTTGGGCATCAGTAGGAGAGGAGGGCCTTGGTCCCTTGAAGGCTGGATGCCCCAGTGAGAGGGAATTCGAGGGAGGGGAAATGGGGGTGAGTGGATGGGTGGGGCATGCCCTCATAGAAATAGGAGGAGGAAGAATGGGTTAACGGGTTTCTGGGGGTGGGTAATGGGGAAAGGGGATAACATCTGAAAAGTAGATAAATAAAGTACCCAATAATAAAAAAGAAAAACAAACAAAAAAAAAAACAGATAATGGAACTGGTTATTGCAGTCGAACATTTGAGACTTTTTAGGAGCAATTTAAATTACCCATATTATGGGGATTCCTTATAATTGTCAAGAACAAGAGACTGTGGAATTGGCCCATGGAACTTTAAAACAATATCTTCACAAAATAAAAAAGGGGGAGATATATCCCTGTACACCACAAATTTATTTAAATCATGTTCTTTTTATTTTTATTTAAATTTTTTTTTTTTTAAATTTGGAATGCCAAGAAACTTTCTGCTGAGTGTTTATGGTGCTCTACAACTAGGCATACTTATGCATAAGTGAAAGGGAAGGATCCACTTACTGGCATAAGGCATGATCCTGATCAGGTATTAAATATGGGAAAGAGGGCATGTTTGTGTCTTTTCTGCAGGATACTGAAGGAGCATGGTGGCTGCCAGAGTAATGGGTGAGACATGCTGATGCCAGGACAAAGAATGATGCTGACCTGTGAGCTTGCTGAGTGCCCTGACAATGGTGACTGGGAAGCTGTATTGGACTAAGTTCCGACCCACCATTGCTTACCTATACCCCTGATGGGACAAGCTGCCTTGCCTCAAGTTCTTAGACCTTGTTGAACAGAGAATCAAAAAGAGAAGTTATAATGCCTCTTGTATTGTTATTAAATTGACTAGTTATTCAGACTCAATCATGGGCTGGTCTAGAAATCAATCCAATATTGGAAATGACAATCTTAATTTGGAAGTCTGGTTCTGGACATTTTCAGAGACATATATGGAAATTAGCTACAGTTCTATATGATATTATGTTAGTAAGAGATAAAGTTGGGACAGGCACTGGATTTCAAACAAGTGTTAGTACATGTGTTAAGGCTCTTTTAATTGTCAAGTTAAAAATACTATTGTTTCTTCCACAGTATTTAATGTAAGTTGCATTGATTGTACACTTTCTAATTGTGTTTGTTTTTTGAAATTCGGCTTGTCAATTATGGAAGTCTATAAACCCGCTTTTGTTTTCGTGCCCTGAGTATCACAGAACCTTGGTATTCTAAAAATAGCTTGCAACTACTGGAAGAAATGAGTCAGGCTTTAAGCAGAAGCAAGAGGGTAGTGGGCTTGATTATTGCTGGTATAACAGTTTTAATTACATTAATTGCTAGCACCACTGCTTCTACAATTGCTGTGACACAAGAAGTTAAGACAGCTACTTTTGTTAATCATTTAGCAAAAAATGGTACTAATGTGTTAAATATACAAGAGGATTTAGATAGGCATTTGGAAGAATGGATTGATGTTCTTTATCCTATTCAAATTACTAGAAGGAGGTTCAGAATTTAAGGGTAAGGAGCCATCTCAAGTGTCATATCAAATACCGTTGGATATATGTTAGTTCTAAAATTTACAGTGGTAGTCATTATAATTAGGAAGAAGTTTAATGACACTTGCAGTGTATTTGGCATAATTCTAACACCTCTCTGGAAGTTTTAATGATAGATAGGGAGCTTATGAATTTTAAGAATGTGCTCTGCTGAGTGTTGAAGCAGTAGATACTGCAGATAGAATTACCCATGGCCTGAGGTCAGTATTTCTATTTTGGTCAAGTTTCAAAAATTGCATATATACCTTGATCATGCTAGCCCTTTTTGTCCTGGGAATACTTTGATTCCTGCCCATCTTGTTAAAGCTTCTCTTTAACAACATAACATATTGGCAGCCAAGTACATGGCTTGTATTTGAAATGGACCCCAGAGAGAGTTATTAAATTAACAGGTTGGCAAGCCAAGGACAGGTAAGATTCTGCACAGAGCCTTACCAACCTAAGACAAAATGCATTGCTTTTGATAATGCATATTACATGACGGGTAAGGAAGGCATTCTTGGCAGAATGACCTAAGACAGATTCAGACTTGTTAATGAAATAAAAAGTGAGGAGAGGTAGAGAGCCTTTGGGGCTGCTTGGCAAGAATCTGACATGGGCCAAGGACAAGGAAATAGGCTTGAGGGCAGGGATTGGACATTAGGTTAGAACAAAGAAGTAATTTCAGATAGTATTCTAAATTTTAGGCTAGAACAAGGAAGTAGGCTTCAGACATGAAAATGACCTTGCACTAGGACAGGGAAGTAGGCTCAGATACTTTGGTCATCCTGATCAGCCCTCAGAAACAGTGATCACCAGAGTGTTCACATAATTGGGTTTAATGCCTTGCTTTTTCTTTGATTATTTGTGTTTATTGTCTTGCTTGTTCCTTGACTATTTGCATCTATTGTATTACTAGACCCTCAACCTAGAACTGACTTTAATACATGCATGTAATTAAAATGGTATAAAAGCTTAAAGGAGGAGGAGGTGGAATAGGAGGTTCTAGGGAAGGGAAATGGGGAAAGGGGATAACATCTGTATTATAAATAAATAAAATATCCAATAAAAAATTTTAAATAAAGAATAGCTTGTCAATAATTTAACTAAGGTAATGAAAAACCTATACAAGGAAAACTAAAATACTCAACAGAAAGCACTGTTGGATAGAAACATACCTGCCTTACTTATTCCTTGCTGCTGTGATAAAGAGCCTGAGAAAAGTAACTTAAGGAGGAATGGGTTTATTGCAGCTTGCAGTTCGAGGGCAGTCCACCATAGAGGGGAGGGCAAAGTGGACACAGCTGGTGACATCACAACCAAGCAGCAGAGTGATGAGCACTGCTGCTAGGTTACCCACCTCCTTTTATGGCTCTCGAGCAAAGGCCCATGCCCAGAAAATGCTGCCAAATACTTTTAGAATGACTCTTTCTACCTCAGTTAACTTAACACAACCCTCAGGTGCATGCATAGAGGCTAAATAATCTCTCCCAGGTGTGCCTGGGTGCACACCCCCGAAGTGATTTCTGGTCTACTCCACTGAAAATTAATATTAACCCTACCTTGTTTATGGGTTGAAACAACCAACATTGTGAAAAATGGCTGTCTTACCAAAGCAATCTAGAGATTCTGTGAAGTTCTCACCCAAATTTCTATGTCACTCTTCACAGAAACATACAGCAAATCATTTGGAAGCCTCGGAAAGCCTCTCAGTATTAAGCAAAAAGAAAAAAATAATTTGGAGGAGTTGCCATAGCTGATTTCAAGGTGCAATACAGAGCTATAGTAACCCAAATAAAGGCATGGTACTGGCACAAACACAAATGCACAGATCAATGTAATACAGCTTCTATATATCAAAGCACAAACATGCAGATCAATGTAATACAGCTTCTACATATAAATCCATGCAGCTACAGCCACCCAACTTTCACAAAAGTTCTCCAAACAGTAATTAGAAGAAAAGGCTCTTTAACAAATGGTGT
The DNA here is from genome assembly GCA_021653895.1 of Mastomys natalensis. NCBI lineage: Eukaryota > Metazoa > Chordata > Mammalia > Rodentia > Muridae > Mastomys > Mastomys natalensis. The sequence continues at coordinate 280,566 of JAJTUV010000427.1, read as the reverse complement.
TAGAGATGTGGCATAGCTACATGGAGGAGAAGGAAACTAAATCCTTATTTTCATTACCTCTAAAGTTAACATAAGACTTAAAATGCTGAAACTGCTCCAGGAAAGAGTAAGAGAAAAATACTTCAACGTATGTGTATAGGTAATGATTTCCTGGCTAGGACTTTGGTGGCTGAGAATATAGAGCCAATGCTTGGGAGATGGGATCTTATAGAACTAGTAGACTTCTGAGCTGCAAAGGGGGTGTTGACTAAGTGGAGACACTATCTACAGAGCGGGAGAACATTTTTGCCAACTACTTATCTGGCAAATAAATAATATATAGATTACACAAAGAATCAAAGCAAAAACCAAACACCAAGCAAACAAACAACTCGGTATTAGCGTATTCCTTTGTTAGGTCTAACAAAGTGTGTGCATGCAGGTGTGTGCTGTCTATGGCCTTCTGCCTATAAGATCATGTTTGAGCAGAGATAGTTTTACTTCTCTATCTCCAACTGGGTATCTTTCTATTTCTATTGTTTTGCCTAAATTTCTTGGTAGTACTTACAGCTTTATATGAATAGAAGTAGGAAAACCTGCCATGTTTGTCATATTCCTGATGTGAGGAGAGGCTTCCAGTCTTTCTCATCATGGAAGATGTTTAACTCCGAGAATGAAGTCCTGTTTGACCAGGGAGTGTAATTCTGTTAAATGTGCCTCTGAGCTGTTTGCTAGTGTTTTGTTAGGAATTTTTGCACCAGTACTCATCAGGGACATCAGTCCATACTTTTATTCCCTTATAACATCTTTGCCTGGCTTGGGTATTGAAGAAATTCTGGCCTCATAGATTTGTTTGGAATTATTCCCTCATTTTCAAATGTTTTGGGATATTTTGAGACAGGTTGGTACTCAGCAGACTTTTTTTTGTTGTTTCTTTCTTCCTTTCTTTTTTTCTTCTCTTGTTGAGGCTGTAAAGATATCTGGTCTTAGATTGCTTTTTTTTAAAAAAAAAAGATCATTCATTCATTCATTCATTCATTCATTCTTTATTATGTATACAATGTTCTGCCTGCATGGCCAGAAGAGGACACCAGCTCTCATTATAGATGGTTCTAAGCAACCATGTAGTTGCTGGGAATTGAACTCAGGACTTCTGGAAGAGTAGCCAGTGTTCTTATCCTCTGAGCCAACTCTCCAGCCTTTGGATTTCTTTTTAATGGGCAGATTTTTGTTGCAGACTTGATCTCCTTATCAGTTACAGATGTACTAAGCCTTTATATTTTTTTGGTTGAATCTTAGCAGCATGTGAATTACTGAAAATACATAATTACGCTTATTTCATTTAGGATACCTTACTTTGCTATACAATTATATAGATTCTCTTTGTAATCTTTATTTCTATGAAGTAAGGACGAATGCCCTTTCCTTAACTTCTCATTGAGCTGTGGAGCCTTCTTTCTTCCTTTTCAACATATCTAAAAATGTCCCAAATAGGGTCTTTTCTAAAAAGCAGGCACTGGGTTTGGGGGCCTTTTCATGTTCTGTTTCTCTTTGCTCAGTCTCTATTTCCTCTTTCTTCCTTTTGATAACAGAGGCTCATTGTATTTATCTGGTTACTTAAAATGTATGTTTAGGAAAAATGTTTTTAAATGTAAGTTTAGGTTTATCAATAGCTTTTCTCTCTCAGTTAAATTTTTTCTTTTAGCATTTTTCAATATATCTGAAAATTTTGACAGGTTATTATTTTTATTTTTTATTTGGATCTTTTATTTCCCTACAAATTCTTTGGCCCAATAGTCCCTTAAGAGTATGTTATTTAGCCAGGCGATAGTGGCGCACACCTTTAATCCCAGCACTTGGGAGGCAGAGGCAGGTGTAATTCTGAGTTTGAGGCCAGCCTGGTCTACAGAGTGAGTTCCAGGACAGCCAGGGTTACACAGAGAAACTCTGTCTTGAAAAACAAAAAACAAAAAAAAAAAAAAAAAAAACAAAAAACAAAAAAAAAAAAACAAAAAAAAAAAAAAACAAAAAAAAAAAAAAGAGTATGTTATTTATACTATATGCATGAATTTCATGACTTTTTATTTTTTTTGCTGGTACTGATTCCCAGTTTTATTCTATCAAGATCTTAAAGGATATTTCAGTGGTTTCAATTTTTAAATTGTATTAAGACTTATTTTGAACCATATTATATATAATATATCTTGAATAATGATCCTTGCATACTTGACGAAAATATAAATTATATTGTACTTGACTGGACAGTTTCATGTCGGTATGGTAGGTTCATGTGATCTACATTGTTGGTTAAATACACCACTTAGTGTTGAACTGCCATCCACTGATAGGTTTGTTGTTGTAAATAAAGTTTAAAATCTCCCACTATTACTGTGGAGTCATTTATTTTCTCCCTCATTCTGTCATGTTTAGTTTACAGGAACTTGCATCTTTTGATGAAACATAGCTGCTCTCTCAATTTTTGGATTGCATCTATGCAGGGAAATAATCTCTAGCATTAGAAGAGCACATGGAGACACAGTGCAGGACAGAAACTGAAGGAGGGACCGTCTATAGACCATTCCACCTGGATATCCATCCATGTGCAGTCACCAAAGGTAGAGGTTGATGTGGATGTCAGGAGGTACATGCTGACAGGAGCCTGACATAGCTGTCTCCTTAGAGGTCTGCAAGAGTCTGACATACTCAGAGGCAGATGCTCACAGCTAACCATTAAACTGATCATGGGGTTCCCAATGAAGAAGATAGAGTGAAGGCTGAAGGAGTTGAGAGGATTCGAGACACCATGAGGAAAGCAACAATCCCAACCAACCAGAGCCCCCAGGGTCTAAACCACCAGCCTGGGAGCGCTTAGGGAGGGACCCATGGCTCCACCTATATAGCAAGGGAGCTATATATAAGTGGGAGAAGAGATCCTTGGTCCCATGAAGGCTGGACGTCGTGGGGGGGGATACTCTAGGGTGGGGAGGTGAGGTAGGGGGGGTGGGTGGGGGTACACCAACGTGGAGGCAGGAGGAGAGGGGAAGGGATAGTGAGTTCCTGGGAGGGAGGGGGGAAATGGGGTAAAGAGAGAACATCTGAAATGTGAAAAAAATTTCCAATAAAAAAATAAATAAATAAAAATAAAAAAATTAAAAAAAAAGAATTCAGTTAAGCCTTCAGATATATGTCAAAATCACATATAAGTGAGCTATATCTATTAGAAAGCTAAGTTTACAATTATTGATCACAGTAATAATCACCAAATAAAAAAAATCAATTTCAGACTGTGTTTGGATTTGAGACTTACTTGAATTAAAAGCAAATTTATTGCTAATAATCGAATGTGCTATAAAATTAGGTATATAAATTCATATGCCTGTATTTCCTGTTATCACAATTATGCTTAAAATAATTAAAAAGGCACTTGTACTGAATATTGTATCTTATTAAACACCTTCTTAATCCCTTTAGGATTTCTGATCGAGCCAGTTTAATGTATTAAACCAGACCAAAAATGCAAAACCAAAAAAAAAAATTAATATAAAGCATGTCAGCATCTCACAGTTTCTTGAAAGTTTTAGATTTAAAATTAATTAGTCCTCCTAACTAAAAGTTTGATGTCTTTATTTCACATTATATATGTATTTGTTTAAATTTTTTAATAATTATAATTTTCATGTTTTTATAACTTATGTATTATAAATTTATTGTGGTGAAATATACAGGACAAGAAATATAGTACAGTGGTTATCATAGTTGTCAGTTGACACAAATCTAGACAAACCTAGAAAGATAGACTCTCTACAGAAAAATTGCCTATATCAAGTTGTCCCGTTGCTATGTCTTTGTGGATTAGTGATTAATATGAAACGCCCAAGCCACTGAATGTGGTGGTATTCATGAGCAGGTAAGCCTGGGCCATAAAAAAAGGCAGAGATGCACAATGTGTCAAAATGCATAGAATAAAGTGCTGGAGGGTACTCAGCAGAAACATCTGCAAAGCAACTCCTACATTTAAGACTCAGAGAAAATATCAGAAGAAGGAAAATAAAGAAGGTAAGAACAAAGACCGAAGATACTTATTAACTAGGCATGTCAAGAAAAGTGTATAGCATAAATAAATAAAATATTTTAAATAATAAAATAGTAAATAAATAAATAAAACTGTACACATGAAAAAAGAAAAAAAAAAAGAAGAAGAGCACATGGCTTAAAGTCTTCCTTAGATATCCCCTTTTCCAGTTTTCTGATATGCGCCTGCTTCTAAATGTCTTAACTTCCCTAAACATCTCATCTTTACTTCTCATTATGGTAGATGACCCTCTACCCTTCAGAGTACCCCCATTGCTGATAATAATAATGGACTTGAAGAACAGTTCTTTTTTTCAGACTGGCTGGCTTTGTAAAATTGATTACAAAATAAAAGAAGGGGGATGGAGAAAAGGCAGGGAGAAGAGGAGAGGAACAAAGAGCTGAACATTCCAGCTGAGAACATCCTTTCAAATTGGTGTAAGTGGGTCTTCATCTGTAGGCACTATTTCTCTGTTTGTAAGAGGCTTACCTTGCACTTCATGAATTTTTTGTTTCTTAGCCTTCAACATGATCTCAAGATTTTTGGTGAGAGTCTGGGTCAAATTAGGATCTCCAGCAACTGAGAAAGGAACAATGGTCTCGCCATACTGCTCCAAGTCCATCACCCTGCCAGGTTCTTCAGGTACTGAGAAGCTTATTCCTTTCATCAGAAGATACATGAGACCCAGAAGTCCCAGCAACTGCAACAGTAGCAGCTTCCAGTTGCGCCAAGAGAACATTACCCTTTTGATGAACATGGCTCGGAACTGCTGGATGTAAAGAGACCACTGCAAGAGGAGAGAAGACAGCATTACAGTGGTCACACCTTGATGGGAGTTACCAGCACAAATGTCTTCAGCTGTGTGGTAATGGATGCGCAGAAGAAAGAGCCCAGCTGGCAGACCAGGTACATTGTGTTCTCTGAAGGCATTAAAGTTTGGCACCTAACTTCAGTATTATGAAAGTCCCCAAAGGGGAATTGTCATTGACATGGCCATTATGCCTCTTTGGAGAACACCACATCCATTCTCTTATATTAAATACCATCCTTCAACATTACAGTTCACATCACATTTTTATAGCCATCTCTCATTGCTCTACAGGATTATAGGATGCCAGGGAACAGATGAATTTAGTTTAAAATTGCAATGCACCCAGTATATTTTCACTTGACCTATTTGGAAGTGTACATGAATATACAATTTTTGTCTATTTTTGTCAAACTTTTGGGGGACAGTTTGTAATTAACTGTAGGTTTGTTTTTTTCAGTTAAATAATGGAACCCTTCGCTTTAAACACATATGTCTTTAGAAAAGGTGTCTGAGAGTCAAAGGAGAGCATATTATGCATATTACAATTTTAAAATACATTTATTTTATTCTCCCAACACTTTTACATCCCATTATTCAAAGTAGGAAAATATTCCTAATCAGCCAGTATTCCTTAATAGAAGAAACAACACTTGTGCTGTCTTTAACTAGAAATAAGGTAAATTTAGAGGGAGAACAGTGCCCTCCCATCATGCTCATGATAGGAAGAAGACAACTTCTGCTTTTTAGGAGATTGATTTTTATATATATTTCTAGAATGATAAAATAAGAAGTGTTTTAACCCAGTGACTGCCTTTTCTGAACTGTCCCCTAGCTCTGACCTCGCCCTCAAAAATGGAAGGGAATCAGGAGAACAACAGAAATGACCCACAGTTTGTCTTATGTTTGCACTTGAGGAAGAAACTGGGAAGACAGAGTATGGAGAGGAGGTGACAAGGTAGGGGACTTCCCATCTGACACAGGGTGCATTGAGTATATTCAGCCCCTGAAACAGACTCATCTGTGTTAGCTCAGCCTGACAAAAGACAAGCATCCTGTAAATGACAGTGGGAAATCACAATTTCAACTCAAAATTCTAGACACTCATATACAATACTCCACTCCACAAGCTCCCAAGTCCATGGGAAAGTGTAAGAAGTGCTTCTAAGAGACTTGGACAAATAAACCCATGGTCAAAGAATCTCTTCTGCACACATATGTAAAAATTATACAGAAGATAAATCAGGAGAGTAACAACACAAATGTTAGACTATAAGGTAGCCGTCCCAGCCGGCAGTGGTGGCACACACCTTTAGTCCTAGCTCTTGGGAGGCAGAGGCAGGCAGATTTCTGAGTTCAAGGCCAGCCTGATCTACAGAGTGAGTTCCAAGACAGCCAGGGCTACACACAGAAACCCTGTCTCGAAAAAAACATAAAAAACAAAACAACAAAAAAAAAGGTAGCAGTCCCAGGACGAGGGAATTTTGTGACTCAATCACACCTGGATTGAAATGTCCTTTGTGTGTGTGAGTAGTGACTATAATCATTTGAACCAGCATGCTTCTTCAGCTCGGAATGAACTAACAGTTCTGAAAACTAAAATAAACCCCATGAGGAAGACCAAGTGTGAAAGTGGGCTGGCAAGATGACTTAGTGGGTCAACATGCACGCAGCAAAACCAGATGACCTGAATTGGAGCTCCAGAACCCACATGGTGGATGGAATGGGAGAATTTACTCTTCAGGGTTGTTCTCTGATCTCCGTATATAGATGTACATATGTATGTACACGTACCACATAATAAGAAAGTAAATGTGATCAAGCAATTAAAATAGACCTTTTTTTTTTTTTTACCTTCACCCTTTCACAACCGAGTTAGAAAATTAAGTGAATTTCCTTACAATGTTTCTCTGTGTGAATGGGCTTACTCTAAAAATCTCGAAACTCTTCTGAATTAAGCTAATAAACTGAAGTGTCTTTCACTCTCTCCAAATATACTAGCATTATATTCTTGGGAAAGGTGCTCACCCCGGCATTGAATGAAGAATCAGAGTGTCTTGAGTAATCTGATCCCTCAAAATTCCTGGGCACATTCATGTTCTTGTTGTCTTCACTTGTGTCTTGGTTCAAGGTGGAAGCTGATTGAGCAATCTCAGTGTTCAACTTCAAATCTTCCAGATTACTGACCCTACACACACACAACACACAACACACCACACACACACACACACACAACCATACACACACACACACACAACACTACACACCACACTACACACACACACACACACACACACATACACAGACACACACACACAACACACAATACCACACATCACACACACACACCACACACATACACACACACACATACACACACACACACCACAATACAAAACAACACACACATACACACCACACATACAAACACCACACACATACACACAACACACAACACACACAGACCACACATACACACACACACACCACACTACACAACACCACACACACATACAACACCACAATACACAAACACCCACACACATACACACACACACATACACACACAACACACACAAACAGAGAGAAGAGAGAGAGAGAGAGAGATGAGAGAGGTTGATTTTATATATATGTTAAAAAATAACTTTTAACAACAATATTAGCTCCCTCTCCCTAACTCCTGCCCTTCAATTTTTTCCATGCATAGAGACATTTTAATAGATTTTATGTGGAGTGCTATCACTAATGATGGGAACATGCTTTGGGTGTGGGTGTGGGTGTGGGGAAACCGAATCCCAACGGTCAAGACATTGCCCAGTATGCCTGAGGCCTGGAGGTTTGATCCCCAGAACCCCAAAATTTCTGGTGCTCTAGATTGAATGCAAGGCTTTGTGCATGTAAGAAAAGCACATGGCCACCAACCTACAGCCCCAGCCCCAAGGCCAAGATAAACTAAACATGAATAAAGTTCCAAGACAGTGTCTCTCTTATTTTTAGAATAAAATGTTTATTAAATGTCGTATATTTTACAAAATTATAGTCGTAATTTCACACGGCGCACGTGCACACACACACATATACACACACACACATGTGAATATAAAGAAGAAATGCTATAGAGATAAACAGAAACCACAGTATAAGAAGATATTATGGGCTTCTGGGGCAATGTGGTGCTTTAGAAGCTGCCTCCATGTGACATGCTAAGCAAGAAGAGTTGTGAGAACAGAATGGTCCAAAGACAGGATGCTGGAAATCAGAGCACCTGACTTAAGGATGGGACTCAAGCGTTCAGTTCAAGGTTGCTGCTTGCCTCTTGTGCAGCCTGAGATAGAAATGAGAATTGCTCTCAAAGTAAAGTGTAGCTCTGGGGAGCTGGGAGGGAGGGGTTTCTCTGACCTTATTTGTGTATTATTACTCACTTGAAGAAAACCTCCTCCATGGTAGTCATGGAGACACCAAAGCCAGAGACACCCAACTCTTCTTGTCTTTCTTCTAGGTCTGTGAAAAGTTCTGCAAACCTGAAAGATAATGGAGATAGTATGTGCACATACATACATGTGTTTATATCTGTTCTTGGCTTATTTCCCTGAGCAGTGCAATTCATGTGTCACAGAAATTCTTGTGACGTTGGTTTTTACCACAGTCCCTGAAAAATCATGAATGTGGCACACCAGAAGGAAGATACCCCAGCAAGTTGCTACAGCAAACTACTTCCTGGTTTTCTAATAAAATCATCATTAAATCTCTGTATATATTGATTTTCTGTTTTCCCTGCTAGTTTAGATTTAATTTACTAACTACATACTGTAGCTCCTGTGAAAGAGAACATAAGCAAACAGGATAAATACTTATAAACTAATAAGAAGTATAAAAAAATCATAGAAGTTGGAGACTGGGTAAAAATACATACATACATACATACACATACACTCACACACATACATATTTATTAAAATTGAAATAACATTAAAAACCCTTGTTATGCAACAAAATACATCCACTTGTCTCTACTCACCAAGAAGAAAAAAAATGTATCAATATAGTGTCCTGTCTTATCAACAATCAATGCCAGTTTTCAATAGATCTTATGGTTGCTACTTTTTGTGGCATCCTTCAGTACAATTTCTGAAATCTTAGAAAGCAAATGCTCTGACTAGAGTATCTCAAAAGACAAGTGGTAAGGATCTGTTTGCCAAGTCTGAAAAAACCTGGAAAAGTCATAGTGGTTTCTGGTGACCCAATACCATTTTGCAGCATGTCTAGATCCTTGCCTGTGTGTGTATTCCTTGGGCAGGACAAATGACAGCTCAGCTGCAACATTGGTCTCCATCTTGGCAGTCGGTATGTAATTTTTAATCAGCTGGGAGATTTTTTCATTATCACTCTTAGGAGTCCTCACTATGACTAGGTGATACCCACACCTGAAAAGATCCAACAAGAAGGTCAAATGAAGCCACTCAATATTCTCAGCTAAAACATGCTTAATCTCCACTGTTCAGGTCTATTAGCTGCATGTAATAAGGCACTTCTGTGTTCTGTAATAAAAAGACACAACATGCATGCTGTATCTTCACATAGTTGCACATGTCACTGTTAATGTTTAGCTTATTCTGAGTGATTCCCTATTCCCAGGCTCTGATACCCCTGGTGGAGAACAAGGTTGAAACCAAAAGGAATTTACTTGATTCGCATGCCCGAACCTCATCTCCAGAGTGGGGGAGAGGAAGAGGGACTGGTAATAAGAGAAGCAGTGACCTCCTGAGTCCACTTGACCAGGATGACAAGGCAGCTCAGGACGGTCTGCCCTCATGCCCCAGGCCACCCATCTGTGTAAGATAAGCACCCCATCTGTGCTAGAGATAAGATGTTACTCGGATTTTTAGGGTATCTAATCTGCCATCTTCTCAGGTAGTCATTTACTGAATAAATCAAGGTTTACAAGATTTAAGTACCAGCTGACTTCTGCAAAAGGCAGGTGATAGTCTGATATTCTGGTTACACATAGAGAATAAGGTGTAGTGTGATGATGTGCTATAAGTCACTTGCTTACAAGTCAAAGAAGTGTATTCCTCTCTCTCTCCTCCTCTGTCTCTCTTCTCTGTCTGCTGTGTCTCTCTCTCTCTCTCTCCTTCCTCCCTCCCTCTCAGTCGTGTGTGTGTGTGTGTGTGTGTAGTGTATGGGATCAAACCAAATGGCCATGAGCATGTGAGGCAAGTAATCTTGCACTGAGCTGTTTAATCCCCAACTTTGAAGGAATGTTTCATAATAACTACCACCTACTGCTATCAGAGGCAAGTGAAGAGCAATATAAGTTACAGATCAGATTTGGGGAACTGCAGAAGATATTCTTGTAAGTACTCTCCTGCTAAAATGGCAAGCAGGAGCTTAGAGAACAAAGAAACACATTATTTGATGATTTCATGCACACTAACTGAGGACTTTTATTATAAGCCAGGCGTGATTTAGATCCTAAGGATGGTTTGAGCTAGCCCAAACATGTAAAAACCCTAGTGGCCTGTATCTCTGTGAAGAAATATAGCTACATTTTGATTGCTTAGAAAAATGTACAGTGTGTTAAACAATATTAGTGCAAAGGGGAGAAACACTAATTGTTCATGGATGAGCAATCCAAAGTGATGTGTCCATTAAACCTGAGCCAGAATCAGCAAAGGCTGATGGGGGAAGCCACAGTGGGGTGTGTCTGAATGAATGGGGCAGGTGTTAGGGCTTATTCTGGATTTTACAAGTACAGAAAATTATCCACAGTTGAAAAAAAAAAGTCATTGGAGGGAGTCCAGTGGAAATGTCTCTTGCACAGCTGTCCCTGGCTGTGGGAACGAAAGGCAGAACTCTGGTCCTAAGACAGAAGTGACACCGAGAAGTGCTGCGGCCCTTCACCCACTCTTAACAGGTTAGACAGCATTTTGACAAACTTTGCAGATAAGGAAACTGAGCCCCAACATGCCAAGTGTCTTAGCAATTGGTGAGTGTTGAGAGCCATGCCTTGTTTAGTCTGCCTATACAATGCTCAACAAAGAAAGTTTTATTTAAATTTTCTTCAAATTTGACAGATGGTCCTTCAGTTTTCCTCTTCCTTCATATTGGAATCTTTTAAAAACCCATTTTTTAAAAGACTAGACAACTTTGAATCATCACATTATAATTTTACATCATAAAATAAAGTGCAATGCTGTTTGGACACCTAAAGAGCTGACTGAAGACGGTGCTACCCTGGCGAGGGAGATCCAGATACTAACGTACAAGCATTATTCTTCATGAACACATGCCAATGCATATGAAATGTTGAACATGCTGTATTCAAATAGAATCTTATCTAGGTATATCTCAATACAATGACTGAGTTTTAATAACTTTTTCCTGATTGCTCCACTCAAATATGCCCCTAGTTTGCCAAAATTTTTAAATTCAGTCTGCCCGATTTATCATTTTTTTTTTTTTGTGGTGCTGGACATGGACCCCCCCCTATGCCTTGCCCTCTTAGTTCTAACACTTAGCTCCTTTTCTGCTGCACCCATCAGATAAAACCATTGTCATTTGCAATTTTCTTCCATTTTCGACATAGTTTTCAAACTTAATTTGTCATGACCCAAACAAAAAGGATCGTTTCTGATTCAGGCTTACCTTTATATGTTGTTGAGCATCGGGGAGACAATCTTTATTTTCATATTTTTCCTTAATCATAGACTGTTTCACTGTCTTAAAAACCTATTTTCTATTGCTCTTTTTTGTATGTGTATGGTGTGTGCATGAATGTATGTGTGTTGTTATGTGTGCAAGTGCATATGGACATACGTGTGTATGTGTGTACATGGGTGTATATATTTGTGTTGATGTAAGACAGAGGTTGACATTGGGTGCTTTCCTTGAGCACTATCTTCCTTATACATTGAAGCAGGATCTCTTACTTGATCCAAGAACTCAAAGACTTGGCTTGTCTAGCTAGCCAGTTTGCTAGGGGGCTTCCCAGTCTTGGCCTTCTGGTAGCTGGAATTACAAGTGGGACACCATGCCACCCAGTATTAAGGCATTGCATGGGATCCAGACTCAGTCCTGACACACATGACTTCACCTGCTGAGCATGTTCCCAACCCTCATTGCCCTTGTAAGCATCTTTTTAAACTGAAATCCCTATCAATAATCAATATATTCAGGTACTAATTGTGTGTGCCCAGTTGACTTACTATAGAACATCGGTTTCTATTTACTAATCAAGAGTCCAAAGGCAGTCAACAATATTATTTACCCTAGTTCTAACATTGAGAAGTATACTATTAAAGCCCACATTCTTCTTTGGAGAAGGGAAAAAAAGAGGTGGGCTATCTCCCTGAAGGGTGACCAAGCCAACATTAAAAGTTCAGACTTGAGTGTTAGATGCACCCAGACCCAAATCTCTTCCAATTACTTTTTGGATTTCTCATTACTAAAATATGAGCACCAGCTCTCTTATACATACGAAGAGAGAACTCTGCAGATATCATTACCCATGGGAGAACCAGTAAATGTGAGCTGAATGAATTCAAATATTGTAATGACTCCATCTTTAACAACATTCATTTATCTGTATCTTCCAAAGATTTATTTCTTACTAGTTTGAGACAGATAGTTTCAACATCAATAACAAACAATTCATCTGAGCTCACGTTTTATATTAGTCTCTATAAGCATACACTGAACTATGTATTAAGTCTGTGCTCCTATGACAAATTATCAGTTTTCAGCCATATGCAAGAAATAAATATGATGTTCATGTTCATTGTGTCAATAAGGAACATCTTCCCAGTTAGAATATGCATGTTGAGTCAGAATGGGAGAAAAAAACTGGATTGGATTTGTCTAAATTAAAACCAGAAATTATAAACAAAACACTTCATATATTATACAATAGAACATGGGAAGATCTGTGTAGAGAAAACAGAAAAGAAATGAAAATGATGTTAGAATAATATTTTTTTGAGACAAGATCTCACTGTGAAGAGCTTCTAATTCATTGTTCCTACTATCTCAAGCCTACCAAGCATAATAATTATAGGCATGTGCCACCAAGCCTAGCTAAAAAAAAAAAAAAAAAAGAATCAAATAGATAGATAGATAAAGACCATATAGTTTCTTCAGGAAAAGTGAAGAGCCACAGCACTTCAGGATCCCCATGACCAGGATGGCAATCCGGTCACCCAGCACATCAGCCTCATCCATATGGTGTGTGGTCAGTAAGATGGTACGGTCCTTTTTATAATGCTGAAGCAGGTCCCAGGTGGCCCTCCTTGAGACTGGATCCATGCCAGATGTTGGCTCATCAAGTATTACCACCTAGAGATAAAAGTAAGTAACCAAGAGTCTATTTACTTCATGTTTGCTACAGGTGGGATAATCTACTATACATGGGAGACATATTTAAGCAAAAATACAGACTCTAGAACACCCTAGGACTAAAACTGCTAAATCCTTAACTGTCAAACTAATGGCTACATTATGTCAGCTGCATTAATAATGGGAAGTCTCTCTCCTTACCACTTGGGAGAGTTGAGTTTGTGCCAGTTTTTGTGTTTGAATCTGGAGGAGTAAAGACCTATTTTATTTATCTTATTTCTTACTATGTGTGAGCAGATATATGTGGATGTCAGGAATGTGTTGTCCAATGTCTTCCTCAGCCACTCTATATGTCTTATCTTTTGAGACAGGGCCTCACACTGAACCCAGAACTCATCTCTGGGGATCAGTTTGTCTCCACATCATCTTTGGTTTAATATTATTGGCACCCACAATCATCTCTGGCATTTTTACCTGGGTGCTGGGGATATTCATGAAGCCAGGTCTCCATGTGCTCCACAGGTACTTTATCACAGAACTGTCTCCCCAGCCTCACAAGAACCGGTTTTAACTGTTAGTTACCTTAGTGTCCCCTATTAGAGCTATAATGATTGAGAGCTTGCGTTTCATTCCTCCACTCAGATCCTTTGACATGGTATTACGTTTCTGCAGCAGGCCAAAAGAGGTGAGCATTCTTTGAATTTCTGCTGATCGTTTCTGCAAGGGTATTCCTTTTATCTAAAAAGAGGAGCCAGAGTTTATGCAGTGCTATCAACCTTGTGCTTAGAAAATTCTTACATTAAGGCTTTAACAGAGTTGTGTGCATACGCTAGCCCTTCTCGCTGCTTTCAACATGAAGTTTTGATGAAGGTAAGGCTGCAGGTCCTTGTTCACACTGCCTGGAGGATGTGAGGAGTGCAAAAAGGGAGTGCTCACCACACAGTAGAAATGAAGGTGTTCTGACACTGTCAGCATCGGAACAACAGGTCATCCTGGGGACACAAGCCCAAGCTTTTCCTAACTTGAACCATGTTAGATGAGATGTCATATCCACTAATATAGACCTTTCCTCTGGTAGGACGATACAAACCTACAATTAAGCAAACACATGGCAGAGATTAGCTTCAGCAAAGACACATGGCAATCAATGTTCTGTTCACTAAGCACCTTGCCTGCAGAGTCTGTGGATCATGCAGAAGCAAAAGTGTCGTCCACAGAGATACCTAGTGCCAATGATCATGATCTCACGGCGATAATGAAAGAAACGACTTTTCCTTTTTGTCTAATTTTATGTCATTATTGAAAGTATTATTTTGGTTTTGAAATATAAATATTATTACAGCATTTGCCCCTATCTTCCTTCTAATCCCTCCCATATACCTCCCTTTAGCTCTCAAACTTGCAGCTGCTTTTAAATTGATATATATATATATATCAATTTAAATTATATATATATATATATAATTATATATATATATAAAACCTTCTCAGTCCATCTAATGTTACTTATACATATATGATTTTGGGTATTATATAGCCAATTAGGAAGTTTTTCTCTGTGGAAGGCTATTTTCTCCCTCTCTCGACATTTCTTAGTTGCCTGTTGCTCTTTGTCTGTGGTTGGGCACTGTGAGATTTCCCCTTCCATATTACAATATCTACTGTTATCCTCCTTGTTTGGGTCTTCCTTAGGTAGCCATGTTGTTGAGATTTCATGGGTGTAGCTTTCCTTATATTTCTAGGAGACAGGATCTCAGAGCCGACTTTGTGTGCCTCTGTCTCTTTCTTTTTTTTTTTCTTCACAAAGCAAATAATATTGAAATAGTGAAATCAAGTGTAAACCCAACAAAAATATATAAATTATAGTCCAGTATCCCTCATGAGTATACATACAAAAATTCTCAATGAAGTAGTTGCAAAACTGAATACAAGAGATATAAAAAAATAATATTCCATGAATAACTGAACAACTGTTTTTTTTTTTTTAGAAGACCATACTCCATATACAGGCTGCATGTTTTGGGATAGCCCCCACTCCAGATGTTTGAGACCTACATGAAAACCAAGCTGCACATTTACAACATATGTGCAGGGAGGCCTAGGTTCAGCCCATGGAGGTAGATCTGTGTAGACTAGGTATGCTCCACGGTTGGTGATTCAGTCTCTGAGAGCTCCAAGGGTTCAGGTTCGTTTACTCTGTTGATCTTCCTGTGCGGTTCCTATCTCCTTAGGGCCCACAATCCTTCCACCTATTCTTCTATAAGAGTCCTCAAGCTCCATCCACTGTTTGGCTCTGGATGTCTGTATCTGTCTGAGTCAGCTGCTGGTTAGAGCCTCTCAGAGGACAGCTTGCCCTGTCTGTTCTCAGGCTGGAGGTTTAGATCCTGGGAGCTCTGGTTGAATCTTTTGATACTCATTCTAAAAAGGACAAAAGCACCCTCACTTTGGTCTTCCTCCTTCTTCTTGAGTTTCATGAGGTTTATGCGTTGCATCTTAGGTATTGTGTGTTTTGGGGCTAATATCCGCTTATCAGTGAGTGCATACCATGTTTGTTCTTTTGTGATTGGGTCATCTCACTCAGGATGATATTTTCTAGCTCCATTTGTCTAAGAATTTTATGAGCTCATTATTTTTAATAGTTGAGTAGTACTCCATTGTGTAAATGTACCACATTTTCTGTATCCATTCTTCTGTTGAAGGACATCTGGGTTCTTTCCAGCTTCTGGCTATTATAAATAAGGCCGCTATAAACATAGTGGAGCATGTGGCCCTGTTGCCTGTTGAAATATCTTCTGGGTATATACCCAGGAGGGGTATAGCTGGGATTGCAAGCTGGTACAACCACTATGGAAAGCAGTCTGGCGATACCTCAGAAAATTGAACATGGTATTACCTGAGGACCCAGCCTCTGTCTCTTTCAATCCTTCCACACCCTCTTCCTGAATGTTTCCTGAGCCTTAGGCACAAGAGTTGTAGATTTATCCACTGGACTAGCCACCACAAACTGCATTTTGATCAGTTGTAATTTTCTGGAATGGTCTCTATTGCAAGAAGAAGTTTCTTTGATGAGGGAACAGGTCTACATGTATCTGTGGTTAAAAGGATAAATATTTAGAATACAGTTAGGAATTATGATGGTTTAGGTAAAGCAGTAGTTGTAGGCTCTCCTCCAAGATCCATGACTTCACTCTCCCTAGGTAGTTGCCCAGGCATGTTTTCCTTCTTGTTGAGCAAGTCTTGAATCCAATTAAAGAGCTGTTGGTTACTTCCACAGTATGCATGCCACTATTGCACCCTTAGTGTTACCTTATCATGCTATTCATTGCTGTGGTTCATATGTGTCACAGCTGGATAGGACTGTTGATTCCCCTTTGGAAGTTGCAAGGAACTTTCTGGTACCATGAAAGCTAGCCCTCAGGTAGGAGACTTTTAGGGAAGATCCAGTTCTGATCATCAGAATCCTATGCCTGAAGTGCACTGAGTCATCAAGGATAGAGCTAAACTCTAGAAGGAAGACCTATGGCAACAGCTTACAATGTTGTGTGAGTCTCTTCGATTTCCCAGGGCCAGACTTTAAAAGGAGTTTCTCATGTCTAGAATTGGGGTTTCTGTTACATAGCCTATGGCTCTCATGGGAAGCACTGTAAGCCCAGGTAGGAAATTTTCATTTAAAAAATATATGCATGCACACAGACTTGTATTTATTATATGTGATCTTAGGTAAACTATTTTATAAAGACATCATATTATTACAAAGAGTATGATATTATAAAGAAATAATACATTATAAAGAAATAATATGATTTCTTGTGGGGTTTATTTCAAACACCCTTTCTGTTATCTCACCCTCTCCTCTCTCTCCTTCTGTATTGATCTCCTTCTCACCTCTATAACTAAAGTTGTTTCCATTTCTCTCTTCAAATCACTTGTACTCTGATATTCTTCCCTCTAAAGCCAAAGTTCCTTTTGCTTTCTTGGTACCTGCAGTTACTCCAGGGTTGTTGGCTATCCACACCAACCCAAGCAGCTGACTGGTAGGGAAGGTTTTCCAAACTGTGGTGGACTTCCTTTGTAAACTTTGTAAATGTTTCCTCAATGCATGCAAATGGCCAGGCGTGCTTGAGGCGCTCCAACAGCCAGGTCTTAAAGGCTAAAACAGTTGTAACTTTCAGATCCAGCTCCTCAAGATGGAAAGTGGCCAGGCTCCACCCCTGACTACCCTAATGGCCCTAGGGGTTGTTTTCTAACTGGCTTTAATGGTCATTCCCAGCCCCAAGTTAAGAGAGTGGCCAGCCCCCTGCCTTCAAGAAAAAAAATTCCCACCAATCTTTGAGCTTGCCACAAAAATCTGGTCACATAATATCTCCAGTCTGGAAAGCCCCCCATCCCCACCCCAAGAAAACCTGTATAAACCCTGCCTTCTGTCTAGTTCTCTGCCGCTTCTTACCCTAGCAGAGGCAGCCACCCTCCGGGATTTTCTCTACTGATAAATCTCTTGTGTGAGGTTTGTTATGAGGTGGGATTTTGTAGTATTCCTTGGCTCTGGACTGCCAGGATACCTTTCCTAGCAGAGCTGTTTCCCTGGGGAAACCTCTTTAAGCTGAGCTGCTACATTTGCATTGGGGAAACTTCCCAGAAGTTAGAAAGAGAAGCCTTTCCCTTCAGAACTGCAACACTTACAAGGTCACTTACCCACTCACAAAGACTTGGATCTAGGAGCCACAGATGAGACACATCATTCAACGTTTGTCTTTCTGGATCTATAGTGCCTCACTTGATATCTTTTCCTACTTCCATCCGATTACATGCAAAGTTCATGCAGGTAAACGTTTTTTTTTTTTACAGTGAGTAGTATTCCATAGTGTTTATATACCACATTTTCATTATCCATTCATCACTTGAAGGGCATTTAGGTTCTCTCCATTTCTTAGCTCTTGTGACTAGAGCAACAATGACCACAGCAGAGGAAGCACTTGTAGAGTAGGATATTGAGGCCTTGAGGCAAACGCCAAGGAATGGAGTAACTGGGCCATATGGAACCTTCATGTTTAGCTTTTTGAGAATTCTCCACACTGATTTTCCTAGTGTGTGGACCAATTTACAATCCCACCAATAGTGAATGCTCCATATAATCTGGATATTACTCTTCAATCAGATGTTTGACAAGGAAAGACTCTCTCCTGCTACATCATTTTCCTCTTCAGAAATGTTTTAGCTTTGTGATGTCCCACCTGCTAATTGTCATTAATTCTAGGGCAAATGGAGTCCTATAGAAAGTCCTTCCCTAGACCTGTATCATATAGGGAACTACTCCTGTTTTCTTCTACCAGTTTCAGGTTTCACATGAAAGTTGTTGATCCATTTGGGGTTAGTTTTTGTGCTCAGTGATAGATATGGATCTAGTTTTACTCTTCTACATCAAGATCTAGAGTTTCTCAGGCATCTTCAACTTTGTTCACTTGATTTTGTATCTGCTTTTATGCCAGTACCATATTGTCTTTATTCCTATGGCTCTATAATAATCTATACTAATCATGGATATTGTCCTATGACTTTCTTTTTGTTGCTGCCGAGTTTTTATCTGATTTAGGTATTACAGTAATATTTGATTCATAGGTTAAGTTTGAAAGTGTTCCTTCTGTTTCTAATTTTTAAGATAGTTTAAGAAACAAATCCATCCTGGACCAGTACTACTACTCTTCTTCTTCTTCTTCTTTCTTCTTCTTCTTCTTCTTCTTCTTCTCCTCTTCTTCTTCTCCTTCTTCTTCTTTTTTAGTTGGGAGGCTTTTTATTGCTATTTCAAGTTCATTCGTTTTTTGGGGTTTGTTTAGGTTGTTGACATCTTGGTTTAATTTTGGTGGTTTGACTCAATCTAGAAACTTATTGCTTTTATCTTTTCCTTAGATTTTCTAGCTTAATAGAGTCCAGGTTTTTAAAGTATTCCTTTGTGATATTCTGTATGTCTGTGGTGTCTGTTGTAATGTTTCCCTGTTCATTTCTGATTCTGTTAATCTGAGTCCTTTCATTCTGTTGGTTAAAGAGTCAACAGCCTGCCAACAGTGTTTATCTTCTCAAAGAAACAGCTCTTTGTATTGTTTGTTTTGTTTCATTGATTTTGGCTCAGATTTTTACTATTTCTTGACATCTGGTAAGTTTGGGTATGGTATGTTCTTGCTTTCTAACTTTTTGATTTGAATCATTAAGTCATTTATTTGAGAGAGGTATTTGGTAATGCTGCCTTTCCTGGGACACTTGGAGTACAGGCCAGTTGTAGCTGTGGAATGCAGAAGCCATCAGGAACCTGGAGAGTTACATCATGGGGAAATATCAAGTCTACTTAAATGTTTACAGAAAGTAGATTCAAAAGATCCTGATCTAGACCAAATAGAAAATAATCTAAGTTTTGGCAGCTCTTATATTTTATCCTATCATAAAATTACACATTTTTTTCAATTAGTTTATCTTTTTAAGTTTTTTTTTTTGACACATAAAACATAACATTGTCCACATTAGTTAATGGTATAGCAGATACATTACAAATACAACGTATAGTGCTGAATGCTTTCAAAATCTTTTCTTCCAGCTTTTTAAACTATATGGAAACTACTATGATGTATAGAGATGCTTTCTTTACTGATATATGTCCACGTGCGGCTTGGAACAGACCACATCAAACCAAATGGTGTTTATTGGTTTATTCGGGAGGTAGGGCAAAGATGGGGGTGGGGTAAGAAGAAGAGGGAGAGCAAGGTCAGATGGTTCTACCTATTTTATATGGGCGGTGACATAGCCTCATGCAGGTAAGGGTGGGAGGTAACCAGGTGGATTCTGGGAATGTATGGTGGTTGCCTTGGCAACGATGTGGGAGTTGCCTACATGTGATGTCATTGATTTTCGGAGTCTGATACCAACATTTTACTGGGCAATAAGACACCAGGACTTCTTATTCCTATCTAACTAACCTAGTAACCACTAATCCATTTCCCTATTCATACCTTCCCATTTTCCTTTCATACCCTCCCACTTCCCATTCATACTCTCCCATTTTCCATTCATGCACTCCTATTTCCCATTCATGCCCTTTCATTTCCCATTCATACTCTCCCATTTCCCATTCATACTCTCTCATTTCCCATTCATACTTTCCCATTTCCCATTCATATCGGAAAGGACCTCACAAGGGGGAGTCCCTCACTCTGGTCCAGGAATAAGCGCTCACCACCCAAGGACACACAAGAGACTGTCTTTATGCAATCAGCAAAGGCAGTTTAATAGTGAGGGGCCCTCGGGTCGATACCTCTGTTTCCTGTGTGGGACACGTTTCAACCTGAGGGCCCCTCGCTATTAAACTGCCTTTTGCTGATTGCATCAAGATGGTCTCTCGTGTGTCCTTGGGTGGTAAGCGCTTATTCCCTGACCAGAGTGAGAGACTCCCCCTTGTGAGGTCCTTTCATTTGGTTCCCTGACCGGGAATCTAGCAACCACCCAGGACTCCTGAAGACCCCTTGGAGGTAGTTCTGTATGAATGGTACATGAGTGAGTGCAGCACTGAGGTTTCTGTGTCTGAGTGAGTGCGGTGTGGTGGTTTCTGTATTTTGGTTTCAGTTTCTGAGCAGCTGTCGCTGTAGACCGTGGAGGCTCAGTGGCTGCGAGCAGACGTGCTAAGATCCAAAGGCTGCAGCCCTTGGGGGATGCTCTGCTGGGGGGGGGGGGGGGAAGACGTGGAGTCCTTCCCCGACTGAAGTCGCATTTTGGTTGGTGCTATAAGACCAAGCGCGGACGAGTGTGTCTGACTGTGTTAGTTTTGTGTGTTTGTTCTATAATAGTGGGTTTACTAGGCTTTGAAATGGGACAGACTGTGACGACTCCATTATCTTTGACTTTAAATCATCGGGCTGACATTAGGGCTAGAGGACGGAATCTTCAGAGACTGTTAAAAAAGGGCATTGGCAGACATTCTGCGCTTCTGAGTGGCCTGCTTTTGATGTAGGATGGCCCCCTGAGGGGACATTTGACTTGTTAACTATCAGAGCCATTAAGGCAATTGTGTTTCAGAAAGGACCGGGTCCCATCCAGACCAACAGCTCTACCGGAGCCCCTCCTAAGATATACCCTAAGATTGGAGAGCCCCCTGAGGGGCCCCCTCCCCCTGCAGAATGGCTGGCTCCCATACCCCCACCTTACCCACCTCAGCCCGAGTCTCCCCAACCTCAGCCTGCGCCCCTGGCCCCTGCCTTTGGGCAATAGGCGGGCCCTCAGCGGGGACTAGGAGCAGAAGGGAGCTGTTTCTCTCTCGGAGGTTCCCAACTCTTCAGTGGCCCTGCCCATGAGGGCCACTGGGCCCGCTCTGACCAACCCAGGGCAATTACAGCTACTACAATATTGGCCATTTACTTCCTCTGATCTCTATAACTGGGAAACTAACCATCTTTCTTTTTCTGAGAATCCTGTAGGACTTACAGGTTTGATAGGGTCCCTGTGGCCGCAGACGCTGGACAGCTCCTGCCCCTTCCCCGTCAGTCCGCTAGCAGCAAGGCCAGGGCGGCCTGGTGGCCATGGCCTTGGCTTGATAGAGCCTCCCGCGTGGCTGGGAGGTGTGGACAGCAGGGCCAGACGAGCCCCCGCGGGAACCCGGGGCCCAGAGACCCCGCCCCGGCGGTAGTGAGTGCAGCGGGGCCGAGGCCTCGTGCTGGCGGCAGTGGCAGCACCAGCAGGAAGCGGGGACCCCGGGCCTCTTTGTGTGCTGGGTGGGGGAGGGGTGGCAGGCAGCCCAGGCCATGAAGCCCCCTCCCCTGCCCTTTCCCGCGTACAGGTGCGCTTGGCTCCCCACCCTCACTCGGCTGCTCGCCCGCGCTCCCCTCCCCCCCCCCACCCCCCCCCCCCTTGGGTTCCTATAGGAAGGGCATCAGCATCCCATCCCCACCCACCCAACACACGGTAAAAGGTAGAGAAAGGCTGTCCACATATCGCCGGGCCCTAGTGGCAGGTTTCTGGGGGGCCGCGAGAAGGCCCACCAATTTGGTTGAGGTGAGAAAGGTTATGCAGAGGTCGGATGAACCCCCTTCAGTGTTCTCAGAGAGACTTATAGGTATGTCAGAAAGATAGCGAGCTTCTGTGATTATGGCATCCACCGAGCAGTCTGCCCAAGTTATTAGAAACAAACTACAACGAATTGAAGGGCTGCAGGGTTATACTATTAGAGATGTAGTGAGGGAGGCAGAGAAAGTTTATCATAAGAGGGAGAGAGAAAGTGAGAAAAAGGAAAGAGAAAAGAAAGGAAAGAGGAAAGAGGAGGACAGGAGAGACAGGAGGCAAGAGAAAAATTTGACACATATACTAGCCGCAGTAATAGGAGAAGAGAGAAGAGCCAAGGTTAGACAGTTAGGGGACCTGGGCAACAAGCAGAGGCAGGGGCCAAGGAGACCCAGAAAAAAGGACCGGCCACAACTAGAAAAAGACCAGAGTGAGGGACTCCCCCTTGTGAGGTCCTTTCATATCTTCCCATTTACCATTCATGCCCTCTCATTTCCTCATTCATGCCCTCTCATTTCCTCATTCATACCCTCTCATTTCCCTTCAGACTCATGTAGTCACAACTCTACTCTCAACTTCTATGATGTTTTCTAGTCTACATGTGAATTACACTGCGTGGAACTCGTTTGTGTTTCACTTGATTGTTTTTCCATTCCTGACCACATTGTTGCAAATGACAGACTTTCCATTCTTTTTATAGCTAAATGTTGTTCAGTTGTGTATATGTGTCACATTTTCCTTGCCTATTCATCAACTGATACCCTGAGTGGCTTCCTTTCCTTGGCTATTTCCATTAAGACTCTCCTTCAAAGATATTACCCTATAATTAATCACAGAATGAGTCTGATAATACTAACCTTCCCTTACAAGAAATTTGACAAGATTTCCTTTGGAGTAAAGTGAAAGGGCATGTGACAGTAATTCAAATGTGCACACAAATGGCCACAGATTTATCATTTCATTTATATGAAATGTGCCAATGAGTCAAGTCCACAGCACCTGAAATCAAACTGGTGATGGTTGGTGGCCAGAAGTGATAAGCATTAAGCAGAAAGTGATAGCTAAGGTTAGAGGTTTCTTTCAGGACAACATGGCTCTTCTTGAGCAAAATCAAGGCAGCTGCTACCAATTGACTTATACCAAATTTACCTTTAAAAGTATTAACATTTAGAAAACTTAACAGGGGCTGGAGAGATGGTTAGTGGTTAAAATCATTGGCTGCTCTTCCAGAGGTCCCAGGTTCGATTCCCAGCACCTACATGGTGGCTCCCAACTATCTGTAATTCCAGTTCCTAGGGTTCTGGTACCCTCTTCTGACCTCTATGGACACTGCATGCAGGCAAAACTATCCATACATACAGAAAAATTAACAAAGCATGACCCTTGCCTCAAACAACTTAAGTCTAAGGCTGAAAGCAAATGACTGAGGAATGGTGACATGTGATTAATATGTTCTAAGTGCATCTGTTAATATTCTGTGGGAAGCTGTTCTAGTTGCTTAGGCCATATTAATTGCCAAACACAGGTTAGAGTTAATAATTGTCAATGAGGAGCTGTGGAGGCTACACTGGGGCTGGGCATCCTCTTCTGCTCTGCCTCCCCTTTACGAGGCTCTAGTCACTGATTGTGCTTAAGGACATTTGAAAAACCCCTGACATAGAAAGCAACAGTCACAGGTTCTGGGACAAGGACGTGTCTTTGGGGACAACTGCCACATGCTTGTCGCACATGGAGTGCGTTCCAAGAGGGCAGATACAGGGACACTCCATGAGTGATAGGAGATACTACACTGGTGTCAAGCATGGCTATGATTCCTTTATAGTCATGTGATGCTTGTTGAGGAGGAATGCCTTTAAGAAGAGGTTTTTAAACTAAGGTTTAGAGGAAATTCAACGGCATTCAATCTGCATTTCTCATTGCCCTACCCACCTGACACGCCCTGAGGATTTCAGCCCTGACCTGGGGATGTCACCTGACACTGTCACGTTCTTTCTGCCATTTCTCATGTTTTCCCTCTGCCCAGTGACAGTCTCTATTCTCTTGCTTCCAAGCCCTGTTTGTCCTTATAACTCACGTCACTCTTTCTAGTCTTTTTGTTCTTTTAACCTTTTCTCTGTCTCAGATTTCATTCCCACGTACTCACCTCCCTAAGCAGGAACTAGTCACAGTTGCCAGGGTAGAACTCTTCCTTTGAGCTCTTTCTGTTTCGAAAGCCACTTGATGAAGCTCTGTCTACCCATGAGCAACTGTAAAATTCCTGAAAGTCAGGGCTTTGGGCCTATTTGTTCACTTTTGGTTTTTATTCCAATACCTTACATATTAATAGTCTATATTGACAGAATAAAAAAAGGTTGGAATAAATTAAAAATGGAATTCTTAGGTCAGTGAAATGGTTTAGCAGGCAAAGGTACCTGTTGCCACACCTGGCAGCCTGAGTTCAGTCACCAGACCCACAGGGAGGAAAGAGCGCTGCTCGGCTGTCCTCTGATCTCCACATGTGTGCAATGGCACACATGCTTATCTCCCCAAACACACAAAACAAGTAAATAAAAACAGGTTCTTAAAAGTGGATTATTTGAGAAATTAGAGAATTTTCTGGGTATAATTCCACATCTTAAGAGGTAGTTGGGTTACACAGATATATTCAGATGTCAAAAAATTTCCAAAT
This sequence comes from Mastomys natalensis, assembly GCA_021653895.1. Taxonomy (NCBI): domain Eukaryota; kingdom Metazoa; phylum Chordata; class Mammalia; order Rodentia; family Muridae; genus Mastomys; species Mastomys natalensis. The sequence continues at coordinate 255,675 of JAJTUV010000427.1, read as the reverse complement.
AAAATTTAGACATTATGAAATATTTTTATCAAAAACTTCTAAATTGCCAAGTGAAAAGAATATTTAATGTATAGAATCAACTTTGAAATGTTTTAAAAAATGGGTTGATAGGTATATAGAAAGTATAGCAAAGCATTAGAATGGTAGAATGAAGGTTATACATATAGAGATAATTGCTAAAAGGTTTTTTCAGTTTAACTCTGTGTTTGAAATATTCTCAACAAATTAATATGGGTTCATAGTACACATTCACATTAAGAGTAATGCACACCGACCAAATTACAATGGTTTCCTGTGGTGTGGCAAGATTAACAGGAAATAAAACAATGTTGGGAGAAGCCAATAAAAAATGATCACAGAAGTGTCAAGCAAAGCCCCATACTCAGTCCACAGAATCGGCCCCAGTGTGACCCTGGATACACACCTGTGAGAATGGACAAGGTGGTGTTTTTCCTGCCCCATTATGTCCGAGAAGAACAGTTATCTGCCCCTCATACAAGTTCAAAGACAAGTCGTTTACTGCCATCAGGGTACTGTTTTTTAAGGTAAATTCCTGTCAAAAGAGAAACAAGTACTAATTTGATTACTGTCACCTGTAAACAAGGATTCATTAACTATTCAGAGTTGAAGGAAAATGTCATTGATTTTAATGCTGGAGAAGAAAAAAAAAAAAATAGAAGAGAGATTAAATTGTGGAAACCAAACAATGCCTACAGGGCAGCCGCAGGGATTGTTTCAGTGCAGGGCTACAGATTTCCCCGATCAATCTCTCCTTCAATCCTGAAACTGATTAAACCTCAGTCAACCCGAGTCAGTCAGCCCCAGAGAGTCAGCCCCAGAGAGTCAGCCCCAGTCAGTCAGCCCCAGTCAGTGAGTCACAGTCAGTCAGACCCAGTCAATGAGCCACAGTCAGCCCCAGAGAGTCAGCCCCATTCAGTCAGCCCATCAGTCTTTCTCCTATGTCTCAGAATGAACTGCTGAAAATCCATTGCAGATGCCACTCATTACACCAAAATGAACTCTCTCTCCTGTCTCCTGTGCTCTTATCGTCATGAGCCACACCACTATCCATCTACCCACATGCTCAAAATTTGAGACTGAGGGACCTCATATAGTTTTCTACCTCGTATCCCAAAAACTCATTAGTCACTAATCATTGCTAATCAGCTAGTTTGCTTATTTAACAAGAAATTATTGAGCACTTGTGTAGCATGCATTGTAGAACATGGTCTGATTGTAGTTATGAAGAAGACATACCTGGTAGTTTCTATAGCAGACAAACTAAAACAAGAGAATAGGAAAACACATATGCATATGTGCACAGGAATGACTTAAAGCTTTTACTAAATATTGCAGTATGCACCAGTGGAACACATCAAGAGCCTAGAACAATGCTTGTGTAAATGTAGTCAAGACGTTTCACAGCAGAGGAAAGGCAGTTTACCATCGGGGATTGCGAGCATACATCAGGTGTAAGCTATACATCTAACAGTGGGCACAATGTTGCAAAAGGAATTACAAAGACTAGTTAGACACACGTTTCTCCACCTGTGCCTGAAAGAAAAGGAGCTTTGAACAAGATGGTAAATTGCGTCTGTTACTGCAGTGACTACCTCTGAATATTGTACTCTGAATTTAAGTGCCTTTGGCTGCCTACATCTAAACTTTTTTCTGAGTTTGTGAACTACCATTTTCTTTTATTAAGTGATATTTTTAGACTAAATAAAAATCTAAATGTGGTATTAGTCTAATTTGTAAATTCACTTTAATAGCCATATTGGGAAGTTGTTTACTCACTGTATAGTAAGCCCATTTAAAGAGTATAATTTGGTGGGTTTCAGTTCATTCACAGTTTTATAGCTATCTGTATGCCCCACAAGTACTTCTTTCTTTCTCTGTCCTACCTTGGAAATACAGACTGTCTTGGCTGCTCTGTGACACAGCTAACTGAAGCAACTACAGACCTTAATAATACCAGGCACTCATTCACGTTTTTCACCACACATTCAGAGGTGAAGCGTTGCTAACCACTAGACATCAGCTCCTGCCCTGAACCAAGTTCCTTAAAGCCCTGTCTGAAAAACTTCAACCTGACCTCTTTGTTGTTATTGTAGACGTATTTAAGTAAAACATCCATAATCTCTCTCCCTCCCTCCCTTCCTCCCTTCCTCCCTCCCTCCCTTCCTCCCTTCCTCCCTTCCTCCCTCCTCCCTTCCTCCCTTCCTCCCTCCCTCCCTCCCTCCCTTCCTCCTCCTCCCTTCCTCCTTCCTCCCTTCCTCCCTTCCTCCCTTCCTCCCTGTCATCCTCCCTCCTTCTTCCCTCGCCCTCCCTTCAAGGCAAACCTTCGCTGTTTAAGAGACACATCTTACTTTCTGCTTTTGTTGAATGCAGTGTGCTTATCAGGTTCTATAAATTAACTGTGGACTTCAGTTGCTTATGTTCTTACTGATGGTCTAGTTCCATGCTCATATTCTTAGTGTTTTCCTATTTTGTGCTTTGAAAATTATTTTTAATGTACTAATCACTATTTTTAAATCTGTGCCTACTAGTTCTAGCATCTCTATCGTGTTCCTAATGGGCTCCTCTAGTGTACGTTTACTGGTGGTTATTTTGTGCTTTTTCACATGGAGGCCTTTGGATCCACTGAGCTCTCATGACACTCGTGCAACTTTAGGGAGAGGTCTGGGAAGAAATGAACCACTGTAAAATCAGAGGTGTGTGCCGGGCTGATTCTGCAGGAAAGTAAAACTGGAAGAGGAGAGACAACAGAACAAGGGCAGAACACATTTTCTTTGATATAGCACTGCCATATTAAGACAATAGTTGATGTCAGTAAATATCCAAAGCAATCCAATGAAAAGGCTGTTTGACACCTGTGCAATATAGTCAAAGCAGAATGTAGGGATAACTGGTAGAGAGGAGCCCCAGAACCAGTCCTCTCCGGCCCTTAACCCAGGCACAGGGCAGACATTATGAAAAGGATTCAATTGCCACGAATTATAAAATTAAACATTCAAATTAAGTTAAAATAGCTCCTTGGGAGGCTAGGGAATGTAAGCAGTTATAAGTTTCCTGAAAAAAAAAAAAAGAAAAAAAGAAAAGGAAAAAGAAAAATACACCCTGGAAGATCCAGAAAAGAGTAAATACCTAACAATATCTCAAAGAGTTCAAAGCAGCCTAACCTCAAACCTGTAAAACAAATCAGGATGCTATTTGTTTTACAACAGCAAATCAATACCTAATAAAAGTTCCATCTTGATTCTACCTCTTATCATGTAGGACAGCATTATTATCTACATAAAGGTAGATTGTATTCTGAAGATAGGAGAGAAATAACACAGAGAGGTGTTTTTTCACATTGCAGCCCAAGTGAGCCTTGACCTTGATTTCTCTGCCTCAGTCTCCCAGGGGCTGGGATAACAGGCTTGGCTGCCATGCCCAGCCAATAAATGAACTTCTGATTTTCTTGTGTACACTTCAATTTTATCTTACTTAATCTTTTAATTAGTATAGCTGTGGAGTTGTGACCGTGACAATCATCTAATCTCCTTACTAGACTATCTCTCCATCCTACTGAGAAACAGAAACTTGGTGAATAAATAAATACCTTGTACAAATGCTGAATCTGGATGCCAGCCACTAAGCCAACAGGTTCAGGCTCCATAAAATCACTTGGAGGTAAATTAGAGATTTGGCTCTCTTCTTTGCTTAAGGCTGGCTCTCCAAACCAGTAGGATTTCTAAATAACAACAACCAAAAAAATGATAGTAATAATGGTAATAATAATAATAGTCATAGTAGTAATAATAATAATAATAGAAAGTTAAGTGCTCTAAGATATCAAAGTTCTCTTGCTTGTTTCACTCTGGCTCTCGGTTACAATGGATGACTTGAGTCACCACTTGTGATAAGTATAATGGGAAGCAAACTGTCTGTAATAGGAATTTCTGAAATTATGATCACAGAGCACACATTCTGCTTCAAGCTCAGATTTGCAAGAAGAAAGCCAGTGAAGCCACCTCAGAAGGGCATAGCAAGAAGCTCTGCCACACTCTGAGTCAGATCTTTCTAGCAGGGTTGGGCTACACATTGTGGCTATTCTGGCACTTTTCAGTGAATCTGTAAAGACAAAATCATTTTTATAAATATTTAAACCACTTGGCTTATGTTTTTTTTTTTAACCAAATGTTCCTTTTCACTGATGTTATACAAGCGATGAAAGGCAAGTCTGTGCTCTATTAATATTTAGTACTTAGTACACTGTACTGTGTAGTCTCTGTCTTCTCTACCATTTTTCTTACAAACTTGGGTTTAATTCATTTAGCATTAAAAAGGTAGAAGCTTTTTCTTTCTCTGTGAAATAAAGATTGGAACTCATTTTTCATCCAGAATGAGTGAGTTCTTTCTACACCGGTGCTTGGTTGCTTGGTCATTTGCTTCATATGCATATGTAAGTATGCATATAGGGGGATACTCATGAAATGGAATATGGTTGACCATAAAAGAAGACTGTGCCATTTTTTTGTCTGGGCATGAATGCCTGGAAGAAACAATGCTAAGCAAAATAGCCCACATACAGAAAGACATATACTTCATGTTTCCAAGCATGTGTGGAAGCAAAAAAAAAAAAAAAAAAAAAGCTGATTTCTTGGAAATACAGGATAATTTATAGTAACTATAGGCTGAGATATGGGAAGAGTAAAGGGAATAAATAAAATAAACAGATAGAGGGAATACAGTCTATGGTTCTACAGCATGGTATGGTAACTGTAATTTACAGTGATCTATTAATGTATCTTCTAAAAGGGAGAAAGTCAAAGTTTCTCAACTTGAATCACAAATGGTAATTAATTAACCTGATTTGATAAACTACTCATTATACATGTGCATTATACCAGTTTCCATAAATATACATGTTCATATTAAAAAAAAAAAAAAACTAAAAATCAGCATGGGCATAATTTTTCCTCTTCCCACTAGGGTCTACAGACATTATTAGTGTGCATTCATTCAGATGGGATCTCTTTGCAGAAAATCATTTCATCCCATGGATACATATGGCAAACAATGGTGTTAGTGCAAAAGGGATGAGGCATTGTGGTTAATCCCCACTGTCCATTTAATTGCCTTGAGATTTGCCAAGGTATTCAATACAATACATTTCTGGGTATGTCTTAGGGTTTTATAAAGAAGAATAACTAAAGAGGGAACAAGGTTGAACGTGGGCAGCAACATCCAGTAACCCAGGCACTGATGGACTAAAGGTGAAGAGGGCAGGATCCCACCAGCACAGACATCCTGGCTCTGCTTCCTGATTTCTATGAGACCTTTGTTCTGCCACATCTTCCCGCAAACATGTTCTGCCTCACCTCAGCTCAGAGCGATGTGACTATGGGAATGTGGACTGAAGCAGACATGAAGCTTTGAGTTATTCCTTACAGGTATTTGTCACAGAAAGAGGAAGTCTGATATCACAGTTCCACGGAAAGACTGTTAGACGTAATCCTGCTTACTCTTCACAAACTAGGTACCAAAGGACTGGGGTCAGGGTTCTAAATATCAGGCATGCATGCAGGTGCTCACCTGCAGGAAAAAGTTCCAGGGTTGGGGTATACCATACTTCCCCGGAAAGACAGCATCTACATACCAGGCCACAAGGCCATACAGAAAAGCACTAAGTAAAAACATTCCCATTATGTGGGCCAAGGTTAAGTCATCATCAGCATTTACTTTTGTAGCGAAGTTGTACCACTGAGCGCCATGCCCTGAAACAAAATGGAAGGCAGTTACTTCTGATGTTCAACAGTAGCATAAGTGAACAGGTAGAAGGCATGTAGGTCCTTGTGCCTACAGATTCACACAAGGAAGACCAGGATGTGAAACTGCAGTGTTGTTTCTTCAAAGTAAAAGATGGATAACCTGTTTAACACCCATAAGGCTGGAATGGCTATAATTAATAGCATGGAGCCCTCTGTGCTATTTCTATGGTCAGGCCACACAACCTTATCTTAAGCCTGTTCATCTTAGTCAATCTATAGCACTATCCTCCCCGGACTCTTATAACAAGCACTATTTCCTTTAAGCCTGCTTTCTCATTTAATCAATAGAACCTATCTTGGAATATGGAAGATGTCATTTGTATTTTATCAGAGCTTTGAGGTAGTCATATCTTAAGCTTCATTGTGAACACAGAATTGAGTTAATTATCACCAGGATTCCCCCTCCCCAAAGTTGCTGTGCTTAAATATGCCTAAAACAAACTACCCAGGGCCAGACTTTTAAAGTTTAAACCAACTCTGGCCACTCAACCTTGTCGAACTGGACTTCCTTCTTGCCTCTAGCATTTCAACACTCTATTGGTCATGGTGTTTGTAGAGACCCCCCATTTTATTCATATATAATATTATATATATATATATTGTATAGCTGCTTTAAGAGTAAATAAGGTGGAAATTGCATTTGTATTCTGGAGACATGTGCTGTCTATTTGTTATTTGATGACACTCTTACATTTAGATTTCCTAGGAGGAAAAGGAAGTAAAAACTTGGAAGAAGAATTCTATCCAAGCCCAACGAAAAGTTACAGTGACATAAACAGTCACAGAATCATAGAATCATTAAAGCGAATATCCAGGTGTGAGGCAACAACACTTCAGTTCTCTAAGGCAAATTCTCATGACTACAACCAACAATACATATAAACTTATATTCATCAGTAAGAAGAAGTAAGGTTCAACTTCTGTTCTCTGGGCTAGTATGTAGGAAATGAGAAGTTACTACTGTGTCCAAACAAGTCAAATCAGTGCACTGATGAGCATAAGCAAAATTAAAGCAGAAGACAGTACACCCCTTAAAGTCCACAACTACTAACAGGTTCCAAAGAGATCGAAGTGTGTGATATGCAGATAAAGAATTCAGCATAATAATTTTTAAAGATTCTAATGAATCCAGATTTAAAAAACCTTAATGAATTAAGGAAGATTAATTCAGGATACAAATGAGAAATTTAGTAAAGACTCAAATTTTGAAAAAAAAAAGTCAAAGAGAAATCTTTAAAATCATAAGCTCAGTAAATCAAGTGTAAAAGCCTCAACAGCTGAGATCAGTAAAAGAAAGAACAAATACCACATTCTTGAAAAATAAAACAATAAAGACAAAACACAAGATCTCTAAGACATCATCAGATGATCAAATATCTGTCTAGTCAGCATTCCCAAGGGCAAGGGGCCACCAGTTGAGGGTATAGGAGACCTAGTTAATGAAATAATACCCTAAAGCTTCCAAATGTGAACATGTAGGGAATAGAAAGCACTTAGTGCAGCAAGAGTAAATTACCCCAGAGTAACCTCTCTGAAACATTTTATGGTTAAATCTTTCTTAAAAATCCAGACAGAACAAAGAAAAGATATTGAAGCCTACTCGACAGAAGCACCAAGTAACACACAGAGATAAGCTGACTAGAGCCAGAGTAGATTTCTTATAGGAAACACTAGAAGGTGGGAAGGAAAGTATGATGGAATTTTGCAAAACCTAACAGCAGTCTCACGCAGAGGCATGCATACAAAGGCAAAGACCGTGAGGAGAGAGAGGAGGAAGGAGAAACAAGGCGCCATGGAGTAGGTGGATCATGAGTGCATGGCCATGAGGGCCAGCCAATTGGAGTAGAATCAGCCCAAGGAAAACATAGCAAGTCATACCTTGGGATTATTGACAGAGAGGTAGACAAAATAGCATAGAGGGTTGATATCTGCCCAGCTCTAGTGCTTTAAAGGTTTTATGTCTTCTACTTGGGGACCGAATGATCTAAGGTAGGGTAGAAACTCCCAAAGAATGTTTACTACAACAGGTCAGTAATAGGCTAATTTACCAAAATGAAACAAGGAGATCACAAAAAAGAACCACAGAAATGCCTCCAGTGATAGATTAAAACACAAAACCAATCATAAATGAAGAACAAGGCCAGTAAGCAATGCCAATAAACAAAGAATGAAAACACAGTGCCACTTACCAACATTCTAATTAAAACTAAACACTTAAGCAAATTCTTCTATATACCATAACCCTACTCAAATTTTTCTCAGCTGGATAAACTCATCTGTGAAACAGCTACAATTAGTCACTAATGAAACACTGACATCTTTCAGTGTAAAAGGTGTCTGTTGTCCATTATTCCCCAGAAGAGACATAGATAAGACATGTACATAACACATATGTACAAATATAAATACTTACTATGTTACTTGTAATATTGCTTATATCATTTTCCTTAATGTGTACATGTATATATGTGTACACAGTCCCTATACATATAAGGCACACATGCAATTTTTTTTTTTAGTGATAAAGCCAATAGGGCAGGAACACTCAAACTACCCGTTAGCCCTGCTCTCCCCCAACTCTGTATGTTCTGTCCTTTCCTTCTGGGGCATGAATTAATGCAGGTGCATTAATTCAAAGGGAAGACTCACCCTTCATTTCCAGCTTGCATATCAAGTCAGTCCCAAACGCTAGTGCAGTGTTGGTAATGAGACAGAGAGCCAGCTTCCTGCTGAGGCTTGTCTGATCATACATTTGATATATGATCAAATATGGAAAGAAGGTGAGGAAATGGAGGAACCCTGCAATAGAAGTGGCCAGAGAAGCTGGAAAGGGAGAAGGAAAAGAGGGTCAGTTGACACAAGCCTCAGCAGCTGGGGAAAAGAGTCTTCCTTTTACTGCAGGGGTGAGGGGAAGAATAGAACTCTCCAATGGGAGGGGACTCTTTTGCCCACCACTACATCACTGGCATTTTGCACTGTGCCTAGTGCACAGAAGGTACCCCACCAAGACTCTTACTTAACTGAAAAGTACAAGGAGACATTTTCCTGAAATTTATCTAGTGGCATCTGAAACTCTGAGGTTGCTTCCAAAATGAGAGTTTCTTCCAGTCATCTCAACAGAACGAATAGCACCATCAACTCACCTTTATTAAAGAATGTGCTAATCATGAAGCCAAGCAGCACTGAGGAGATGGCAAAACACAGGAAATAGAAGACGATGAAAAGTGGGTCACTGTGTTGGAAGACTCTCTCATGTGTAATCTGATGAAATAATTAGGGAGATGGTTTAGTCACAAGTGAAGTGATGGGGGAGGGGGGAAAGGCACAGAAGTGAAGGAAGATATGGAACACCTCCCTGATGAAATGAGTCAAGCCACTTGGAGACATTGTAGTCAGTGTCTATGAAGGGCCATTCATCTGTGTCTCTTTCCCCTTCCTGATAGACTACACCTTTGGAACTCCCACAATGGAGTCAGCAGACAAACATTCACTCTTGGGCAAACCAACCCACTCTGCCCACACGTCAACTTCTTCATCCTCCTTAAGGCTGTGACATGCTGAGTGCAAATGGATACTTGCCTTGAGGAATAAAATCCCACACAGCAAACAGATGATGATGAAATACATCAATAAGAAGGTGATGAAATAGGAAACCCAGAGCATAGCATTACTGAGTCCCACCATGAGCTGGTATTCCTGAAGGAGAATCAACACAATCCAAGTGTCATGAAAAGCACACACTTCAGACGCCTTTATACATCTTACTCTGCATAGCTTAACTATCACTAGCCCAGTTTACCTACAGAGAAGTCACACCTCACCATAATCTAAGGACCTAACTGAAGGCAGCCTTGCACCCAGTCAATGCTGTGATTTCAACACAGAATTCTGGATCCAGATTTTTTTCTCCTAAGAGCAGTAAGTTCTCGTTCTGATACAAGAAATATTTTTTTTTAAATTAAAAATGTTAAAAGTTAAGATTAATCTGGGCCATGGTGGCACATCTTGATCCTAGCACTTGGGAGGCAGAGGCAGAAAGATCTCTGAGTTCCTGGCCAGCCTGGTCTGAAAAGTGAGTTTCAGGACAGCCAGGACTACACAGAGATCCTGTCTTACAAAACAAACAGATAAGCAAAGCTAAGACTAGTCTTCTTTTCTTCCAGGAAGGCAATAAACCCAAAGGGTAAATACATTTCAGTTCCACCATAGATTTTGAGCAGGACTAGGCAAAGTATGATGCTTGAGCTGATTGTCCACCTTAAATTTTTATAAATATAGCTTTATGGGCACATAGCCATATTTATGCATTTCAACACTACCTTGAGCTACTTTCATCCCAGAGTTTACCTAAACTAGCCTCTTTTGGATTTGCAAACTAGAAATCCAGGGCACTGGAGAAATGGCTCCCTGTGAAGATTGTTGGCTGCTTGCCTTAGTTAGGCTTTCTAGTGCTGTGATAAAACAGCATGGCTGAAAGCAACTTAGGAAAGAAAAAGGTTTATTAGAGCTTGCAAGTCAGAGAAGGGAGTGGAAGAGCTGATGCAGAGGCTATGGAGGAACACTGCTTACTGGCTTGCTCTCCATGGCCTGCTCAGTCTGATTTCATATACAATTCAGGATCACCATCCAGGGCTGGCACTGCCCATGATGGGCTGGGCCCTCCCCTATCAATCATCAATCGAGACAATGCCCTATAGACCTGCTTACAGGCTAATTTTATGGGAGCATTTTCTCAGTTGAGAGTGTCAAGTTGGAAACAAAAGAAGCCAACTAGCTCATCGCTCTCGCAGAGGACCCGGATTCAGTTCCCAGCACCCACAGGATGCTCACAACCATCTGTAATTTCAGTTCCAGGGATCCAACACCCTCTTCTGGCATTTGTAGGAAACAGCACACACGTGGTACATACGCATATGCACACATATATCCGAGCTAAATAAAACACATACAAAGTAAAATAAGATTTAAATTAGAATGTGATTAAACTGAGATGTGACAGTATTACAAATCATACTGAAGGACACCTGTTCCTGCCTATTCAAGCTCTACCTTTGTGTCTTGTCTTCAATGCTTCTTTTTCCTAATGACTAGTGATAAGGGAAAAAAAACTTGAAGACAATTCAATTTCACAGTTTACTTGATAAAAGCAATAGGTCAGAGAGAGAGAGAGAGGAGAGAGAGAGAGAGAAGGAGCAGTGAGAGGGGGTCACATCCTACAACAGTAGAGAGTCACTGAGCTCTGCTAGCAGTGTATACAGACAGTATTACAGAAATATACCATACAGAATATCTGTGTGATGAGTGCTCAGTCAGTTTCTCCTTTCTATGCAGTCCAAGACCCCGGCCTATGGAGTAGCTCTGCCCACAGTAGGCATGTCTTCCAACCTCAGTTGACCAAATTAAAACAGTCCTGGATTACTCAGAGGTCTGTAATTTGGATTCTGTCAAGGGGATGATATTGACCATCAAGTAGCATTAGGTACAGAATACTGCATGGAGAGGTGGCTTCGGGACAAATTTAATTTACATTTACAACTTTCCCTTTTGACCAGTGTCAAGGTCTGGGAATAACTGTACAAATCACTACACATGAGCAAGTCTCTGGATTTGGTTCACACCTACAGAGAAAAGCATGCAGCCGGCTAATTAACTGTGCCAGGAAAAGCACTCTTTTTTTCTGAGTAACGACAAGAAGGAAAAATCAAGGTGAACTGGGAGGGTCTACTCAAGGTAATTGCCTGGTTGGTTGCAGCTGCCTTGAGGTGAAAAGACAGAGCAAGCCCAGGGAGGGCAAAGCAGCTGGAGTTTCCAGGACCAAGTTTCAGAGAGGGCAGAGGTTAGCAGGGTAAGTGCTCATTTAGGTGGTGCTCCCAGCATCTCCATCTTAGAGCTCATGAGGACAATCCAAAGACCAGAACACAGCAACACAGGCAAAGAAGAAATTCCTTTGCCAACAGCCCGATTAAACCATAACCACTGTCCAAAGGTTACCTACAAAGATTTTATGTGAGCAGTGTGTCCAGTTTAGTGGGCCTAGACCTGGATGTTCAACCTAAATACTGCCAGAAATTTTCTGTGTAGAACATCGCCCTATGTCTTTATGCATATCACGGCTTCTTAACGTTGATATGACTAACAGTTCAGTTTTGCATTTCAGGACACTATGTTGGGATTATAGGATATTCAACAGCATCCCGGCCTCTACCAATCAAATAGAAGTAACATCTGTTTTAGTTGTAAAAATTCCTCCAAACATTGCCAAGTGACCACTGGAGCAAAATTGCCCCAAACTGAAAACAAATGTTTTGGAATAAACTCTACTGTTACCCCACCTAACAAAGAAACTATATAGTAATAGCTGGGTGTTGTAGCATATGCCCATAATACCAGAATTTATGGAGCAGAATCCGGAGGATCATGAATTTCAGGCCATTATGAGCTATATAGAATATTCAAGGCTAACTTGAACTACACTTGAGACTCTGTCTTAAAAAAAAATGGAGACTATAATTCAGTGGAAGAGTAACTCCCTGGCATATGCAAAGCCCTGGGTTCTATCCTTTGCACTGAGAAAAAGAGTAGGAAGAGATCCCAAAGGATAAACTTTCCAGAATACCTAAGTGTGCCTCAAAATAAAACATAAACATAGGGATGTAAGATTATCAAGTATCCTCTAAAGTAAATGTCACAATGTCCGGACTTCAATTAAAAATGTCCATGTATCATAAACAGCCCCCAAGGTGGTTTTGTCACTTGTGCCATCTGGGGTTCAGATTCCTTTCTTGTCACTTCTCTTTAGTGTAAGCAGGTTGCACAACCTGTTTCAGTCAATGGGATGTGTTGAAGGTGATGAACTCGTGTGCCTGTAATTACATTGTACCCCATAAAGGCATCGGATACACTTTGAGATTATTGGTTGCTCTGGTCAACAGCAAAAAAGAAATTAAAAATTCTGTCCTGGGCCTTTAAGGAGCTGAATTCTACCCACAACCATAGGTGCTAAGAAATGATTATTTTCCTACCGTAGCCTCAAACAGGAGAACAACAGTGGCTGAAACCAAGAGTCATGCTTGAATCCAAGTCAGGGAGAAGACAAGATGACAGGTGTGAGTCATTTGTTAAGGTATATGGCAAAGGAGAAATAGAACCCCATGGGAAGATGTGCAAATTAGAAACCATGAGATGAAGACATTATGCTTTATTACAAGTCTGGTAAGATATAATGAATAAAGCACAGCTTGCCAGGTAGGTGTGCTAACAGCAGCAGCATCAAACAAAGTGAAGGAGGAAGTTTCAAAGTGCCATCATCCAGGATAAAATAATTGTTATCCAGTATAACCTAATTATTATCCAGTATAACCTAATATTACCCACTATAACATAATTGTGAGTCACAAGAGTTCATCACTGTTACCACATTCCATCTGTGGAAACAAGTTGGACCGATTACAGCTCCGTGGAATATGAATGCCCGTCAGATGCAAAAGAATTGCTATTGTACAATTCTGCTTAAGTTTAAAAGTGAGCCAATACTAAAGTGGGCTTTTACACAGTAAAATAGCAATCGCCTTTAGGAGCAGAGACAATGTAATGCTTTGGATTTTTTGTTTTGTTTAGTATTGTTTTAATGAAGGCACAAAGTTGGTTTGGGTATAGAAGAGGCTGTGGATCTGGAAAGAGAGAGGGGAGAGATAAAGATAACCAAAGTACAAAGTATGAAATTGTCAAATAATATCTTTTAACTTTTTTTTTTTTTTACACAGGATCTCTCTATGTAGTCCTGACAGGCCTAGAACACATTGTGTAGACCAGGGTGACCTCAAACTCACCGTGACCCACCTGCCTCTGCATCTCAGGTGCTGAGATTAAAGATGTGAATCACCATGTCTAGAATAAAAATATGTTTAATTAAACAAAACAGAATGGATACTAGCTTAAAGTGTCCAGTTTAAGTTTTCTGTGACATGAAGAATAAACCGGCTGTTTCAACTGGTAGTTTAAAATAGATTTGAAAAAGATGATTCACCAGTTAAGGTAGAAAAGGTCTTACAATGAGGAAAAAATAAACAAAGAATGGTTCAAAGTGATCCATTTTCTCTGAGGGGCAAGGGACTAATATGGAAACATTAGGGAGGAACAGTCATTGGTCAAACCAAAGAGAGTGTGCTTGCATAGCGAGATGCTGAAATGTTAACAAGAGCTTGAACAACTGGAAGATGGCATTACCACAAATAGAAAAGATGGGAGCCATGAAGGATGGGAAAGAAACAGGGTTACATTAATCCCCATGTATAAGGAACAAAGGAAATAGAGACATAACCAAGACTCTTGCCCAGTTTTCCTTGGGCACAAATCTGGAGTGTCTCTAATCACTTTCATGGTAGAATATTGTTGTCTCTATTTTAGAGATGAAGCATAGGGAGACGTCCCCAAACACTACAACAGCAGGAAATGGTGGTGATACACATTATGCATTGTGCCACATGGATAAAACTGAGGTTTCCAGCATGGGTCATTTGGAGTAATATGGCATCATAATTTTACTCCCTTCGCCAGAGAGGAAAAGAATGATTGTGTTCCCTGTTGAAATCTGTCTTCACTAAACCCCAGTGTCACTGTCGATTTGGGAGTCAGTGGCCCTTGGACATCATTTGACAAGCATCTCCAAACGCCTTAGCAACAACATGATGTGTGGGGAAACCCTTGAGAGAAGTGTGTATAAAATTCAAAAACTCAAAGTCAGTCATGTACATATCCATTTCCACTGATGCCTACTTCCTAAACATAGGTCCATGGATCAATCTCTGTCCCTATACGCTAAGACAACTTAACTTAGTCTTTCCTGCCTTTTCCCTGGCCTGTCATAATTACCTTAAAATTACCTTCTTGTCTTTTTAGTCTTGCCTAAATGGCTGAGCTTTGTCAGCAGATAACATCCTGTGGACCAATCCATCACATAGGTTATTTGTGTATATCCTAAAATGTAAGAATGGTTTTTGCTAGGCACAGGACTAGCCTGTGCCAAACCCCTTCCTCTGGTAGCATCTACCTATTGAACCATACCATTTTCTGCTGCTCAGAACAGCAAAGCCATCTCTGTGCTTCAAGAATAACTTCCCCTGCCTTTCCCCCTACCTATAGTGAATAGGGCAGCTATAAACAAGGATGAGCACGTGTCTCTGTGGTTGGATATAGAGTCCTTTGGATTTATGCCCAAGAGTTACCATACAGTGAGAGCTTGTGGTGGATCCAACTCTTTGAGGAACCCCCACACTGGCTTCCATAGTGGCTGTGCCAGTCTGCATGGCCACCGGTAAGGAGGCCATTCATTACCTTTCCCCATTACCAGGCAGCACTTGCTCTCATTAGTTTTTTGTTTGTTTGTTTTGTTGTTGTTTTATCTTAGCCATTCTGACTCAAATAAGATTAATTCCCAAAATAGTTTTAATTGAATTTCTCTAATAACACAGAACATTTTTTAAAAAGTGCTGTTCAGCCATCTTGTTTTCATCTTTTGGGAACTCTGTTTAGTTCCCTGCTCTGTTTTTTTGAATCAGACTGTTTTCTTGATGTTGAATTTCAAGTTCTTTGCATATTGTAGACACTAACCATCTCTGTCCAATGTCTGGCCAGTAAACACCCACTTGGGTAATTAACATATTACATATTAACTTACCTCTTAACCAAATTTTGAACAATGTGTAAGTAGAGAGTTATCTTCTCTCTCTCTCTCTTAGTCATTTAGTCAAATCAAGAATTTATTTCTTAAAAAAAAAAAAATCAAAACCTCAGAAAATTGATTGTTGACCCTGTGCACACTCTGGGCAGCCCACGTCTGCACACAGCTCCACAGGATGGTCTATTTAGCAGTGACAGGTATGCAGAAACTACCCAACCCTCTGCACACATCTCTTCTGCTGCAGAATATTACAAATAAAATGAAATTACCTTTAATCTCTTTTCCTTCTCCAACATAATGGTCCCAACTATGGCAAGTGACATTTGAGTAAATGTAAATAAAATTGTCCAAGGAAACATAACAATGAAAGACCACAGGAAGTTGTCTTGAATGAAGGCGGGTGTGGGAATCTCCTCGCATAAATTATGGTGTTAGCAAACATGGCTTCCGCTGCTCTGCCACTGTGATACATCATGATGGCCTTGTCTACGGAATGCTGCACAATAAGAAATCCTTCTCTGATATATCCTAAATGGAAAAACACACCCAAATAAATAACAAAAACAAAACAAAATCAGAGACTGTCAAGTTCAGTATAGTAACATACAGCCAGGGAGATGACTATAGCAATTCAGATAACTCAAGGCTTCTAACAATTTCACAGATACCTATTATGATGTGAGACACATATAATGAACACCATGAGATCTAAATTACTATCTTCTCAAAGTTAAAATATCCCATGAAAATAATACCATAACCTTATGAGTTGTTTTATCAGCCAAAGTGAATGATAATTTTAAAATTGTAAGCAAACCTCTTGTCCCTTATCTGTGACCTTCCAAAATTGCTATGTTGAAACCTAATACTTGGTATATTTTAAAGAGGTAAGGCCTGTCAGAAGTGATTGAGCCATAAGTACTCCATCCTCATGAATGGAATACTCTTAAAGGGGATAAACAGGAGTGGCCTAGTCCTTTTTTGCCCCTTCTCCCACTAAATATGATGAAACAACCAGTCTACCTCCACATCCAGAGGATGGAGCAAAATGTACCACTTGGGAAGCACACAATGAGCAAAGGTCTAGTCTGTTGGTGCTGGGAGCTTGGACTTCCTAGCTTCCAAAATTAGGAGAATCAACTTAATATTCTTTTTTAATTATAAGCATTGTTGACATTTTGCTATACCACCATAGAATTGACTAAGATATTTCTACACACTGAGATATGACATAGGAAGGATGCTCTAAACAAGAAGTAGACAAAAAGTACATCTTTTTGATTTACGATATCAAAAAAAAAAATAAAGTCAACACAACCACATCCAAGGAGATGAAAAATATACATACACCAAACTAAAAAACATCTGGAAGATAAAGGCAACACAAGTAAGTGAAAAGATGTCTCCTTTTGGGTTAGGATAATGAATACTGTTTAATGGCCATGCACAGAGAGACCTACAGACTCAATGAAAATGTAACAGGATATGATAAATAACCAAAACAATGTACAGAAAGAAGACTAAAGCTGGAGCCTTTACATACACTTATTATAAATATACTATAACCAAAAAGAGTAGATCATAAACTACATGTAGAGACATACAGACCATAGTGTGTCCATAGTTAATAACACTGCAGTATGCACTCTTTAAAAAAAATCATTGAATGTAGACATCATGTTTGAACTTCACCTTTAAAATTCACAGAGCAAGGCTGGACATGGTGGTGCACACTTTGAATCCCAACACTCAGGAAGGAGAGGCATCTCTGTGAGTGAAATGTCATCTTGGTCTACACAGCAAATTCTAGGCCAGCCAAGAAGAAAACAAAACCTCATGTAGCAACATCTGCTCCAGTCCTCTCACCCACTGCCTTTCTCAGACTCTCTGTATAGCAGCTGATATGGTCTGCTGCTTTGTGGACTTCATCTGTTGAAAACTAGGCCCTATTGTGGCAATGTGGGGGTGTTGGAATCCTTAAGAAGTAGGAGCCTACTGGAGATGACTGACTTTAGAACAAGTTAATATGATTTCACAGAATGGACAGGTCTGGTGGGTATGAGTTAATTCCTGTGAGCCTCATTATAAAATGAGAAAGCCTGGCTCCTTACTGCTCCTTTGCCCCTGATCACATGTATGCCTCTTCAGCATACAGACAGACCCTCTTTGCTTCTCACATGTTGCCATGCAGTTGGGAGAAATAGAAAACAGGAAGGAAGGCTGTGGCCATGTGGTTTAGACAATCTAGGTAAACAGCACCCAGGCTCGGGTAGTCACATGGAACAGGCTAATGCCAAAGTTCTAATAATTGGTAACTAGAACATTGGTGGATTAAAAAAAAGAAAGGAAGAAAGAAAGAAGGAAGGAAGGGAGGAGGGAGGGAGGGAGGGAGGGAGGGAGGGAGGGAGGGAGAAAGGAGAAAGGAGAAAGAGAGAAAGAGAAAGAAAGAAAGAAAGAAAGAAGAAAGAAAAGAAAGAAAGAAAAGAAAAGAAAGAAAGAAGAAAGAAAGAAAGAAAAACTCTTTCCAAACATACCTTTTCAATCTGGTATGGTGTCATTTAACTTGTAATCCTAACATGGAGCATCAGGCAGGAAAATCATTCCAGTTTGAAGACAGCATAGACTACATAATGAGCCTAAGGTCAGCCTCGGCTACATAGTCAGACACTATCCAAAAAAGCCAATGATGGTGATGGTGATGATGATGATGATATGATAAATGACCTAACTATCTTTATAAGACCATATCTAGTTTGGTTAAACTACTTTTATTCCACCAATTTCATGGCATTTTTTATCATGTTCTTCCCAAAGAATATCTTTAGGATGAAGTGTATTAATTTTCAAAGAAACTAGACACATTTTAAACTTACACTTAGAAAAATATTTTAAGTGTCTTTGATAAAACAAGACACTAACAATCTTCAACTCTAAAATGACAACCAGGCATATCTTTGTAGATATCTACATATATTTTCTATAGTCTTAATGTTATATACATAGATCAATATTTTTCTTAGCTACACCAACTTGTCAAGCTGATACATTATTTGTCAGGATGTGTCTGTGTGTGTGCATTTGCCCACACATGAGTTTTGAGAAGTCAAGGCTAACTTCACCAGGGATCTACCCCTGACCTTCTCTGCCTCACTTATTTGAGACAGGGTATCTCAGTCAGTTTGAAGCTCCTGACTCTGGCTGTGACATCTGCAGCATTGGTGACATGCCTGTCCACATCTCCAGCACTGAAGTTACAGGTGTGTCCGTGCCAGCTTTTCCATGGGTAATGGGATCTGGAGTGGGGCCTCACACTTGGGCAACAAAACAAGAACTTCACCTGTTGAGCCACTTCTCCAGTTCAAACTGACACATTCCAGAAGGACAATATACTTGTTTAGATGATTATAGAGAGAGAAAGTGAAGCAAAAGTTACCAACTAATTATATAACAACAGATAAAAGGAAATTTATTCAAAAGATGAAGAAAAATAATAATAGATTTATAAGGTATCACATTTGGTGTTTGCTAATAAAATTTAAACCATAATGAAAAAAATAAATCAACTTGTTCATGCAGAGGAGAAAAAAATGAAGCTTGCTCCAAATGACTGTCGGCACACAGTAAAAGAAACCATGTAAGTGCACTTAAGGCTCTGCTAACCTGGGTTTCCCCCATCGGTTTCCAAGATGTTCCGAGGTCCTAGAGAAGGCACAGATGGGAAGAGAGTTGATGTATTCCACACTGTGTTTTCCTGGTAGTCAGATGGCTTTAAGAAATTCTCAGGATCATAGATACGACCAAAGCGCAAACTATATTTTACCTAGAACAAGTCAAAGAAAGACATGTTAAACTAATGATCCTTGAAGAGCAAAGATTGACAGTGATCAGAAAGTTGTAGGTTTTTTTTTAATTAAAAATTCAGTTTGGGTGACAGAAGAGTAATTTGGGGATATCAATGATAAGAATGACAGCATCGTCATGATAGAGAACAACTAATATGCCACACAAGTTATAATCAAAGTCGAGACTTAAAATGATCTAAATTGTATAGTCCTCTCCCTTTCATCTTTACAACATTTTGCTTTTGAGTTGCAGAGGAGCCATAAGAGTTCAACAGTCACCACTGTAACTGTACTTTTTAAAATCTACCTTTGTTCTGCCTATTGAATAAACTTTAAAAAAAAAAAATCTACTAGAGAGTTTGGGAAAATGGCTCAGTGATTAAGAGCACTCATTGTTCTTGCAGAGGACCTGGGTCCAAATGGCAGCTCACAACCATGCACAACTCTAGTTTCAAGAGGTCTGATACCTTCTTCTGATCTTTTTGGGAAAGAGTTACACATGCTGTGCACAAATATGCATGCAGGCAAAACAGTCACACACATAAAAGAGATTAAATAAATATAAAAATAATTTTTCTAATCTATAAGAGGGGCCAGAGAGGTGACTCAGTTATTTAAGTACTTGTTCCACAAGCATGAGAGACTGAGTTCACATCCCCAGATCTAGATAAAAAGCTAGGTGAGGTGGCATGTGCCTCTGATCATAGCACCGAGGAGGCTGAGACAAGAGATTGCTGGGACTTGGAAGCCAGATCTTCTAGCTGAATTAGCAAGCTATGGGGTCAATGAAAGACCTTACCCCAGAAACTGAGGTAGAGAATCAACTGAGGAAGACACACAGTGTCACACCTTTTGCCCCCATATGCATGCACACATGAATGTAATTGCACACACATGAGCATATACATCCAAACAGCTACACAGCACCACACTCATGCAAATCTACTACAGCAAGATGATAGAAATGAAATGGAGTACGTGAACAGATTTAAAAAAAAACAACCCACATTATGCTGCCTCCAAGAGGCACCTTCTAAGGACACACAGAAGCAAGAAGTGAATGAATGAGAAAAAGACACTCTGGACAAATGTATGCCAGAAAAGAGAGCTTAGACTTGCTATAACTATGTCAAAAGTTGCAAAGAGAACACACACCAGACATAATGATGCACACCTGTAGTCCCCTGTGCTTGAGAAGTAGGGACGGAAGGATCAGAAGTTCAAGGTCATGCTTAGGTATATAGTAAGGTCCTGCCTCAAGAAATTAAAAAAGAGACAGACATTTGACAATTATAAATGAACTGATAAGTCAAGAAACTACAATTATTGGTAAATATGTATACGGCCAACATCAGAGGATTTGTATGCACATGGGTATGCTAAAGGATATAAAGAGAGATGGTAAGTTATATTACAACTGTGACTGGGGCTTCAGTAACACCACTTTCAGCAGTTGACTGATCATTCAGAGAGAAAATTAGTAAAAGGAAGCAAACAAACAAACACTAGACTTCAACAACACACTGAACAAATAAGCAAATCAAACAGACACACACCACTTCCTCCTACGGCAACACCTCGTACTCCTCACAAGCAAGCACAAGTGGACCGTTCTGCAGACAAGTCCTAGTAAGTCTGCAGATTAAAATCAGGTAAGGCACTCTTTCTGATGGCTATAGCATAGGAGCTAGAAATCAATAGGAAGAAGGGCCTTAGAATTAAAGCCAAACAATACATTCCTCAATAATGGCAATCAATGAAGAAATTCAAAGGGAGGGTGGAGAGAATGGCTCAGTTACTAAAGTGCCTGCTACGCAAGAATTATGTCCTGCATTAAATGCCCAGAATCTACATAAAGCCAGATGTGGTGCCCACTGATGTAATCTTGATGACTCCAGAGTGAGAAGGAAGCAGATTCTCTTGTGGGCCTGGTGTGTTGTACATACTAGTGAACAAGAGACCCTGTCTAAAGAAAATGGAAGGCAAAGATCAGAGCCAAAGTTGTCCTCTGACCTCCACATGAGCACCAGTACTCATCATATACACACAAGCATGCACTCACAGGGAGACATACACACTCACACAGACATGTACACATACACACATTGAAATGCATGCGTGCACGCACACACACACATTTAGAAACTCTAAAGCTAAAAGCAAACACATCAGGTCTTTAGATAAAACTTTCTCACCTGAAGTGGCAAGCGTTCATTGCTGGTTTTGAACTTGTGATCGAACACAATAGCAGCCAGCACATGTGCAGCCTTGTTCTCATACTTAATGTATTTCTCAAAAGATTCTTCCGAAGGAAAGCCGTGAACTGTAGAGAGAAAAGTGCAAGTTGCCCACATCAACAGAAAGGCCTAATGCTCATTCTTGGCATAATGAAACCCAAGCCTGTCACAACAGTGGACATTCCGAAGAGTGCCACTTAAACAGGACACTCAGACCATCTAATGTATACCTGGAGTATGGAAAACAAATGAGAAATAAGTATATAAACAATAATTTCCTAATACATCATACCTAAGTGTATAAAGTCAAAAATCAGCCCTTCTTCCATAAGATAATGGAAAGACTGTATTCATGATTTTGGAGAGAGTAAATGTTTTTTAAATAGATTAGAAATAAAAAGGAACTGGAGAGATGGCTCAGCAGTTAAAAGCACAGATTGCTCTTCCAGAGGTCCTGAGTTCAATTCCCAGCAACCACATGGTGTCTCACAACCACCTGTAATGGGATCGGATGCCCTCTTCTGGTGTATCTGAAGAGAGTGATAGTGTACCCATATACATAAGATAAATAAATAAATCTTTTTTTTAAAAAAAGAAAGAAAAGAAACAAAAAGAGAAGAAAGAAAATGGCTGTGGCTATAATTTGGTGGCAGCACACTTGCCTAGCAGGCAATGCAAGGCTGTAAGTTCAGTCTCCAGCTCTCTCTCTCTCTCTCTCTCTCCTCTCTCTCTCTCTCTCTTCTCCTTCTCACCCTCACTCCCTCACACACACACACACACACACACAACAGAGAGAGAGAGACGAGAGACAAACTACACAGGAAACCATTCACTTGAGGTTGCATTGATAGAAAGAGCAACAAATATTAAAAATATCAAGAAAGTGGGCTTGATGACATTTAAAAAGTACTATTCTTCAAGATACTGTCTAGTGGAAAGATGAGTCAGAGACTGAGATCCAAAGTAGATACATAAAGTGTATAAGCACCAAATACATCTGCCATAGTTATAAGTAAGGAAGAAAAAGAAAGTCAACCCAACAGATAAAGCATGTGACCAGGTTTGCTATAGAAACAAGTGCCCAAGTGGCCAGTAATCCCATGGAAACTGAGTTCACAGAGTCCATCAGGGCTGTGGCTCAGCAGTGAGGTGCGGTGTAGCACAAGAACGTCTGAGTATGACCTCCGAAACAAACAAAACAGACTGTAACCAGAGGAAAGCAAATCAAGGCCAAAGGGCCCCGCTACATACTTATCAAATTAAAGTAGTCATTAATTTTTGTCTTCTATGTGAACAAAAATATATGCCCTTTGCCTAAACTTTCAAGTGATGCCTTTTAGTAGAATTCAGTAGGCTGTCCCATGTGTATACACAGATTCCTGCGTTTATTGAGAAACTGCCATTGTTTTTCAGGGTAGATCCATTACTTACATTTCCACCAGTGAGGCAAGGTTCAGTTGCTCCATACACTAATCAAACCTCACTGTTATCTGTTTAATTCAAGTTATGAATGGCATTTCATTGTGTGATCTGTTACACTTCCCTGATAATGAACAATGCTGTGCACATCCCCATGTGCTCGTCAGTCAGTCAGACACTACCTCAGCAGCAGTTTCTCCTCAGGCCTCTTGTGTTTTAAAACAGTTGTCTTTATATGGTTCCATTGTTCAGGACGCTTTATAATTCCATTGTAACCTACTATCACAAAAAATAGTTTGCAAATATTTTCTCATCCTTTGAGAGTAGTTGTCATTCTCTTGATAGTTTCCTTTGGAAAAAGACTTCTGATTTTGTTGAAAGACAGTATATTTATTGCATTCTCGTGATTTTTTTTTGTCATACCTAAGAAACCTTTGCCAAATTCATGGTCATGAGGATAATCCTTTGTTTTCTTCTAAAAGTGTTATAGTTTGGCTCTCATATTTAGATTTTTAGCCCAATTTGAAGTATTTTTACATATGAATCAAATATAAGATTCAATAACTTTCTATTGCATATGGAACATTCTGTTTCCGGATAACTCAAGAGACTATTCTTTCTCCACTGCTTAGTTTTGAAATGATACCAAAAAAAAATCAACTTACTATGCCAGGATATAGAATGTCAATTCTTATCATTGATATATACATCTACTTTTGCACCAAAAGCATGTGTGTGTGTTCAAAATTTTAATATTTCTCAATATTATTTTAGCTACAGTGAGTTATATTTTTGTGTGATTTTCAAATGTGGTTCATCAATTTTCATAAAGAAGCTCAAAGCCTGTGCAGGAGATGTACCTGTTGCTTGGCATTCAGACAGATCCAGCCTTCACTCTGCCAGTGCTCTGGGAAGGCTCCATACTTTCCTTCCCTGGTCCAGGGTTTAGGACCCTAAAGCCAAATTTCAGAGCTGCTTTGGGTTCCACAACAAAGACAGAGGTCAGCAGCTCCATGAGGCACCTTTTCCCGTTGCTTTGTACTAACAAGGCTGATATCTGTCTACAGCTGACGCAAACTGTCTGAGTCTTAAAGCAATTTCAGGGTCTGCTTGACTAGGGAGCAAGTCTGCCTCAGGGACTCAGACAAATAACCTTCCTGGGTCTGTATGTAAGACTGCTCTCAGGTGACAGCTGTGACAGGCCATACACATAGGAATCCCTGCCTCCCTCCCTCCTCTCTCCTTCTCTCTGTCTCTCTGTCTTCTCTGTCTCTCTGCTCTCTCCTCTTCTCTCTCTCTCTCTTCTCTCTCTCTCTCTCTCTCTTCTCTTCTTCTGTCTGAGCTGGGTCCTTGTCTTGGCCTGCATCAACTGGAGACCCAGTAGGCACTTTTTATTCCAAATCCCCAGGGGACAGTTCTAATAGCAAGACTATTATCACAGGGGGGTATAACAACGTCCATTCGGGTATGGGAAACTTCTAGTTTCTGAAGACAGAGACACAGTAGGTAAGTCTGCCACCTGGGCATTGTCCCCACAGGTTTTGAACTCACAAGCTCCTAATTAGATGACACTTTTATCCACAGGTGGCTGCAAAATTATTGTTGTATTTAGATATGCTGTGAATAAAATCTGTTCACCAAGAAAAAGTTCCTGCTTTATCCTAATACTTGAAATGAAATAAAGTACAGTTACTTGCCTGGTGACAGCATTATTGAAAGGAGAGAATCAGCATCTGCAAAATGTCTTCTATCCCCACATATGTCACAACTACACACACATGCATGCACATACACAGGTACGCATGCACATACAAATAAAAGTTTGTTCATAACATAATCATAAACAAAGGATAGTTTTATATAACTGGAAATTAATTCAGTCATCTCAATTAAAATATTAGATTTCAATAGTGATTATGCCATGAAGACATTTGAACAAAAGTTGTGGTATTCTATTTGGGAGACTAATGCATGAATTACGAAGGTTACTGAATCATATGAAAACATTTCCAGAGTATTTTATTTCTAACCTTTAAAGTTGAAATTTAAATCCTTTTTCACCATCTCAGTAATATTTCTTGCTGCGTTACTCTCAGAAGGCACATAAGCCAATTCATATTCAAAGTTTTCATTAAGGAACTCAGGTAATGTCAAGAGAATAGGATTGAAAATCACAGCGTGAATGAGTGTCTTCTTTGAAATTCTGCGTATGGTCAAAGTCCATACAAACAACAGAAATATAAGATGATCTCCACCACTAAGCCAACCACCTTCCGGCTCTGCAACAAAACACAGAGGGACCATGTTAGTGAATACGTGACCACATGTATGTGCATGTAATGTGTGTAGTCATGGGTTCATAACACAACACAGACCTATATTATTCTGCTTTGCTCTACAATGAGAATGCTCTCCCCGACTCTCTTCCTTACCTGCCTATATTTCAATCTCTTATACCGATTCTATTCATTCTAGGGCTGTTCCTCAGACTAAGCAGTGCTAACCCAGCCTTGGAACAAAAGCGAGAAAATCAGCTATAATCAAATGTAGTTAAGGAGCTGTTAGACTTCCCGTCTAGTCCCACAGACATCATTACTTACCTTTAAAAGGAAATTTTTCCACAGGAGGACTGAAAATTGCCTCAGCTTCAGTGAATCCATTTTACCAGAAAGGGTGGAAGCTTGATGCTTAATAAATAAACATGTAACACAATTAAAGTCACCTGCCAAAATATTAAATGTCATCAATAAAAAAGATTATTGCATAGTTATTCCACACCTCTACTTTATAAATGGAAAGATAACTAAAAAAAATATTCTGAAATAGGTACTTCACTGCTCCTTTATACCTTTATATCAATTTATTAAAACATTGGAGAATAGAGATGTAAGTGTGAGAAAACTGCAGGTCCATTTTCACAATGAAGATATAAAATATAAATGGAGAATTTTAGTATTTGGGAAGCTTCTACATGTCTCACAAACTACAGGGTTAGACACCTGTTTGATGTCTGCTCATACAATGTTCTGTAAGTACGTCAGGTCCATTGACAACATGCCTCTTTCTTCATAGTCATGGATAGTATGGCATAATAGCTATGAACCTAGGATATGAGTTCAGATCTCAATTCTTCAACATGCTGCATGCATATAATTCTGAGCAAAATAATTAAACCCATGACTACTTATCATCTGTAAGTCAAGCAATAGTAGTACTTACCCTACAGGGTTTTCCCCATTGGGGTCAACTGCTACTATGGAGGGGATACTAAGGACATCACATTTTGTAATTGTGATAAAAACATTTTAGTGATAAACAATTGCATATAAATTCACCAGTCATTGAATTTTTTTTCCAGGAACTCAATACCAATTGTTCACATCTGCACATTTATTAAATATTTTAACTAAGAATAACCTGACCATTAACAAAGGGCATCTACAAGACTGAGGAAACTCAAGATAATACAAGGATGCACCATAGCTATAAAGATGGTGACAGAAGGATCACTTAGATACGACATGCTGACTGGAAGAATTCATATGTAGCCTATCCAAGATCAAAGAGTACTCAAGAACCTGAGCTACCAAGATGCAAGCTGATATGACACGAATTAACAGATAGCGACTAGAACCTGGCAAGGATGCCACTGTGAGAAGAGGACATGCTGACCTGAAGGGACATCTCATTGTGCCCTTCCATAGACAAAGAAAGCTCTCAAGGTTTAACCCTAACTGCCGCACCTAAGGAGTGCTGAAGCTGGATGATGGTGGCACACGCCTTTAATCCAGGATCGCTATGAATTCAAGACCCTGGTCTTACAGAGCGATTCCAGGACAGCAGGGCTACACAAGAAACCTATCATGATAACAAACAAACAAACATCAAGAGGAGGGCTGAGAGCAGGAGAAATCTTTTTCTTGGGAAGAGCATTAAGTTGCCTTAAGTTGTTATTCAATACTAAGAAGTCAGCCCTGAAGTTATATTATCACTAAGTAACATTATTAATGAAACAGAGGCCAAGGATTTAAGAGAGAGCAGGGCAGGGGACATGTTGAAAGAAGGAAGGGAAAGGGGAGAAATTATACAATTATATTTTAATTTAAAAAAATAATAATAAAGAAAAACTCTTTTAAAAACAGAGGGAAATAAAACAACCCTAAGGAAATAAAGATTTGGAAACTAGCAAAGCAGTCAGGGAGGCCAGAGGAAATAGCAAATGTGCATGCGTTTGTTTGTTTGAGATGGAGTCTTGCCTATGCAGTCCCAGGCTAGCCTAGATCTTGTGATCCTCTTGCATTTGATTCCTAAGTTCTGATGCTACAGGTCTGTGCCACCACATCTGGCTAACATTTCTTTTTACTTCTGAGGCTGGTGGTTGGGGTTGGGGGGGTGAAATTGTTAGCCCTGAAATGGATATGCTCCAAAGAAATCCTTCAGAAATTAAGCTTGAAGTACAGACACTCACAGATGAAAGGAAAAACCTAAGAGACTTCTTCACAGCTAGTATATCTGATCTGAAAAAAAAAAAAAAAAATGAAAGAAAGAAGCTCTCTGGAGAAAAAAAAAGAAATGATATCAGGGAATATGGACCATCAGAGATGAACAGATCCTGGGAAAGATGAGGATTCCTCAAGCAACCTGGGCTAGTGAGACCCTGCCTCAAAGAATCTTCAGATTTGAGAAAGATTCACAATATCAACTTCCGGCCCTCATACACATGCAAATATACACGTGTGTCCACACACATGCAGACACACCTACACAAATACATGCCACACATGCACACACATCACACAAACATACATGGGAAAATAAAATAAAAAGAAAACTGAGCAAAAGGGACAAACAAGAAGAATCTTGACTGATTAAGACAAGGAGACGACTCAAATTACTAAAATCAGGAAGCAAGGAGTGAGTGACAGGTCCAAAAGAAATTCCATTTTCCCAAATTTTAGCAGTTGGAGAAAAGCCAGCACTTCTCAGAAACTTGTGAAGCTGTTTCCCTTCTACCAAAAAGAACCAAATCCCTTATCACTGGTAGGAGGACAAATGGGTATTTGTGGTGCCAATTAGCATACCAAGGTGCATGATGGGCTCCAGGCTCCCTTGGTATCACAAGTACCTAGCTCTTGTCCCCTCCCCTCTCCCCTACTCTCCCCAAGCTCATGGCTTCCCTCCCCACAGCTACTCATTCTCCCTATATCCCTGTGTTGGCTGTCCTCACTCTTTGTATGTCTCTCTGCTCCCCCAAGCTCTCCCTCTGTTCTGTTCTTCCCTCTCTATCTCTCCACTCTGCTCCTGCTTCTCTCATGGTCAGCTCCAGCCTGCTGGCCATGCGCGGTCTACTTCCTCTCTCTGCTCTGTACTCTTCCAGATGCCTCTGTCTCTTCTCTCCCTCATCTCTATAATAAAAACCTTCCCCTTAACCACACCATGGAGTAGTTGTATATATAGTTTATATCATGAGAAGACATCACCGACCTTTTAGAAATAAAAGAGATTGTAAGAAAATACTGTGAACAGTTATGGCTGGATGGTTTTGACAACCTAAATATAATTAATTCTAGAAACACAGAATATACAAATTTCAAGAACAAGTAGAAGATCTGAGCAGACCTTTCAAAGTAGATCAAATCAACAATTAAACAATTTTCCAGCAAAGAAAAAGACAGGATTAGATAATATCTGAAGTAGGAAAAAAAAAAGTTATGCTGATTCTCACTTGGTTTTCCAAGTAAGTAGGCTAGTCCCTAGGTTGAGACTCAGGCCCACAGTAATGCTACACTCCAGGCACCGCTGCACTTGAGGGCCTTCACGTGTTAGGACATCTACAGCTCCTCTGGCTTCATAGTTCACTAAAGCAACAACAGACTGAGCAACGAGCACCCTTACAATTATAGTATATTACAGATGAGCAGCACATGAGAGGGCAAACAGAGCAAGGGGAATGGGGGCCCAGTGCTTCCTTCCCCTTCCCAGGTGCCTCCTTATATAGCAACCTGTTCACCAGAGGCTCTCTGAGCTTCTGAGGTTTTTTGATCCAGGTTCATTATGCAATTATGATAGATGAAGTCAATAGGCCTATGGTGAGTTCAAGTGACCTGCAGCCTTCCTCTGTCTTCAAGATGACAGCCCAACCCTCTGATCCTCATGTTTATTCCTTGGGCAGCCAGCTCCCGTCTACAGCCTAATGCCAAGAGTCACTGTGTCAGGATAAACTCACGGAAAGTCAAAAGCAACTAGTTGTGAAGGACAAAAGATATGTCTATCATCAGGGTTTCCAAGAGTTTGGTGATCTCTGAGCCAGGGACCAGGAACAATGTATATAAATACATATATCAACATACATACTACCTCCAGTTCCAGCAAACAGTGGGAGAGGGAACACTCTCTAACTTGTTCCATTACTTGCACCCAAAACCAGAGAAAAACATCACGAGCAAACAAACTACAGACCAATAGCACTTAATGATGTAAATGCAAAACCCTAAAGAGTACTTAATAGTTCTGGATTAACAGAATCCAGAAAAATATTTAAGCATTTTGTATCAATCGACAGTTGGATTTATCTCAGGAGTGCAAATAATCCAACCTAAGAAGACTCACCCTTCTAGCACAACATGTGGCCACACTGAAGTAGAATAAGGAAGAAAAGACTGATTATTAGATATTGATTTATGAATTTATTTGGTGAAAGCACTGCTTGTACCTCTTAATACCAGACATCACTTCACCTTGTTACCTAGACAGAGCTACCTGGACAGGGACCAATGCCATTGAAAAACTTCCAGCCCCAAGGTGGTTATTGTCTTTAACAACTTGGCACTTACACCTGTCAACTGTAATATATACTTTGAAAAACAAAAGACTAAATGCCATGTCCTGCTTGCCTGCCTGCTCGCCTCACCTTGCAGTTTTAAAGTATAAAATAAACGCACACTAGAGTCAGAACTGAGGCCTTTCAGAAGCTCGCCTGGCTGTCTACTGCTGGGCATGTTGCCTCTCTTCCACTCCCGCTGGTGATCATCTCAGCTGAAGTAGAAGAGGCATCGATTCGGACACCTGACAAAGGAGGAGCAGAAGTTCCTCAATATGACAGATACATCCTATTCAACAGTGAATGACCTCCTGGGCTACAAGAAGATAAGGCTGTCTGCATCACCTCTCTTGCTCCATATAGACATGGAAGTGCTAACGAAAGCAACCAGGCAAAATGAAAACTAAGTTAAAGAAGAACAGGAGAAGAAAAGAGGCAAAAAGAGAGAGGAAAGAAGGAAAAGAGGCAGAGAAGTGTGGGACCGTGAAAGGATGGCTTGGTTTCTGGTGGAGCACTGGCTAGAGATAGCCGAGACCCTGCAAGGGATGGCATATATTTCAACACACTCCCAGACTCCAAGTTCCTGACATGCGGCCAAAGACCTCCATTGATCCCCACCTTTCAGTCATGTAGGGCAATGCCCCTACAGCCCCTCCCAAAGAGAGGTTTGTGTCACCTAGCACAGGTAGAGATGTGACTATAGGCCTCAGAGCCTTGAGAAATCTCCATATTAATGAGATACCTAAAGGACCAGAGGAATAGCCAATTAGGCATTCCTTCACAGACCCTCCTCCCTCCCTATTTAACTCAGATCTGCCCTGAGAAACTAGGGGTGGGGGTGTACAACCACATCTACTTTCTGCCATGACAACAAACCTTTCAAAACCTGGACTTCCTCGTGTCGTTAGGGCCGGCCGTGGGGAACTGTGGAGAAGGCCTTTGATTAAGAGCCACTGCTTAATCTCCTGCTAGAAGACTTCTCTACTTCCTGTTCCGCCACAGAACCTGCCACTCAAACAAGCTACCAACTAGCCAGATCTCAGTAAACAAGGTCTCTCACCCAGCTCCATCTACTCTCTTGCTGGCGTCCGGCGTATGCAACCTTTCTATAAATCCGCAGCTCCTCCGCGTCTGGGAGCCCAGGACAAAGACACTGGCCTTCTGAATACGAGCCGCCTTTCCCAGAGACTCCCTCAGGCGCCTGCCCGTGGACTTCGCTGAGACTCTCCACGCTGAGGCAGAGCCCCACGGCTTCTCAACCCAGCATCTGCCTGGCCTGCGTGGAGTGAACTCAAATTCCCACGCTTCTGCCTCCCTGAGCCGTGGCAGACACGCAGGAACCACAACACAGCTCAACAGGACCCACGCCCACGCGGGAGCTACAGCCCAGCAGAGAAGAGGGGAAAGAAATCAGTCATTGAAATTATAAAGGAAAATAATAAACTTTACTTTTTAAAGAGATGTTACACACAATATTACATATAGAAAATGCTTATGAGCCTGAAAAAGAAAGTACTAGTTCAAGCTTAAAGAAAGTAAAATACTTAATAAATTAAGCTGAGAGAGCATACGACTTGCACACAAAATATTATAAACTATGGCTTTAACAAAGCAAGAAGGGAAGCAGGGAAAAAAAGAAGGCTAAGACTGAAAGAAACAAAGGACAACCCTGTATTCACAGACTGAGAAACCAGCCACTGTCACAGCAGAAATGCCCCAAAGTTGGTCTTCAGTTCAAACCCTAGCTGCTTGAACAGGCTGGTCCTCGGAAGGCTGAATGGAGAAACTGTGTGCGGAAGGAATCAAGTTGGCAAGCCCACACTTTCTGATACCAACACTTTCTGCAGCTTGTCAATCACCATCAGCATAGATGGAAACTGAGAAAAACACAGGCAGAGTCTGGAAACACTCCATGCACAAGAGTTGACGGACATCATGCTAGCTCACTCACCGGGGAAAGAACACGATTTTCAACAAATGTGCTTAACTAACAATCCCAGTGCAGAGGTGTGAAATTGGGTTTGAACCTCGTACACTGGTCACAAAATGGTCAGTGACAGGAGGGCACAAACACCAGACTCTGAGAATAAACAGAAGCCATAAGTCATCACTTAACAATGCATGCTGGGACAAAGAGTGGAAGGAAGGAAGCGTTGCCAGATCAGACCCTGAACATAGAGAGTAGCCCTTACAATGAAACAAAAGACAAACCAAGTAAATAAGAGGCTAAACACAGTCCTAACAAACAATAAAATGAGTCCTAAACAGACATTTCCACAAAGAAACAGATAGCCAAAGGCCTCATTAAAAGATCCCTACTTTAGTACTCAGAAAAAGGAAAACTAAATGCTCAATGGCTTCTGTTTTCCTCGTTATTCACATTCTATATCAAGAACAAATAGAAAATAATGTGTGCCAAGAGAGAAAAAACTGAATCTTCACCCATGGTGGTGAGTGGGCAGGCAATTGGAAGCAGACGGGCTTATTTCGCGACACTAAATGTCCAATGTCTATATACCCTTCAGCTTTACTCCTGAAAATATAAATTGTCCATATCCTGTCTCCCCTCCCCAAAATGTATAGGATCAGTGAGATGGCTTAGCAGGCAAGGATGCTTGCTGTCAAGGTTGATGAGCTGAATTGGATCCCTGGAACCCACATG
The DNA here is from genome assembly GCA_021653895.1 of Mastomys natalensis. Classification (NCBI taxonomy): domain Eukaryota; kingdom Metazoa; phylum Chordata; class Mammalia; order Rodentia; family Muridae; genus Mastomys; species Mastomys natalensis. The sequence continues at coordinate 223,197 of JAJTUV010000427.1, read as the reverse complement.
GTGGAAGGAGAGGACTGACTCCCACATGTTGTCCTCTGACCTCCACATATGTGCACACACATTAAATAAATAAACGTAAAATAAAATGTGTAAAAAATGTTCACAGTGTCATCGTAACCCCAAAGTCTGTACAACTGATTAACAACTACAAATGATGAGGTAATTCCCCACCATGGAGTCTCGTTTGCCCGTATAAGGAATGATATATGGTACCTGTTACAACAAGCAGGAACCTTGAAAGCAGCATGCTAAGCAAAGCATATATGATTCCATTCATATGAATTGTCCAGACTCCACTAATCCAGGCACACAAAAAGAGCAGCAGTTGCCAGGGGCAGCAGGGAGTAGGCAGTGGAGAGCAACTGCTTAATAAATGTGGGATTTATTTTGGGAGTGATGAAATGTTCTGGAATTAGTACAGACATTATAAGTGTGGTAAAGGACACTCAAAAATATGGTTAAACTTATGTTGTGTGTTACTGTAATATTTTAAACTCATGAGATTATTAAAGAATTATTTCTCATTGTAGAGGAGACACAGAAGTCAAGTGACTTGCCTCAAGCCAATCTTGGATCCCAGAATTCTTCCTTCTAGCCCCTAAACTGTAAACATTGTCCATATCAAAATGAAGCATGCTAGGTGGGATGGTGCATGCTGTTAATCCCAGAACTATGAAGGCTGAGCCCAGAGGACTGTCATGAATTTGATGACAGCTTGGGCTACATAATGAGTACAAGGTCGGCCAGGTCTTAAAAATAATAAAGGGGCGGGAGGGGAAGGAAGAGAAGAGAAGGGGCCATAATCAAATTAGCCAAGCCAAGAGTCAGGAGGTTAATGAGGTAAGGCAAGCACCCTCTGACTCGTGCCTATCATAAAACCCCCAAGAATGCCTACGGGCCCTTTTCTTCGGTTTGCTTTCTGTGGCAGAGTCTGATGTTGTAGCCTTGTTTGCCCTCAAACATGCTGTATCTCCTGGCTCAGCCTCCAGAATGCATGGGTTACTTACGCACATACACTCTGCACACAGCCTCTTGCTATGGAAGTCACCAGCACAGTCTCCTCTAGTGAACTGCTGTCAACCCCTGCAACAAATCTTGTCAGCCCCAAGCTCTGTTTCAAAACCCAGGGCGGTGGACTTCTGCCCTTAGAAGTGTCCTGCCTCAATCTTCTTTGAGATTGATGTGCCTGGTGTCCACAGCCCACGCTAACTCTTTAGACTAGCAGTTCTCAACGACCCTTTCACGGGGGTCACCTAAGACCACTGAAAAACACATATGTTTACATTATGATTCATAATAGTAGCAAAACTATAGTTGTGAAGTAGTAATTATTTTATGGTTGGGGTCATCACAACGTGAGGGTCGCAGCGTTAGGAAGGTTGAGAACCACTGCTTTAAACAGTCAGTCCTCTCTTTAGGCTGGCAACACATACACAATGAAATTCGCTCCTGAGTCCCTGTGGGTGGGTGTGGGGCGGCTAAGGGCAGCTGCAGAGCAGGTCCATCCCTGACACACACCTCTCAGACTACACAACAGCCACAGCCACCACCACGGCCACGAGGGGGCGCGCGTCGCCCGGGCACCGCTCCTCTTCTCAACGCTCTAGCCAACCGCCTGGCGGCGCAGATCCGATACGGACTGGGGTGCGCGATGGGAACCGGGGCGCGCGCCTAAAGGAGCTGCCTGGGTTTCGCCCTCTGCACTCTGGAGCCATTTCCACTCTACTGAGTTTGGCTCACGCACTTGCTCCCTTAGAACCAGAGATTCGTAATAAAGCCAAAAGACGGTTGAAGCGATAGCAGAACTCAGAGGTCCAGATAAAAACTTCCGTATATTTCCAATCTTTTTAAAATAAATATTTAGAAGCTATCTTAGAGTCATTGGCATTGTCTAAAGTTCGTTATTCTGACTTCTATTTAATTTTTTGATGATTCGTTCATTGTTATTCTCCTTTGGTTATTTTTTACCTTTTAAAATTTTGCTGTTTTAATATTTCTCTTGAGCATTGACTTATTTACTATATATGCTCAATAAATCTTGCTAGTCAGTATTGCTGCAGTCTAGGGACTGGACCAGAGTGCCCCGCTGTCACCTTTAGCGTGTTGGTATCAGTCTAGGGAGCAGCAAGCGAACCACCTCTTTCTAGATCTGTAGGGCTCAGCAGAAAATTTCCCCAGGCAGAGATACTGCTTCAGGGAAGGCAGGGGAGAGACACTGCAGCGTCCACTACATTAGTAGTGAGTTTATTAATAGTAGTCTTTATCTTAAGTCATTACTATACTTAATAAATAATAGTTGTATTGTTTCAATAATAATAAAAATTAAAGCTGGCTCTTGTGGTGTACTCCTGCTGTCCTAGCATTTGGGAAGTCAAGGCTATCCTTGACTACATAGGAATTTTGAAGCAAGGGTGGCTTCAACAAAACAAAACAAAATGGACAGAAGAGATGACACCACTGTTAGAGCTCTTCCAGAGGACCCTAGTTCAATTCATAGCATCCATGTATGGTGGCTTATGCCTGTAACCTCCAGTTCTGGGAGATCTGATACCCTCTTCTCACTTCCTTAGAACTGTGCACACATCACACACACACACACACACACACACCACACACACACACACACACGAAACCTAACTGCTGCTAACTTGCTGATTGACTTTGGACAAATCCCAGAGCCTAAAATAGTAAGGCTAACAAGAGTATCTCCATCCCTCAGTGGATGTTGATGTAGTCAAGTGAGATAGGCTGTTCCTGCTATTATTATTTGGAGCCCTAGTTTTCTTTGCTCCTTCCACTCTGGGCCAGAATAGTCTCTCTTCTTTGAGTTCCCGGAAGCACTTTCTCCATCACTGGTCAAGGGTTAGGGGTCACTACTCCATCAGTGGTGGAAGGTTAGGCATCACTGACTATTGCCTGCTCTTTAAATACAATATGAACTCCTTGGGGAAAACAAATAAACAAACTGCATTGTGGCTCCTTATATAACTGAGGTCATTACCCTTGTCTGAGACTTCAAGATGAAGGTTATTTTGTTTAACTCGGGTCAACTGTACACTTAACGCAACAGCTAGGGACTAGGGGCGGTGTGGGAGGGAGATTGGGAATAGAAGAAATTCCAGAAATAGACGAAATTAAAACTATAACAAAACCCTCCAAGCACCTTCTCACCAGAGCCCTGAGAGCAGCATCATCTCATCTGCCTTTCTCACAATACAAGCCCCAGGGGATCTGGTGTGGAGGGTCAAGGTGGAACCAGAAAGTCTTCTACACACACACACACACACACACACACACACACACACACGCAGCGTGCCCAGGAATGTGGAGACGGCTAATTACAGGAATGGGAACAGCAGACTCAAGAATTATCACTCCCAGCCTGTCGCCTTGATTCCAATCTAGGGAGAAGTGCCCTGGAATCCAAGGAGTTGGGGTGGGCCGCAGGGGAGGGGCGGGCCCAAGGGGCGGGGCGACGATGCTCCGCCCCGGGAGGCTCGCCCAGCACTGCTACTCTGGTTGTGCGCTCTTTTAGGGCTCAGCTCCTAGAAGGTGGAGTGTGTACCGGCCCCGGGTTCGAAGGCAGGCAGCGAGATGAGGCGGGCTCCAGCGTTCTTGAGCGCAGACGAGGTGCAAGACCATCTCCGCAGTTCCAGCCTCCTCATCCCGCCCCTGGAGGCCGCTCTGGCCAACTTCTCCAAAGGTCCCGACGGAGGGGTCATGCAGCCGGTGCGCACCGTGGTGCCTGTGGCCAAGCATCGAGGGTGAGTGTGAGAGACAGAAGGGGATGGAGGAAACGGGAAAGAAAGGCGCGAAGGAATGCCGAGGGAAGCGATAGGAGAAAGGAGAGAGCTTGTTTGATCTCTGCTAATGACAGCTGCTGCTTAAGGGGCACTAACCCAGCAGGCCTCTGCCAAGAAGGCACTTTCCAGGTACCACCTGCTGTAATTCAGCTCGCTGTCCTTGGCAAAGGAGGTACCAAGGCCAAGGCTGTCGCACTGTTAGTTGAAAACTGAGAAGTAGAGCGATTTGCTGAAGCTTACAGAGCCAAGAAGTGGCGAGGTTGTGATGGCTTTTTGGTCCAGCGCCAGGCCGTGAGTCCTGCCTCAGAGAAGGGCAGAAGGGCAGAGGAATGAGCACAAATGGAATGGCATGCCAGCGGAGCAGTAATGGAGGAGGGAAGGTGAATGGGACTTCATTGAACACAGCATTAACTGGAAGGAGTTGAAACTGCGCTCTCTCTCTCTCTCTCTCTCTCTCTCTCTCTCTCTCTCTCTCTCTCTCTCAGCTTCCTGGGAGTAATGCCAGCCTACAGTGCGGCTGAGGATGCACTCACCACCAAGTTAGTCACCTTCTACGAGGGACACAGCAACACTGATGTCCCCTCCCATCAGGCATCAGTGCTTCTCTTTGATCCAAGCAATGGCTCCCTGCTGGCGGTGAGCAGTCTCTTCTCCCTGGGGCAGAGAGGGTAGAGTAAGTTTCCCCTGGAATAGAGAGTGTCCCTTGGGTCCAGAATTAAGCCTAGAAGCTAGTGAGAAGTAATATGATCACAAGCGACCAGCAAGAGACATCAATGGTGACCTGTGACAGCATCTGTTTCTAGGGCTGCTTGTGAGCCTTGGCTGTAGAAATAATGATCCTGTTATTCATGCGTATGGTCTCGTCACACACTCAGAGACACCGAGTGCACAGCTTGAGCTAAAGCAGTAGCTGAAGAAACATTTATTCCTGAAGCCCTCCCCGTATGGAGCAGAAGACACAGTAACCTGTGGGTGTCTTCCTGACATCTATCTTTATCATCTAGCAAGGTGTGAAGGAAGCAGTAGCTCACGTTTACTGAGCGACTGGGGAGGGGGAGATGCAGGGTTCTAAGCACATTACCTGTGTAATTAAAACCACCCAGGAGGTACATGATACTGTTATCCCCACTTCAGGGATGAGGAGTGAGTCACACAACAGCTGTGCTCAACTGAACCCCCTAATAAAAAGCAAGGCTGGACCTCAAACCTCTTCAGTCTAAGCCAAGGGTGTAACCAGTCCAAGACTAAGTTCTACTGCCTTATCTGTTTGTTTGCTTGCTTGCTGTGTGTCCCAGGCCACATACACACACGCACGCACATGCGTGTGCGCACACACGCACACACACGCACGCACACACACGAGATCCTCCTCCCTCAGCCTGCCAAGTGCTGAGTATGAACTGGACGATTTCCTGTTAAGTTTTGTTGAGATCCCTGAGGCTCAGGTGAGACCCTTGGTTTGGGGTCACACAGCTAAGTGTGAGCTCATCTAGGTCCACTTGGTTGACACTGGAGTTGACACTCTTACCTCCTAGAGTCCTTCAAAGGCTCGCAGACTGCCACTCCCTTTCCTTCTCTGAATGTCTGACTCCTCTAAGAAATCCAGCTGTCCATTACTCCACTAGAGACGAGTGTCCTGCTCAGCCTGCGCTCATCCAGGGCCAGTGACATCTGTGCTGCACACAGCAGTGAGTCCCCACTTCTCGAACATCAGATGTTCACACTAGATGGTGGCACTTTGGGGCTTTGCTGAGTGCTCTGTAGCTATAGGACTCAGCTTCTTCCCTGTAAAATGAGAATTATAATAACCCTTGCCTTTTGAGTCCCCACCAAGATGAGTAAAGGGGTTGACAAAATGCTCGGTCCTCCCTAGACATCAGAACCTCCTAGGAGCCGTGGAAGCCAAGGATAATTTGTTTCCCACCTAGGGATTCCTTTTGTTGTTGTTGTTTTCCTTGTACTCATATAAGTTCAAAGACCACTGAACTACACATCCAAGCCAGAGAGTCAGCTTGAGTCATTCTCAAAGTGGTGTCTAGGGATAGTGTCTTTCCAAAGCTCTTGAGATGGGAAGTGATGTTCATATCCCTGAAGTTCACTTCAGCTTGGAGATCCGAGAGTCCCAGGACACAAAAACAAAATATAATTATTTTGTTTGAGTGCTTACTGTATGCACTGGCTTCCCTTATGTAGCTGTATTTAATGCTCTCAGTATCCTCTGCACTGTTGGCTTCATCTTGATTTTTACAGATTGAAGAATCCAGTGCATAGCTCTTAGTGCTCAAAGCCAAGTAGCTCATAAGTGGGGAATGAGATCTGAGTGTGACCCTAAGGCTAGCATTCACTGTAGTTTCTGTAGAGATGCCTTTCTGAGTTTCAGTCCTAGGAGGGTACCTTCCTCACTGTCTCTCCTTCCTCCAAGGTCATAGATGGAAATGTCATAACTGCAAAGAGAACAGCAGCCGTGTCTGCCATTGCCACAAAGGTAAGACCAGAGGAGAGGGAAGGAGGGCGGAACTTCTTGGTCTGCCTTTGCCCATAGCTGGAACTCCACATACCAAATATGAGTTACTAAGTGAGCACAGTAATTCACAAAATTACTGAATGTATGCCACATAATTCCCAGTACCCCATAGGCACAATTCCCAATTTTCCTCAAAAAAAAAAAAAAAAAAACGAGTGAAAAGTGGTAGAGAGAGACACCAGATGTCAACATCTGGACTGCACACATACACATATGTATGCATGAACATCTACACAAATACACAATAATTAAACATAGAGTGAGGTTTGACTTTTTAAAAAATTAAATTGCTCTTTAGTGTATTATATACTAATTATTAATAAATGTCACTACACATTACACATTTAACTATTTTATAATTTTTTATTAATTAGTAAATAATTAGTAGTCTGTTTACAGTTTGCTAAAAAAAAAATATAACACCCTTCAAACCCCACATTGTATGTTAGAAAGATGAAATGAAGCAAAATGAAAAAATATGGGAATGGAAATGACTTTTTTTAATGGGGTCTCACTAGTTGCCCAGTTTGGACTTGAATATTTGGTTTCAAATGGTTCAGTTGCTTCAGCGTCCCACATAGCAAGGTCTGCAGGCACAACCTGTATGTCTGACTAGAGAGATGACATTTCAATTGATTCAGAAATGGCCTCCCTGACATTGAAATCAGTGAGTAAGCACTGGGGGACTATGCAGCAGAAAGTCAAGCAAGCAGCCTGGCCGTGCGCTCAGCAGTGTGGAGGCACCCCATGAGGAGGATGAGGCAGTTGATAGAGACTATAGCCAAGGGAAGGAAGTTTAGAGTGGGGTATTCAGCTGGGATGATGGTGCACACCTGTAATCCCAGTACGTGGGGCTGAGGCAGGAAGAGTGCCACGAGTTATAGGTCACCCTGGACTTACATGATGAGACCATATATCAAAAGACAAAGTAGAGGAATATGGGACTCTGTGGGAATAATTGGAATTTTTTCATTAATTTAAGACTGACAGGGGACTGATATGCTGGCTTTCCTAGGCATAGCAGGAGTGCCGTTGTCCCAAGGAGGGTTGGCATGGCAGGTCAAGTATTTTGATTGTTTAGTTGGTAGATAACTCCTGAGGAACAACACCTAAGATTGACGACTGTCCTTCACAGGCACATACACACGCACGTGAGGGCGCACGCACACACGAACACGCACACTCAGGCACATACCGATGAGTGTCTGATAGATACATAGGGAGGGTCCTTGTCCAGACCAAATGATATCATGAGAGCACACAGTAGGTATTCAGTGAAGGCTCCTACCTTCCTGCCCCTCTCTACAGAGGGCAAACAGACACAAAGTGACATCTCGATGATGCCCACCAGCTCTCGAGGGTAGCTGAAGCCTCCTGGCTGCCTGAAAACACTGACGTTCGCCCCCGTTTCTCCCAGTTTTTGAAACCCCCAGGCAGTGAGGTGCTGTGCATCCTCGGCGCTGGGGTCCAGGCGTACAGTCACTATGAGATCTTCACGGAGCAGTTCTCCTTCAAGGAGGTGAGTGACAGCGGGGCCTGGGGAGCAGGGATGTGGGACACTGTCCAACACAGGCTCCACAGTGGGGCTGAGTCTGGCATGGGTCATTCTTATCCTTACGACCTCTCCAGAAGGACGAGTGACCTGGTCACCTGTTTTCAGACTCATGGCTCCCAGGACACACACCTGGGGAATGTCACCAGCCACCCAAGTGATTCTGTGACATTCTTTGGGTATCAGCTGCGTTTCCAGCCCCTCCCTGTGCTTCTCTTAGAAGACTCTAGGAGTCTATCTGTTTAAGGCTATGGATCCATATTGGGGTGGGGTGAGGCCTGGTGAGCAAAAGGCACCGCCTTCTCCCACTGCCAGCAGCAGATCTTGCTGCCTTCCCCCTCTGTGTCCCTCACTTCACTAGAAATGTTTAATTATATTTTTCATTTTAATGTATGCCTGTGTGAGGAGTGGACTGATGAAAGTATGGATTTTTATGATAAAAATAATACTGCTATCTTGGGAAATATAGACTGTGAAGAAGAATCAAAAAATAAGAAAACTAGCCATTTACCTGGTTTTTTTAAAGACAGGCAAGTAATTTCCAGGCTTCTCTTGTCTGCATGGTATAGCAGCTTTATCTGTGTTGGCTGTGCGCAGCTGAATATTTGGTGCATTCATGGACAGCTCCAATAGCCACTGTTTCAGATTATGTAAATTTTGCATAATATTGTAACGTTTTCTATCAGGAAAGATGACACAGTTCGCCGGTGACTTATTACCGGGTGTATCCAGCCATCTAGCCTGCTTGATGAGCTTACGTGTAAAGCTCATTTTTCTATTTACCGTACGTATTTCCTGATGAGAGAGTCTTTGGAGCTTGTTTAGCTGAGGGCTGGTGGCCTCTGATCCAGACATTGAAACTGGTTAGTAAACTCAGAAGAGCTCAGCCCTCAACCCCCGCCAGCACCATCCACCTCCATCACAGCACCTCCCAGGATTCTGATTGTGGCTTCCACCATTGGTACTTTTATCCACTGCACTTTTTACCTAAAAAATACTTGCTTTTTAATCCTTCCTTATGCTTCATTGATTAAGCTCTTCCATGACAAAACTCTTTTCATGAATCTTGTACCTGCTGCAACTCCAAAACAGGGTTTCAAACATAGGCTAAGTTCCATACTTTCTTTACCCATTTCACAGATGTAGAACCTGAGGCTATATGAGGGAAAAATCATTGCAGGAATAATACAAAGTAAAGGAAGGATTGGTTCTAAGCCTGCATGGCTCTAGCACCTTCTCTGTAATCATTAAACCATTGAGGCTGAGTCCTGGCCTAAAACTGGAAAGTGCCCACCTTGTTTAAGCAGGAGAGGTATTTTTGTTTGTCTGAGCAGATATCTGTTTGGGTGAATGCTGTGTCCTTAATCAAATGTCCATTGTTTAAAGCCACCATTGTCACCGTCAGAGCAATGTAGGTGGGTGTAGGATCTGCAGAGAAGAAATACACCAGTGACCCTCTTTGTCACCCACTCTAAGGTGAGAATGTGGAACCGCACCAGGGAAAACGCAGAGAAGTTTGCAAGCTCAGTGCAAGGAGATGTTCGGGTCTGTTCATCAGTGCAGGAGGCTGTGACAGGTGCTGATGTCATCATCACAGTCACCATGGCAACCGAGCCCATTTTATTTGGTGAATGGGTGAAGCCGGGGGCTCACATCAATGGTAAGTCACGCTCCCAGACTGGATCCAGGCCCATTCATAAAGGTGCTTTCTCCATAATACAGAATGCCCACATGTTCTGGGTTTGTTTGTTTGTTTTTCTGGTTTTTTTTTTTTTTTTTTTTTCTTTTTTGAGTCAGAGTCTCACTATATATCTTGGCTAGCTTTAAAGTTGCTATCCCCTGCCTCAGTCTCCTGAGTGCTTACATTATAGGTGTCTATCCCCACTCCTATCTACACCTTCTTTTTAAGAGTATCTGTATGAGCCTACGCTTAAGAAGTGTAGGCAGGAAGATGGATAATTGGAGGCTAGCCTGGGCTACTTACAGACAGAGAACCTGTCTCAACAAAACCCAAAGGCTATGGAAAGATGGGTGTCCTGAAAAACTGTCTCAAATGTAAAAGGGAAATGAAATGTAAAACTGGTGATTATTTCGCTGCTGGTATCCTGTGGGGTGGAGCATGGCCACAAATGGTCAGCCGCACCTTCATTCTTTAATGTGACGAAATTCAAATCCTAATGGACAAACAAATGCTTCATTTTGGTTTGTTTGACTTTTTGAGACAAATGTCTCTCTGTGTGACCCTTAAACTTATAATTTTCCCTCCTGTGCCCACCAAGATTTGCATGACAGGCCTGGCCCATCACCCCAGCCTGAATAATTTGTTCTTAACATATAAAACTATAAACAATTTCCAAAAGTAATTACAGTACAAAAAAAGGATTTAATGTGGCACATGGATGCTTTTAATATGTGTAATAAGAGATGGGGTGGGAGGGATGCTAAATGTAAGGACACTTGGGGCCTCAAAGACCTTCAGATAACCTTAGAGATTATAGCAAAAGATGGACGATATAAAATACTAAACTATAGTAGGAGCTGCGTTTGTATGTGCACATGCATATGTACCCATAAGTGTTTGTATGTATGTATGTGTTGATGCTGGATGTCTTCCACAGTGACTCTCCACCTTATTTTTGAGACAGTTCTCTCACTGAATCCAGCACTTGTTAATTAGCTAGACTAGATGTCCAGAGAACTCCGGGATCATCTATTTCTGTCTGCTGCCCACCTACTCCACAGTGTCAGAAATATGCATAACCATGACCACATTTTTTACATGGGTGCTGGGTATGCTTCCACAGCAAGTACTTGACTGTTTAATCTATCTCCCCAACCCTCTTGGTTATGATATTTGTATTATATGTATAATGTATATATGTTAGATATAGTAACTAAACCCTTCCAGCAACCTTATGAGATAGGAAATAATAATTATCATGACCCCTAATTTATAGGAGACAAGGAGAGATTAAGTAACTTTCAGGAGTCAGAGACTGTTGGGGGCAGAGTTGGGTTTGAACTGAGGTAGTCTGCCCTCAGAGCCTGGGCTCTTGAACAGTACTTAACATTATCCTCCAAAAAGAAGTCTGGCTTCTGACTGCCAGGCAGACAGAGAGCAAAGGATTGAATTTAGTCACAGTGTTCTTCCATGTAATAACAAGAACATGACATCATCTCAGAAGCTGAGATCCATGCAAACACAGGCAGATGAGAAGCAGAGTCAAGTCAAGAGATTATGTGTTCATTCATAAATGTTCACTGAATCTACACCTCGTGCCAGCCATTGTTGTAACTGCTAAGGGATGCCACAGGAAATGGAGTATACAAGTGCATGGTGTTCCTGTTGGCTTTATTCTTGTGATGGAAGATAAACCAAACAAGGAAAGACTTAGGTAGTTTCTGCTTGTGGAGAGCCTGTGCCACAAACAGGACACTGCTAGCCTGGTGGTGGAAGCAGAAGGGAGAAGCTGAGGTAGATCCTTTAGACCCACTTACCTGAAAAGCTGTCCTGGGGATGAGTTAGGATTGTGACCCAAATGATAAGGAAGAGAAAGTCACATCAAGAGCTGGAGGGAGGAAGTTCCAGGCCAACAAGATTTCAAGAAAGGGCCCCTGGGGGGTGAATATGACCATTTGAAGACTAGGCTAAATGAGATCAAGGCCTCAGTCTGCAGGGAACTGATGTCATGACACAGGTCCAGGAAGAAGCTAAGAGGTGGCTGAGGTGGCAGGTAAAAGTGGATCCAGGTGTGCTTCTTAGAATCAGAACTGTCAGGAAGAACTTGAGAAATCCAGAGGGAAAGTGAAGTGTGTTCCCTGGGGCAGAGTTGAAGCTGTAGCTGACTGACGTGGCTTTGGTTTGGTTTTTCAGACTTAATACAACACACTGAGGGTCTGCTCAAGACTAGGCTGGTTCTCTGCTTAAAGTCTCCCAAGGATGAAATCCGTGTTTATTGCGCTTTACCCTCATCTAGTCTCAAGGGTCCTCTAACAGGTTCATGAGGTTGCAGCCTTCAATCTCACTGTGGGACAAAGAACTGGAGGGTGTTTTCAGTTCCTAAGGACCTTCCACAATCCTTGCTACAGGGACTCCCCATCCCCAAAGACAGCTACAATGAGTTTTTTATATTCATTATCTATCTATCATCTATCATATATATGATATATATATTGCCTGATATGACATCAAAATACTTTTTATATTCCCTTGACCTAGAATAAAATTGTGCTTTATTAATGTGTGACCCAGTGATAACAGTGAAACACCAAGGATAGGTTTTACTTGCTCACAGAGCTGCTAAAGGGCAGGCCTGACTCTTCCCCACCCCCCCCACACATACACATACACACACACACATCACACATCACACTTCCTTACTCCTGTCCTGACATCCTAGTCATCCCAACAGTGAGTCTTTCAAGACCTTCACTGTTTCTAGCCCCACTAAAGCAAGGCCAAGTTCTGATCTGGGTCAGACTGCTGACTTGCTGTTGGGTGCACTTGCATCTGTCTGAGTAGTCTCTCACAGTCCCTCGAGGACTCATCCTGTGCTAGGCAGCGGCTGTCTGTAGGAAAACAGGGGAAGGGGTAGCCCTGGAAACTGGAGGCATTTTCTTACCAGCTTCTGATTTATTTACAAGCTCCATTAGTGAGTACATTTGTTCTATAGAATCTTCCCCCAACCCCCAACAGCCTTCAAGGTGAGCACTGTTACACTGCTCTCTGGAAACCTGAGCTCAGAACAGGAAGGAGAACATAAGAAGGCATATAACTGCTGCCTTGTATTTGGACAAAATTTTAAAATATTTTCAAAGACTAGCTAGCTACCCTGGGGCTGGCTCCAGCCAGCAGACTGCTTTGTTTGGACCACAGAGAAATCAAGGAATAACCTATGCAAATAGATTTCCTGCTCCTCTTCATAAGCAGTAGGGATGGAGGGCAGTCTGGAAACAACCATTAGCTGGAGCTGGATAATGCCTGTTCCCTGGAGAAGTACACACTCTCTTCTGTGTGCCTAGGACTGCAGCATTCCCAGTCTGGCTATTGGCTTTGTTCCTGTTCATTTCTTCCTGTTTCTGCAGGCATTTGGTTACAGCCTGTGCATTATTCTATGTCCTTGGAGCAGAAGGCATGATAGATTAGATTCATTGCTCCAGTCTCTGCAAAGGAGCAAGGTCAAGGCCTAATAATCAAAGTGTGTTTTGTGGGATGTTTGGTGGTTTTATTTCCTCCTCTCAATCCTCCCCTTCATCCTCTTTATCTGACTCTTCCTGATCTTTTAAAAAATTTGTGTGTGCACGCATGTGCATGCCACCACACACATGGAAGTCAGAGGACAAACTCAGCTGCTGGTCTGGCTCCCACTTTGTTTGGGACAGCATTTCTTATTGTTCACCTGTGTGTTCTCCAGGCTCGCTGGCCCTTGAGGTTCCAGGGATTCCCTGGTCCTGATGTGCATTATGACATTCTGCTTTCTGCAGGTTCTGGAGATTCAGGTGATCATGTGTGCATGACATGTGCTTCACCCACTAGGTCATCTCCCCATTGTAAGTTTCAAGGTGTCAAGGCAATCTCCATCAAGGCCTGGTTTCCTTTTTCTCCACCCTGACCCCCAAAAGTATTGGGATTGAGTTTAGGGGCTCACATATGCAGGGCAGATACTGTGCTGCTGAGCTAGTTACAGCCCTCCAGCCTTAACACTAGGCTCTTTGTCATGATAAGAGAAAACAAACGGTTTCAGGTGAGGAAGGCAATGACTGAGGGGCAAGTCAAGATAAGCAAGATGAGGAGCAGGGGGTCCCTTCGTGTGGTTTCTGCAATTAACTGTCACTGCCCGCAAGCTCTTGCGGAAGACCCAAGCTCCACGCCTTCCATCCCTGTTGGGTGGCCCGTGGCTGCCTGTAATTCCAGTTAAGGAGCATCTGACACCTCTGGCCTCTTCAGGCACCTACATTTATATCCACATACCCATACCCGACACACACACACACACACACACATTTAAAATAATAAAAAGAAATGGTTTTTTAAAATGAGTGCAGATAAGTGACCATAAGAACGTACAGGAATGAAGGGGGGGGGGGGGTGAGGCAGAAAAGAAGAGCTTAGGTGATGGCTTAGCCCATAAAATGTTCACTGTGTGAGCATCAGGGCCTGAGTTAATCCCCAGACATGGGGGTGTGCACCTGTAATCTCAATGCTGAGAAGTTGGAAACCAAACAGTTCCCGGGGCTCGCTTGCCAACCAGCAGAGCCTGAGCAGAAAGCTGTGTGTCCCAGTGAGGGGCTCTGTCTCACAAAACAGGGTAGACAGCCATCTTGAGGAACGATGCCCTGAACATCTGACCGTCAGATGCACCTGCACATACACACACTCGCATCTGCATGCACACATGCAACTGAACATACACATACAAATAATTTTTAAAAGAAAAGGGGAAATGGTAGGTGCTATTTTTAAAAAAGTATTCTATCTTACTTATTGGGAAGAGTGTGATCTAGGAGATGAGAGACATTTGGGTCTAAATATTGCTACTGGCCCCCTGCTCAGCTCTTTCTACTAATGTGCCCTGGGAATTTCCCGGCCTCAGAGTCTGTTTTATCTCCTAGCTGTTGGAGCCAGCAGACCTGACTGGCGAGAACTGGATGACGAGCTCATGAAGCAAGCAGTGCTGTATGTGGACTCCCGGGAGGCTGCCCTGAAGGAGTCAGGAGACGTTCTGTTGTCAGGGGTGAGCCTCTCTCAACAGCGGAACCACTGGCTGGCCCTGGCTTGATTCCCAGGGTTTCACTGCCTTTCCCCTCTGGACCGTGGTCACCTCATCTCCCTGTAAGGAAGACATTCCCAAACATCTTGCAGCATTTTAAATCCCTTTCCAGAAAAACATAGCCATATGGCTATGACATGTGTCTTCCTGTCCTTCTGCCTGGAGGGAGAATTGATATTTTTCTGGTTTGCTGTGCTATAAGGCAGTAGGGTGGGAAGTCTGTTGCAACCTGGAAACCTTACTAAGACTGTGTATCCTCTGGCTGCCTGTCCCCATTATAATCAGGTTTGGGAACAAGCAGAGGCTGCCAAAGTGCATGGTCAGATAATAGCATACCAATTTCTTCACAGACAGGAACCTGGCAGGAAGCCACCCATACACAATAATCTCTGTGTTTATGGGATCAAAAACACAGGTGCTGTCCACAAAGGGTGGCAGAGGGCATCTTTTTAACCTCTTCTAGTTCACACACAGTCTTTTTAAAATCAATTTTATTCTCTCCTGTTCAGGGGTGTCCTACACTGGCTTCAGAAGCTAGCCCTGCATAGCATGATGGTTTCAGTCCTAGTTAGCATGCATTTGTTTCACAGGCTGACATCTTTGCTGAGCTTGGAGAAGTGGTTTCAGGAGCGAAGCCTGCACACTGTGAGAAGACCACGGTGTTCAAGTCTTTGGGTAAGACTCATGAATTGTTCCCTGGGCACAAATCCAACCAAAGCATAAGGCGGGGAAAAGAGAAATGAATGGGTTACCAGGCTCTGTGGGTGAATCGTTACAGAGTCCATCATTTGGATCAATCATTTACATGTTTGGGTGGATTAGTTAAGCCTATAAACTCTGGAGTTGGACGATCCTGGATTACACTCCTTCTGTGTCATGCACTGGATATGTGACCTTAGGCAAGTGACCTGATGGCTCAGAGCCACAGTTTCTTTGCCACCTGTCACCCTGAGTTCTTGTGACAGTCCAGTGATATATACAAGGGGGCAGAAATTGTGCACAGCCAATATTATACTAAATCACTTGGTTAGACATAAATGAATTCAGAAGTCAATATCCATTAGAGGGAGAGAGCAGGGACAAAACTGTTAACAGCTAAAGGGAAATGACAGGGACACCTGCCTCAAAGGAGATTGAGACAGGAAGTTACAGTCTGAGACCCTTTCATTTCCCCTTCCCTACCTCCCACTTAAGGGTTAATAACAGGCAACCATGAGGAGTCCAAACTACATCGACTGAAATAGGTAGAAACTTGATGAAGGGTGGTGTCCCAGTGGACAGTCTGCCTCTTGGATTAACTCCCCATTCTGCTATGGTTAAAGAAGCAGATGTATATGGGAACCAAAGTGATAATCAGCTATTACATTTAATTTTTTAAATTATTTATGGTTACTAAGTGGATATTTCCAGGACTTTCCATACTTCTTCATACTGAGCAGCAGAAACATTTAATATTTGCCACAGTTATAAAAGTACTCTCGATGGTTGGATGTGGTGGCACACACCTTTAATCTCAACACTAAAAAGGCAGAGGCAGATCCCTGTGAGTTTAAGGCTAGTCTGATCTTCATAGCAAGTTACAGTGTAGCCAGGATTATATAAAGACACCCTGTCTCAAAACAAAACAAAGTAAAAAACAAATGAAAAAAAAAACAAACAAGGAGTGTTCCGGTCAGCAGTGTGGCCACTACAGTGAAACAGCATTTGCTGCCTGTGAGAGGATTGCTGCATGCATGAACTCCCAGTGCCATGACCCCAGGCATAAGACCTGCACAAGAGCAAGCCAACCAAAAGACCAGCATGTCCCATCCCTTAGCTTAGAAGCTGCTGGCAATTGATGGCAGATTGGGGGTTGAAAAGTCAGTGTTCTTCAGGGATGTGGCCCTTGAGAGGATGCCATGCACATACAAGTATCACCAAGGAGACTTATTTAAAAAAAAAATGCAGAAAGTTGGGAGAGAAAGAGGATGTAGAGATGGGAAGGAGTTGGAAGCAAGGAAAGAGGGAATGGATTTGATCATATTGTAGGCATATATGATATTAACATGCATGCATGTATGATATTAACATGTGATGAAAAGTGTGCTCTGGCCACCCAGCACTATACCATCAGTTAGATCCAGGACTTGACAGGTAGGTAAGTTCTTTTTTTATTTTAATTTTTTGTGCACTAAAAGACCAACAAAGTTAGTAAATTTCATCTAGTACCTGATCCAACAACATCTCACTGATCCAGTTGAGTCTGGAAGGTTAGCTGGCCTCATTAAAGAGACAAATACTGTAGGAATCCACTTATTTGACAAGTTTTGTATTCCCACCTCAGGTTTATTGACACACTCTCTCTTCTTGCTGATATATGCTGAGCTTCTCATAGAATATTGGGTACAAAAACTAAGGCTTATGTCTTAAAATTACAGACTGAACACATCTTATCTGAAATACTTGTACCCACACATGTTTCATATTGGATCCTTTTTGTATTATGGAGAATGTTTATAGATTATTGACTAAGACCCTGTCCTTTGCCCAATATGAAAAACTGATCCCAAACCATAAAAAAATTGAATTTCAACATTATCTTAAAGAGTTTCAGACTATGTAATATTTCTGATTACAAATTTTTGGATTAGGAATATTCAACATTTTGAAGACAAACAGGAGATGCCAAAGAAACAAGATTTGTAATGGTCCCGGCTCAGCAAAATGTAGGCCTGTAGGTTCAACCCTGCCAACTACCTATAGTTGTATGAGCCATGAGCCACAATTAGTGTCTATATTTTTAAATGATTGGGGTGTACAAATAAAGAGTAGCTCTTGGGACATTTGAGAATGATGGAGAAGACTGGACGGGGAGGTAGTTTCGTTGGGAAAACTATGCTTGCCACATAAGCAGGAAGAACTGAATTTGGATCTTCCAGGACCTGTATAAAGTGCCAGATATGGCAGCACGTGGATGGGTCTGTAATTCTGGTGTTGTAGGGGCAGAAATGTGAATCCCTGGGGTTCACTGGACAACTAGTCTAGCCAAGTCAGCAAGCTCAGCACGAGACCCTGACTCATAACAAAACAAACAAACAAAAAAACCAACCAACCAAACAAACAAAAATCCCCAATAAGATGAACAATTGAGCTGTGGAAGGGGAAGACAACTAACACCAACACAGGCCTCTAACACTCAGGGGGAGGGGATGGAGAGAGTGGTGAATTCAAGTTTTAGTGTCCATGAATAAGATCTTACCAAAACACAGTCTCATTTGCTGTCCCTGTGGCCATGGCTACTTTCCTACTATAAAAGCAGAACTGGGCCATATGATTAAGACTATATGACATACGGAGCTTAAACTATTTACTGAGCCTTGAGTAAAAGGTTGCTGACCTCTGATTTCGACCTTAGAGACTAGAAAATGTGGACACTTCTTGTTTAGTATCATCCTCCTTTCCTTGACCAGCCCTTTCTATGCCAAGTCTGGGTGAACCTCTGGGCAGCAGTTGTGGTTATCGCTATGGAGTTTAGCAGGCACAAAGGGCATCAGAAGATAGCCAGGGTTGTTTGAGGGCAAAGTTGTTCTGACAAAAAAAAAGTGAAGCAAATTTCTGTCCATTCCAGGGATGGCAGTGGAAGACCTGGTCGCAGCCAAATTAGTGTATGATTCTTGGTCATCTGGCAAGTGAGCTGAAGGTGCTGTGCCTGAGCTGGACGTCACAGCTTGAACGCTGTCTCACAATGTCTAGATCAAAGGAGGCCCAGTCCCCAGTGAACGGTAGTGATTGTCACTCATAAGTACTGACATCCCTATTCATGTCTGTGGTTGGACAGCTAAACCAGGTTACCATTTCTTCTGTTAAAGGGTGATGGCCACATTATCTTACTAGCCTTGTATGTTTCTGAAATAAATCATTTCCAGTTCATCTGTGTTTCCTTTGACAACTTCCTGAGGAAGGAAATAAAGATGTCAAATGCTCACTCAATCCTTAGAGAATGTGGAATAACATTTTCCTCCATTTTAATTGAGCAGAACTCACCATAAATTCATTCTCATCATTCCATCCATCCTTTTCTCTCTCTCCCTTCTTCCTTCCCTCCCTCTCTCTCTCCCTTCCTCCCTCTCTCTCTCTCTCTCTTTCTATGTGTGTGTGTATGTATGTGTGTGTGTATTCTGGGGAATAAACCCAGGGGTTCACACATGCTAGGCAAACACACTTCCACCAAGCTATGTCCCTGACACAGCTCACAACTTTAAGGCATATAATTCAGTGAATTTCGGTGAGGTTTGTACAACCAAGTCCAGAATGATTCCCCTGAAGAAACCCAATTCTCAACTATGTCACCACCTTCTTCCCAGCAGTTTCTACAGATTCGCCTCTTTGAGAACTTTCATATACATCTAATCATGTGTTATGTAATTTTGTGTGTGTATTTTAAATGTTTGAAGAAGCACAGATAAGGGGAATTCTTTGGTCATGGATAGTAGAAACTACAATGTGTGGGTCACTTGAGTCTAAGCGAATTGATGGAAGGAATTCATTGTTTCCTCATAACTCAACCAAAAGGCACCACCAGGAGAACATGTCTCATGACCAACAGCTCTTACAAAAGCATCAGTAGTCCCACGTTTAGGGCCATGCTGCCCTATCTAGCCTCCTCTTACTATGTAAGTTCTGGTAGGATATGGGGACAGCATCTCAGGAAGTTTCTAGAGAACTAGAGAGGATGTGTGACAGAGGCAGGCTCCGGTCACAGAACCTGTGAATGCCTTCCTATGACAACTGCTTTTGTGCACATTATTGAGAATAAGTACAACTTCAGTTTATTCCACAACCAAACACAGTATTCATAAACAAGTCTCCTCTACTGTAACATATCCAAGAACCCATATGCTCTTAAATCCATTCCTGGGAGGAATGAGTAAGTTCGAGCATTGGAGCATCTGTATCCTGCATGAGCATCTTGAAGTAACTTAAGACGTAAATGAGAAATCAGCTGGGCTAAAATAATGGTTCTACTATTATACACAGTCCATGGTAAAATTCTACCTGGTATAGTCTGGCTACAAAATTTAAAAAACAAAACAAAAAACCCTTAGCTTTTCGTTGAAGGTAGTTTTAATGGAGATTGCCTTTTAAAAACTGTCAGCATTTTTAAAATGCTGGCAAAATTTTGGAAAGAATAACTTTATACATTGCTGGTGGGAAAATAAACTATGGGATCCAGCTTGGCAGTCCTCCAAATACTGAAAACAGACCTGTCATGTGTTCCAGATATCCCAGTTAACATACCACACAGACCTATACATTCATATTTATTGCTGCACTGTTCTCAGTAACCAGAAAATAGGACAGCCTGGATGTCCATCAACCAATGAATGGGAAAAGAAAATGTAGTGCATCACAGAACTGAATTTTATTCAACTGTAAAGAATAAAATTAAGATATTTTCAGGAATCAAAGATTTTAAACAAAATATACGTAACTCACTCAAAAAGACTAGTATCCATATTTTTCTTCTCATATGCAACATCTAGATGTAAGTGTGTGTGTGTGTGTGTGTGTGTGTGTGCACGCGCGCACGCGTGCGCACATGTGTGTGTGTGATGAAAGCAGAAAGGGATATGTGACAAAAGGAAAAAGTTTAAAGAGATGGAGAGAAAGGAACAATAGAGGATAATGGAATATGTGTGTATGACTGTTATATACAATTACACATTATATATATATATGTATGTATGTATGTACATATGTATGTATAAATGTGTGCATATATGTGTGTGTAACTATTATGTCGCTATTTCCTCTGAATTGAAACAATGCCTATCAGTGAGAGGAGGGAGACTCAGAAGACTCCAGATGCTAAGAGAATTTGCCAGGCTCAGGCTCAGGAAGCATATAAAAGTTAAAAGATTCACAAGACGCCCTCCCAGCATTGTGAAAGCAGCAAATAGCAGCTTATGCAGGGAGCTCCCAGGATGCACCATTTGTTGAATCATCACTCCTGCTTAGGGCAGGCCTGTTGTTAATACAGTTACCTTTGAATTGCCCATACTCTGTTAAGTAACTCCATAACCTCCAGGGTTTTGAGCTCAACTTGGGTAGAATTGTTCCTTTGTTCTGTCATTGGTACCATTGTCATTGGTTCTTGTCATTGGGAGAATAAGCATTTGTTCATAATTAAGAAAAATAGGTTTGTTTTAACTTATCACTTCAGAGGTGTCACTGCATGATCATGGTCTTGGTGCTTTGGGACCTGTGATAAGGTCATTTAGAAGCATATGGCAGAGAAAGCCTGTTCAAATTGCCTGGAAAGCAAAGAAAGGGGCATTTGGAATCTCAATACTCCCTTCAAGGGTATGCTTCAATGACCTAACTTTCTTCTAATAAGCCCTGTCTGAGGATAAATGTCTACCTCCACCCAGTAGCTCCACAGGCAGATGACCAGGCCATTAGCATATGAGTCTTCGGCCCACATCTAAGATCTAGCCTATAACAAGCACTTGCTCAGGCAGCAGCCCTGTGGATACACACTAATGAAGTGAGGGCATGCATAGCAAACATGGATGCTCAAAATAAACTTTCACCATCAACCTTCCTAAAACCTGTACCTTTCCCTGGTTTTTGCACCTCAGAAGACACTTAACCCTTAGAGAAATTGTGAAATGGAACAGGCCTCGTTTTTCTGAATCCTCCTTGCTCTCTTCACCATCCTCTTGTTTACACCCATGCTTGCCAGCCTAGGCCCCATAACAGAACACTGTAGACAGAGTGGCTCAAACAACAGACATTTATTTTTCTTGTCTCAGGAGGCCAAAAGACCAAACTGTTATCAAGTTTGATTTCTCGGTGTTTCTCTCTTTGGCTGGTTGGCAACTGCCTTCCTGCTGTTCTCCTTTCTGGAACAAACCCTTCACACTTTGTCTTTTAAGCCATATGGATTATGAGCCTGCCCTTATAACTTAATTCAACCTTAATCCCATCTTTAAAGTACTATCTCCAAAAACAATCACTTAGGGGTTAGGGCTTCCATACATGAACTTTAGAAATTCAGTCCACAGCAAGTACCCCACATTTTCTTTCTGCCATCCCCCTACCTGCTACACATCCTGATTCTCAGACAGGAATACTGTAAACCCAACCCATAATTTGTAAACATCTGTTAAATGACTAGATCCATTTAAATTGGGCTTTGGGCTTCAGACCAGTGAGAGCCTTTGGTCTACACAAAATTCAAAGCCTGGAAGAGAAACACCATTTTCCGGTTCCAAGGTCTCCCAAGGACTTCTCTTATTGATGGTTTACTTGGATACAGAGTATCTCTCAAGAGTTTGAGCCTCTATTTTGGAGAATCCTCTCTAAAACTCTAACACCTGCTCCCAGTGGTCTGTCATGAGACAGAGACCAGGCACAGGGTTCATCCTGGGGTGGTTCCAGGGGAACTCAGCATGACCCCCAGGCTCATGCTACCCTGTTAATCAACGCCCTCCATCAGAGGCTGGTGTCAACCAGCTGCCCAGGCTGTTGGAGCACCTGCTTCCTTTTGTCTATGGCATTAAGGACTTTCTTCCTGGGGCCCAGCTGCATGTGGATATTCTGAAGGTCCTCATCAGAGCAAAGCAGTAGAGCCTCTAGATCAATCTGCTCTCTCATAAAAATGGGAAGGAATTCCTCCAGGTGCTGAGACTGCAAGAACACTTCCAATGGAGTGGCATCAACTGCATCTTCCTCCCACTCTACTTCTTCTTCATCCCAAGGAAGATCATCTGCAGTGCCGTTTGCCTCTCTCTCCTCCTCCTCCTCCTCATCATCATCTGCTCCTGTTGCTCCTTGTCTTTGGAACAGCTCACTGGGCATTTTAAACTCCAACTCCCTCTTGCTGTCTGAGATGTCCTCAAGGTCCAGTACTCTGTTCCTACTAAAAACAATACTTCCTAGACCTGGACGCTTGAGAATAGATTCATGTTGTACATCACCATCTTCCTCTGCTGAGAAATGGAGTTTCTCTTTGAAGTCCTTTGGGAATGAGTCTTCTTCCTCCTCTCTGAACACTTCCATCACTGGTCTCTGCCCGTTTCCACCATCCTTCCCCGCCTGCTCCGCTGTATCTTTGTTCTTCTTAGATTTTATCTTGAAGGTATCTTTAATGCCTTTAGACAGTGAACCAAATCCACCAGAAATATTTGAAAGGGATGACCTAGAGAAGGTACTATGGGAAGAGGAAACCGTCCCAGAGTCCTCCTTGCTGTAGGTGCGTGCCATCTTGTTTTGGTGCCTCTCCTGAAGTCGTTCGCACTCTTTCATCTGCCTCCTGGCATTCTTCAGAGCCTGTTCCTTTAGTCTGGTGACCCTTTTGGGGTTCATGGTGTTCTGCATGGTGGCAGCCTTATCCAGAAGAGCAACACATTCTTTCTGCTCCCTGCTAGCAGCAGCATCCAGCGGAGACTTCAAGTCATTATCCAGGGCAAAGATGTTGGCACCAAAGTTGACTAGAAATGAGATGCAGTGGGTATGGCCATTGGACGCTGCATAATGTAGAGGAGTGTTCCCCCAGATGTCACACTTATCAGGGTCTCCACTAGAGAAGAAAATATGAAAGATGTATGTTGAATTATTATTTTTACTGAAGATAAGGTCTAGAAAGAAAAACAAAAACAACCAACAAAATGTATGTTTATCCTGCCTTGACATTGACATATGATGGCTGCCTAGTTTAGCTGTGTCACAGCCAGATACCAGATGGCCAGAAAGAAAAAGAGCCATCCCTACCCTATGCCTCCCTTTAGAAGAAAAGCTTCCCAAAAACTTTTCTAGCTGTCATTTGCATATCACATTGGCCAGAGTTGGGTCACATGACTAAGAGAAAGGAAATACAGTACCATGCCTAATTCTAATTGAGCTTAATTAGAACTTTCGCCAAAGCCAAGAACATCATCCAATGGCATACTGGTAAATGTTTAACAATGGGCTCATTCATGGGAAAATTAAAATCAAAAGCCTGACTTATAGCATCATGATGGTATAAATATACTCATCATGAAAATGTTTGTGTTGCCACACCACCTCACTGGATGTAGAGACTGGAACACACATGCAATAGTATGCTATTTTATTTCTACCATAGCAACATCATGGACATGTGTAACTTCAGAGCACACATACAAAAAAAAAAAAAAATAGTGAACTAGCTATAAAGTGGTAAATTGAGTGCTACATTTTAATGAAATCTGTTCAGTTGTAAGTTTATATGATTTCAATAATTTCTGTGTTTAATTGGCTTTCAATTGTCCTGACAACTTAGCAGTGTTCTCTAAGGACTTAGAGAGAGCTAATTCTAGCCAACACTTCGGCCCTGTCTTTAGTCAAATGTGGAAAACAGAAGAAAAAGCAATCAGAAAAAAGAGCTTCTATTTCCTGTGAGGCCTTAAGATGCAAGTACAGACCCTACTGAAGCACAGGAGGGAGGTGAATTGAAAAAACCTCTCACCACTGCTGATGGGAAAGCTGAACCAGAAACAAAAATATTCAAATCCTTGCAAAGGTCAATAATGTACCATTCTGTTTCTACTTTAGGTAGTTTTTTGACCTAAACATACAGTCAGCAGCAGCAGCAATAGTAGCTACAGCAACAACAGATTACCTATGGCTTTATTGAGATGCAGAATTTGAAGCCCAACCCAGATTTACTGAATCAGAATCTACAGCTTGACAAGATCTTCAGGTAATTCATAGGCTCCCTGTGCTAATGCGGCAAAACCAGAATTGTACAATTTGATGACTCAGACTTGAGTCTCCTCCCTGTAAACCTCCCTTTGACTCAGTTGTAAACCAATCATCATCCAGAGAGTAAAGTGAGACCCTATAAGGTGCAATGGTTTTGAATGGTAACAGGCAGAACACTGACAGTTTTATATTTGCAGTGTTAAGGGTAGAACACAGGGCTTCATATGTGCCTGCCAAGTCTTCTACAACAGAGCTATTGCCCCAGCCCAATAGGAAGCGTCCCTCAAATCAGGTCTGTCCATGTTTACTTCTCTGTGTCTCTCTCATTTTTTCTTTCTACCACTACAACACTCTTGTGGGGAGAGGTTAATTTTTTTAATATTTTCAAAAATTAAATGTATTTATTTTCTGCATGTACATGTTTGGTTATGAGTACCACAGTGTGCATATGGATGTCAGAGGACAACTTGCATAATTCTCTCAATTCACTATGCGAGACTCAGGGATCAATCTTCAGACATCAGCCTGAGAAGTAAATGCCATTACCCACTGAGCTATTTCATCATCTATCTATGTATCTATGTATCTATCTTGTATCTATGTATCTATGTACTATCTATCTATCTATCTATCTATTATCTATTCTATGTATCTATCTATGTATCTATCTATGTATCTATGTATCTATCTATCTATCTATCTATCTATCTATCTATCTAATGTATCTATGTATCTATCTATCTAATGTATCTATGTATCTATCTATTTAATGTATCTATCTATCTAATGTATCTATCTATCTAATGTATCTATCTATCTATCTATCTATCTATCTATCTATTTTTTAGAAAGTATCTTATTCTGTATCTCAGACAGGCTGGAACTCACTACATAGTCCAAGCTGGCCTTAAACGTGTGATGAACCTCTTGCAGCACCTTCCCTAGAACCAGGATTACAAGTGTAAGCACTCATACCAGCCTAGTTCTTACAGTTAAGCATTTGCTTAATTTATTTTATTTATCCAGTAGTAATGCTCTATTAACCCAATTAGTTAATTTTCCCAAAGAGGAAAAAGCCTGCATTTTCTCCTTTCATCATCTGTAGTTTCTAGCCAGAACCTCAAAATCTGCCCAAAGACACACAACTGACAGAAACCAAGTTTGTTTCCTCAACAAAGACCAAGAAAAGATCAAGCTCCTGGAAGTTGCAGTAGTGGGGCAGCTCTGGCTAAGACCTAACAAGGTGGAAATGGTGTTACCACATCCATTTTTCAAATGAAGACTGAACTCCAGAACTTCATGGATTTTCTTTTTTTAATGTTGGCTCAATTTTGAAACAAAACCACAGTGAAATCCAAGCAAAGCCCATTGTGGCCTAAGTCCAGCCATACGTTGGCCCATCTGTTTCACACAGAGAGCAGCATGGGCACAGACAAGGATGGCTGATATCACATGGCATATTTGGGGAACTCAGAGTGTACATTGGTGTGACCAGATAGCATGGAGTTATGGGTAAGAAATGGGGAAAAGGAAGGAAAGAAAATGAAATTGAATCTAAGGAAAGCAAATGGTAAATAATGCCATTTTGTCAGTCAGCCTCCGTTAAGAGGGCTCTCTAGCCAGTTAGCCCAATTTAATTATTTTGGATCAAAGGAAACTCCTCCTTCCAGCCTTGGCACGGTGGAATCTTTGGGGAGCACAGTTCTTCATCCCCAAACACATGGTTTCACTTTTTATTTACTTAACTGAACACCATTTTCAAAGACCCCCTTAAGTAACCTAGACATCAAAGGGAACTGGAAAACAGCCAAGATGTAACTGTGACATAAACAAAAACACTCTGCTTAAATTTGCCTGAATTATCCTTGGTTTGCATAAGCCAGAGAGGAAAGCCTGGGCAGAGCGAGCTGTAGGGAAGTTACAGGCTGTGGCGTCTGAGTGAGAGCCATAAGCTCAGGCAGAATGGAGTGCATTTCCTCATCTCTTGTCAAGTCTGAGATGGGCAGAGGTGCAACTTCTTTAGAGAAATTTCAAGATGATCCATGGGTCTCCCTGGTGCATCTAAACCCTAACGACAGCTTTTTAACTAATATAAAAAAAATTATTATTGCCAAGCTTCATGAAGTCTTTTTAAATCTAATCCTACTCTCTCCCCTGCTTCTGTTTGTAAAGAGTCTTTCTATCTAACACAGGTTGGTTTTCAACTCAGAATCCTCCTGCCTCAGTCTCCTGATTACTGGGATTACAAGCATGCACCACCATGCCTGACTCACATCTCTTGTGTGTGTGTGTGTGTACATGTGTGTATGCTTCAAAACATACACATAGAGGGCAGAGGTTAACATGACTTTCTTCAATTGCTTCTCCATTTTTTTTTCTTCTTTTTGAAAAAGGGTTTCTCACTAAAACTAGATACACTGACTGCTAGAATGTCCCAGAGATCCTCCTGTCCCTGCCTCTCCAGTGCAGGACTCCATTGCATGTTGCTAAACCCAGCTTTCTGGCCCATGTTTCTCAGTAAAATCACCGCATATACTTTCCCCATCATGTACAACCCACTCCCCTTAGATCAGGCAGGATCTAATGTCAGTATCTTACGGATTCTTTGGGATAGATTCAATGTTGTGTTGGTATTTTCTTCCCAAAAGAGAAACTCTCTGAAGCAATTTTAAAATCAGCCATATTTTGCCCTTGATTTTTAGTAAGCAATAGTTTTGAGCAATAATTTTTAAGTAGGCTTGTTATTGTTGTTAAGTGGGTAATTTGCTTAAATTACAACACTGTAGGCATCTGTTCCACTCCAATTTCGTCTTTTGAAGTTGATTTTGAATATGTGTAAAGCTGTTCTCAGAAAACAATAATTCTGTCAAAAATGTTTTTCTACATGAAAAACAATTATTTGTACTTATAATAATGAAGGAAATGACAATTAAAACCACATACTGCCAGTGTTTGCCTCACCAACAGGAAATGATTGAAATATATCAGTTGTCTGTTTTCAGTGGGATCATGAGGAAAGGACAATGCTGGGGAAAGCATACTCTGGCTCAGACTGCTTAGCAGGATATCAGGGAACACCCAGAATCCACTGCTTCTACTTTAAGGAACTTGTCCCAAGGAAGTGTGAGGCTGTGAACAATGCTGAATGAACAGGGTTATTCCTGTTGACTCTGCTTATAATAGCCCACAAGACGTAAGTTAAACAGTCTGGCAAAACCAGAAATGAGAAGGAACTAAGTGTCATGAATAGGTAACTAATTGAATTACATACACACATATATTCATGTACACATATACATGCGTACATACACACACATACACACACACACACACACGTACACACAATATAATAAATACTATTTTGTCTTAAAGAATAAGACAGTCCTGTCTTTGGAAACATGGATGAGCCTGGAAGACATTATGTTCAGTGATATAAACTAGGCACAAAACAAGACAAATAGCTCACAGTTTCACTAAAATGTGGATCTAAACAATATGGAACCTATAAAAGTCTCTTGAGTAGACAGTGGCTGGAGACAAGGAGGGAAGTGTGGTGATAAAGGTTTAGGGAATCAGAATGCCCAAGCAACGCCTCTACAATATGATGACTTCATGAGAAGCAATTTATATACTTGAAAATTGTTAAGAGGCTATATTTTAAATATCTTCATCACAAAAATGTTAAGTATACAAGGTATCATATAATTAGCTTGATTCAGTCACTCCACAACACAGATGTATTTAAAATACCATACTGAATATCATAAGTATATGAAAGGCTTTGGAGACAGGGACTTACTATGAAGTAAGGCTCACAATCTTCCTGATTCAGAATGCTGGGACTACAGGTGCACTAGCATCATGCCTGGCTGTGCGAATTTTATTTGTTGATTTAAAATAAATAAATAATGATAAAGCCATACAACAGACTATAACACAGTCATAAAAAGCAATTGCATACATATCAGCTTTTAACTGCAAATTGATAATGATATGCTATTAACTTATGACTACACTTTGTATGAGTGCCTTTTTAAGGAAAAAAATGCACTTGTGCACATGGACAAAAGAAAAAAATTAGAAGATATTTATCAGCCAATATTTTGGAATGAATAACATTAAAATTAGAATTAGGTATCAGAGATTAACAGACTTATATCCACTTAAAATATACATTATATACACATGTATTCAATAAGTATATACTATGTGTGTGTATATATATATATTTATATATATATATTTATTTATACTTAAGGTATCAAATGCTAAAATGTCAATTGTCAACATTTTTTAATATATATGACAAAGAATTGATGTTGTTAACTTTAAAAGCATTTGAAGGCTATAGAGATGGGTCAGTGGGTAAATTGCTCACTGTATAAGCCTAAGGCTCGAAGTTCAAATCCCAGGATTCACATAAAGCCAGATCAGAGGCTTCTTCAGCATTCTTCTAGAAGATGAGAGGCAGAGACAGGAGAGTCCTTGGAGGGTCATGGGCCAGCTAGCCTGTGAGCAACAAGAGACTCACTCTCAAACACTGTGGAAAGTGGAAGCCTGACAACCAAGGCTGCCCTCTGACCTCCATGTGTGCACCCTGGCATGCTAACACTACCATTAGCCGCACACGCACATGCACACGTGCACACACACACACTTCTTTGAAAGCTAATTTAAAATATTTAAGAACCCTTTATAAAGGTGGAGCAATGTTACAGACACGCAGCTCACAAAGACGGCGATTCAGTGGTTGCTCAGCACTGGCGTTTTTAGCCTCACCAGGACCCTGGCTTTCACCTTGTAAAAAGGATTCCTTATCAAAGAAAGGAACTTGCTTTTTCATAATTTTGTTTGCTTGCACCTTTTCTCTCTCTTACTATGTGAGGGCTCCACCTTTGCTCCCCTTCCCCCCAGAGTTGGCAGCAATAAGGAGCCATCATGGAAACAGAGACTGGATCTCTCTAGGCACCAAACTTCTTGCCAACTTGATCTTGAATTTCCTGGCTGCTCTTAAAATTATGAGAATAAGTTTTATCCTCTAGAAATTACCTTGCCTGGGGTATTTTGTTATCATAGCACAAGTGCAGGCCAACTGACAAAAAAAAACCTTTCAGTTCTGAGAATTTATACTTGAAAAAAATATGGACGAGGACTTACATGGAAAACTAATCATCACAACACTGCAAACTAGAAAAAAACATTGTGTATCAAACAGGGGGAACCTAAGAAATAAATTTGCTGATTATAATACTAAGATGTCCCTGTAAATTAAATTGAGTGTGTTACATACTTCATTGCTGTAACAAAATTGAGACATTAACTCAAAAAATGAAAGACCTATCTTGAATAAAGTTTCAGAAGATTTGGTACAGAGAATGGGCATGCTCTTTCTGACACATTCCCCATTTCACTGAGGTGTGCCTGTCTACAATCTGTTTAATCTAAACATAGATGTTGACCCTCCTCTTCCTTTACTTACCACATGCAATCACTATCTGACATCCAAACACACTCAAATCTCCGTGTCTACCCACACCCAGTGTCACCATGTTACTTCACTATACCTTGAATGTCAATAGACATTCTCTGTGACCACTGTCAATCACTAGAACAATATTCATGAGCATAAATCTATGTGACTGCTTCCTTTGTAATAGAGGGTGTGGTTTCTAGGCTCTCAGGAAAAGATTCAAGTCCTTAACAGAATTCTCCAGGCTCCTGATAATCTGGTCTCATGTCTTAGGTCTGTCCCTGTGCAGGTCATGTCCAGTCAAACTCAGCGTCTTCCATCCTCAGAATGTACAGTGCTCTCTGCCTTAGGGGGAAAACACTTCCCTCTGGCCTTGATCAGCTCCTTGTCTAATACCAGCTTCATTTCCCTTCCCTGGCACAGCTTTGTCACATCTTGGCTTCCCCTCTCAGATCTGATTGCCACAGGAGCACCAGGATGTTTTGTTGATCGGCACCATCTGGGCAGCACCAAAAATATATGAGAAGAAGAATCAGAGGAGGAGGGAGTGGAAGAAAGAGGAAGAGGAAGAAGGGGAGGGAAGGGGAGAGGTGGACTGTCACCTACCAGATGCTAAATATGCACTGTACTGGAGTCACTCAGCTCTCTTGACTCTTTACCTCCCCTCCTCTCCCCAACCCCACTCCTCTCACTCCCTCAGACACCTCTTTTGCTCCATGTCTCCCAATCTTAAGTCATAGCTGCCTACCCTGACTAACCCCCAGATGGTGAGCAGGACAAGCAGAATAAAAGAGTTAGCAAAGAATCGAATTTAAATGTAAGGGATGGTGTGTGTGTGTATGAAGATGAACTGAAGACTCGTTTTATAGCTTGTAAAGCTAGAAATTCCACTCAAGAACCAGGAGCTTACACCAAGGCTGAGTGCTCATAAAAGATATACTTTAGTGACACATTTGAAAATGTAAAATAAAACCATGTCCTAACCAAGGAGGGTGACTGAATGAAAAAGCATGGTGACCTCTTTTTAAAGAGTTAACCATTTAAATTCCACGGAGATGATTTTCAGGGCATATAGTTACAATACCCACCCACCGCTCTGCCTAGGTGACTTCTAAATGGTTGTTTTCACAGGGAAAGAAACCATACCTAGCTTAGTCTTGTCTCTTTCTCTAAAAGCCAACTACTTAGAGAGCTTCTAAGTAGAATTCTAGAATGAAGCAAAAGGTCTGTGTGGACAGCTCTGTCTCTCACCGCTGGTGTGGTATTCCCTACCGAGGATGCCCTAACAGGAACCACTCACCCTCTACTGCAGATTATCTCTAGGGCCTCGAGGTTGCCATGGTAGGCTGCCAGGAGAGTGGGTGTCATGCCATCCTCATCTGAGAGATTCAGATCACGCTTGGTGGCCTCCTTCAGAAGTTCCAGGTAGCTGTCACTTGCTGCTTGGTGATATCGGGTAGACATGTTTTCTGCCTGCCAGAGCTTGGCCAGGTGTCTTTGTCTAGGCAGAACTGTAACAGTCTTCCAACAGGGCTGGTTAATCAGTGACAGGGAGTATCACCCAGGCCAAAGCTCACACCAACCTCGCTCTTTGGAAGGCAGCCAGCAAGGCCTGCAGTCCTGGACTTGGACCTTTCCTTTTGAGACCAACCATGACAATAAACATTGAGGCCTGCTGTGTTTGTCATGAGTGTGGTGAAGCACATTTTAATCTTTACTGTGTCCATTAACAAGTGTCAGATGGGATACTGACCACCCAGGCACAGAATATGGGAAATAATCTCAAAAAACTCAGAACTATCTAAGCTCACTGGTGTGGGAGAAGGGGTTTTTAGTAGAATTTTGGAGGTTTAATTTGTACAACTTGAATTTAGCCATTTGAAGTATAAAATGAAAGATCTTAGTAAATTTATAGCTGTGAAATCTTTACTATAACATGGAGAAGACTGATTGACAGGCCAGAAGACAAACAGGTCCCTCTCAGGAACTCCCACAAAAAAAGCTTGGTCTAGAAAGCATCACAAAAAGGAAACAGCCTTCCCTTTTTTAAAAATTTTATAAATATTTTTATTTTACATAATACATAAGTCATTATATATACATATATATTATTCATATTTATAGATATTTAAAAGTGATTCAAGGAGCAGTACCCAAGCTATAGGAAAAAGAAGAATTGATGTTAGGGTTTTTAAAAATTGGTTATTTTATTTATTTACATTTCAATTATTATCCCCCTTCCAGGTTTCCCCTCCTCAAATCCCTATCCCATGCCCCCTTCCCCCTGCTTGTATGAGGGTGCTCTTCCACTCACCCACTCCCGCCTTACCATTCCTCTACACTGGGACATCAAACCTCCACAGGACCAAGTGGCTCCCCTCCCAGTGATGCCAGATAAGGCAATCTTCTGCTACCTATGCAGCAGGAGCCATGGGTCCCTCCATGTGTACTCTTTGGTTGGTGGTTTAGTCCCTGGGAGCTCTGGGGGTCTGATTGGTTGATATTGTTGTTCTTCCTATGAGGTTGCAAACCCTTTTACCTCCTTCAGTCCTTCCCCTAACTCCTCCATTGGGGTCCCTGTGTGAGCTGATGGTTGGCTGCAAGCATCTACATCTGTAATGGTCCAGCTCTGGCAGAGCCTCTCAGGAAGACAGCTATACCAGGCTCCTGTCAGCAAGCACTTCTTGGCCTCAGCAACACTGTCTGGATTTGGTGTCTGCAGATGGGATGGATCCCTAGGTGGGGCAGTCTCTGGATGGCCTTTCCCTCAGTCTCTGCTCCACTCTTGTCCCCGCAGGAAATGTCACTTTCTGGCTGTAGAATGATCTGAGTAAGGCCAATCTAAACCAGGTACAACTCAGAACCACAGGCTGCACCATGTGAACCCAGCATGCCCTGGAAATCAAATATTAACCAATCAGGACTGCCCTCATTTGCATGCTGGAGACTGCTGTGGGCCACCCTAACCATAGACAACAGCTTCAACATATTCCATTCTCATACACCACTATTTCATGTAGGTGGTCTTTTTGTTGATTCATTAAATGAATTTATTAAATTCTAGTTTTGCCAGACTTGTAGTTTAAACACATGCCAATTGTCCTCTTGTAAATTCAGTTTTGCAATGTTTTCTCCACACTAAAACTATCCCTCATGAACCTATGACCCTGGAACCCGTACCAACTCAGACTCTCCCATGCCACATAGACAAGTGAGTAAATGTAAAAACAGAACTTTTAAAAGCTATTGTTTGTGTTTATTAGCAATTAATTCCTACTCCCAGCCCTAGGAAACCACGAATCAATTTTCTCTATATACAGTTGCTACAGTTGCAATTGCGAGCACTTCATATCACTGGAATCCTGTGACATAGTTTGAGGCCTTTATTTAAAAGGAAGTTTATTTTTTAATTATTGAATAATATCCCACTATACTAGTATATTAAATATCCTTTATCCATTTAATACTAGTACTGGTTGGATGTTTAGGTTGCTTCTATTAGTTAATGATGAAAAATGTTATTAAGAACAGTCACATACATGTCCCTGTGTAAACATGTATTTTTACATCTCTTAGATATATTAGCAAGGCATGGAATTTCTGGGTTTTATTGTAATTTGTATTTAACTTTAAGGAATTGCCAAAATGAACCTGCAGTGTTTTATACAACAGTAGGAAACTATGGTTGACCAGTGGATTGTATATTTCAGGATAGCCAGTGGATTGCACAGAGAAATGATACCTTAGGTGATAGATACACAGTTTGATCATTTTATACATACATTGAAACTTCACAATACAAACGAGATACACTTTAAATGCACTGTGCTAGAAATTGGGCGGGTGGGTGTGCACGCGCGCGCGCCGCACACACACACACACCACACAGGTATTTGGCTTTGCACCCCCAGAACTCACATAAAAAGCAAAACACAGAAGCACCTGTCTGTAGTTCCAGTTCCTACGTCAAGGAGGGTAATAAAACCAGGAAAGTCCCCAGAAGTTCACAGGACAATCTGCTGGGAGTATGCAGAAGTGAACAGGAGCCTCTGCCTCAACTGAGAACAAGGACTGACACCTGAGGCTGTTTCTTGTCTCCACACATGTACCGGGACATTTGTACATTCATGATCACACAGAGGACCATGTATGAGTACACACATTCTCTCTCTCTCTCTCTCTCTCTCTCTCTCTCTCTCTCTCTCTCTCACACCACACACACACACACACACACACACACACACATACATACACACACCACACACACACACAAGTTGCCATTTTCCAAAGCGGCTAGCCCATTTCACATCATAACAGGGTATTATAGGTAGGCTTCCAGTTTCTCCATACCCTTGCCAGCTCTTGCAATCCTGTTTTCCTTGTGGCCTCTCAGTGGATGTGAAGTAGCACCACTGTGACTTTGATTTATGTTTTCCCACTAGCAGCTTTCAAGCGCTCTTCAGCCGCTCCTGCATCTGGTATTTGAATCTCTCTCCCATGGTCTGTGTTGCGCTAGTACCAATGGCTCATGAGAATCCTTTATACAGTCTCTATACAAGTCCTCTCTTAACCATTTGGAACAGAATGAAAGGGGAAACAAATCAAAATTTCTAAGATGAGAGTTGAAACAGAGTTTAGGAGAACATTTGGGTTTTACTGCACCTAAGTTGCAAATTTGTTTGAAATCAACCTAAAATTAAGTGACTCAAATTCATCAGTTACAAGATTCAACCACGTTTTATATGAATAGATGGAGCTAAGACATAAAGTTGCAGAAAGACTAAAAGTAAAAATCATAACAAGTAAATATGAGTTTTAAAACAAATTGTATAGTTAAACTTGTATTAGACAGAAAAAAAATGCCAAAATTTGTATAGAGGAAAGAAAAACAATGGTTCTGAGCTTTTATTTATCTGAAGTGATGGTTTGAAAGAGACTCCCCTCTTAAGTCTTGGGAGCATGAATACTTGGTCTCCAGTGGTAGCTGTCTGGGGAGGCTTAGAAAGTGTGGCCTTGTTGAGGGCTAATGCCACTGAGCGATGGGCTCCCAGGTTTCAAAAGACTCCGCCATTGCAAGCCAGCCTCCTGTGTGTAGTTCACCCCAGCCACTGCTCCAGCCAACTTCTGCCTCTACTCTGCCACCATGAACTCTACCCCTCTGGACCTGCAAGAGTAGATAAACTCCTTTGTGTATGAATAGTTTTGGTGATGGTATTTTATCACAGAAATAGAAAAATAACTAAGACATTCAATAACAAAGACTAGGGTGTTGGCTCAGCAGGCAGAGTCTTTTGCTGCCAAGCCTGAAGACCTGAGTTTGATTCCTAGGACTCACATGACAAAATGAGCCAACTCCTGCAAATTGTCCCCAACCTCCACACACAGCATGGCACATGCACACTCATACACAAATAAACACACGTAATATATACCTAATAACACAACCTTTAAATAGAAAGGGGAATTAAGTAGAATTTACAGAGAAAAACCAAATATATAACTATAGTGAGATTTCTAATATACTCTATTATGGCAATAAATGATTAGGGGTGATATTAAAGATTTGAATACAATTATCAAGCTTTATCCAATAATTACATGTCAGGATCTTGTACAGATAAATACAGAATGGTTACACACAACACACATACCACAATTTATAAAATAAAAACTAATCGAACAAAAAGTTTTTAAATACATGTTTTCTGAAGGCACTTCTTGTGCCTTCAATCCAGACATATGTATTCCCTTGTATATTTTTTATGATTTTTCATTTAAAAACAAACCATTTATCATTTCCTCTCCTTCACACATTGTATCTTCCCACTAATGTTAAAAATAAAATGTCTTCACTAGACTGATGTGCAGATGGTCAGTTTTTTTATTGGATATTTTATTTATTTACATTTCAGATGCCTCCCCCTTTCCCCATTTCCCCTCCCTAGAAACCCCCTATCCCATCTCCCCTCCTCCTTTTTGCTTTTATACCATTTTAATTACATACAAGTATTAAAGTCAGTTCTGCTGAATGTTGATGCAGCAGATACTGCTGATAAAATTACCCATGGCCTGAGATGGTCAGTTTTTGAAGTCAGTAACTGTGCATTCAGCTGAAGTCTTTTGGACAAAACTTTTATCCAGGAAAGCTGCCCTTCCTCTGCAGAGTGCACAGCTCCCATCTACAGGTTCTTCACAGAAATAAACTACTCTGATGGTCACTGGAGTTGGTATCCTTTTCCGGTTTCTCTGTGAACATCAATGGAAGCTGTATAAGCTGCCTGAAGGACAGCGTTATTCAACTC
Organism: Mastomys natalensis; assembly: GCA_021653895.1. Lineage (NCBI taxonomy): Eukaryota > Metazoa > Chordata > Mammalia > Rodentia > Muridae > Mastomys > Mastomys natalensis. The sequence continues at coordinate 187,068 of JAJTUV010000427.1, read as the reverse complement.
TCAGAGACAAGGTTTGTTTTAAGGGGAGGTGAGGTGAATAATCGGATATTTTAGGGGAAAAGGAGGGAAAAGAAAGGACGGATTGTTCTTCAGTTCAGCTTTACACGAGCCTCTGTAATTTAGACACAATGCATTCATTAGTGTAGTGTAACAGAAAAAAGTATAAGCAGAGAAAAAAAATCTCAAAGAGGAATTATTTATAATATGATCTTAAGTGTCAATCTTCCAAGAGTCAACTGTCAGAAGATGATGTTAATGATAATGAAGAAGAAAATGAAGAGGGTCCAGATGAGAATGAAGGCAGAGAATAAAGATGATGTAGTGGGGGCTGGTGAGATGGTTCCGTGGGTGAAGATGCTTGCTGCCAAACCTGATGACCTGAGTTCAATCCCCAGGACCCACATGGTGGAAGGAGAGAACTGACTCCTCAAATATGCCACAGCATGTGCCTGCACACAGATTTGTAATAAATAAGTGTTACTAAAGGAAAAGAGGATGAAAGGGAAAGAAGAGGAGGAAGAAAAGAAGGAGGAGGAGGAAGGAGGGCAAGAGGAGGAGGAGGAAAAAAATTAAAACGGAGGTCGAGAAAGTGAGAGTAGGAGAGGTGCTTGGCTTCAGCCATTCTTACCACTTAAACGCACTTGTGAATGAAAAACTCACGTTTTAATGACAGCAACCCTGGAACCCTCTGACATCCCCTCAGTCAAATCTCCTTGTGATATTGGGTGGAGGAGAGAAAGAAGCAGAAACAAACCTTCTTAACATGAAGTGTTGAGACTTGGTCTGTTACTAGGTACTGTAATCTAAATACTGGCCCCCCAGCTCTGGTTGCCTCAAGGATAAGGAAATCCTCAAGTACACCAAATGATGCCTGTGGAATCCTGCTCCTTAATTAAAACTATTGATTAAATAAAGATGCCTACAGGCTGTAGCTGAGCAGAAGAGAAGTAGTCAGGGCTTCTTATCTCAGGGCTTGGGTCTGAGAAGAGACTCAAGAGGAGGAGAGGCGAGAGAGGAGAGTGAAAAGAGATAAAGACACCATGGGGTAAGGGATTGTGAAAACTGGCCATGAGGGCTGGCCAGATGGAGTAAGAGTGGCCCAGGTCGAGCATGGCAAGTCATATTTCCTGGTTATTGACAGGAAGTAGGCAACATAGCTTAGAGCATGGATATCTGCCCAGCTGTAGTGGTATTAAAGCTTTTTATAAATATAAAGATTTATGTCTTTTATCTGGGAACTAAATGATAGAAAGTGGGGTAGAAACCCCCAGTTAATTTTTACAATAACATTTTGGCACCCACCGTGGGGCAAGAACCATTCTTAACCCAAATTTAAGATTTCAGATTCCCAGATAAAAGATACACTAACCTTTTGAGAAAATTCATCCATGATAGTGGCTAGGAAGTCAGAGAGAGATGTTTCCTTAGCAATGTCTGTTTTTTTTCTAAGCCTCGTGGGGTTTCGACAGGGTTGGAATGTATGCTAGTTTGGTCGGCATGATTCTGGGTGGGGGGGGGTGGTTAAAGAGTAAGCTAAGATACAACCCCCCCACGTCAACGATGTGCCAGGTGGAAGAGTCCATGAGCTACAAACTGGCAGATTCAAATGCCAGCCTGGGCTCTTCCTGGGCTCTATGCTGCGCTGCACTGCGCTGCTCTGCTGCGGAGGGACAGCTTTGGAACCTACTCAGACAGACACTGAGTGCCCCTGCTGGGCAATGAAGCCAGTGAAGTCCTGCCTCTCCACGCAGACTGCATTCCTCCCCCAGCCAAGAATTTTAGAGAACTAATATAAATAAAATAGCATGCTACTTTGAGCCGCCAACAAAGTCTCCATAAAACGTGGGGCTCCCACAGAAAGACTAATGGCAGCTCATGAAAAATAACATAAAATAAAGGCCGTGCTACTCTGAGCAGCTGGTCTCATTGGATGTAGACTCCCACAGGGACACTGTCGACTGCTTGGCCTGGCACATGGCACGTGGCCCAGGCCAAAACCTCTAAACAGATACAATGTGGCTTCGGAATATGCTTATACACTAAATGGAAGGGAATTTTAATAAGGTTGAATACAGACATGGATATTAAATTAAGAGAAAGGGTAAGATAAATAAATCCACATAGATATTAATCTCCAAAGAAGGGAGAAAAGATGGGAATTGATGTAAATGTTTTCAAAGGTACATAGATACTAAATAAATAAACTCATGCCTTTGATCTCAATACATGGGAGACAAAGGCAGAGACAGATAGGTTCCTTGTGAGTTTGAGGCCAGTCCAATCTACAGAGTAAATCCAAGTCAGCCCAGGCTACATAGAGAATCCCTGTCTCAATACATAATCATATTAATTGTTTTAAATTATTTTAATTGTTTTAAACCATCAAAATGGTGGTGGTTATAAGTTCAATGGTTATGATGTTATGGTATACCCTCTTTGAGAGAGGTCAAATAGAGCAGACCTAGATAGAAAAGGGGCTGCTGGATTGAATCAGTCTACATTTCTAATTACTTCAAAATGCTGGACAAAGGATATGCTATGTTGGAAGAGAGAATTTATGCTTATGTCAACAGGAAAGGAGAAAAGGTTTGGGATCCCATCCAAAATTATAAAAATCAGATTTGACAGAGAGAGACTCCCTGAAGATCTTGGCTATAGACAAGAAGAAACAAATCAAGACCAAAATAGGTAACTTGTATATGGTAATCCTATACTTGAGAACAGCTCTGAGACCAACTGAGACTTAAATGCTATATACAGACAAAAATCCTATGGCTACAGTGTCCTCCTAACTTATCATTACATGCCATCCTTTCATATGGCATAAATGGAGATTTATATTGCAATTTGGTTATATGATCTAACTAACTTCTAAAGAAAGACAGTTGTCTTTCACCTGCTCAGACAAGGAGTAGAAATTTATCAAATGATATCAGCTAGCTTTCTTTTGACATAACCATTTTTCAATTTCCTTTTGGGTCCACAAACAGGAATTCTTTGCCCCAATTCAGCAGGAGACAATTATGAAAAGAGTGTTGTCCCAGTCTCTTAAGTTGGGATAGATGGTTTTGGTCATTTTGTGAATTATAAATATACTGTCATTTTAGGGGAGTGATTATAAATCATTATGGTCTTGAACAGGAAAAAATGAAATAGGGAATTTAGACTCAGGAATTTCCATCTTTCCTTTTATTTATCCTTTCTTTCTTAGATAAAGGGAAGGGGGTTGCCTTAGTTTGGGTTTTACTTCAATGAAGAGATACCATGATCAAGGCAATTCTTATAAAAGACAACATTTAATTGAGGCTGCCTTACAGATTCTGAGGTTCAGTTCACTACCATCATAGCAGGAAGTATGGCAGAGTTCAGGCAAACATGAGGCTAGAGGAGCCAAAAGTTCTATAATTTGGTCCAAAGGCAGGCAGGCAGAAGACTGTCTCCCAGGCAGTCAGGAGGAGGGTTTCAAAGCCCACCCCACATAGACACACTTCCTTTAACAAGGCCATATCTACTCCAGAAAGGCCACACCTCCTATTATTGCCGCTTCCTGGGCCAAGCATATTCAAAGCACCACAGTGGGCTACATAGCAAAACCTTGTCTCAAAATAGTTAATAAATTCCTGCTTTCTGCAGGGCCTACCCTGTCTGAGCTCTGTAGAATCCATCAACCACAGGAATTGAGAAGAAAAAGTGGGGAATATAGAATTATCATACAGAAGTAATAAAGTAAAGGGTAGATTATTGAATCTACTCTTCAATTTAGAGTTATTGCTAGTCTCAAATAAGGTTATTTTTGTTACATTGGTATAAAATGTTACATACTGATATAGATTTAAGGATTTCATTGGTATAAATCTTTGTATATTGATACAAATTTTAACGTTAGTATTGTTAAAACATAATGTATGCATGTTTCAACTCATATAGGTATTATGCCTATGCAACTTATTTAAAAATACAAGGTTTAGTCCTATTCCTTTTAATAACTGCTATTACAAACTGTTTAGAATAATCAAGTAATGCAAGTTAACAGTCAATCAGACTCTTACAGATTCTGGTCTTACAGATTATGCATGGTCATGTTAGATACTAGTCAGGATTATTACAGAAGTACACATCTTGAGTTGAACAGATAATAGATAGCTAGAGACAGACGTTTGTTTATTCAGACATACTATGATTAGATAGATGGTCAAAAAAATGGCAGGATATGGCATTTAAACATAATTTTACTAAGATCTTTTTTGACATTGATACATGTTAACTCCTGACAGTAACCCATTCAACTTGAAAAAGGATAATAAACATCAAAAACCTCCACCTTGAGTTGCCTCAATTATGTTAAAATAGCCACTGGGGTTGGGGACAAAACAACAACTACAAAAAGCCTAAGTTCATCTGCTGACAGAATGCTGTCCAGAAAGGACAAACAAATGCAGAGAACTCAACTGCTAAGCTCTACCAAGACATAGTTAGCATGTCCTTCATAATTCCTGCTTCACAGAAGGTCTGTTGGATGTTCTGGGACAGAGGCTAAAGACAGATGCTCCAACATTATGGAGAATACTGGAGGCTGACCAGATAGTCAAATGTCTCTGTCATTTCTATAATTTTTGGAAGCTGTGTCCCTGTGCTTCCTGCATATTCAAGTAATATTTTTTCTTTTTCAGGTCTCTGATGAGGTTGAAGACCAGATAGTCATAGTCTTACTACAAGTTCGAGTTGTTTAGGATATAAGATGTTTTTAAGTTACTAATACAAGTTAGAACAAAATTTAATTTAGATAAGAACTCTTAACTCATCAAGATAGGATAGATAATAGAATACTTTCTCCTAAATTGTCAAATACAAACAGACTGGACTTTTTGAATGTAACTCTTAACCTAGTAATTTTCATAATTGCTTCATAATTGTTCCTACTGTGTGCTATTTATTATTATAAGGAGAAAGAGCCTTTTATTTAGACAAAAAGGGGGAATTCTTGAGGTTTGGTCTGTTGCTATGTATTATAATGCTAAATACTGGCCCCCTCCCAAGATCTGGTTGCCTAGGGGGAGGTAAGGAAATCTTCAAGTACACCAAATGATGCTATGAAACCTTGCTCCCTAATTTAAAACTATTGTTTGACTAACAACGCCTATAGCTTATAGCTGGGCAGAGAAGAGGTAGGTGGGGCTTTGATTTCTGGTCTTGGGGTCTGAAGCAAAGGCCATGAGAAGAGAAAGAAGAGTGAGGAAAGATGAAGACGCCATGGGTAAGGGATTCTTAGAAGTGGCCATAAAGGCTGGCCAGTCAGAGTAAGAGCAGCCCAGGTGGAACAAAGCAAATTATATCTCAGAGTTATCAAAGGGAAGTAGACCAAATAGGATAGAGTGTTGGTATCTACTCAGCTCTAATGCTATTAGGGCTTATTATAAATATAAACATTTTGTGTCTTTTATCTGGGAATTAAATGATCCAAGGTGGGGTAGAAGCTGCCAATTTTTGCAACAGCAGTGAAGTTCTTCCTCATTCCTGTCTTGGGGTGAGACTGAGAAGAGCTGGGAGACCTGTGACTTTAAGATCTGGGGTGAGTTAGACAGCTGAGTCTCCATTTCCTCGTGAATGAAATAGAGGATGTTACTCATAATCATATTACCAGCAAACAACTTTATAGTAGAAAAGACAGAATGAGAACCATTCCTTATAAAATATAAAGTAAGGTTTTACACATTAAAGTAGACAGAGAGAGAATGGAACTTTGGTCTAGGGATCGGTGTATTTTCTTATTCCTCAGAGAAAATAAAGTAAATGGAAAACAGAAAACTTTGTAGGAAAATTAAGTGAGCAGAAGTTAATTAAATATAAGTTAATTGCCTGTGTGCTGCAGGGCAGTGATATGGGAAGGCTGGAGAAGAAGATTTTCTATACACAATGTGGAGAGGAGAGACCTGAGTATCAGAAGTGAGTGGCTGTGACCACTTCTACTTTCTTTCCTACTGGAGCCACACCCTGTCACCACACCTCTTTACACTGCACTAACACCAGGACAGCTCACCTCAGGGGACTGTCCTGCCTGCCAGGGTCATGTGCCTCCTTGCTGTCACTGTCCTTATCTCCTTAACACTCCAGGGAGGTGGCCTGTTATCCAGAACACCCACTACTGAGTTATTGGAGAGACTTGCTACCCAGACACCATGTTGAACACCAGCCTTCCACAAAGCAATCATTGGCCATTGTCACCTGCCACTGTGCTCATGCCCCGCACATCAGTCAGTCCAATCCTGGCCAAGAGGAGCCAATACACACATGGAAGAATTTACCTACCCTTCTGTCTATGAAACAGAGTCCTGGCATCCCTGTGCATGAAAGAGAAAGGAGGCAAAGATGAGTGGTATTTAGTACTTCCAGTCTATTCCCAAGATAAAGCCATGTTAGCAAATGTAAATCAAATGTCTTTGTTGTTTTGAAAACGTATTTTGTGGCTAATTGGGAAAGAAATTAAATGAGCTGGGTGGCCCAGAAACACATATTTCCAGTAATGAGTTTGGCCTCTGTATCTAAGAGATCTGGTTTCCAAAGCAGACCAAGTTTGTTCTTTGAGGCTATTCATGATTGATTACTATTCATGACTAATTACAAAAGAAATGGGCTTTGGTGGGGAAGCACATCCTGGGAAAGAAAGGGAAAGAATGACGGGAGGAACACAGCTGTTAACAAGATTACCCTACCTAATGAGGATCTTAGGAATTTTAACAGAAATGAAAGCAGTGAGATAAAGGTGACTTAAAGAGATAACAAAAGTGCCCTTGTTGCATGGAAAACCCACAGAGCCAGGCTAGGGCAAAAGACAGCATCGCCAGCAGCTTTGTACATGAACTCACTCGGCTTCTGAGAAATCTTGGGAAAAGGGCACTGCCAATGCCTTGCCCAGAAAATGGATGGGTTTCTCTTTAGGACCCTAGGAAAACTGAACTATTTGGTATGGGAATTCCCTACTCAAAAGTGATATCAACATCTCCACTGCTGACTTAAACACATACATCCCATGCACTGAAGGCCATTGGTGATACTATTTCACTGCTTTTAAAAACAGACACAAGCAATGAAGAGAAAGCATTGTCTTCATTTTTGTTTTTCCTTCTGCAAATAAAAACACTGATGAAAATATTTAGGTGGGTAAGTTGCCTATTGAAATTGTAATCCCCTCAAGTACTGATAGGGCTTAATTTAGTCACATAAGTTTCAAGCTACTAAAGCCTGATTTTTCTGCCAGAAAAAATAAAGACAGAATTGTTATTGTACCATCTGCTTTACATGAGGAATCTCTTGGCGTTTCTTAACAGCACATTTTATAAATGCCAAATCCCAGATGGCATACATTGTAACAGTGAGGAGTTTTCTAAAGGCTTCAAAAAACAAATCCTTTAAAATTTGAATACTGGCTAGTCTAAGCAAGGGCTATGAATTTAAATTCTAACTGAATGAGCTGGCTTTGTTAGTAGACATTATTCCTCCCTTCCCTTCATGCTTTTCTCCTTCCTCATTTATCACTGGCCCTATGACCTGGAGATTTCAATCAACAACATTCTTCCATGAGTGAGTCACTTGTATATATCAATGACCTGAGCCCTCACTCAAAACTCCAACTCTAAATAAACTGCAGGAACAGTGGTGACCCTGAGTAGGTCCACACCTGTACTATAGGACTCACAAACAGTCAGGCTTGCGTACAGAACCAAGATAAGGGATTTATCACTAAGACATTTTTTTTTTTTCTGTACCTATATTAGACACGACTGAAGTCAGCCATTGGGAGAGGAAATGGTACATGAGCCATGAAGACACTAGAAAGCCCCAAACCTAAACCAACTAGAACCAGGGAGAACATGAAGCCCTGCCCAACCCCTGCCCTACACCCGACTTCTGTGTCTCACTTGCAACTGTGATGATGCTGGCCTCTGTGGGATAAGCCTCTGCCTCTTGGATCAAACTTACAGGCATCTGACTCACCTGACTCAGAACTTAGCAAGGAGGGTCTGCAGCTGCTAAGTAGATGAGCTAGCATCTTGGCCCCAATCCACATGGTTTCCATAATGCTGGAAACCAAATGCCCTTGGTTGGTGGTATAAACAGGGCCTGTGGGTGTGTTTGGTTTAATGGGTGCAGGATTTTAAAGATTTTATGTAAGCAAAACACTAATCCTTAAATTGAAGAAATTTAATAGCCTCTGGGTGTTTGGCTTTACACTGAAAAACTGAAGGGCATAGCAATGACTTTGGCCTGAGCTTTAACAGCACCTGAGATTCCCAGGCCCTCACAGCCTCCACTGTCCCTGGCTGTAACTGTAATCCTGTTTGTGGGCAGATAGTCAACTGTCAGTTTTCACCATAGAGAAGCTTTCTCCTTACATCCAGCCCACTTACACACCGATTCCGGGGGTATAAGGAAGTGTGGTCAGATGCCTTTTAAAAAGTTGTCTTATTTCATATGTTGTTTTTTTTTTTATCAGTTAAACAGTTTATTTTTTATAATGAAAAGATGCTAACACTAAAGGCCAAACGATCTTCTATTCTTTTCTATTTTTCTCATTTTTTGTAGTGGTAATATGGTGCTGTTATCACTGATGACAGCTTCAGGCAAGAGGTGCCAGCAAATTTAATAAAAGCCACAAGGGAAAAAAAAAAAGGCAGGAGGAAATCAGACAGGACATATCTGGAGACAAAAGCTGCATTTTGTAATTCAAAGCCCTGCCAGACCTTAAGCTGACTCCAGAGGCTGGACGTTTAACATCAGAACTAGAGGAAATGGGAACCCATAGAAGCTTCCCTCTGTGGTGAGAAAGTAGAGATGAGCATTCAATAAAACAAGGTCACCCACACCAAGACTGAGGCAGGATAGAAAGACAGGAACATTAGGGGATGCAGGAAGGGAAAGGCGACCTCCCTCTGGACTCTCTCGTCAGCTGAAACTAAGGAATTCCTGCATGAATTGGGCTGTGATGATCACCTAGATAGAAACAATATTCCTTTTATACAGAGATTTCACATGAGAATGTTAAAGTGGCAATGAGACATGCTTAGTGCCTAAGCATATAAGACCTTTCTCCTTTCCTAGATGAAAACCTGCAACCTCCTGAAAATTTCACAAACAAAATTATACATTTCATTAATAGGAAAAATAAAAGTATTTTTAATTCGAAAATAGATTCTTCTCTCATATAATACATCCTGACCTCAGTTTCGCTCCTTCCACTCCTCCTAGCATCATCCCCGTCTCTCCTCTTCTCCCAGAGTTCACTCCTCCTCCATCTTCACTTCAGAAAAGAGCAGACCTCCAAGAAAGGACAGCCAACATGACAAACAAGATACAATAAGACAAAGCAAAAGCCCTCAGGTGAGGCTAGACAAGGCAACCCAACAGGAGGAAAGAGTCCCAAGAGAAAGCAAGAGTCAGAAACACACTGCTCCCACTCTTAGGAGTTTAACAAATTCACCAAGATAACATATACACAGAGAACCTTGTGCAGGCACACAAAGGGCCCCATGCTTGCCACTTCAGTCTCTGGGAGCCCATATGAGATCTTCCTAGTTGATTTGATGAGTCATGTTCTCCTGGTGTCCTCCATCCCCTCTAACTCCTATAATTTTCCTCCCCTCTTTCAAGGTGTCTCCAGATTTCTAAGGGGAGGGACCTGATAGAGACATCCAATTTAGACTCTCTGCATAATGTCTAACTATGGGTCTTTGTACCTGCTCCCATCTGCTGCCAGAGGAACCCTCTCTAAAGAAAACTGGACAAGGCACTGGTCTATAAGTATAGCAGAATATCACTAGGAATCATTTTATTGATTGATTGATTGACTGGCATGTTTGATTCTACCCTAGGTCTCTGGGCTATCCAGTATCTAGTTCCTAGCTATCCAGTGCAGGGCACAGGGTCCCTCTTATGCACTCGTGCCTGAGCCTCAAGTTAAACTAAATATTGGTTGGCCATTCCCATAAGTTCTATGCCACCATTGCCCCAGCACATCTTGACAAAGTCCAACACCCCTTCATGATAAAAGTCCTGGAGAGATTAGGGATATAAGAAACATACCTAGACATAATTAAGGCAATTTACAGCAAGTCCATAGCCAATATCAAATTAAATGGAGAGAAACTTATAGCAATTCCACCAACATCAGGAACAAGACATGGCTGTCCAGTCTCCTCATCTATTCAATATAGTACTTGAAGTTCTAGCTAGAGCAGTAAGACAACTGAAGGAGATCAAGGCGATACAAACTGTAAAAGAAGAAGTCAAAGTATTGTTAGTTGTAGATGATATGATACTATACATAAGTGACCCTGAAAATTCTACCAGGGAACCACTACAGCTGATAAACACTTCAGCAAAGTGACTGGATACCTGATTAACTAAAAATAAGTAAATAAATAAATAAATCAGCAGTCCTCTTATATACAAATGATAAGTAGACTGAGAAATAAATCAGAAAACAACACAGTTCACAACAGCCTCAAACAACACAAACTATCTTGGGGTAATTCTAACCAAGAAATTAAAAGACATACGTGATTAAAAGCCTTTGAAGAAAGAAGTTGAAGAAGATATTGGAAGATGGAGACCTCTCCAGGCACATGGAAGGGTAGAATTAACATAATAAAAATGTCCATCTTACCAAAAGCAATCTACAGATTGAATACAATCCCCATCAAATTTCCAACACGACTCTTTGCAAGCCTTGAAAGAACAATTCTCAACTTCATATGGAAACAAACATCCAGGAGAGCTAAAGCAATTCTGAATGATAAAAGAACTTCAGGAGTATCACCCTCCCTGTTCTCAAATTGTACTACAGAGCTATAGTAATAAAAATCCCATGGCACTGGCATTAAAAACAGACATGTTAAGTGACGTAATCAAATCAAAGATCCAGACATAAATCCGAACAGCTATGAACACCAGATTTCGTATAAAGATATACACATTGAAAACAAGAAAGCATCTTCGACAAAAGGTACTAGTCAATTTGGATGGATGCATGTAGAGAATGCAAATAAACCCATATTTATCTTCCTGCACAAAACTCAAATCCATATGGATAAAAGATCAACATAAAACCAGACACAGAGAACCTGATAAATGCGAATGTGAGAAACAAACAGCCCTAAACACATTGGCACGAGAAAGGACTTCCTGAACAGAACATCAATAGCAGAAGCACTAAGATCAACAATTAATAAATGGGACCCCATGAAACGAAAAGCTTCTATAAGGCAAAGGACACTGTCAATCAAAGAGGCAACCTACAGAATGGGAAAAGATTTTTACCAACCACACATCCAATAGAGGTCTAATATTCAAAATATAAAGAACTCAAGAGATTGGATATCAAAATGTTGTTTGTTTGTTTTTTAGGGGATGGAAAGATGGTTCAGTGTTTAAGAACATTGAATGTTCTTCTAGAGGACATGGGTTCAATTCCAAGTACCCACATGTCAGCTTACAGGTATTTCCAGACCCAGGGATCTGACACCCTCCTCTGGCCTCTAAGGACTTCAGGCATGCACATGGTATACAGACATATATGTGGCCAACACACCATACACATAAACATAAATAAAAATTAAAGCATTTTAAAATTATTTATTATTATTGTGTATATGATGCATGTGTGTGTGTGTGCCTACTAGAGTTCAGAGGAAAAACTTGCAGTAGTCATTTCTCTCCTTCCACAGTTCCAAGGACTGAACTCAGGGAGCCAGACTTTACTGGCAAGCACTTGTGTCCACTGAGCATCTTGCCTCAACAATAACTAGTTTTTTTTGTTTCCTGGTGGTGCTGAGGATTGAACCTAGGGCCTGGTGAGAGGTAGATAAGTGCTCTGCCACTGTGATGCCTCCCAGAACCAGGTGGCTTTTGTGGCTGTTTTGTAGTATGTGGGGAGATAGATGGTGTGTGTGCATATAGACCCTGAGGTCAACCTTGAGTATCCTTCCTCAGGAGACATTCACCTTGGTTATTTTTTTGAGCCAGGATTTCTCACTGGGACTGGTGCTCAACAATACGCTAGGGTAGCTAATGGCTGAGTCCCAGGGATCCACCTGTCTTCACCCAGCACTGGGGTCACAAGGATGGACTATATACCTTGCTTTTTACTTGGATTCTGGAAAGTGAACTTAGGTCCTTGTGTTTGCAAGGCAAGCACAACTAACTGAGCCATTTCCTCAGCTACCTTAAATGACTCATGAATGTTGTACCCTCAATAGCTCCAACACCGATCCCATCCTACCTGGTCTGCTCTCCCCTAGGCATCAGCTCATCAACAAATAGATGTATATTGTGCAGTTACATAAAGACCCCTGTAGTTACCATTGGCTTCATTCCTGCCTAACTCCCAGGCATCAGAATGCTTGTCCTACGTGGGACAAAATTATGTTAATAACACACTCACAGGACTGGGAGACTTTCATATTATACAACTGCAAGTAGTCACTTTATAAAGAGCTTGAACATCTAAAGATTTTCATATCTTTGGAGGCAAGTAAAGGGGCAAGGAGGAGGTCCTAGAACTAATCCCTCACAGATACTCAGGAATAACTGTATTGTGTAGCCTATAAACTAAAAGAAATATACTACATTGGTAAGAAAACCTTTCCTCCATTTCTGTGTTAGCCATCACTCTACCAACAGTGTATCTATGCTAATGTTTATCATGTAAATTATTTTAGTTAACCTTTGTTTATAAATGAGCCTTTAAAAAGAACGTATGTGTGGTGTGTGTGTGTGTGCTTGTGTGTGTGTGTATATGTGTGTATGCATATGTTCATGTTTGTGTGTGTGTGTGTGTGTGTGTATGAAGAACTACCAAGTTTTCTCTGACCTCTACTTATCAAAGCTACCCTACCTTTCATTTATAGAGGATGATCAACCTTTGTCCTGTTGTTTGTTTCTGAATCGACTATGGGCAAAGAGTGAATCACTTTAGACCTCCTAAAGGTCCCATGTGACCCTGAATTAACATACTAGGTTGTTGGGGAAGTTGCCATAGAATGTGAAAGAACATTCTCACTGACATTGGCTTATTTTCCAAAGTTAAATTCATATTTGATATTTGAAAGCTATTTTAATCCATATTAGCATAACTCCATTTTTCATTTATCTTGGGCTGCTAAATTTTAGTTAATGCCATCTTGTGCTTTTAAAACTACATGAACTGTGAGAAAGGCACAGAGTTTTAAAACACCTCTCATGTGGAAAAAGAAAGAGGGGGAGGGAGAGGAGAGGGAAGAAGGAGGGAGAAAGAGAGATAGAGAGAAACTAAAACTCAAAATGAATGAGAAGGGACAGGGACATATGGAGGCCAGGCCTCTCCTGGAGCTCTTACATTAACGCGGGTAAATGACCTTGGACGAATCTCTGAACCTCTTTAGACTCATTATCTTCATTTTATGACAGGCAGCTAGACTTGTGTGACAGCCTGGTGAAAACAGCCACTGTCATTATATCATCACGCTGTTGAACTGTGACCCCTGAGACTTTGATTCTCTAGCTCACTCAAATGGAAACCAGGCTTTAAAGTGAAGTCAGCATCAATGACAAATGATTCAATTCAATCAAAGCAGAACTGAAAAGAAATCACTTGGAGGCTGAAGGAAGGGGACTGAGAATTAAGGATATCCTGAGCTACATAGATATCCTGACCAAACTGATCTATACAGCAAGATCCTATCTCAACAGCAAGCACCATCACCCAAACCTAGAAAATAGTACAAAACAAATTGGAGACTGGGCAGTGGTGGCACATGCCTTTAATCCCATCACTTGGGAGGCAGAGGCAGATGGATCTCTGAGTTCAAGGCTAGCCTTGTCTAGAGACCTGGTTCCAGGACAGCCAGGCTATACAGAGAAACTCTGTCTCAAACAAACAAATATCAGAGCTGTCTGTAGTTGCAAATGCCCAATGAAACTACAAGAGCTGGAAACTCTACACTGTCTCCTTTTCCGGGCGGGGTGGTACTGTTCACTCTGGCAGAACTGTCTAGACTCTTATGCAAGCACACAGTGTGTACCCACACACAGACTCATATAGGAAGAAACAGGTCACCCTATTTCCCTTCTATAAAAGCAAACCAGAGAAGCATGTTTAGTATGTACCTCTGAAACCCCACTCTGCACATCATTTTCCATGGTTCTGATGAATTCACAGAATCACTCTTACAAGCTGAAGTGGCTGCCTTTCCTTCAGGCTGTGTTTAATTCATAATTTAATGACTGTACAACATGTGACAGGAGATTCAATTCAAGAGTTATATAGTATTATATACTAATAGTATTATAAGTATTGTTTGTATGAACTATAACAAGGACAGCATCGGCTCAGATAGAGGAGCAATAAAACCCAAGGCATTCCTACATACAGAGGACAGACTTCAAAGTCCCTCGAGAAAAAGATTAAGAGATTAAAAGATAAAAGATTAAAGAGAGGAAGGGCGTCATGATACTCAGATGGAAACTGAAGCATCCTGAGGAGAAAAATCTGTGGCCATAAATAGCAATTAAAATTTTTTTTTAAGCCTCATTGAAAAGAACATGGAAAATTCACACTTGAAAGAAATTTACACTGCCTCATGAAGTATTGATAATCTGCAGTTTTGTAGACTTGAGATTTTCTGGCCTACAGGAGTGTGGTCTTACTCCCCACTCTCTAAGCTGGCCGCACTGAGCACATGCTCTCCCTGCACATGGTTGCAAGGCTTTTCCAGAGCAATATCCTAAATATTGTTTCCAAGACCCAGGGCCATTCTTCAGTGGCTGCCCCAGGTGGGCACAGCATCAGTCTGAGTCAGGTGAGGCAGATGAATTTACGCTCTGGTACACTCACCATCTCACAGAGCTTCCCGGCAGGTGGGAGGCTTTCCTTCATGGAGGACCCTTCCTCTATAAAGCCACTCAGCTCCCAGGTGTGATCTCTTTTAGAGCATCTGTAGCTTGGGACTGCTTTGGGGGTCAAATGACATTTTCCCAGGAGTCGTATATCAGATATCCTGCATATCAAGTATTTACATTACAATTCATAACAGTAGCAAAATTATAGTTATGAAGTGGCAACAAAAATAATTTTATAGTTGAGGTCACCAGATCTTGAGGAACTGTGTTACAAGGATGCAGCATTAGGAAGATTGAGAACCACTAATCTAGGACACAACCCTCCCACTCTGGAGAAAAGGCACAGTTTTGGGGGATGTCTAGCAAGGCCTGGGGTGGTGAAGTAAACATACTGACCTTTGACCTCCTTAGCAGGTGTCTCCACAGACCTGAGTCCCAGGTACAGGTTTCTTTAGCTGCAGTTGTCTCATCTCAGCCTTAGCCTTCATGGGACCTAGTTGTCTTTACACTTGTGGGAAAGATGCTGCTTTAAGGGAAACACTGTTGCTGTTGTAATCAAGCTTCTGCTCTTCAAACCGTCCCCCAGCTCTGTGGCTCCGTTCCTGGTGGATTGCGCTTTGCTCCCACGTCTCCTCCTCCATAGCATTCCCAGGCAGAGATTAACCACTGTGGCTCTTCCTTCCCTTGCTCACCTCCCTCCAGGTATTTTCCTGATTCTTGTAATTATAACAAGCACCTGTGGTGCTTGTTGAGCTAACCTCCCAGCTGCCATGTACCAGGATCTAATTCAGTGGCTGTTGGGAGGGACCTAGGAATGATGTTAATGAGAAGCCAAAGGCAGTGGGACAATATGATGATAACCTATACTGATACTTCAGGTAGACGAGTGTAGATTACCCTTCAAGTCATACATGGAAGGAAACACATGCACCAGTCATTTACCACCCTAAGCTTGCCGAGAGTTTGCTCACCAGATTCACCTGTTAGGGAAAACAAGCTGAACGTATTTAGATATCTCAAAGAGCAATGAGAGATGCCAAAAAGACCCAGTTTCTGGAAATCTGAATTCTCCACTGATACTAAATTAGCAAACCTTGGGAGGGATATTTGGCCTCAGGTTCCTGGCCTATAAATGCCTAAGTATTATATGACATTCTGTTCTTCTTAGATTACAGTATGCCTTGACCCATGAGATATACTTTTAGGAATTATAGTAATAGCTAGCCAGACAGATGTATAAAAATACCCACTGTGTTAACCAGTATGGGACCACCCACTTGTAAACACACCATGTGGAAGAAGTGGGCAGGAAGATCTCTGATTCTAAACTAGCCTGGGCTATATTGCTAGACTCTGTCTCAAAAAAATATATCATCCTATTTAAATGATTAAACCCTGGAAACCACTTAGCATCTATAAGGAAGGAGTAGTTAAATAACTACTGGTTTATTTAAACAGTGACTATATAACCCTTAAAATTAGCATAGAGTCATATGGGAATGAGTACATGTAATACAACCATATCTGTGAGTCTATGTAATATGTGACATGTGACTACACAACCCTCACAATGACGATATGTGACACAAGAATGTTGTCAGTGGCAACAGGATGCTACAAAACAGTTTTTAAACTTCATTTCTGGGTATGATTTTTGTTTAAATAACACAACATTATGGAGTTTGTGGCCCTTAGGGAAAGACCACAGACTCAATCCAATTATAATTAAAGGATTTATTGATTAGCTGCCAGTAGGATGATCACTTTAAAGCCAAATCTCAGGCACACTGTGAGAGAGGGCTATGGGAAGAGTTTTTTAAAGGTGAAACCTTCTAGCACCTACACAAGAAAGCAAAAACTGGTCTGTTCTGCCAAGTGGTCACGGTGACCCAAAGTAATCCTAGGATGTCTACGAAAGCAAGTTACAGAACCATAAAAGCAGTTAGTCATATCTGGACTATCATAAGGAGATGGTCACAGGTGTGCATTTTTGGGTGAGGGTCATTAGTAAGGGTTACTGGGAACTTACCTTTCAGGAACTGGAGACAGAGACAAACAACTAGTGAGTACAAAATGGATGTCTAGCATAAAATGGAGTTTCTTTGAGCCACACATGTGGTGTTTATAGGAAAAAAGTCTGCGACATCTCATAATATATGAATAGTATCAGTAGCAAGCTTAAAAGTCAGTGTGTCTTTTTTTTTTTTCTTTCTTGGGAAGGATTGTTTTCCAACACAGGATCTCTCGGCTTAACTGACTTTCAATTCCTGGTCCTCCTGCCTCAGTCTCTGAGTGCTGGAATTACAGAAGTACCACTCCCTTCGTCTGCACTCTTTAGTGTCTACATTTTCTCTTTTATATGTGGACGCAAGTCCACATATCATTTTGTAATTCAATTTTTTAAGTCCTTCTTGGGCATCATGGGAGTGACCTCTAACTTCCACAACAGTCAGAAAACAAAGCACTTTGGGAGCAAGGGTAGGGGTGTTATGGACTTATTTGCTTAAATTTATTCATTTTTAACCCCCCTCTCTTATGTAGCACCCACAGGAAAACGTTAGTGGTACAAATAGACGCCATTCTTTAATAAACCCCGGGATCCTTCACTACATTGGAATTGTAGATATCTTGTTTAAAAGATTGGAATTTTCTCCTCAAATCATGGGGTGGGCCACTAATTTACTCACCTGGAGCTAATTTTGGGGCACTCTGGCTTTAATTTTGCCCCTCAAAAGCTGCTGGCAGAACCTGGAAGCAAGTATAAGGGAGGGCAGATGGCACTTTCTTCCCAAATCCCTCCCTCTCAGCTGGGCTGGGAGATCCAGGTGCCCCAATAGTGAAAGGGTGGGGTCACATCCTATCTGCAGCTATAACAGCACACAGCTGCCTGCACAGCCTCACCTGGGTACTCTGGCGGTATCTTCCAACATGGCGAGGATGCAGAGGAAAGAGTCTGTAAGCCCTCCATGCGGCAGGAGGTGAGGCACTCTGGGAATGAGGGCCGGGGATGCAATGGCTTTATTGCCTTAGGTTCACTTCTTCTTAATGTTTTCTCTTTCTCCTATCCAGCATCTACAGGTTGCTTTCTCTCCTATTCACCCTTGTGACTTCAGTGAACTCATTAAGCCTCCCTCAGTCGGCGAATCCTGCCTTCCCAGGTATGTCTCTTGGGCAAGAGATCCCTCTGACCAAAGAGAAAAGTCTGCAGATAGACTAATAGAATAGCTCTCTATCCCGTTCTCCCTCCCACCTCCCCTCTACCTCTCTCCATCATCCCTTCCAACAGGGACTTGCTGTGTAGCCCAGTCGGGCCTCAACCTCCTTAAAGCTGGTTTTTCAGGCGTGTGCCTCTATGCCTGGCTTCACTCCCTTCTAAGTTATTACAGACCATCTGTGGGCTTGCTATGTTAGCTAAACGTAAAAATTCAAAAGAACGTCTGTGCTATTTCCCAAGCCTTCACTGCCTCATGTTTTCCAGTACCTCAAACAAGTCATTCTCTGAGCCCTCATGTGTAGGAGCAACGGTCTTCATCTATGCCTTAAGCTTAAGGCAGCAGACCCAGCCAGAATTCGTCTTGTGAAACAAGTGTCCGGGAGACTCCGCTGAGCCACAGGCTGCAGAAAGACAGGTCATGGGCAGGATTCAGTCTTGAATTAAAACAAACAAACAAAAATTCCCTGGGACTTACCCAGGATTTTCTTCTTAAAGCTCTAATTTGAAAGACCAAGCTTCTGCTCTTGAGACCTGCCATCCCCACAACCTGCAGCTCCATTCCCAGGCAGACAAGGTTCCTGAGCCTGACTTGTTAACTTGAAGCTGGAGTACTCCTTGGATTCCTAGGTGTTGAGTGGGAACACTCCTAAAGCTCTGGTATCTTGTGTTGCATTTGCAAGTCTTACTCTGTGAGCTCCCTGAGGTTGAGTTTCCTCCCCATCCTTAGTTAGCAGCCGAAGATGGTGTTTCTACACTTACCTGTAGCAAGTGTCTCCTGTCACTCAAAAGGCTTTCAAACACTCTCTGTTCTCCAGGCACTCTCATTTGTGGTAAAGACGGAGTGAGAGTTGAATTTTCAAGCAGATTAGACATGGAAAAATGGAATCCTTCTGTGGTGGGTAAGTAATACATACTATGTAATCTTCCACTTTGTAGAAAGCAGGGGCACCTCTGTTGGGTACACAGAATCCAACCCTTGGAGTGAGTGTCATCTATCCTCCCTAGTACCATGGGGTCCCTGACTTGCTCCATGCCACCCAGAGGGAAATACCTGGCTTTCTGGGTAGTATGACTTATTGGGATCCAGTGGGAAACTTCAGGGTATAAGTCACAACACCCAAAGTTTGATCATGTCACTAGGTTGGGTCAAAAGCGGTAGATATGCCTTTGGTGTGGATGAGAAATCCTGGCTGGGAACTTTCAGTTGGCTCTGCTGCTTGAATGTATTTCTTGGCTTCACTGTCTTCTGTAGATGCCTTTGGTAATGAAATGTTGAACTGCACTTATGCTCTGGACTTGGAGAAGTTCATCCTGAAGTTCCCTTATGAGACCTGTACTATAAAAGTGGTAAGCAAGGGCTTTGGGGAGTAGGAACATAATCATTACGGTGAGGATTTAGACTTTGAAACAGAACAGTAGTCCTCAACCAGATTGCCTTATTCTGTTGTATTACTAACATACCCAGGGGACACTTCTGATCATGCCTAGAAACATTCTGGAGATGGGATGGACTCTACTCCTGGCACCATTGTGGCTACAAGTCACGGATATGGTCAAATAGCCTATAATGGCCCTGGGAACAGGAGGCCTGAAATATCTCTGTTGAAAAAGCCTAGTGCTTGAGCTATTAGCCTTGGGTTAGACTTTAAGCTACTTAACCTTGCTACTTTGCTTATAGGAAAATGGGAAAGATGCTGTCATCCCCACAGGGTATAAAGATTAATAATACTATAGAAATGAAGGCACCCCCTGCGACTTAGACAAAGCAAATCCTTGGTCATAGAACTATTTTTATCTAACCTCTGTGTGAGATGGAAGGTTATTTTTGGTGCTAGCAAATAGAGAACCTAGCTTAAGAACAGGTGTTAAAAAGCAAACAGTTGCTAAGCAATAAGGTTTTCTCTATTACCAAGCAACAGGATTGCCCAATCAGGGTAATTAGGTATAATAAAATAAAACCTGTCACATGGAAGAAGTTCTCAAGCTTCCATCAAGGATTTCAGTTGATGTGGGTGTGGGGTGAGTCCTGGAAATTCACTGTTTAACAGGCTACATCACCTGACCCTGATGCTGGAGCCTATAGTGTGAGCTTTGTGTATATTTATAGACTCTGCTTTCTGTGTAGTCATCTGGGCCACTAAGATCCTCTGTGATGGCCCAGAAAAGTAATTGCATACCTTTTGTGAAAATCTATAACAATGCAAACTTTTCTGTTCTTTATTCTTTACAAGTTTCACAGTTGTATACAACGTGCTTACCATCCCCACCCCTCACTCACCTCTTCAGCTTCTCCCAGAACTCCCCAGCACATATCTCTCCCAATCTGATGTCCTTCTCTTATGAATATAGGCCTTTAAGAAGCTTGAGTTACTGTTCTCTGGGTTCACCATCTCCTAACTGTAACCTGTGAATGGCCAAATCTCGTCTCATAGCCTTTATGTAATGATCTTTAGATTAAGAGTGGTTTTTAAAGGTAAGATGACATAAATTCTAAGATAGTTACTATTTAACACTTTAGCAGAAAATTGTTAGGTAACAATCATCTTGCCTTAGACTGAGTTCTCTGAGGTCAGGGGTAACAAAGATGGCTCCTCTCAGCTCAAGGACATCAATTTAGTTGCTGAGTGGGTATATTTGAATGACCTGTGTAGATATCTGGGGATATGACCATGATTCCCAACATAATAGACCATAATAGAAATGTAACAGAAAGCAGACTCTACCCCTAATGTTTGAACTCTCTTCTCAGTTTGTGAGTCTTAACAAGGATATCTCTCAAAAGAGTTAGCTATAATCTCTCAGCAAGGGAATGAAGTGACTTCAGAAACTTGTACTACTAAATGCAAATTTGTTGCCACTCTAATGGTCGGATGGGATGGTCTTCTAAAACTGCCTTTCCCACTGAGGAATGACAGCCTCATTAGTACTGTTTGTACACAGATTGGTGGATACCAGGTGAACATCAGAGTGGGGGACACCAGTGCTGATAGAAGATATCAAGACGACATGCATCATTTCCTCTGTCCAGCTATTCAAGCAGAGATCCATGAGATAGCAGAAATTGTCTGCATGGAGGATCTCATAACTGTAAGTGATGTGGGTTGACTCTCTCATATGGTTATGGCAGGCTTAATAGAATGTTGTTGTAGACATAGCTGGGCTTAGCAGCTGAATGAATTTAAATCTTGTTTTTACTGTTTTGCTGTGTGGTCATGATTCATTTTCCACACTGAGGCTTTGTTTCTAAGGCCAAAGGGGTAGCACAGCATTTACCTGACAGGTTGACTGTAGAGAACCGAGTACACACCATGTTGAGCACACTGTGCCCAACAATAGAAAAGGCTCAAATATCTACAATCACACTGATAATCATAGGATTGACCAACCCATCCCATGTCCTGTACCCAAACTAGTCTAGCTTTTCCAATGTCTTTTGATACTGGAAACCCAAAGGTATAAAACCCAAGGGCAGGATTAGAAGATACATCTGTCCCTGTGCTGTTCTACTGCGTGTCAGCAGCCAGGCTTCTTGGAACTACAGCATTAATTTATGCCAACTAATCTGGGTGTTTCCTGCAAAATAGCAAGTGGCAGAATTTCAGAGACTTTCTCCTAAATCTTCTTATTTTCTTTCCAGTTTTCTTTCCCACAACTTTTCTCTAGGCTTGCTGATGAAAATCAGGTAACAATACAGTTTGTTCTCTCTGTCTCTGTCTGTCTGTCTGTCTGTCTGTCTGTCTCTGTGTCTGTCTGTCTCTGTGTCTGTCTGTCTCTGTGTCTGTCTGTCTCTGTGTCTGTCTGTCCTCTGTGTCTGTCTGTCTCTGTGTCTGTCTGTCTGTGTCTCTGTGTCTGTCTGTGTCTCTGTGTCTGTCTGTCTGTGTGTCTGTGTCTGTCTGTCTGTGTCTGTGTCTCTGTGTCGTGTCTGTCTGTGTCTCTGTGTGTGTGTCTGTCTGTGTCTCTGTGTGTCTGTCTGTCTGTGTGCTCTGTGTGTGTCTGTCTGTGTCTCTGTGTGTCTGTCTGTGTCTCTGTGTGTCTGTCTGTGTCTCTGTGTGTCGTCTGTCTGTGTCTCTGTGTCTGTGTGTGTCGTCCGCCATTTGTGAGGTGGTATCTACAGAGGACAGAAGGTATCAGATATCCGTAATTTGAGTTAAATGCAGTTAATGACTGGTGTAAGGCAGGTTCTGAGAACCGAATTTGTTCCTATGGAAGAGAAA
Organism: Mastomys natalensis; assembly: GCA_021653895.1. Classification (NCBI taxonomy): domain Eukaryota; kingdom Metazoa; phylum Chordata; class Mammalia; order Rodentia; family Muridae; genus Mastomys; species Mastomys natalensis. The sequence continues at coordinate 164,769 of JAJTUV010000427.1, read as the reverse complement.
GTAGTCAACTCTCTAACCCTGAGAATGCAACTCTTCTTTTTTGTTTGGTTTGTGCATGCGTACATGCATGTGTGAATGAGTGTTGTAGGCATGTAAGTGTAGATCAGAGGACCACTTGCAATTATCTCTGTCTTTTGAATTTTGAAGAATGTGTCTGAGATGGGATGGATTATTAAAATTGGCAATGGTACAAGAACCCACACTCTGCCTCTGAAGGATGCCATAGTACAAGGATTTAATCTTCTGATTGACAGCCAGAAAATAATCCTCCATGTGCCAGCCAATGCTACTGGAATAGCTCACTATGTGGTAGGTGGGAAACCCCTTTATAAATGGCCAATGTTCTTAAGACTAAGTATGATTTCAACCATGTCCTCAAATAAATGAGCTATATCACCCAACTTAAAATATATTTATCTGGGCAGATTGACATACACTTGTAGTTCTAGCACTTTGGAAGCTAAGGCAGGAGATTTGAGTTTGAGGACAGCCTCGACTACATAGTGAGAATCTGTCACAAACAACCTGTAAGTTCTAATACCAAGTATATCACTGGATGATAGGAATGTGATAGTGAAGAAGAGACATGGGCCTTGCTATACACACTTCCTTCTTTTTATAGGCTTGCATTCAAATTATAATATAGAGCAAGAGTATTCTTGTGAGTCTTAAGAATTAAGGTGTTCTGTTTGGGTGACATTTTTACTTTGTCTTCCAGACCATCTATGAGTCATTAGATTGATATAATCATGTTGCAGTAAATCATAAAACATAATCACATTCTACATAAGGTTTAGGCCAGTGATGGACCCAAAGACTCAAGTAGAGCTAAACATTTCATTGCCTGGTTATGATAGCTGTAGTAACATTACAGTGCAATGCCTTTCCCATGTTGGTAGTGGTGCCATGTGAACCTGTACTGCCCACTGTATAAAAGCTTCAAGATACACACAATCACATGTTAGGTGGATAATGGCAAAGCTAGGTTTTATGGTACTATGGTCTATATAGTAAAAGGTCAATTGTTTAATGGTGTATCTCTTAAGATATACCTCACTGTTAAGCCATGCATGACCGTGCTTGGACAGGTGCTTTCAAGTGCTCACACATTGATTACTTTAATAAAGGACAGTTTGTTTCATCTTGAGCATAATAGGATTCCCAAGCTCTGTAAGTATTCTGACCAACAGTACAAGATAGCCATGGAATATGGCCAGTTCTTGCTGTAGCCTCCCTAGAAATGGTCACTATGGGTCATGCCCATAGACATCACTAGTTTTTTCAGGCATTATAGAAGACAAGGAGCACTTTGAAAGTGATTGGACAAAACACACTTCATCTTGTGCTAAAGTGACACCCAATGCTTGAAATATATAATGATTCTTACTAGAGACTCAATCTAATACCTTCAAAATCCTAATCCTCTAGCAAGAGAGTAGCTATCTCTATACTGTGCAGCTGGAGCTCTTGTTCTCAACTTTCGGGCAGAAGATCACCTTCTCTTCACGAGCTATCTGTGCACCAGGTGAGGCCCAAGAGAGCAGAACTTCAGCAGTGGGAAACCTTGTTCTTGGGGTTTAACCAATGCTGATGATGAATATTTGTCAACCATTTCCTATAGATCTTTCTGTGGCTTGTAATGCTACACACATGACTCTCACTATACCAGAATTTCCTGGGAAGCTAAAGTCTGTGGCTTTGGACAAAGGAGCATACCTGAGGACCAATGGCATGCCAATGGGATTGACAAGGAAGCAACAAATGGCTTGAAACTGCATTTAAGAAAATCTCTCTTGAAGACAAAAGTATGTTTGTTATCATGTCCTGAATGCCACAAGAGCCTTCTGAAGGACTCTTGTGGATGATACAACTCATGACTTGCCCATAAAGCCTACTTGCTAGAGTGATGGATTTAAATAACCTTGATCATTTTACATGAGTTTAAGGAAAGTTCTCTCCAATACCATTGCTTTAACTTCTGCATGTGGCTACTGTCCTAGATTTTTCTTAGTTCATTTGACAAGTACATGTTACCCATGAGACATCTAATGATGAATCTTCCATATGCTGTTATATATGACAGGTTAACCTGGTCCAAACAAAAGGGTATCCTATTGTCCTGAGGCTAGTCTTGATGGATGCAGGGATAGAATGTCAAGAGTGTGCGTAGCAATAATATTTTGTAAACTTTCTGGAGTTCTTTTGAGTCCCTTCTTGGGTTTGGCAAGGGGTTCCACTATTCTTCACAGTTTGGTTTGTTAATTAAAGCTTTAGTGACTAATAGTACAAAGAGCATGAAGCAACTGGGTATTTTAAAGCAATAAGCTTCTGCCTAGAGATGATTCCTGATCTGAGGAAGTGACAGCTCTTTTGTTTTGGCTCAGAAGGAAACTAAATGAGTTTAAAGTGTGCTTAGCAAATGTCCAGGGACTCCTGCTTCCTGAGGTGACAACTTGACATTCTCTCGTTCCAGCCCTCTGAAAAATGTCCATTCTATCAGTTCTACTTCGATTCACTCAAGCTGACCTTTTACTTCCAAGGGGACATGCTATCCACAGTGATTGATCCCGAGTGCCACTGCGAGTCACCAGTCTCTATAGGTAAGTCTGTTTTGTAATCAAAATTATCTGAAGGTTTTTGGTTTTGCTCCTTTTAATGCATGTGGGAAAATAGAACAGACATCAAGAATCAGCTTCTGCTTATGAGTCAGACTTAAGATGAGTCCTATCGGAAATAGCAGTTTAAGTGATAGGATAGGAGCTCAAGAGTGCTACCATTCTCAAATGCTCATGAGGGGAGATCATTGTATAACTGCTGAATTTAGGAAATCTGTTATACTGAGTTAGATATCAGAATCCCCAATCCAGGGACAAAGGCCTCAAGCTTCTCCTTAAAACTCTCTAGAGTTTCTGAGACTCCTATAAACTCTCAAAAGGATTCCTGAGTGGACACTTTCTCTAGCTGAGCCTTGCTTCTCTTTACTCCCTCACCTCAAGCAGGTCAGGCCAATCATCGAAAGCTGCCTTCTCAGTTTCTTCTCAAATTGCCTGGGATGCATGAGTTCAGTCTGAGGATGCCTTACCAGAGTACTCGGAACCCTCAGTTTTAGGTTTTAGTGACTGTGTCACTGAGGATGGTCACTTATGTTCCTCTTATAACTCAGCTGGTCCATCAGTGTTTATCCAAACAAAGACTTAAGGCAACTCAAACTTAGTTGCTTGATTCTCCTAACACTTTCAGGCTGACAGCTAGCGTCACAAGGTAAGCTCAGTTTTCTCTAACCCTTTGCTGCTCTCCACTCACAGATGAACTGTGTACACAGGACGGGTTCATGGACTTTGAAGTCTACAGCCACCAAACAAAACCTGCACTGAACTGGAGACCCTCCTGGTGGGAAACTCCTCCTGCCAGCCTAGTTTCATGGTTCAGTCTCTGGGGCTTGCAAGGTTTCACATACCTCTGAATGGATGTGGAACACAACAGAAAGTGAGTAGCAATTCATGGTAAGAAGTTAAGATTTACTTCTAAAGTGTTTTGTTGACCAACTTTCTCTAATATGCCAACATTGAAGTTTGAAGGTGATAAAGTCATCTATGAGAATGAAATACATGCTCTCTGGGAAAGCCCACCATCCAACATTGTATTCAGAAACAGTGAGTTCAGGTGTGATACAATTTCTATTTGTCTTTTTTTTTTAAGCTTTAGCTTAAACTACAGGGATTTTGTTAACATCATTTCTTATCTACCTACCCACAATTTTCCAGGATGACAGTGAGATGCCATTACGTTCAGAGACAGTATGCTACTAAATGCCCATATCAAAAGCCATTCTTCTCCAGCGGCCTCTGTAAAACCAGGTCCACTGCTGTTGGTCCTACAAACCTACCCAGGTGAGTGTGTAACTTGAGCTAATGGATGAAACCCTTTGTGGGGATTTTTCCCCTAAAATGCGCTATCTAGTGCTGTCAGTCTAATGGATGTTGCAGCCAGCCTGTACCTCAGTCCTTAAGAGGTTTCTGTTAATTGCAGACAAATCCTACCAACGACCTTATAGGAAGGATGAGTACCCTCTAGTGAGGTACCTCCGACAGCCAATCTACATGGAAGTGATTGTCTTGAACAGGAATGATCCCAACATCAAGCTGGTCTTGATGACTGCTGGGCAACCTCTTCCGAGGACCCAGTCTCTGTTCCTCAGTGGCAGATTGTCATGGATGGGTATGTTCTCCCTACACCACAGGGTTGATCAGATACAACATCAGAACTTACTAGTGATTGAAAATAATCCTTCTGGGACTTTAACGGAGTTATGAATTCCCTGAATTAATCCTTGTTTGTAGTTATCAGCACTTGATCTAATTGGGTGGCTCACACTGCTTTTCTATCACCCTGAACTCTTACGGAATGGGCTTTTCTCCAAAACAGTCTGGCTCTATTGCATCTTTATCATGAGAGGGAGAATTCTCGTGTCTGTTTACTGAATACACATACCACATATGCCAGGCTGTCATGTATCCCATCCTATCACCTGAGGAACACTGGCTGCCAACTTGAGGGAATCCAAGCTTTACATGAGTTACTTCCAACAGTAAGTGGTGGAGCACAGATTAGAAATCCCACTCGACTCTAAACAAATGTTACAGTGCTCTTGGGTATAGTGTTGGTCCTCTCGGCTCTGCCTGAAATGTCTCCTCCAGGGTTTCTTACCTGCAAAGAGCTATAATGTTAGCTTTCTTGGCTCTGTGGGAATATGTCACAAGACTCCAAACCTGCAGCTAGTCTCCTACCTTGAGCACATACAGACCCATTCAATCACACAACCCATCCCTTTACCTTTTGAAGGTTTGTCTGAGCATCCCTTCTCCATGAGGTCAGCCCCTATCCCTTTATCCCTCTATGTAATTCTTCATGCCTTTTGTTCTTTTCATCCTTAATGCCATCATTACCTGCTAGTGTGCAAGGATCTACTTCTGTTGCAACCTAGGTAGTAACCGTTTGTCCTAGGACCAAACAGAAATTCATGTTAGGGTAATAAGGTAAGCTAGTATCTTAAGTAACACACACACAATAGGATTAATTCAGGGAATTCATAACCAAAGTTGTGGTTACAACTTGAATCTGTTGGTGAATCTATTCACTTGGTTAAACAAATATGCATTTGTATCATATAGAAGAATACAGGTGTTCTATATCACTTAGAACTTTGTGATTACTGATAGGTCCAGTCAGAAGAATGTAAGTAAAACAGAAGCACTGGTAGGATATAGACATACTGTAGCATAGAGGTATCGCATATGGCTCATCTTGTGCAAATGGGCATGTGTGGGTTCCTGTGGCTGATGCCTCCATCCTGGTGCCTGTTTCCTAGCTGTGAATATGAACTGGACAACTATCGCACTACTTTCCATCCAGCTGGCTCCTCCACGGCCCATTCTGGTCACTACCAGAGGTTTGATGTGAAGACTTTTGCCTTTGTGTCAGAGGCACAGGGGCTCTCTAGCCTGGTATGTGATCAATAAGTCACCTGGGGCAGGTTGATAGGGCATGGGTTCCCCCTGATGCTCTTTTTCCTCTTCCAGATCTACTTCCACTGCAGTGCCTTGATCTGTAACCAAGTCTCTCTTGACTCCCCTCTGTGCTCTGTGACTTGCCCTGCACCACTGAGGAGAAAACGAGGTAAAAAAAAAAATTCAATCCTTGTTCTCATTGCTCAAAGCAAGCATCAATTTTGTAGAATTGACTACATGTTAGGATAGTAATAACTTATTCTCCACCTAATCCCAAGAAACATCTCCACCCAGTCTTTTACTAGTGTGGCAATCCTGAGATGCACAGGTTCTCACTTAGTCTGATAAACCCATCCTTTGAGAATCTATCCATGACAGACAGATGGAATCCATGTCACAGTATACTCCATGGAGCATCTGCTAGGGACTCCATGAATGCCTGTGTCAAATGCAACCTTGATTATGTGTCTCCCACCACAGAGGCCAGCAAAGAAGACACAGTGACGGTTAGCCTTCCAGGACCTATTCTCTTGTTGTCAGATGACTCTTCATCCAAAGGTATATATTTGAAGTCTAGGGTACTTCTGAATGCAAGTTTTTTTTTCTGCCAAAAGTTCAATATGCTTAATGATAAAACTAAACAAAAAGTAAGTTCCCAACCAGGAACCTTTAATCTTTTGTGTGCTCTCCTGAAAATCACCAGCAGGATCATGTTCCATTACCTACTGATAACTTGCTTTATTTTATAGTCTTGCTGTAACCATGCAGGATGCATGGGACTCTTAGCCATGGTCTTGCTAATGCCCATGGTATTCCTTCTCCCAACTCTACTCTGATGCTAGATGTCATAATGGACTCTTAATGCACACTAGATCTTTTCAGAAGATTGTTGCCTACTGTACCAAGAAATTTGGTGTATATTGTTTATAGGTTGCATGCTGGTAAGTTGACAAGCATAAATATCCCTTTAACTTCTCCAAACTGAAACCCACAGGACACTATGTCCTATAATCATACCACAGCCTCACCCAGAAGGCCTCAACTCCAGAATGTAAAATTAAGCTATCTTAAATCTCTAGCCAACTGCCTTGTGATATCACACACCCAGGAATCGCTAACCCTCAGGACATCGTATTAGTCAAAGCTAAGACTCTGAGGCACTGTCGAGGTATTGGCCCATCTGGCTTGAGATGGAAAGAGTAAATGGTTATAATAGAGCAGAGGTGGAGCAGGGGAGGATGGAGGTGGCAATAGGTTGAAGAGGGTGAGGCTGCTTTCTACTGCAAACTTCCAAAAAACAAGCGATGGAGTCTTAAATTTTATAGAAGGGTTCAGCCTGACATTATGACTTGAATACTTGCTTTCTTTGTAGGTGTTATGGACCCCAACAGCTATGAGATTACCAAGGATATTGCTTCTAAAACATTGGGTGCTGTGGCTGCGCTAGTGGGCTCAGCGGTCATTATAGGTCTTCATCTGTTACCTGTATAAGAAAAGAACTATAAGGTTCAATTACTGATTGGACTTGCAAATAAAGAGGTTGCAGTAAAACTCTTGTCTTGCATGTTCATGTGTGAACACATATGTGCACTCGGGTAAGGCCAGTACTCAGGCATCATCCACTTTTTTGGAGAGTGGGGAAGAAAAAAGTGGTTTCATCGGCCTGAAACTTGCCAAGCTGATCAAAGAGCCACACGTATCTGCTCATCTGACTCCTAGCACTAGTAATATGGTGTGTTCTGACTGTGACTGGCCTTTTAAAAACAAAACAAAAACCACATGGAGCTCAAACTCAGATTCTCTGCTTGCCAGACGAGCACTTTTCTGGCTGAGCCATCTCTCCATCTTTCCAGCCTGTTGCCTTCTGTTTTAAGACTAGAAAAATATTTAAGAATTGTTACCTTCAATCATTCTTTAAATCTGGGACATGTTCACAATCCCCTGGGCAGGCATTTGTCAACTTGAATAGGAAAAGGTAAATTTACAACTTGTTTCCTATCTGAGATTTTGTGACTCTTGTCCTTATACTTGATACATGTCATTTATGTTCAATAGGACTTAGCTGCAGCTCCTAAAAGAGTACACTTATGAGTTCTCTGTTTGAGTCTCTCACTTAGACACAGGGTTGGGATGGAAGGAATAGAAAACCACTTGTGTCTAACTTTGTCACAATAGTGAAATACCAAATGTGGGGTACTTAAGAGGCTTTGGGGATTATTAGGGATTCTTTCCACCTCCCTGTTGTGGATGCTCATGTCCAAGTCTGGATGGTCCATTGTGGAGGGAGATGGTGGGGATGTGGACCCGGTAAAAGACATCTCAGCCCCTTGAGGAACCATCTAACTTAAATGTCCATAGCACCTCTCAATGCTCTCACTCTGGAGGCCAAAATTTTAACATGTATATCTTTGGGGGAAACAATCAAAATACACCATTCTTAACCATTTGACCAAAAATATTCCTTTAATGAAAGAAATTGCTCACAGTAAAGTATTTCCTAACTCAAGCAACTCCCTCAAGACTTTTGGGACTTTAAAATGATTGAGTTATATCTCTGTAACTCCTGGGGGAGAGGGAAAGACGCTGTGAGGTCTATCTTAAGTGCAATTCAATGCTGCTGGCATCCAGGCTCTACACTGAGCCTGAGCCTAGTGACCATCTCACTCGTGCTCAGCTCCTCAGGAGGCTCACTTCCTGGAGCCACCCTAGTTTTCCCTAGACTGCTTGGAAAAGTTATCCACAAATTAGAAAAACACACTGAAAATGCTCACATGAGTTACTCAGGCTCTATAATCACTCAGGATGTTACAGTCCCGTAAGCTCTTGGTAGACCCTCACCTGCATGTTGGCCCATGTGTGTTGCCATCAAGATCTCCTGGGCTTCTAGACTTCTCTACAGCAAACTCCCTTCTGAAGTCTTTGTCACAGTACTAAAGCAGAATAAAGCAGAACTCAGAGAGTGGAAAGTAGAACTTGCCTGGAGCAGCTGCTCAGATGAACACTTGTTGCCATGGTAGCCTGGAACAAGTACAAGGAGCAATAGATTCAAGTTGGGTTCTCAACTTTCGAAAGTACACATCCTACAGTATGTGGGGGAGGCAGCCTATTCAGAGAGTAAGTGTGTGGGCAAGGAATTGAGCTCACACCCCAAGAGGCTGCTCCTTCATCCCCTCTGGGTTTGCGACCTGACTAATTGGGTAGCAATGGGTTGTAATTGTAAAACAGGTGTCAGAAATTGGATATAAGGGTTTTTTGTGGTTCTGATAGTGAAGGGTGCAGAGGCTGGGAATGGGTTTGTAATATTGTGGAAAGAGACACCCCAACTTACTTTTCTTCCCTGACCTGTTTTGTGGCTACTATAGTTTATTTAGGTACAGAATTTCAGAATATGAAGGGTGGGGTTCTAGATATCTATCCTGCTAGTTGTATGACCTTGAGCAGACAGAGCAATCTCTCTGTTGTTTCCATACTCCCAGTCCATGTCAGTATCCTAATTTTGTGTCAGGGGAGCAGAGAAGCGTTCAATATGATTATCAATGCATTGATACAAAGCTGCCTGGCCAAACATGAAGCATTGAACACCAGGATACTGACAGTACTAAACTCTAAACAAAACCTCAGAGACAATACATTCCTATAGGATGACTAATGCCATGTGTGACACTAGAGGCCCTTAGATGCATATTTTACAAGTACATATGCCCTGTCCTCACCCACTAGATGAATCCTGAAGGACTAGGGTCTGAGGATGTTTAAGCAACACAGGAGAATAAATGATGGCCCCAGTGATATTTGTGGGCCAATCCCTGGGACCTGTGAATGTTCCTGACATGGCAAGAAGGACTTTGCTGTTGTTCATGTACTCAACTTAGGTTGAGATGAAGAAAGTACCTGGGTTATTGAAGTAGAACATGAATAGAACCACACATATCCTTCTAAGAGGGGATGAAGTCTGACTAAGGGAAAAGGGAAATGAGGAGAGCAGAGACTAGAGTGGAGCATTTTGAAGATGGAAGAGAGGAACTGTAAGGTCTTGGGTTCAAGAGAGGAACATGGAGTCAGCTTGTATTTTTGGTAAAAGATTTACTAGGAGTTATTAGTACCAGCAATGTTCAGGCAGTATTGATGAGAAACTAAAAGTTCAGGCCCATGAACAAATCAGGGGTCTCCTCTTACTGGTTCAGAATGTGAGGAAGGGCCCTGCATGTATAAATGAGTAGCTCACAGCACCTTCATGTATCGAATTTCTCTAAGTGTGGGAGCACTGTGTTTGTCCTTTCCTGGGGTCTGGTTACGGAGAAGCTTTCAGGAAGTGAGATTAAAGTTAGTCCCAATAGCATGACTATTGTTTCCCTTTACAGCACCTGTGATGGGGGTGGGGTGGGGTCTGCTGCAGGGCTGGAGTAGCCTCATAACCCAAAACCTGATTGTATGTAGCCAGAGACCAGACGTAGACACTATAAGCTAAAAGGGCCTCTAGGCCCAGAAGAAGGAACCTACCTGATTCAATCCTTAGGACTCTCAGAGGGTCTTCAATTGTAGCACTTAAAGATCCTCCCTTTGTGAATAAACAAAAGAAAACTCAAGAGCAGAGCCCTGGGGCAAAAAGTGTAGGGTTTAATCAAAAAAGATCTGCTTGCCTCTTATTTTCCTTTTCCCACCTGCCAGACTTTCCTGCTAAGAGAACCTTGCCTTTCTTCTGGCACAAATAGCACCCCTTAGGGTATGTTTCCTGACTAGTCTAAGATAAAGCTTCCCTTCCCGCTGCCTGCAGTTTAGAGGTGAATGAAGTCTATAGTTTCATATAATGAGATTTAAGAGGAAAGTGGTAGGGGGTGTCTCTGTCTCCCCACCCCCCTTTTTTCTGTCTGCTTTTGAATGTGATTATGGGACATTGTGATTCCTGGAACTGTAGCAGCCCTTTTGTGCCCAAGAGGAAACAAACCTAGGGATACTCTGGGAATGAGGGGGCAGAAACCCAAGGGGCTGAGATCCCTAATGAGTTCCTTGTGTGGCCTGAATCAACCGAAGAAGCACTGTCTCTGGGGTCTCCTTTTAGTGGCAGATTAAGGGGTCTTTATTTTAAAAAGAAACATTGTACTTATTACTTAGAGAACTCCTGGACCTGCAAAGACATACTTATTCCTTTCAGGTTTTTTTTTTTTTTTTTTGTGCTTTTTCTTTCAATGTGCTTTTCCTGGTACTGTGGTACCCTTTTCTAAAGTCCCCTCCCTGCCAAGTGGCTGATGGTCCACTGTGTGACCAACCTTCATTCTGACTTAACCAAGGCTCCCCTGGCCCCCTTCTCTCCCTTCTCCCCCAGGAAGCTGCTGAGATTTACAGCTCCCTCACCTTGTTGTTTGTCTTTAAACTCTAATAAAATTATCCTCGGCTTAAACAAAGAACTTCTGTTTTACAAGAAAGCCCATGTAACAAATCTTTAAAAACAATATATATAAACACACAGGAAATACATATAAAAACATTGAATTATTGTCTTTCTTCTGATTAATAAGCGAACTTGTATAGTCCAAAAATAAGAGTAGCTTTGGTGCAGCCCTTTCAAAGCCTTAGAGAACTGGATCTAGCTGTGTTTGTCCTTTGATTCCCACCAATACTTCTGCAGGGACCTAGTTTGATGGGAAGTGATAGCTCGCTTGTCCCATCTTAGAGAAAGAAGCTAAAGGGACCTCAGAAAGTTACTGACCACACAAGGCCCCTTCCCAAGGCAGTAAAAACCTACAAACCGTAACAAGTGCCAGGGAAGAAAGACTCTCTCAGGAGATGGAGATGACAGTTTGGGCAGGGAGCCCCAGGGTTGCAGCTGATGTGACTGTGCCACCCACATTGAGATAGGCTTTTAAATGATGAAGTTACCTTTGAGTTGCCCATGCTCCTGCACACAATCCCTCATCTTTGCTCCTGTAAGTGGCCCCAAAAACACATGGGTTCACCAAGCACGGCTATTTTAATCATTGTTCTTGGTCTGCCATTGTGGGGGACTAGGAGTCAGACAGACAGGAGAGGGGCCACAGAGAGATAATAAGGACAGCACACTTCTAGCGTCTTCCTTACCATCCTGACCTAGAAGAAAGGATCTAGTAGCTTGAGACAAAGACCTAGAAGGCTTCTTTTCTGGCCAGTAATCTCCCAACACACACACACAACACACACACACGAGAGAGAGAGAGAGAGAGAAGAGAAACAGAGACAGAGACAGAGAGAGACAGAGAAACAGAGAGAGAGAGACAGAGCAGGACCAGACAGTCTGTAAGTTCAAGACATGGTTAAACGAAGTTGTGGGCTATGAGCATCCCTTTGTTTAAACTGACCAGCCCTAAATTAAGGAAAGAAGAATATCCCACCCCAATAACCAAAGACCTTAAAGCCCCCAGCCCTCAGGAGAGGCAAGTCCCCCACCTCCCTTTTACAAAGGGTCTTTCTTCTGTGTGCCTTGCTGTGTGTGTTGTGTGTGTGTGTGTGTGTGTGTGTACATCGAACGCATGTGTGCACATGTGCATGACATTTAATAAAATTCTTTCTGCACAGTGATTTTCAGATTTCCTCTGCTGCTTCCTGTTGTGCTCAAGGTTTTTTTCCTGCCTTTTAATTATTTAACTGGCAGAGAAAATGAACCCAATCCAGACCCTAGAATGTAACAGTTATGTCATAGACACTTTCTCCAGAAAAAGTCATACCACACTCTTATAGAAGAAGGCATATTAGTATAAAACCTACACATACCTCCTTACACTATTCTAATACCTGATCACTGTGAGCGCTATGTGAAGGCTTGTTGTATTGACTGGGAAACAACAACAAAAAGCCTGTGCATGTTCAGCACAGACACATTTTTTTTTTCAAATATTCTTCATCTGTGCTTGGTTGAATCCAAGGACACAGGACCCAAAAATACCAAGGACAAACTATGAAAAGAAGCTTGGTTCAGAGCAGACAGTATTGCAGTTTCTTAGCTCCTGAATTCAGGAGTCAGGAAACACGCCACAAAGTCAGGGCTATATACTGGAGACGTGGGCTTGAGGCTGGCTACTGCAGACTTGCAGCATGACCCTGGGTAAACCGTTGTCCGTCTCTGGGTCTCAGGCTTGCTGATGACAGCAGGGATGGTGGAGAAGACGCTTTTCACTTGGCTTCTCGGGGAGTACATCTGGAAGCTGGAGGCAGAGCCAAAGCTCAAATCCTGCCTGCCACAGTCAAAGAAGGGTCAACCACTTCTGCTTTCACAGCTGATCGGAGTATCCATCCTGGTGGCTGGCTTCAGTTGGCTGGATGTTGGCTCCCTCTACTGGCTTAAAAACAAACTTTGGGGGGGCAGGAATGACTCTCTTTCGATCTCTCTCTCTCTCTCTCTCTCTCTCTCTCTCTCTCTCTCTCTCTTTCCTCCCTCCTCTCCTCTTTTCCTTTTTTTTAACATCTCCAAGTGTGGACGCTCCATGCACCAAGGGTCACAGGAACTCCATTCCTCATGGCTTCAATGAGAGCCACAAAGAGATGGTGTCTTACATGCTGCTATTATGGGTACTACTCCACAGAAATCTAAACATTTACAATTTGAAACCAGTTACCCCTATTCTGCACAACAACAAAGGTCATGGGTACTCTGCTGCCTGCGAATCTCACATACCTGGGAACACACCCCAGAAGTCCTCAAAGGCAGGTAGAGGAACTCATACTAACAGCATACTGGTTCCAGGGGTGAGTTTTTCAAGCAGGCAAGCTGTGTTTGAGTCCCACTTCACAAACTGCTCTTAGCAGCCGAAGCTTTCAGTCTTCCACTTCCTCATCTTTAAAGTGGACAGGAGTTTGGATTGACTGGAAGCATGCAGACTGAAGATAGCACTCAGCACATGGCAAGGGCTCAAACAAAAGAAAGCTCTCTGGACAGAAAGATAAAATTATTTACTGCATAAAGCTACAGTTCTCCTGGTGTGGCCTTGGTTGCCTTTCCAGTGAGCTATTCTTTTGACCGTGTATAAAAGGCCAGAAGCTTCTATGGCATGAGGCTAAATTAACCTAGCTTTGATTTAGATGCCATGCTTCCTGGATAAATTCAGCAAGTCCCTTAATCTCCAAACCTTGGCTTCTTCTCTAAACGCTGGTGCTTAGGAACAATAAGCAGGCAGAGGAAACTAATTGGTCTGCTCATGAACAGGAGGGTCTACTGCTTCTAAGTGCTGTGGGAAAGCACCTTGAACTTGGCTGCATTTGGAGCAAGAGTGTTTACATAATCAGAAATGTGTTTTGAAAAGCTCTTGCCTAGTAGCTGAAAAGCCTCCCCAGAAGGGTTGTGCAAAGCTCTGCAAATATTTCCAAATCTTGTGTCCCAGCTGAGACCCTGCTCTAAGCCAGCAATCTACTTGACACATCCTCTTGATGTCAAATGACGCAGCTGGACTAATAGGGGCAATTTGGGCTGTGGGCTTTTCTACACAGTCCCCATCTCAGGAAATAGCATCACTAGCTACTGCCACCCACTGGTTAAAGCTAAATATCTACCTGTTAACTTTGTGTTCTTTTCTTTTCTGCCTACACCAACCCACCAACCAACACCTCTAGATGTCCACACAAGAAAGGTCTTCATCCCCTTCAGCACAGTGTAAGTCAAATCCACAGCCATCCTGTGTCCCCAGACTTTGCAGACTTCTTAAGTGGCCTGCCTGTCCCCAACCCCTCGGCTGTGAGCCACAACAATCCTAAATCTGATCTGGGCATAGATTACAATATAATCCAAATATAATCTATAATCCAATACCCCTTGGGAGGCTGGAGCAGAAGGAGCTAGAGTTTGAAGTCAGCTTTGACTACAGAGTTCCAGGTTCATCATAGCAGTACCCTATTGGGAAGAAGGAAGGGATGGAGGAATTAGGAGAGGGAGGCATAGAAGAAGGGAAGAAGGGAGGGAGGAAGGGAGGAGAAGGAAAACAGGGAGGAGAACAGGGTGAGGGAGGAGACAGGCAAGTAGAAAAAAAAAGGAAAAGAAATGAGCACCTGGAGGTTTGACCACAGTTATTTTCCATATAGGAGCCTGCAGTATCTCCCCTCAGTGCTGTGGTGTGGACCCTTTTCCTTCTCCACACGCATTCTTACCACGCCCAACCACACTAAGTTCCTTCCCGCCTTCAAGACTTAAGGCAACTGTGCCAACCTCCAGGGACACCTCCCACCACAGCCACAGGGTGACATACTTTTGGTCACAGAGCAGTCCCTAATCTCTGTGGCTGCAGTGGCCTGGTCTTTAGCACCTTTTCTCCTCTCTTCTGTGCACTCATCACAGTCTCTTACAGACTCTAGGGGAAGCCGTGAACAATCTCCGGTTCCCATGCCCTTGTGTTCCCTTGGTGTTTTGAAAACAAGAGACTGCTGCTTTGTGAGCTGGCAGGAGGAGGTGGACATGAAGCAAGGAACTGGGCCCTCTGTCTGTAGCCCTCAAGGAATTGGATGTGACCCATGCCACGTATACTTGGATGTAGATCCTTTCCTAGATGTGTCTCAGAGAACAACCCAGGGCAACTCTGCTAAAATTGGTATGTTCTTTTGTACCAATAGTTGTTGCAGGTTATTAATCAATAATAAATAAATAAACCACAAATACAGTTGGTAATTGACCCCAATCTTGGAAGCAAGGCCAGGGACCTCCATGTTCCCCAAGACTGGCCAGCAGTGTACACAGGTCAGACCCTTGCATGAAGTAAAGAGATGTCCAATAAACAGTAACTGTTGCTACTGATAATAACTAAGACCTCATGATATTGATAGCATTAAACAATTCTTGTTCTCTAATGGATAGATCTCCCTTTAGGGATAAGTGCAGCTGGGTAGCATAGGACACAGAAAAGTTAAGGGCTTTATGATCCAGCTAGGGCCAGTGGTGTCAGTTGTTTCTTCCCAGCAAACTTCCTTTTCTTCTGATATTCCTTTGAGAGGCTCCTTCTTTCTCTCAGACCCCACCCAACTGTGGGACCAAAGCAGCTGATCTGACCCCTCTCCCCACTCCTGGCTCTTACACATACAAAGGGCATGTGAGCAGATGTAATAATGGCCACTGCAATTGGTTCAAGCTTGATCACGTGGCCCTGATCTGTCCAATCAGAGCCAAGCCTAAAATTTGCATGTACTACTGGTGTAGAAAGTACTCAGTTCTAGTCAAGTACTAAGTACAACAGAGATCTACAGAGACTCTTGTGTGGGACAAACCCGCTGAAAACGCAGCTCACGGTAAGGAAAGTGGGGTACAGTCACACGAGCTCCAGATCCTCACAATGCACGAAGATCTCGCAGACGGCCCTGTCTCAAACACATTAACAATCATCTCCCCACTACTGATTCAATGAACCATAACCTCTTCACGTCACTCCAATCTTTTTATAAACAGCTTTGAGTTGGGTGTGGTCTCTAGCAACTAAAAAAGCTCTGTGCCGAGGTTCAAATGTGAGATGTCCCCGAAGACTTTATGTGCTCAACTCCTAGTACTTGCCACGGGTCACCCCTGAGGTGGTCAGCTAGGCTATGTTTCCAGTCCTCTAAGTGCTTCCTGACTACATGAGCAATGACTTGCTGTCGTACCATCCCCACCACAATGGGGTGCAGCCCCATGAACTGCAAGCCAGATGAACCTTTCTTCACTAAAGTTGCCACTTTTTGGGTATTTGATCACAGCAAAGGGGAAAAGTAATTACTGTCCCATAATGTAGTGGATAGCCCCAGCCTTGTATTTTGATCCTAGTTCCCAGTGGATAGCCCCAGCCTTGTATATTGATCCTAGTTCCACCCTTCTGAGAGGGGCTGCAGAGGATGAATCTGTACACAGGTGACATCTTGTAAACCTCTGTCCAATTAAAACCTGTAAAATAAAGGCTAGAGCCAGAGATTAGGCAGTAGAAGGGGAGTCGGAGAAAAAGGCTTAGGGGAGGAGAGAGTGAGAGGAATTCAATATAAAAGGAGGCAGAAGCAGAGAAGCAGAGAAGCAGAGAGAGAAGCAGGAGGCAACAGCAGGAGGAAATTGAAGCAGAAGGAAGCCAGCGTAGAAGGAAGCCGATGACGGAGGAGCCGGAGCTGGACAAGCACGTGGCCTGGATATATCGCAAGTTATAAGAGATCTCATAGCCGGGGATTAGAGTAGTGTAGTGGTAAATCTGCCCAATCTAGGCGTGCAATTTATACCATAATTATCGAGCTGTGTCTTCCTTTACTGGTCTCGTTCAGGTAGGAGACCTACAGTGACACATTTGGGGTTTAAATAATCTTTTCTACTACACCAGAATACTCAGGAACCACTGTGAAATCAACACAGAAATTGTGGTGGCTTTTATGTGTCTCCCAAGGTCCCTATGGAAAAGCCTTAGTCATCAGACCATGGTGCTGGTAGAATAGAAGGAACTCTTAGAGAATTGGGCGTAAGGGGAAGAAGTTAGGTCACTGGAGACTGCCCTTAAAGGGGCTATTTGGACCCCAGCCTCTTCTTTTGACCCCTAGCCACCATGAGGTGAACAGGCCTCCATCATGCATTCCAGCCACGATGTGCTATGCCATCACAGGCCCAAACCAACAGGACTAAGGGACTCTGTACTAGAACCTCGAAAACCATGAGCCCTACTTTTTCCTTTGTAAGGATGATTATCTCTGGTCTTTTGTCACAATTGCAGAAATTGGATTAATGCCTATCTTAACATATGGGAATAGGTAGGAAGAAAAAGCATAGCAAGAAACAAATAAATATTTAATAAAATATCATAGTAAATGAAGTGG
The DNA here is from genome assembly GCA_021653895.1 of Mastomys natalensis. Classification (NCBI taxonomy): domain Eukaryota; kingdom Metazoa; phylum Chordata; class Mammalia; order Rodentia; family Muridae; genus Mastomys; species Mastomys natalensis. The sequence continues at coordinate 147,496 of JAJTUV010000427.1, read as the reverse complement.
GAATCATCACACAGGCTTTGGTTTGCTTTGTCGTTTTCATATGCATTTGGTTTTATTGGTTTGTTAAGAAATGGCTTGGCAGAAGCAAGCTCTTTAAACAATATTAACATATCAAGTACAAATATGTCAAAGATCAAGGCACGCAATAGACTAGGCTTTGAGACATTTCCTAAAGGACTCCTGGCCGCAGGGTTAGGACAGCTTTTCAAGTTTTAAAAGGTCACGATTTCCAAATGCTGATGCTCTTCTGATAAAAAATGAGTAAGAGCTGGCTCTCTTTGGATTATTTTTTTAACCTCTTATTTCAAATGACTGGGAAAAAACCTCCTCTTCATCTCTGCCCCACCCCCAAACTGCAACTAAATTTCAAATACAATCTATCTTACCCGCAATGGGCCCTGGGACTCAACCCAGAGGCTCTAATGGTCAAGCTTCCCAATTCTAGAAGCCCACCACTCTGCTAAGGTCAAGGCTGTGTACTGGGGAACCGTGAGGAGTGGTGAGGCCACCCTGGCTACTGCAGGAGTTTGGACACAGTGAGTGGAGAAGCAGGGCTCCCATCCAGCCCTCTCTCTGCACTACAGTCCTGAGAGGTGAGAGGAAGAGCTCTCCTCTGGATGCTTAGAACGCAATCTTTGGTTCCATTTCGCCGGTCATTCCTTGTCATGCCCTCAAAGTCCGAGCTTCTCAGACTCGTGAACTTCATAGCCAGCTGACAGTCGACGTTGGCATTTTGCTGTGTCAGTGGCCTGCTGGGTAAGTAAAAAGACAAAATGGTTAGTTCAGGAGCCACACCGAGAGTGGCCCAGCACACGTACAGCACTTTGACGGGTGTTTTCTGTGAGCTCCTGCCATAGAAGGTGAGAAAGCGGACTCTCTTCAAGCTGAATTGGCACCTGACAAAAGTTTCGGCTAATGATGTGCTTTGGGGGAGAATGAGGAAGAGCTCTAGGGAGAGGTTTCACTTGAGAGTTTCTCGTGCTCCCTTGCATGCTTGTGCGCCATCTCACAGGCGCCCCTCCCCCAGCCCTGAACATAGGTTTATACCTGGCAAACCGTGGGCTAAGGATGGCAGTGCAGAAAGGCAGAAGGCACTGGGTATGCTGCTGACACCACACAGTGGTTGTAGCAGCCCTGGGCTGTCTCCATCTCTTAAAAACAAAACTCTATTTGAGTTAGTAACTACCTGGAGAGATTTTGTTTTTAATTAATTGCTATTAAAAAAACATTCCTACCGGGTCACAAAAACAGGAAACTTTTACTCTTCTTACTCTTTGTAAGCAAAGATGTGAGGAAGCACTGGGCAGTCTGACAGGCTCTGTAATCCTAGCTGCCTGGGAGTCTAAGGCTAGGAAGGAGATTGCAGTTCCAGGCCAGCCTGGGCAACAGAGTGAGTTCAAGGCCAGCCTGATCAATTTATCAAGAGTTTGTCTTAAAATCTAATGATAATAATAATAATAATTTTAAGATTATCAGATGCCTGAATTCTAAATTCTATCTATGGTATTTGGTTCAGTCAGGTGTGACAAAGCCAGGCCCAGGACTGGCTATTTTGGGAGACCCACTGTGACATGGGGTAAATGAGTTGAGTGGCTCCACAAAGACACAAGCTGCCCAAGCACCTCAGTTCTCCCTTCCCCAGCCTGCAGCCTCTAAGAAGTCTCTTCAGGTCCTTTGACATTAAAACTATCTACAGAGAAGATCACAATGCATTGCGTACAAACTGTCTAGTGTGTTTTCCTAAGTAAGGCCATCTTAAAATTTGTTTTTCAAGAAGAAGTAGAAGAGGTGGAGGAAGAGGAGGAGGAAGAAGAAGAACAAGAACAAGAAGAACAAGAAAGAAAGAAGAAAAAGAATTGTGTCATTTTTCTTATTTTAAGGTCAGACCCATTAAATCATGGGATGAATTACTAGCTCCTCTTTCTTCTCTTGTGCTTTGGGTCAGTCAATGAGGGACTTATCTTTATCTTCAGTAAAGATTTTCCTGATATAAGAGTTCTCCAAGGACACCTAATTTACCACAACTCTTCATTTCCAAGACATAACGTCACAACTACACATGCTACAGATATAGCTTGAGTGTATTATTAAAAGAGTGAAAAAAGTCACATTTTCACTAAATGAAGCAAGTATCATTACGAAGTACAGGTATACTATCAGAGAAATGTCCACAGTCCTCTGTAGAAGGGTCGCCCCTTCCCCAGTGAAACTCGGGCCTCTTCAAAGTTTCCCTCTAGAGCACGCTCCAGCGGTACAAATGCAGGGTGTAAGGACCAGCATTGTTACTTCCATCAGAGCATAGTTAGGAGATCTATGACAGCCAGGGGTGGCACTGTGTATCTAAGGTTCCAGCCCTTGGAGGGAGGCTGAGGCAGGAGGATTGAAAGACTGAGGCTAGCCTAAACTATATCAGCCCTAGCCATATAGCTGGAGGTGGGAAAAATAGAGAAAGCTAGTGATAAAAATATAAGGCAGTGTGACCTGGATAAATTCATTTTGTTTGAAAATACAACCATTTTTCATTAATATATTTTTTATAGATAGGTAATATTATTCCTTTTAAGTGAATAGTCAGTTTTGTAGTTGCTGTTATAATTTCCAGTGGGACTTTATCAAAGTACTGAACCCATTCCTTGGATGCTTCAATAGCCTTTGATAAAGTAAGTAAGTCTAGAGAACAAGTAGAGAATCTCTGCTCAAATGGGAACAGAGGACCTGATAGCTCAGTTGGGAAGAGGTCAAGCTTCTCCACTGACAAACTCCATTCTGATTTTGCTTCTCTTTTCTTTTTAAATGCACACTTGTATGTATATACATACATGTGTGTGAATACACATGCACTTGCATGTGTATACATACATGTGGGTGTGAATGTACATACACTTGCGTGTGTATACATATATGTGTGCATAAGTGTGTGTGTGTATGTGTGTGTGTGTGTGTGTGTGTGTGTGTGTAGTGAGAGAGAGAGAGAGAATGCACATATGTGTGTACAGGTACACATTCACATGTATTATCCTCAAGAACACTAACTCTCTCATTAGGCTAAGCTAGCTGGTCAGCAAGACATAGCAATCTATCTAGGTCTCCCAGTGCTGAGATTACAAGTGTCTGGCATTTTTATGTTGGTTCTGGGACTCCGGACTCAGATCCTCTGGCTCACAGCTTCCACAGAGCACCTCATTATGCTTCCAAGTCTGAGCCCAATTAAAGCGAAGTTCACAGGCAGGGAGGGATTTTGGTTCCAAAGTACTACCTTCCATAAGCCAAATAGGGCACTGTGCGTCCTTTAAAACTGATAGTGATCAGAGCAACTTAGGAGAAGCTGATTGTGAGTCCAGGGATTATCAATTAAGCAATCTTCTGAGAACAGGCCCTGGGCAATTTAAGATCACAGATCCATCAACATGTGGAAATGACAGGATAGCCTTTTGGGGAGAGAGGGAAAATGCTGGGGACAAAGCCAGGACCTTAACCATCTCATCTAGTAAGAGAGCCCTTTGTTAAGATGCTCAAAGGGCTGTCCTGTAAGAAGACCGAAGCTCAGGCTACTGGTGGGTTTTTAGAACATGGACTGGCAAATCAATCATTGCCAGAGGGGGCATATTTGGCAAGCCATCTATCTTTGTAAAGTCTGAATAAAATTGTGAAATCTGAATAAAGTTTTATTGCAACACAGCCAGACCTGTGTTGTTTGTTTAATATCTTCTCTCACATTACAGTAGCAGAGCTGAGAGGCTGGCCATTGTGTAAATGGCCTAGAATATTTACCATGTGTCCCTTTGCAGAGATTGTTGGCCTATGCTTTACAGCCACTTTATATTTTGGTTGAGAGTCTTACCAGACTTACTGGACCTAGATTTAAGTCCTTGGCTTTCATTTTCCTATCACAGAATGAGGCTCACCCCTAGAGTTACATGACATGGGCTGGAAAGTGCTCGGTAGAGACTCTGGCGCAAATTCAACAGGCCTTAGCCACAGCCATCAAATCAGTGAGAGCTTAGGTGAAGAACAAGACAGATTCAGTACATGGGAACCTAAGAATCTAAAATCTATACACAGCACAAAAATCAAGGATCAAAAAAGTGGCCTTTGAAAATCTCTTGAGGAGCAGGGAGTAGCACATTACAGCTTGTCTCCCAAGCACTCCAATGCTGCTGGGTTTCCCTCCAGTATCTAAAAAGATCATGGCTCCTCCAGTCAAGACCCAGGCACCACACTGGGGGGCGGGGGCGGAGGGACGGAAACTCTACATAGTAAACATGAGCCATACTCAGTATGCTGGGAAGCTCACACTGTGATGAGCTGAGGAGACCAAGGTAAACTGAGGACAGCAGTTTCCCAACACCCAAACTACCCTGGGAGGTAGGTGTGGCAACCTGATAGTGAGCCTCTTCCTTGTTTACCTCCTCTCCAACCTTCCTAAACTCTGGCCCCTTTTAGCCTTTGTAATTTAAACAGACATCCTCTTAGAAGAATTAGTAACTGCCTAGGAAGCTACTACAGCAAAGAGATGAGCTTTATTGGTGATGGACCAGGACAGGGAGCAATGTTTGTATGTATGTTTGTATGTATGTATGTATGTATGAAACTCTACTGTAAATGTGTAGCTGACATGCAATGTCTATGGGCAACTGTGAGGGACACCTCTTTCTATAATTTGGCTTCTAGACATCAAGTGGGATTAAAGGGTTATCTGTGTGAATCCCCCAAATGGCCAAGATTAAGTTAGTCCACTGACATGTATTTACCTGGGAGAAAACCAGTAGCTCATGAGGCAGGAGACCACCACATAGGACATCATGGCTATCCCCGACAAGGCAAACGGACAGGAAGCCCAGGCCACAGAGGACGCAGAGCAGTGAGAGACCGCAAACAGAGATGACCAGGCCTAGGAGGAGAGCGTGGTTAGGAGGTGCCTTCATCTGAAGCAGGCTGAGAATGAGAAGACCCAGCCCAGGTTATTTAACATGACAGCTGACTCAGATTTTTTTTTTTTTTTAAGTCAGCATATTTTCCATAAAAAAAAAAAAAATCACATTTCTGACATCATGTAAAACAGTTATAAGTTCAACACCTGAGTAGGCATCAGCTTCTGGCATCAATTAGCTGGGCCTCTTGTTGCCTCGTTCCCTACTGTTGACAAACTTTATTACACTTGGGTCTCTCTGCTCATTTTGTTGCCTGTCCAATTGAAGACTGAGAAGGAGTGTGCTATGTCTCGAATCACAACCGTGTGAGGGATGCACACGGGAGCTTGTGTTCTAACCACTCTGACAAGCTGTCTCGGACTGGAAAGGGGAGCCCGTGATGAGAATGGCAGATGGTCAGTAAATAAATACGACCCAGCTTATTGAGTGACTTCCCAGTGACCTCGAGTAGCATACCTTCCAGTAATACAGCCCCCATAAGAGCACCCAGGGAGGTGAGCACCACGATGAGCAGGAAGAAGCCAACAGGGATGGCTGACATGGTAACAAACATCAGCACGGTGAGAGCAAAGAAAGGGTGCCTGTCCAGGAAGCGGCCCACCGGGGACTTCATAAAGGCAACCACCTGCAGGCAAGGGACAAAGAGCCAGGGTTGAGTGCTGTGTCCACATCTCGGACTGGGCTGATCTGCCCCAGCTGTGGGCAGTACAAGCTAGATATAGAGGCCTCTGGCAAGTCAGAGGCTCATGGGCGTCAGTACAAAACATCTCCCACGACCTGAGGCACCTGGCAGCAATATAAGGCAGCTATGAGAAGGGTGGCAAGTGTGAGGTTCTTACCCAATGTCAAGTCCTGTGAGAGGAGGAAAGGTCACATCACCACCCTCTAGCCTGACACAGGCCCTCTCAGAAAGACACCCTCTTATGTGTGCAATGTGTGTATGATGTGCCTACTGTTCCTCAGGCAAGGTTCTCACGGTCAAGGTCACCAAGGAACAGAGGGATTAAGTCCTAGATATTCAGCATCACTCAAGAGCTTATTGGAGATGTAGAACATGAGGCTAGGTCTGGTACCTGTTGCATCCAATCCCATTTTTCAACAAAAGCAGGGGATTTGTGTGTATGGTGACGTGTAAGATGCAATGGATTAAATGGCTTATTTGGAGTCACCAGTTTCCAAGGGGCAAAGCCTGGACATTCAAAGCTAAGATCTTTGACTCCAAATGCTAAATGCCTGCAATGGCTTGCCACCACACCAATGCTTTTATGGTACCAACTGGATATTATAGTGGGCCACAGCCTGATGATGACAGCCATATGTTGTTTTAATAAACAGGTTACACTGCTTCAAAAGGCTAAGGAATGGAGAACCAAACTCCACGGAGAAGGCTACTTCAGTGCAGAGCTGGTCTCAGTCAACCCCACAAGGATGAGTAGCCTCCTTACTTTTCAGGTCTCAGAGCTTCTCTCTCTTCATTACTGGTGTTGAAGCTGATTCCTTGAAAGATCCCATCATCCAAAAACCTTCCTCTAGAGAAGTAACCACCAACCCAGCTACAAAACCTGCAATCTACAACCGTGACCTGTTGGCATGATACCTTGGTGCAACAGTCGTGTACATGCTGTGGCAGTAACCACTCTATGATTAGATTTAAGGCTCGCTCCACTAGACAGAACCCATGTTTGACACTGCTCCCATGGCCAAGAGCCTTGACTAGATAGACTGTGGGCCTTGGGGAAAACCAAATACTATTGGTCTGCTAAAGAAACATAGCAGTAAAATTATTTCTAACTACATTCTGCTATACTCACAGATCAGTGCCTCACTCAGCCATCATCAGAGAAACATCCTCTTGTAGTATATGGGAACTAATACAAAGACCCATGACTGAAAAATGGACAAAAAATAAGAGATATTGGAATACTCAGTCTTAAATGGGATGTCTTCGCCAAGCCCCTCCTCTCAGGGCTCAGGGAACTATGCACAAGAGCTAAGAGCCAGAGGGGATGGGAAACTCCAAGGAAACGGTGTCTTCCAGACACAACAGGACTGATGCACATGTGAACTCAGAGACTGTGGAAGCATGCATAGGGCCTGCACAGTTTCAATCTGGACAGCATCCCAAAACTGAGAGGGATAAGTGGGTGCTGAAGATCTGGGAGGAAGAAGAGGAAGAAGAAGAGGAGGAGGAGGAAACCAGAATGAAATATATTGTATGATAAAAAAAATTGCAATAAGAAAAAACTGTAGGAGGAAAAATGTGGAAGCCGTGGTGAGTTGGGCTTCCTCCATCGAGCACTGGTCTCTCCTGTGTCTTATTCCTTAGGACATTGGAGACCAGAGGCTGAAATGAAGCACTGTTATTAGAAGTGCCTCTTTCTACTGGGTGACTATGGCATATGCCTTTAATCTCAGCACTTGAGAGGGAGAGGCAGTTGGATTTCTGAGTTTGAGGCTAGCCTGATCTATGGAGAGAGAGAGTTCTAACAAAGTCCTAAGAAAGAAACCCTGTCTTTAAAAAAAACAACAAACAAACAAACAAAGAAAACAACAACAACAAAGTGTTTCTTTCCAAACCACATACGTCTTGGAGAAACAGGTTTCCATCCAAATAATGGTGGCAATTTGGGGGCTACTTAAAAACAAGAGAGTTTATAGCTCAGGTAATGACAACCAAGCATGGGCTCGTCTTGTTTAAACAGATAAGGTCATTTAAAGGAACCACAGACATTGTCCCAGGGTTTGAACACTGCCTCCTAAGGCATGGCAAATTTCACTTCCTGGCACACCACACAATGTCTTCTAGCCTGCTGCCAAAGCCAAAATAAGCATGGCCAAGGAGGCTTACTACCTGCAGCAGGTAAGGAGAACACAGGAGGAACCTTCTTCAAGCAAAGCAAGCCTGGGGGTTTTATTCAGAGAGCCTACATATATCCATATAGAAAAACATTTTAGGGGTAAGCACATTCCAGAGCATGCTCAGTTCAAGAAGTCAGTATTGCAAACAGATTTGGGGACATGCTTAGCTCAAGGTCACAGAGTACATGTTTGAAAGGTAAAAAGAGCAGACTGTCATAAACATAGTGACATGAACTCCTCTGGGCATGCCCCCTCCCCGTGTGTGTGTGTGTGTGTGTGTGTGTGTGTGTGTGTGCTCATCTGGGTGCACATGTGTGGGCAATACATTTGAAGCCAAAAGATAACCTCAGATGTTCCTCGGGTACTAGTCACCTTTATTTTGAAGCAAAGTCTATCACTGGCTTGGAATTCACCAAGTAGGGTAGACTGGCAGGCCATGAAGGCCCAGGGATCCCTCCACCAGTCTCCAGTTCCTGATGTTCACATACAAGTGTAAGCCATCACTCCTGGCTTCTTTTCTAATGAAGGTTCTGAGAACCCAACACAAGCCCTCAAGCACTTTACCTGCCAACCATCTCCTCAGTCTCATTTTCTTCAGTAAGTTTTAACTGCAAAAAAGCAAAGGCTGCTTTGAAAGTGTGTTGTCTGGGACTTTTCCCCTGAAGGTGCCTGCCTGGCTTAGCAGCTAACATTTCATAGATCTTCATGTGTTTTCCCCTTCAAAGTTTCGGGGCAAATAATGAGGGGCAGCTTAACAATACTCAAGTCTAAAGGCTTCGGTCATCACTTTTCACTTTCCTGGCAGCAGGACATGAGGTGAGAGGGCTCAGCATGCGGTGGCATGCCCTGCAATATTCTCTTGCTAACTTGGAGGAAGGGATGGGCCTCCTACCCATGCTTTATAGATGTGGGCTGCACTGAACAACCCAGAAGGCCAGACTGAGAGAAAACAGCACCATCATTAGCCAGACTCAGGGAAAGAGCCTTCTCAAATGGCATCCCAGATAATCCCCCAGCAGCCCGAGGCCTGGTGCTGCTCTTCCTGGATAAGAGGAGCTAGAGACCAACTGAGTTAATGTGGCCAAGGTCAGATGAGAGTGATTTATTTATAAATGTTCTCTGGTATGAGAGCCTGGAGAGTCGGGTCCACATGGCCGGGATTTGTGATAGGATGGTTCTACCTGAGGCTATTTCACAGCCAGGAAACTCTGCTGTGAGAATGTAAGACAATTGACTGACTGTGCTCAGGGGACAGAGACAGTAGTAAGAGCCACTGCACAAGTAAGACAAGTCAGAGGCACTATGCAATGACGGCCTCTCCCAGGGAGGCTCTGGATACCTGCTGGCACGTGATCCAGGTATGGAGCACAGATTCCCAGGGAGGTGGGTTCTAAAATGTTCCTCATATCAGGAAAGCTCCAACATAAAAAGAAAATCGTTTGTCACAGATAATTCGTATGAGGAGATGTCAACCCTGGTCACCTGCCCACTTGTGATCTTCCTCTTCCCTGGAAACTGCTCCCTCCCTCAGCAAGAGGACAGCCCATAAACCAGGTGCATTTCAAATGAAATCAAAGACCCACAGTCACCTCCACAGCCTTGGGTGAACATAAACCAAACTCTTGTTTCTATGACTAGGAAACTAAACTCCTAGCTCTTCACCAGGTGTTAAAGGAGAGGTGAGGGCAGGAGGATACCAGGCTGGGCAACCACGTTTGCCCACATGAACAGAAAACCAGGGAGAATGGGCTGCAGAATCTGGAAATGAAGCAAATACTCAGAGAGCTGACGTGAGAAGCTACACAGCCCAAGGAAGAGGGCATGCTGAGAGTTACCTCTGGCCCCGGCCACTAGCCTGAGCCTGGTTCATTCTAGCCTTGAGACAGCCCTGTTTTCCTTTTCCCACGACAACTCAGGAAGTCCCAAATTCTCCTAAAGTCTTGGAAGGTTCTACCTGTTTGCTTGCTTAAAACTATATTGAGCAGGTTCCTGTCTCTTAAATTTTAGGAGTAAGACAATTAAGACCTGGCCACATACTCCAGACAGGATAGGTCAACATCACTCCCATTCTATCTGGGTCCTTAACTATTCTCATTTCAGGTTCAAAGAGCTCATTAATTGTGAGGGAAGAGAACAATTACATGGGGGAAAGAAACTATCTACATTTCCCAGACACAAGGGGTGCTATACAAATTACTGTATGTCAATCTGATGTCCTTTGTTAATGTAGCACATGTAAATTATCCTGAATACTCACACTTCAGTATGAAAAAAACCCAGCACCAAACCAAGTGAAATGAAAAATACACAATTACTTCTGCTGTGGTCACACTATCAAGCAAACATTACACACTGAAGGTTCATAATCCTCACCCGGATCACCACCACTGACTGTCAGTGATGGGTTTTATTATGATTTAAATTAAAATGGCTCCTTCAGACACATGGCCTGAAGCCTGGGGCCTCCCGCCCCTTCCCCCACCCCAGCTATTGTGCTGTTCTTGGTAGTTGTGAAATTGTAGGAGACTCCAACCTAGCTGGAGGAAGAGGGTCATGGAGGGGGGGGCATGCCCCTGTTACTACATTTCACCCTATGTGTGGGAAAAACTGGGCGCAGCGGCAGCCCGGGCCCACGTGGCAGCAGGCCCCAGGCCCAGGCAGCAGCAGCCTGAGACCTGCGAGGTGGAGGCTGCCTGGAGGCTTCCAGGCAGCCTGTCTCACATGCCGGAGGAGGGTCCCTGGTTCCAGTGGCTGGAGGCTTCGGTGACGACAGGCCCAGCAGGCCCCAATGATACGAGGAAGTCCTTGGTTCCAAAAGGGTTTATTGACATGGCGGATGGTAGATGGATCTGGAGGTACCCCCCCCCCAAACTCAGGGCAGACCTGGGTTAAGTAGGGAGAAGTAGGAAGGGTCTGGGGAGGGGAGGAATGCTTAATTGGCTCCGCCCTCTGACCTTCATTAGTATGTAAATCTCTAGGGCCTGAGGCCTGTAGTTACACCCTCTACCTGTGCACTTTGGGAGGGGCTGTAATGGCCTACGTGACTGAACAATGTAGGTCTATGGAGATTGGACTGCTTGTTAGGACCCTGAGTTCTGGGGACATAGCCGAACTCCTGCCGTTTCTCCCTTGGAGTCTCGGGGTTCTAGGCCCATGCCTAGCCAAGAACCAGGATACCCTTACACAGTCCCACACCTATGTATTCCTGAAGCAATCTCTGTTTCTCTGTATGTCTGTGTGTCCTCATCCTACCCTCCCTGCTTCCTGGCTCCCATGGTGTGAGCTACTTTATTCTGTCCTGCCCTCGGCACCAGGATGGTCTAAACCCATGAGCCAAAAATAAATGCCTCCTCCTCCCTTAAGTTGTTTCTCAGATATTTATTTGTCAAAGCAACAGAAAGTCTAAGGGATGCAAGTCTATAGGTGCTTTGCTTTCCTTCTTCCTCCCAAATCACTTTATCTGTGGGCTGGAGGGATGGCTAAGTGGTTAAGAGCATTTACTGCTCTTGAGGAGGATTTGAGTTCAGTTCCTGGAACCCAGGTAGGGCAGCTCACAATTGCCTGGAACTCCAGTTCCAGAGACCCAACGCCCTCTTCTGGCCTCTCCAGGCACTGTACACATGTGGCACACACACATGCATTCAGGCACATACCATTCAGCACATACATACACATTACTTAAATATTTTTAAAATGACAATCAACCTACTTCAATATACTATAAACTTGTAGGAGAAATAATTCCATATCAAGACTACCTAAGAACATCAGGCCCATAGAGAACTGACCATTGCCCCACCTTTCTGGGAGTAGGCTAGCCTGGAAATGATCTAGCACAAATCTACTCCACTGCATACGGCTGATTTGTTGGAAGGACAGAATAAAGTTCATCTGCTTTGAAATGCCTACCTCAGAAGGTAGGTATAAATATTCACTAACATGCTAAATGCCTGGTACAGGGCTGGGATTTAGTAAGGCCTCCATCAGGTTAATAAATAATACAGTCAGTTCTTATCATATGTGAATACCATGTCTGAAGATTTTTCTACTCACTTAAATTTATCTCTAACCTAAAATCAGTCCTTTGAGCATCTTTGATGTCAAGATCAAGTCATCTGACAAGAACATTCCAGCTTGTTATGTGTGAACCCGAGGTACAGAGGCCCCATCTTGGAAGACTGTACCACTTCGCAACAACCTTACCCTTGGCCTCACCCTTTAGTGCATGAGCCTTTCTGGGATACTTAAGAGCCAAACTATGGCATAGTGGCCTATTTAATGCCACAAACTTCACATTCTTGACATCTGGTTGGCAATCCCACTATTTATAATACCCACCACCACCAGTATCTTTTTGTTACTGTTCCTTGGGAAGAAAATGCATGCATGTTTGTTCAAGACATGAATTAGCCTCCTGCTAGCCCTAAGCTCAATGTCAACAAAAAACAGCAAATATATACATTAATGCATCTTTCCAGAAATACACATAAAATAAGGACATGTACTGATCTGTTTATGAAAACACTGTGGCTAGAACCTTGCAGGACCTGAGTTCCTAATTTCCTACAGAATCATGGTTTGCTCAGTACTTGCTAATCCAGTGTCAATGATGATCTCCCACAAGTCATGAGAACGAACTATAAATGTACAAAGGCCATAAGGACCTTTCTTACTGAGCTAATGCATCAAAGAGTCTCAGCCAACTAACTAAAAGCTGCTTGTCCATCTTAAAAATAGCCTGGTAAATTGGCAAAATGCCAATTGCATTCTGAAACAAGTCTAAAGAAGACCTCTGTGAAACATATGGCTTTAGATGGTAAAGTCTGTGTTTTATAGAAGCTGGTAAAACTGTGCTGTCCAATAGGGAAAGAAAAATCACAAAACAGTTCCCATCACTTTAGATGCATACATACTTTTATATGCACATGGCATAGAAATCTAAAAGATACACAACAAAATGGTAATAGTATTAGCTAGCTAGTACTGTTTACTTTCTACCAATCTTTTTGGGGATATGCATATACAGTGTAAGTGCATGCATGTACTTTCACATATGTGAGTACATATATGCAATGGCACACATGTGGAGGTCAGAGGACAAACTCAGGTGTTGTCCCTCACCTTCTGCCTAGCTCTCTGAAACAGGGTCTCCATGGGTTGTTGTTGTTTTGGCACTAAATAAGACAGGATAGCTAGCCACAAGCTTCCCAGGATTCTGATATCTCCACCTCCCATTTTGCCATAGGAACACTGGGATTATAGAGATGTGTTCTTATGCCCATCTTTGTGAGGATGCTGGGAATTCAAACTTGTGGTCTCATGATGGCCAGAGAAGACTGCACCAGTTGAACCATCTTCCCAGCCCTGGCATTCTGTTTAAATGCTGAAAAGCATACAGAAAACAATAAAGATACATACACAAAGAAATAAGAGTATCTCAAATCCCACTGCACTGATTGGTGACTGAACACCACAAACATGACTAGCTTGCATCACAACAGTCCTGTGAAGGTAAACAACAGTCTGGATTTCAGAGTTAGTACAAAAAGGAATGTGAACTATTTTCTTTTCCATTAATTTTTATAATGATGACATGCTGAAATGATACTATTTTTGATATATTAACTAAGATATATTCTTGAAGTTAACCCATTGCTTCTTTGTAGTTAGGGTTGGGTACCAGAAAATGTTAGTGTATCATCTCTGTTGGTATCATCTCTGCTGGATGACAGATTTCTAGTGGAACACAAAACTCAGATCTTAAACTAGGCATTGGCTGGCTTCTTTCCTCAGGGGAACAGATGACTCAAACATTTCAAAGAAAAGAGTAGTGTCTGCTGTATAGACTAATGGCTTCTTTAGATCCAGCCAAAGAATGGCTGTTACCATGAAAGGTCATTATCCAATCAAATTCTGCATTATATGGGATGTAACTAGTGGTCTGTGGTTCTCTGTGACTTCCAGGAATCTTCCTTCCCACTCTCCTGCTGTCCTATGGCCCTGAATGTCACTAAGACGGCTGATGCTTTAGCAGTGGCAATGAACATGAACGTGAACGTGAACGTGAACATGAAGGTCATGACTCAAACAGAGCAGGATCCTGGGAGAAAGATCCTGACTTGTAGATTCCTATTGAGAAAGAAACAATGTCCGGTCTCCTTGGGACCAGTGTTATTCAGGTTTCCCATTGTATATGGCACTGGGCACTGACCTTTGAGTTATTCTGGAAAGACTCTAACAGCAAACCCAGCCTCCTTTGCAGCTCCTGTAAGTCTCTGGAAACACTTGGGGTCTCTTCTTTGGCCATCTTGAAATGTCTGTCAGTCTCACTCTAGAGGAAACCCTCTACCAGGAAGTGCATTACTGTAGCATGTAGCCCAATCGCTCATGTCATCCTGTCTCTTGTTATCACTGAAGGAAACAAAAAAATTCTTGAATTATTAGCAATCTCCAAAGAGCTAAGACCATCCCCAATATATTAAAAGCAGGCATGCAGACAGACATAATTTGACAATATTTATCAAAAATTTAAGCTGCAAACACTTTGATCCAACAATTTTTCACAACCTAAATAAGATAAATGGATATATGAAAAATATACCAAAGGATGTATATCATATTCCTGTTTATAATATAAACTGACCAGCAAGATAGCAGGAAAAAGCTAAATCCATTTACCATTCAAATCTCACCCCTCCACACACACACACACCCAACCACTCTAGGCTTTCTTTGCTCCTACAACAGGGACCTGGGGTGTTTTCTCTTCTTTTTTGGCTCCCAAGAACTTTGCATAGTGCCACACTTTATGTGTGGTGAGTTTTTCACTAATAAGATCTGTCCCCAAGGCCTTGGCACAATTATTTCCTGTGACTCAACAACAGCCTGGAATTTACAAGATAGTCTCTTTCTCACATCATTTATGCATTTTTCATTATGACAATGTCATATTATATATGCTTTTAACCCTGGTTGAGTTTTCAAATAAAAATATTCTTATTAATATATTATTTTATGTCTCCTAGGAGACATAAAATATGTCTGGGTTGGAAAGAATGGATCTCCTTGCAGCTAACCTCCTGGTCTTATATACCTGTGCTCACTAGATTCCTTCACAGTGCCCCATAACTGGATATACTGTGTCTGCACTACAGAGTCTAGTATGCACACCTCCAGATTCTCTCCCCTTGGTCAGGGGAGAGCCAATGCCTACACCACTATTTATGTTGTTAAAGCAGCAGCTGGCATTAATATTCAATTTAGGATGGCCCCAGGCTTCAGTTTGCCTAATCTCATTTCTACAGAGAGCTACAAGTCAGACTATGCCCTTACAACTCTTCTTTGGCCTGGAAACATGTAAATGCCACCGAGCCGGTCTGGGGAGTCTGCTGAAAGAAGGGTAGGAAGAATGCAGAGGAGGATCGCGGTCAGCACATGCATCTACCTAGCCACCAATTTTCTAACTATCTATCTACTCCTTCTAGGATCCTTTGCTGAGTGGGAAGGCACCACCCCAACCAGCCTAGGGGTGCCCCGCCTACTCTCCATTTTAGGGGGCCTAGCCAAGTTCTCTGAGATCCTACCTCCCCCTTCTAAGGTTCCAAATACAGTTTTGGCTCCTGACTCTTGCATCTTGCAAGCAAACCGCCACTGCGAACGTTCCAGCTGCGGGTTGGGTCAAATCCCCAGATGGGGGCAGGGCCTTCAGGGCTCCTGGGAATCTATCCTAGTCCCCATTTCCGATGAGGATTGAGACTTTCAATTCTAAGTCCAGGGATCCACGAAGGAAACCGGTGTGATGCAGATGGGGAATCTGACCAAGACTACGGGGCACAGAAACTAGGAGATCGGATCTCAGGGGAATTGGGCATCTTGTCACCTGGTGCAAACCCATCTTTGACAACCTGTAGCTCCCTCCTGCTGTGATGCATGGCACCCCTGTTGACCAATCCTAGGAAGAAGATGCAGATGCTGAGACAAGACTCCACATCTTCCCATGCACGTTTCCCAAGAGGAGGTAGGGCTTCGCGCGTGGGTTAGCACTAGTGGCTCCTTCCTCCACTCCCTCCCCACCCCCCAATCTAGCTGCCAGTGTGTAAACACGGGGATGGCTGGAAATGGTGGATGAGATCTCCCCGTGAGCTCCTACCCGCGCTCAGCAACTCAAGGCGACAAAGTTCATCACCAACCCAGAGGCGGATGGCAACAGGCGAAGGAAGCTCGTGCATTCTCCCGCGACCACCCCTGAACTCCTCCGCTTCCCAGGCCGGGCTTGGAGAGTTCAGTCAGCCAGGGTCCTCTACTCCACACCCCTGCTTTGCTCTCTCACCTGGTGCTGGCTGACGCGGTACCCCGCCCCTCAGCCACAGAGGGCGCAAAGCGAAGTGGAAGGAAGAAGAGAAGGGACGCAGGCCTGATTGGGGTTGAGAGCTAGACTTGCCCCTCCTCACCAGCAAGCGCTCTTCCTCTTCCAAGGCCTAAGCCCCGCCCTACTGCCACGCCCTCGCAGAGGCCCCGCCTCTCTCTCTTCCTTGCGGAGAACCAACGCGGACCCTCCGCCCAGGCTCAGTTCCCCGCCCCACCTTCCCAGCCGGACCCGGAAGGATCGCGTATCCAGACGTCTAGCCGCGCGGCTGCCACCTTTGCTAGGCGGGCCCGCTTCTTCCTACACACTCTAGGACAAGCTCCACACACTTCTAGACTCTAGAGGATGACTAACGAGTGAATGAGTGCTTGGAGACAGTCTCTTCCTACAGCAGTGACTTGGAGTGGAAAGTTCTGGGGCCACATCTTAGGAAGATTGGCAACCAAAGGTGGGGTTTTAGAGACAGAACTAGTTCTGGATTCGTCCCCAGAGTTCAAGTCAGTTTGGTACCTCCTGTTGTACTGGAAGGTTCTAGCCATTACGCAAGTGCAAATGTTGGCAGCCAGAGAATCTTAGAGATGGATTATCTCCATTTTACAGATTTAAAAACAAAAACAAACGAAGAGCTAGAAGCATTAGGGTCACAAATAAACTCAAATCCTCTTCCCAAGGACCCATGGTAGAGAAAACCGTGTTTCCTGATTCCAAATCTAGGTCTGAGGCGCCCTATTAGTTACTCAATGTCAATAGTACTGGATTTGAGATGGGACAAGTCTGTTTCTGAGATGTTCTGTGAGCACTGTGGGCTGCATGGTAACATTCCGGAGCTCTACCCACGAAATAAAAGCAAATAAGGTAGCAGCCCCTTCCAGCTGTGATAACTTAAAATGCTTCCAAGGGGGTGCGGATGGGGCACAATCATCAGGTATTCAGGAGCACTGCCTTTGAACTTACAGCAGAAAACTATGGAGTGGGGCTCTGGAGTCCCCATCTCAGGGCCCAAGTCTGCCTGTGACTGTGCAATGTTGCTGAAATTACTTCTCTGAGCCACATCTTCTTCACCCATTAAATGGGGAGAAGGGCAAGCCCAACACTTGTCTGCTACTAAACAGGTCTCAGGCTCTTTTCACCCAAAGACCTGGAATGACTCACCTCTCCCCCATGTGTCCTGTACCGGTAGCATCCTGGAGAGTAACTCTTTCGGTAAAAAGAGAAAACACAGGGTTTTACTGAGGACACCGGAAAAGATGATTTTAAAGAACTAATACCTATCAAGCATGTAATAGGGACTCAAAAATATTACATGAGAGGAGAGGAAAGGCTAGGAAGGTAGCTCAGCGGTTAAGAGCACTACTTGAAATAATTAAGATAAAGAAATGAGCTTGGAGATGACTGTCGGGAGTGGTAAGAAGTTTAAGGGATTTCACTCCAACTCCACTGACAGCAGAAAGTGGAAATGAAGCACAGAGGGGATCCTGGGTAGACAAGGGTGTGTCCCTGAAGTTTTTAGTTTCAGGCACTCTTGTCTGGCTTTACACACTTTCTGTAGCTGCAGTATGTCACATTCCTTATCCAGGGGGTAGGGATGGGTTTGTTTTGCTTAGACCATCAGCAGGAACCTTGCTTTGGAAAATTGAGGTTTCTCTTTGGAAAATTTCAGCTTAAGGGCGCCATCTAGGGGCAGCTCTTTGAATCCTCTAATCCTCCTCCCCAAAGATCTTTGTTAGTGATCAGTAGGTTGTACTTCTCCTGGAGTGTCACTGCCTCTGATTCTATTTCTCATCTGGAGATCTAGCATCTCTGTAGAATCGAGAACTTGGCTCTCGAAGAACATTCAAAGGATTGATAAAATAAACCCATGTGAAGCTTCTCCTAGGCCTTTCCACAGCTTCTTATAGCAGTGGACTGAATATTTTTATCCCTTCATCCCCTGATGTATTTGGTGGTAGAGTGGGGGCCTTTGGGAGATCATTAGTCAAGGAGATGAAGCCCTTATGAATAATATCAATGCCTTATGAGGGAGAGAAGAAGAGGAGAGGAGAAGAGAGAGAACCTTCTTACCTCTTTCTACTAGGGTACTAGGAAAGAGCACAATAAAAAGCTGGCAGTCGAGACTCCCCGCTGTAATTTCACCATGCTGGCACCCAGACTTCAAACTTCCAGTCTTTTGAACTATAAGAAATATTTCTTGTGGTTATTGTTGTTTTTTAATATAGCCATTCGGCTATGGTACTTTGTTATACTAGCCCCAGTGGGTCTAACATACTTGTTTCTAGTTATTGTTTCACCCCTCTGATATCTATCCTGAGCACTTGGCTATGAAGAATAAGAAATGGGGGGAGGGGTCTTCAACAATGCATTCACCTTAACTGTTAATAATCAGAGCTGGAACCTGGCCTAAATCCAGCTGACCTCTCCTCTTATGTGGGAACATGAACACCAGCAGATCACATCATCAGTGAACAGAAGGTCTTCCTGTTTTAATGTCTTTGAGCACAGCTAGTTTTTAAGGCACATTACATTTCAGACAAGAGCCTGTTTCCTTACCGAGGATTCCATGGGCTCATTAGCACCATGCTTGTCTCTCTCTACTTTCACACACATGGATGCAAGTCTTTGAGACTCACTGATGCAAAGGGAAGACCCTATACACTTTATGTATGTGCTGAGCAGCAAAGCCCGACCTTGTACGTGCTAGGCAAGTGCTCTACTACATGTCAGCCACATCCCAGACCCTCTATATATTTTATGGTAAGAATTTAGTGTAAGGAATGAGGCAGGTCATGGTGAATTTCTCGGTGCTTTTTAAAGGGCTGAAAACATTTATGCCCTCAGCAGTTTCTCTGTGGAAAGAACAGTAAAAAAAAAGAAAAAGTTTACTGTTGTACCTACTCTGATAAAGAAAAGCCAAGGTCGGAAAACTATGCTTCTCTGTTTTGCTTTCCTCGTGCATAGAATTAAGGGAAAACTAGACAGACATGTCCCACAGCATCCTGAAGGAGTTCAACAAGTCTAACTTGGCTTTAAGAGAATTTTGGAAGCAGCCATGTGCTAAGTGCTTTGGATGCTGGTGCAGCGGTGAATCTTGGGTAGGTGTGTGTAAAAGTGCATGTGCTTGTGTGTCCATGACTATTCTGTGCTAGCCACAACATTCATAAAGAGCCTGTTGCACTGAGTGACAGATTGTCCCAGCCTGACCAGGACAGAGAACATTCTCAAGATGCTAGACTATAGTGGCAAAAGTGGAGAAGAACTAGGAACATGGCTTGGCTGGTCATGCACTGGGCTGGTCTCCAGTATTGCATAAACTGAGCCTGGTGGTCCACTGTTGTAATCCCAGCACTGAGGAGGTGGAAGCAACTGATCAGAAGTTCAAAGTTATCTTCAGATCCTGTCTCAAAATGTTTGTGTGTGTGTGTGTGTGTGTGTGTGTGTGTGTGTGTGTAAAAGCCTAGCAAATTCAGATACATTTACAGTGTGCAAACAGTTTTAGATGTATTATCTTACTAACCCCTCAAACAAACCTGATGAGATGGGTGCTCACACTATTACCTCCTCCAAAAAGGACGTGGGATTTGTGAAAGCTGACACATTCACCTGAAGAGATAAAGGAATTTGCACAGCTTTCACATCATCTAATGAGAAGTGCAGGGTCTGGGTTAGATGGCTCCAACTCTAGACCTCAAGGACTAGATTCCAGCCTGGGTGCCTTTAGATCTCTCCTAGGTCATGATCTCTTATGGCTACATTCCTGGGCCCTTCCTTACTAAGCACCCCCAACTCCCTTCTGTCACTAATACTTCCGGCTGCTCAGCCCAGCCTCCTACAAAGGGAGCCAGCAAGTCAAGCCCAGACATGTGTTTAAGCATAGAAGAGGCCCCTCCTCTTAGCAACAGACGCTAAAACCTGGTTACCTGCCACTGGGCCTGGGTACAAGCTCCATTACTCTTAGAACTGATGAGGGAAGAGGGAGAGGAATCTAGACTCCTGGGGTGTTATTTAGGACAGCAAATCCTCTTCTTCATATTAATATGTAACTGTGCTTCGATTTTGCCCTTTGCAGAGACTTCAGAGTGTTCTGGGAAGTTCCAAGAAACCTACTGAGAGGAAAAGAAGAAGAAATACTGTGAGGAGGAATGGGGACTAGAGGAAGACTTCCTGCAGAAGGCCAGGCTACCTCTTCATTCTCTTTCCCTTCTCTCCCTTTCTGCCAGGGAACTCTCTGAGATACCAGAGTCTATGACCTCAGAAAGGCAGCTCTGTATCAGAACTTCCAGAGTGTCTGAATGTTCCGCTGCTCGTGTCCCCATTCTGCCCTAAAGAACCACAGATTTCAAAGCAGCTGGATGAGAGAGACTGATCCTCAGAGAAACTGAGAACTCTGTATTCTTTCTTTAATTGGTACACTTAGAACAGGCACCATGAGCAACACCAATTGCTCAGAGCATCAGGTGGGTGTGAAGTTTAAGGCATGGTTTTCTGTACTTGTGTCTTCAACATGTAGCAAAATGAGTATGTGGGAAGAGGGACGTTTCACACAGAGAGATTGTGTCCTTTGACCTAGAAAATATGTTAATCGCGTTTTTAAATTTTACTCTGAAATTTTAGAAGTAGAACCTATTATCCTTTTCCTTCCCTTCCAATGCCATTAGACTCCACAGCCCAGCAGGCAGGTCTCATCTTTGACTGCACATCCAAGTATTCTGGGGCATATTCTGACATCATCTTGGGCTGGGAAGATGGATAAGAACGCTTGCCTCACTAACATGAGGACTTGAATTCATACCCCAGCACCTATATTAAAATGGGTGTGGAAGCATAGAGCTGTAACTGCAGCACTGGGGTCGGAGGATGGGAATGGTGTGAGGGTTAAAGACAGGGGAGTCACTGAGGCTTGCTGGCCATTATCTTAGTTCCAGGTTCAGTGATAAACCCTATCTCAAGGGAAAAGACGGACAGTGATGGAGTAGGTCACCTGACACCTGTGCACGGTGGAGCACACCTGCATAGACATTACTAATCTTTAAGATATTTTTTTAATTAACAAACATAGTATCCCATAGGCATGGAGGTTCACTCCTGTAATCTTACAGCTTTGGGGGATGAAGCAGGTTAGACTGTACATTCCAGGGCTGTCTGGGCAACAACAATAACAACCTTATCAGAAATCAGAGCCTTGGCCATCACCCTCAAAGACTCTGCTCTAGATTTGGAGCATGATGGTGGAGAGCCAAGAGTTCTATTTTTAACTCAGGGTGGAATGATTCTAGTGGAGCAGATCCATGAAAGCCATCATGTGCTCTCAGAAATAAACCGTCTGTACTAGGTTATGCCAGTAGATTCAGCACTTGGGAAGCTGAGCAGATGAGACTAGCCAGGGGTGCTTAGTGGATTCCACCTTAAAAGCAAACTGCCCCAAAGTCATACTTCTACCCAATCCAGGTGCAAGAGTATTGGATGAAAAAGCCCAAGATGTTAAGACCCACTGGGTCGTCACTTTAAGTATCCAGAGGAGCATTTAAAGTAGACACTTTGTAAATTAGATCTGTTATATATCCAAGCCCGTGTTCTGAAATGAAAACTCCCTAAAATGTACCAAAGAGGACACTTAGACATTCATGTTGTTAGCAAACCATTTTGTGTAGTGAGCTAGCTGCTATAAGACTCTTCATCTACTCCCATCAGAAACTCTCTCTCAGAAAATTCTTAGCTAGAATTAGTCAAGAAAATTCCCTACTGTGTTGTGGAGTGGATTCCTTTCTAGTTGTGCTGATTATTCACCATGGCCCTGTGTTCTTGTCCCACAAGCTTCTCTGTGGATGTCTTAGTCTGCACCCAAGAGCTCTGTCTGCTTGTGAGCTATGGTGTCTCTCTTCTCTGTCTTAAGCTTTCTGAGTCAACTGTGTTCATGTCTGTCACTAGACTGATCCTTTCTCAGGTTGGGAAAATAGAAGTATGACTCATTGTGCCCCACACCTCAAAGAATCTATAGGTTTTGACAACCAACAAGTTCAAGTTAGACACAGGGTTCCCACTGATGCCATGAGACGCTTTCTCCTCCTGGTGACTTTTGCCGGCTTCTATTTTGTTTTATTTTAAGGCACACATTCTCTATGACAGGCAGAGATGACTGTTGGGAGTTCTGGGCATAAGCTGTCTCTCAGTTAATGACCCTAATGACAGAGAGTGTGCCTTTCTTTGTAGCTCTGGCCAAAGTATGAGGGAATCTCTGCTCAAAAGCTTGATTCACACGCCATCCTCTAGCCGATCTCCATAGATAAAAATGGAGCCATCTGATTGGTCTCTGCCCAGAGCCAGAGGCTAGGATCAGCCACATTGTTCCACATAGACTGACCCTGGGGTAGGGCAGATTCTCCCACCAAGACTATATTCTGCTCCCTTCTGGTGGGAGGATTAGCTTCCCAGGTGCCCTCAGCACTGAAATCCAGTTTGCCCCATAGTGAGCAGAAACACAACCACCAAGCCCCTTCCAGATACGAAGATCCTCTCTGACGCCACAGGGTCAGGGCTTCTGCATTTAATTGCTCGTTCCTGCTCTTGTTGTAACTTACTCAAGATGTTCTGCTCTGGTGGTGTTTGTTGCTCTTCTAATGAAGTTTTTATTTAAAACAGATTTTAAAATCTAAGCCGAAGGAGAGTTTTCCACTGGCCACAAATTCTCCTCACATGCAAAGACACAATGCAGACAGCCTTAACCTGTTCACCGATATACACTTTACATCTGGGACCTTGAGAGAAACAATGAGTATCTCCATATCCCTGAAAGCACCCTTGTCAGACTCTTGTTTGGATGGTAGTGTACCTGCTGGGGATGATGAGCTTTATTTCTAGTTTGTTTGGGGATCTCTCCTGTTTTGTTTCCCTCATTGATGCAGAGATGGCATAGATTTCAGTCACAAAAGAGAGAATTCTTGGAGATGACTGGTTAACTCTCAGGTATTGACATTGAAGTAAAGGACCAAGAGGCAGGCAGTCATTTAGATGAGCATATTAAAGCTGGGTATGATGGTTCGTGACTGGAACCCCAATACTTCAGAAGCTGAGAGGAGGAGTTTGAGTTTGAGACCAGCCTGGGTTAAAAGCCCCATCTCAAAAAAATAAAACAGCTATCATTCAACAATAAAAATAAGTCAGTACACCAAGTTCTATAAGAACAAGGTCATTGGTTCTCAAGAGCATCAGGCTTGGGGTAGGGACCAAGCAGTTCTACTCTGAATAAGTACCCATTGGCCAACCATTAATGGGTAGCAGCCTTTGGAGAAACACTGCATTAGGCTGTGAGATTAGTGAATCCTTTCATGTTTTCAAAGATCTCAAGCTTAAAGTACATTTGTGATCATGCCTTTGCCTGTTCTCAGTTAAGTTTTGGTCCCATGACCTTCCTAGAGTAATTTGCCAACTAAGGGGTTCTTGCCATTTCTGACATTTCTGGGTTGAAGAGTGATGCACATTTAAGAGCCACTTCCCTAGAAGACAAGTCTGCCTCTTAAATGTTTGGGATGTGATACCCATCATTCTGGGTCTTGGTTTGATCAGCTAGAACGGGCTACCAAAATAAAAATCCTTTAAGGTCATGCATGCAGTCATACAATCATTTGGAGTTTGTGTAGATAATGTTGCTTATTTAATGATATAGGAACTCCAAGGGGTTAATGGAGGTTAGGGGTTATCAGTGAGGGGTTAGTTAGGCTTCCTGATTCATGGCTAATAGGGAATCCTATGTCCCTCTTCTACCCCAGCCTGCACCAGCAATCTTGCATGGCATAATGTGCAGACCCAAGTAAATAAATCTCTAACACAGCATCTCGTCTTACACCAGAGCTAGTCCAAAGTCACATTCTAGGGCTAAAGTCAGAACCAACATTAGCTTTTTTAAAATCCTTCAAATTATCCTGAAAGTGAAGAATAGCAGAATCTCTCCATGAACCCAGCAGTTTCTCCCCCAGTGATGGGATGAGGTGACATGTCTCTGTCACACCTCAGATGAAGGGCCTGTCTTGCATAATAGGGCTGAGTCTTCAGACAAAAACCTCATGCAATGCTGTTCAACCCACAGCCACTTTCAGCTCTATTCAGGAGAGGCACATGGAGACTGAGAGTGACTGTGGGAGATAAAAGTTCACGCCCATCTGAGGCTCACACTCAGGTGATGAAAGGTGACTCCCACACTCATGTTTCTTAAAAGAATCACTGAGAATTGCTTACATGCTTGTTAAACATACAGAGGATACCAAACCATTGACTGAGTATATTTTTTAATCAAAACTTTGTATATGTGAAATGCAAGAGTCAACTTTTAAAAGCTATCCACTTTGGGGGCCTGACACAGTGGCTCAGCAGGTAGAGGAGCTTGTCCTGCAAGCCTGGTGACACGGATTCAATCCCTCAAACCTACATAAAGGTGGAAAGAGAGAGCCAATTCCACAAAACTGCCCACTAATTTATAACAGGACACATCATGGCACACACGTGCACAGCCAAATCATACACACTCCAGTGTGCACACACACACATACACACACACACACACACATGCATGCACACACAAACACACCTTGCACATACTCAATAACACAAGTACCAATACTAATAATAAATCAATAAAAATCAAAAGAAGTTCACTCTTAACCCTACCCGGGCTTGGGTAATAGGCACATTCAAAACTTGGGGTTCCCTGGGGTAAGAAAATAAACAAATTGCCCATAGAGGAAGCCAAAGAGGAGGTGTTGGAGAAGAGACAGGCTGATGATTTAAAAATGGAAATGGTCATGTATGTGGATGGAGGGGGATGGGCAGTACTGTGTGCATAAAACAACTGGGAACCTCTGCAGTTCTCACCCTCTCCAGAGCCCAGAAACCTGTCCTAATTCCTGAAGAGTGACTTTGTTCCCATTCCCACAGCTTGACAAAAGTGACTCCATACATCACATGAGCCACTCCAAGGCACGGCCAGAGCTGCCCCTCTGCCTGTGTCTGCCAATGAGGAGCCATCTGAACTCTATAAGGTTAGTGCTCATGGCTGACAGCTTTTCTACTGAAGGGAGAGATCTGAGGAACGCACCTCACCTGTAGGGGTATTCACTGGGTTCTAGTAAGTGTGAATAGTCTTGGCAAGTGGGATCAATAGCTCTCGCTATTTTGCCACCAGAAGACACTACAGCCATATAGGATAAAGAGTTTGTGCTTGTATGAAGGTGTGTTTACATGTGGCCTTTCCCTTTACCCACTGTGTTAGAGAAACCTATTTCAGCAGCTTCACTTGTAAAATGAGAGTAGTTACATGCCTTTCACCATGTTCATGAAGAATAAAAGCATATTGTTGCCTAACTCTTGGGTGTTGAATGCTAACGGTTTTCCTTGGCTTCAGATATATTCCATTGGGTACAGAAGTATCCATGCACAAAGTATTTCCCCAGAGAGAGTGGAAGGTAGAAACACAGAATATAGCCTGTGAAACTCAGTCTCAATGGGAGCAGAGCCCAGGCTCACAGAGATATCTCTGACTATGTCTCCTTTACATTATTTCCCTCACAGACTGTCATGTCACACAGCTTCTATCCCCCACTGATGCAACGCACATCCTGGACCCTGGCTGTGCCCTTCAAAGAACAGGACCAGCACCGTGGACCCAGTGACTCTATTGGCAACAACTATTCCTTGACAGCTCGGGACATGAAGCTGAAAGACCTATTGAAGGTCTACCAACCAGTCACCATCAGTGTCCCAAGGGACAAGACCAGTCAAGGACTCCCATTAGGTACTTGTAACAGCATGCCATATTTTGTGCAGAATGGGGCTCTGAAGTGAAACTTCTACTCCTGGGTTTTCATCCTGGTTCTGCCCTTGGTGGAACCTAAACTTGAATAACTTCATAGAGTTCACTTTCTCTGCCTATGAAATGGAAATTACTATAATGGTTAGAGTTTCTGCATTATTTGCAAACAGCAGTACTGCTTAATGTACTTAAACGACATCACAGATGGCTACATCACAGATTACCCCAAAATGACATGGCTTAAAGCAAATCCTGGTCATCATTCTGTTTCTACAGATCAGATCTCTGTATTTGGTTTAATTAGGTAGTTCAAACTCAAGATCTCTCACATTCATGCAATCAAGGTGTCAACCAAGACCATAGTCACCTAAGTATACAGAAAAGGATTCTCTTCCAGCATTGTGTCCATTTTTGAGTTCTCATTGACTGTTGGCCATTATTATCAGTCCCTTGCCACATGGCCTCTACACAGGATAGCTTACACATTACTTCCACTGGAATCAGTGAGAGAGGAAACAAGCCAGAGCCAACATATCAGAAACCACAGACATTTTGAAAATTAACCTTAGAACTGGTGTCTTATCATTTTTACCATAGTCTGTTAAAAATTAATCACCAGGTCCAGCTCATGTTAAAGTCATATCAGGAAGTGGGGATCATGGGAGGCATGTATTTTGGAAACTGTTTACCACAGTGTCTTACAGACACTAACTTATTTCAATCACCAAATATGCATACATTTGCTTACAGAATCCTTTTGTAATTTTTGTTAGATATACTTTAAAGTCATTCAATCTGTTTTCTGTCTCAAACCATTTCATATGTTTCATTTCCCCTCTGTGATATAAGTGAATTCCTCAGCTATTATCTTCTAACTCACTAATTTTCTTTTTGACTCTGCTCAATATCAAGTACACCATGTCTAAAATATGCTACTGTGTTTGTTTGTTTGTTTGTTTGTGTGTATGCGCGCGCGTGTGTGCAGTTTTATTTTCATTGCTGTGATAAAGCACCCTGAACAAAGAACTTAGGAGAGGAAAAGGTATATTTGGCTCCATTATAGTTGGGAAGTCAAGGCGGTAACTAAAAGCATCATGAAATGGTACTATCCACCTTCAGGATTAATCTTCCTACCCAGGTAACAATCAAGATAACACTTATAGACATGTTCACAGGCCAGCCTAATTTAGACAATTCCTCAATAAGACTCTCTCCTTCCAGGTGATTGTACACAGTGTCAAGCTGACAGTTCAAACTAACCAGCAGAGATGGCAACATCTTTCTACTTTCAGAAATCTAATAGGTTCTATTGTGATTTTCCTAGTTTCTTTTTGTTGTTTTTATGGTTCTAGCCCTGTGCATATCATTTGGAGGATTCTGGCAAGCAGCCTTAGTATCATTGCTTGTTGATTGAATACACATGCATGTCTCTAGGGTCTTAGCTTTACACACTCAAGCTTCAAGGACATAGAGCAAACATTAAACACATGAGATCACACCTAGATGTTGCAATAATTTTCACCCCCAATAAACTTTTGTAAATATAAAGCTATAAGCCTAGATTGGGCAGCTCTATCACCACACCAACCTATCCCCCAGCTATGATACCCTTGCTATTTGCAATTTCTCCTGGTCATATGGTTCTGCTCCATCTTCTTTCTCCTCCTCTCTCCCCGTCCCTCTCTTCCTTTCTTGTTCTCTTTTAGACCTCCCATCCCACCTTTTACTTCCCCTGCCCAATTCCAGGCTCTAGCCTTTATTTGACCAGTAAAAATGGGCAAAAGATTCACATGGTATCACCTGAGTATGTAAGCTACTGCTCTTTGGAGGGTAGCCCCTCCTGAGGAAGCAAAATTAACACCAGAAAAGAACATCAGGACAACCCACAATACCTAGAAACTTGGGTTTCAAGTTCTAATTGCTAATACTATGATTCTTGTTTAAGTCGGAGTTTCCATAACAAAATATATAACCTAAGTAGCTTACAGACAATAGAAATATTTTAATTGCATTCTGGAAATTGGAAAGTCTGAGTCCAAAAAAAAAAAAAATAAGCAACAAATTCAGTATGTAAACAGTTTCACCCTGTTTTAGAAATCACTGTATCTTTTCAATTAAAAATTTTTATCCATTTTTATCATTCCCCCCAATGACTCCCAGATCCTTCCTACCTCCCCACCACCCAACCCTTTATGTTCTCTTTCTCTCAAAACAATCAAAACAAAGGAAAAAGCAAGACAAAAATAACAAAACAAAAGCACACATGCATGTGTGTGCATGCATGATAACAACAAAACATAAAACAAAAAAACAAAACAACAATAAAAAACACAGAGTTTGCTTTGTGTTGGCCAGCTACTCCTGGCATGGAGCCTGCCTTAGCATGTGGTTTATACCTAATAACAATCTATTGCAGAAGACTGATTTTCCCTTTCCTAGCAAAAATCAATTGCAAATTTTCCTCCTGGATTGGAATTGGACTCTGTGTTCACTTGCTCTTATTAGTGCTGGGATTTTTTTTTCTGGTTTGAACCTGTGCAGGTCTTGTGTAAGCTGTCACAGTCCTCATGAGTTTGTGTGTGCATTGGTTCTGTGGTGTCTGGAAGATGCTATTTCCTTGTGTGCCAACCATCACTTCTAGCTCTTATAATCTTTCAGTCCCCTCTTTCACCTAGATCCCTGATCCTGAGGATAGGCCTCTGATTACAACAACCCATTTGGGACTGAATATTCTAAAGTCTCTTACTCTTTGCACATTGTCCAGTTTTGAGTCTCTCTGTGTTAATTACCATCTTGTGCAAGAAGAAGCTTCTCTGATGAGGCTTGAGAAAAGCACTCATCTGTGGGTATAGCAATCTGTCATTGGACATTTTACTGCTATGTTCCTTTAGTAGAATAATAGTATCAGGTTTTTCCTCTAAGGGCCCATGACCTAGCTAGTCTTGAGTTCTTGGCCACTTTAGCAGTGTTAGGTAATGGGTTTCACCTCATAGAATTGACCTTAAATCCATTATTTTAAAAAGTGGTTGGTTATTCCTAAAACATTTGTGCCACCTCTACACCACTATATCTTGTAGGCAAGTTTCTGTTCTGTGTTACAAAGTTTATAGCTGGATGATATTGACCATTGATTTTCTCCTTCAGTAGCATGCAGAGTAACTTGTAGTTTCATGAACACTACTCAGGATGGGCTAAGCTTCTAATTGGGCACCAGCCTTACTTCTCCAGGTTTGATGACATAAGTAAGTGGTGTCCTCAGCAAAGGATTTTACTTTCAGGTTGTGGAGAATGACCAGTAGTCTTGGCAATGGCCTGCAATGTTTCCAGAGGTCTGTAGGACACCTTTGGTTTAAAACTCAACATGATACCATCCATTTCCAACACGAGAGGTTTTACTTGTATGTTTAGTTGAGGTGTTGTCTCCCCTATTATACAGTGACTCCTTTTAAATTTCTTTCATAGATATTGTAGGAAGCTTCTACAGTGTGGGTTTCTGTATGGTTTTTCAAATGTCTTTGTGTTGTCCCTCCCCTTATTCCTTCCTTTACCCTGCCTTCCCATTCCCTCCCCAATTTGATCCTTCTAATCCACTTTCCTCTCCATCTCTTTATAGCTCTATTTCCTATTTCCCCTTCCTTGGAAGATCCCCTCCTTCCTCCTGTGCCCTTACTAGCTATCTAACTTCTATGGTTATTTGGATGGAAATATAGGTATCGACATTTAAAAGCTAATAAACACATGTACAAGAAAGCATGCAACATTTGTCGGTGTCTGGATTACCTCACTCAGAATCATTGTTTCTGGCTCTATTCAGAAATTGCCGTATTCTCAGAGTAGCTTTTTATATTGAAAGAAATCAAAGGATCTCTTCTTGAGTTCTCATTTATAAGGGAGAGCATCTAATCTCAAGTCTCTGAAAGTGTCACTTTAATTACAAGTATGTCTTTAACATTTCTATGCTATGTTTAATTTCCTCTGGTTAATATCTTTAGCAAGTAAATGGTCTCAGCTAAAATGTACTAAAATTGTTTTTGTATCAAATATTAAATTTATCTGTAGTTACCTAATTTTTGTTGCAAATGACTTTGGTTTATTTTCAGCTATTATATACTTGTTAGAGATGATACTTTTTTTTTTTTAATTTGTGAGTGTCATAAAATTTTCCTTTAAAAAAATAAATCCACTGAGTATAAAAGCCTAGGTCTACTTTACAACAAGTACTAAATAATATGACTGATGCTTAGAAAATAGAACATAGACTGTTAGGTGGTGCACTGAGGGGGAAATTGTTAGGAGTTGTTAAATGTATGGATGAATGGAAGGCACACTCATCTTCACTTTAGATCTGAGAAGCTGAGACCAGGAGTAGGTAAGTGGCTTCTTCAGAGCCACACAGGTAACTGGAGCTCACCTTCTCTACGTCACCACTCCCCACCATGTTCACTCCCCTTACTGTTCTCTAAGGCCATCCCCAAGGGCCACACCTCTCCAGACAGAGAATGACTCAAGGTTGCCCATACCTGATGTCTTTCTTTCTCCACTCTCACAGCATCTAAAACCTCAACAGAGCCCTCCAAGAAGAGAAATGAAGTTCTACTCAAAACCAAGGATGATGGGTAAGGTGTCATTGCAAGGCACTCTCAGGTCTCATTCAAGTCATAGCCTGCTTCTTGGTTTCAAAGCATGGTCACACACTCAGTACATTTCCTCCAACATTGTTCAAGGCTATACTTTTATAAAAGTTAAGTTGATGGACTGAGTGATTACAGAATGTGAAGTGTTACATATCTGGGTCACCTGATATGCACACATTAGATGTCACTAGATGGCATAAAGGAAAGGTTCTTCCTTTGCAATCCTCAGGTTGGAAAAGTATAGCTGACAAAATATAGTTGCCTCTGTTGGGCTCCTAAGAGATGAGCTGTAACAACTTTTCAGGATGCCACTTGCCTGCAAATACTCATCTTCCTTGAGCATGAAGAATGCCATGGACTCCTGCTTGACCTGCCCAGAAAGCAGACCCATGAGTCCAGAACAGCAGATGGATGTGATGTTGCAACAGGAGATGGAAGTAGAAAGTAAAGAGGAAAAACCATCTGACTTAGACCTGGAGGTACTTTCCTACTGTGCCCCCCAACTTGGTAAATAGTATCTGAGCACCTGGGTGATTCTAAAGAGCAAATGTTAGAGTCACCTGGGGAATGTTAAAAAGAATACCGAAGTCCAAACTCCACCATGGAGCACTGAATGAGGATTGGATGTGTGTGTATGTTTGCTTTCTTTCCTTGAGGGGGAGAGGCACATGGAGGTGCAGATCTTAAAAAATGGAGCTTGTGAGTACATAGTTCAATCACATGGCAGCCCATGGTGGGTGGCAAATTTTTGTCACACACAGAAGGGCACTCAGTTTACATCTGAATTTAAGATAAACAGTGAAGAAGATCTTTTCTGTGAGTGAGCCAATTGTGTTCTGTATTTTTTTTTCTGGTGACCCTATCAATCATAAGCAGAATGTGGCCTGTGGATGCATTTTGAAAATAAGGGGAATCTCTATAGGATCTCCAGCTCCTATAAGGAAAAGTATAGCTGACAAAATAAGTGCTCTGTTGGGCTCCTAAGAGATGGCTGTAACAACTTTTCAGGATGCCACTTGCCTGCAAATACTCTTTCCTTGAGCATGAAGAATGCCATGGATCCTGCTTGACCTCCCCAGAAAGCAGCCCCATGAGTCCAGAACAGCAGATGGATGTGATGTTGCAACAGGAGATGGAAGTAGAAAGCTCTGAAATACTCAGAGCTGAGCAGCCCTCTTCTTTAGTGAGAAGATCCTGCCCATGGCTTGTCACATGTGATGTGTGTGAAGTGACCTGCAAAAGGCTGGATGACTGCCGTGTGAATGGTCCGTTGCTGCCTGATGCGATTGGCAGGTGGGTGGAATAGGTAGGCACCACCATTTGGTCATTACCTTTTTCTTTCTTCATTTCTGGAAGAGATATTACTAACTATTTGACCAACGGTATCCGAAAAGACATGATTGCCCCAGAGGATGAGGAGGTGATGGTGGCGAATTTACAAGCTGATTCCTAAGATGCTACTGACAACTCCAGCCCTCGAACCCCTTCAAGTGTTGCTTAAGTCTGAGAAGGAAAGTGACTATTACTATAGCCTCATGAAAAGCATTGGTAAGGCTGGGCTTCAGTGGGCAAGGAGCTCCTACACAGAGGGCCCTGTCTTTCTCCTGTCTGTGTGTCTCTGCTTTGTTATTGCTGTTATGAGATAGCTGGAAAAATCAGTTCAAAGGAGGAATGGTTCACTTGGTCTCATGGTTTCAAAGGTTTGGGGACATGATCAGCTACCTCTATTGTTTTTAGGTTGTGATGGATCATAGTATCACACAGTAGGGGGATGTGGTGCACTGAGCTGCTCACCTCATCCCACCCAGGGAGCAGAGAGAAGAGAAAGAACTTGGTGTGTGCTAACAGGCTTTTTTCTTTGGATTTTGTTCTATCCAGGCTTCCATCCTATTAGATGGTCTCTATCTGCAATCAAAATGGGTCTTTCTTCTTCAGTTAATGGCTCACATGCCAATCATCCCTGGTAACGACCCCACAGACACACCCAGGAGCATGCTTTACTAATCTGTCAAGCATTGGTCAGTCCAATCAGACTGATAATCGAAATGGACCATCACATGGCCAATTTATCAGTCACCATCCTGATATCACTGAACTCACCCCCAAATACCATGTAACCTTTGATGCAAATGTTTCCCCATCCAGCCACCATCACTAAGGTTTACTTTTGAAACTAACCATCTTCAAATAGGCATGCTCATGGCCTGATGATTTAGGTAAAAAATGCAGGTTCAGATTTAGTAGTTGCACATCTGGGGTAAAGCCCAAGATTTATGACTGACAAGCTTCAGGTGACATGGATGTAATAGACACAGACAGACATTACACTGTGGGTACCCAACCTTCAAAATGTAGCTCAAGACCTGCCCGTTGTCCTAAGGGTTTTCTCTATTCTCATCTGTTGTCCCTTCATCGTCTGCTGTCTAGTACCTCTACTTTCAGCTCATCCTGCTTTACAAGTCCTCCTGGGCCTTTTTTCTGTGCTGTTGTCCTCTCATATCTGTAGCTTTGGACTCCTTTTTAGATCAGTAGCTTTTGGGTAGTGATGGGCATATCACTGCTCCTTGCTGCCCTCTATCCTAAGTCCATTGTCTTGTACAAAACACAGAGCACACCAGGAAGCATTTAATGACAGCTGATATGAGAAAGGGAAGGGTGATCCAGTTCTTTTTCTGCCTTGTTATTGCATGTCTACCAAAATGTCTAGCAATTTCTGTTTTCCTGTCGAATGAGGTCAGTGTAATGGCTGCCTGTTATCACACAGAAACCATTTCTTCATTTGCTTCTAGCTTCAACTTGCTTTTCCAGCTATACATCTCCAGTGTTATCACTAGCACCTGGCATGTCTGCTGCAGCCTAACTTATAGTTCCTTGAGCAGACCGTCTGACACTTCACATCCATATGAGACATCCCCCTGTCCCAATGTTCTTCCTCTAATAAACTCATATTCATTCTTCATGGCGCAGCATAATTGTCATCCGACACAGATCTCACCAATCTTTCTTTTCTAACAAAACACATTTGATGTCTAAATTTCCATTTATAGGTATCTGGTGTTGCTTACTGTATTGATTTATATGTTTGTGTAATTCTCGTGGTGAGAGAAGTCAATTAACCACTAATAGAGTACCAGCAAATGCACTGTCAAAAGAAAGAATCCAAGCTCTCTACACTGGGGAAGTCACACTTCTTCCAGTGACATATCTTCAGAAAGAAAACAACATATACCAACAGAATGTACTGCCCCAATTAAGTCACACCTAACAGCTTGCTTCTGACCCAGCCAATGAGGAGGCATTTCTGGGTGTAAATGACCAGAGATTCATTTCCATTTGGAGTGTATGAAGCCAGGAGCTCAGGATGTTTAAAGATCCTTCCTAAGAGGGCATTCTTTTCTTCATTCTAGTTGACTACATCCTCATGGACCCGATGGAGAAGAAAAGGCTGTTCATCACGAGCACCCTCGCTTGTTTCCTCACAGAGTGATCCGGGCCCCTGTGCCCTGGCACAACATCTACCAGAGTGCCAAGAAGTGGAATGAGGAGCATTTGCACACAGTGAATCCCATGATGTACATCCTCAAAGAACTGTGGTTTGCAGAGTAAGGCATTGGCCCCTGGCCTTTTAGTCTCCTTTCTTTATTCTTCAGAACATAAGTGAACAAACCTCTCCAGTATGGTGCAGTGGGAGCAGCTCTTGTTCTACAGTAGAATAGGCCTAACCGAGATCCTAGACAGAATGTGTGAGTTGTGAACGAGAGCCTACCTACAGGTATAAGAAGTCCTCCTTTGCATTCCCAAAATACATTCCCCCTGCTTTATAAGCCCTGAGGCATGGTGGGTTCAGTTTGTGTCCAAATCTTATCTCTGCTTTG
The DNA here is from genome assembly GCA_021653895.1 of Mastomys natalensis. Taxonomy (NCBI): domain Eukaryota; kingdom Metazoa; phylum Chordata; class Mammalia; order Rodentia; family Muridae; genus Mastomys; species Mastomys natalensis. The sequence goes on along the minus strand of JAJTUV010000427.1, from coordinate 113,036 downwards.
TGGGTAGATGGGTGTGCTGCCTCTCACCTTTGGACCTTGCCTTCTTGGTGTCTAAGTTTGGTCTCCAAGTTTGAAATGAGAAGATGTTTTTGTTTTATAGGGATCTTAAGAGAAATAGGTAACTCAGTACATGCAAAGTACTTAGTACCTGATAAAAACTTCAGTACCCAAGAGAAATTAATTCATTATTACCTGCATGATGGCACTTGTCACTCTAAACTACAATTCTATGCTTACTTATCTGTCTCTTCTTTTGATATGTTTAAAGGTTTGGGTCTGTTTTTCTTTATGAAGTCTAGTTGACAAGTTATAGTCTCTCAGTTGTATTTATCAATAATTATATTCACTCTAGAAATTAAAGGAATTTAGATGAGATAGAGAGGATACCATTTTTTCTTTCAAATTTCCAAACCTGAGTACACAGTTGACTCTTATTATATAAAGAGATTATATCTAGGACTCCAGATACTATAGTTCACAAACTCTTATATAAAATACTCTAGTATCTTCATTGTCTCATACTTTCCCAAATACTAAAATCATATCCAGAGCAATTATCTTGTCTAGTACAATGGAAGTACTATGTGAGTAGGTGTTATAGGAGTTGTTTAGGAAATAATTTCGAGAACAAAATTTGTACTGTTCAGTACAAAAGCATTCTTTCAGAATAATTTTATACACTATAGGTTGAATCCATGCATGCAGTACCCACAGATGAAAGAGCAACTGTAAAACTCACTGTGTTCCTTACTTTTCTGTTGCTGTGGTAGAGGTCATGATTATAAGTAACTCGGGGAAGAAGGGGTTTATGTTGGCTTGTGGTTCTGAAAGGATCGAGCCTCTTATGGCGGTGAAGACATGGCAACAGTTAAGGAAAACATAGCAGCAGGATCAGGTCACCTGATCATGATCCATCCACACATGGGGAACAGAGGGAAGAGAAAGTGAGGTGAGGCTACCCTCAAAACCTGTCCACAGTGATGGTCTTAAACATCATGACCGAAAACCATCTTGGCGGGGGGGGGGGGAAGCTTGTTTGGCTTACATTTCTATATCACTGTTCATTACAAAAGGAAGTCAGGACAGGAATTCAAATAGGGCAGGAACCTGGAGGCAGGAGCTGATGCAGAGGCCATGGAGGGATGCTGCTTACGGCTTGCTCCCCATGGCTTTCTCAGCCTGCTTCCTTATAGAACCCAGGACCACCAGCCCAGAGAGATAGTACCATTCACAATGGGCTGGATTCTCCCCTATCAATCACTAAATAAGAAAATGCCCAACAGCTGGATCTTACGGAGGCATTTTCTTAATTGAGGTTCCCTCCTCTCAGATGACTTTAGCTTGGGTCAAGTTGACATGAAACTATCCAGCACAGCGATATACTTCCTCCAGCAATGTTACACCTCCTTGGTATTCCACATTGTTCCAAACAGTGCCATCAACTGGGGACTAAGTGTTCAAAGCACAGGAACCTATGAAAGACATCCTCATTCAAACCACCATGCTTATCCCTTTAAAGTGCATGTACAGTAGTTTTCATGTTTGTCACAAGTTTGTGTCACTCTTGCCACTATCTAATTAAAGGACATGTTTGTCATTCACATCCAATCCACACCTCCAGCCCTTAGTAACCACTAATCTTTGTCTCAGTAGATCTGCAGATTCTGGATGTGTAATATATACTGAATCATATAGTCCATGACCTCTTGTGTCTGGTTTCTGAATTAAATACAATGTTATCAATATCCATTCACAGAGAAGCAAATATCAGTAACATTTCTTGTTACAACTGAATAATATTCCATAGTTTGGCAGTACCATATTTTGTTTAACAATTCTAGTAGTTATTCTGGGAGAGGGGAGAGAGTGTGGCTATTTAAAAAAAAAAAAGAGCTCCTCAAGAAAGGGTACAAATCAGATGGGAAAGGTTACTGAAAGTTCAGACTAGTGAATCATTTTAGCTCATTAGAAAACTCAGGGGCACAAAGTCAGCAAGGGGAAAGACTTGTCAAGGAAATTACATGCTGGTTTTCCTGTGTGACCCAAACTATTCAACTTTAAAATTCTAAGAGGAGAAAACTAACTAACCTAAGATGTCTTCATTATTGGCAAAGTTTGTGCTTTTGGGGGCTGTATTGAGATTGGCCTGAGGGAAATGTAGAAAAGCTGCTTCCACCAATAGGAGAAGTTTATTAGGATTTGATTAAAGAGGAAGGAGCCACACCAGTGTCAGATGTCTGTGTGGAGAGTAAGGTCCTCAGGCTCTATCTGTCCTACAAGTGTTTTGTGGTTGGTTGCACACAAAGAAGACAAAGTTCACTACCTCCACCGGAAGCACCCTAGGCAGTGGCATTCTAGAAGGAAGAATGTTTGATAGATCATTAAAATAGATATGACATTGAGAGGCCAGCAATGGGATGAGCTGAGGACACTGGGCAAAGATCTAGTTTGAGAAGTAACAGACAGTCATGACTGAAAGGAGCAACTCATAGAAGAATGGATTCTGGAAAAGAAATGGTGGCAAAGCATCCACAGATCCAAAGAAATGGGAGAGGGAAAAAGGAGCAACAGAGAAGGGATGAGAGGTCATCCCTTCATTCAGCAAATATTCAGAATGTCTACACAGTATAAGCATAGATACATAAGGGCTGTGTGGTGAACCTGCCCAGAGGGTGAGCAGTGTTGGTCAAGAGCGATATAAGTTACACCTAACTCATCACAGAAACTCCAGCAGCAAGGCTGAGGAGATGACTTAGTTAGCAAAGTATACACACAGTTTAAGGACCTGAGTTCATCCTCCAGCTCCCAGGTCAAAAGCCAGCATGAAGTCACATGCTTGGAAACCTGAGAATGGGGAGGTGGAGACAGGAAGTTCCAGGCCAATAAAAGACCCTGTCTTTAAAAAACAAGATGTCACACAAGGAAAGACAACCAAGGTTGACCTCTGGCTTGCACACACACACACACACAGAGAGAGAGAGAGAGAGAGAGAGAGAGAGAGAGAGAGAGAGAAGAGAGAGAGAGAGAGAGAGAGAGAAACAGAGAAAGAGAGGAGAGAAACAGAGAAAGAGAAAAGGGAGAGGGAAAGAGAAGGAAGAGGAGAGAGACTTCCAAAGAGCTTCATCGAAGCCATCATGAATGAAGCATTGGGCTTAACTGCCTGCTGGGTTGTAGCAGAGAAGAATCAGAAGTGGTCTGTGAACATGCAGGTTCTGCTGCTTCTCACATGCTACTCAATTCCAGGGCACCCCATTCACACAAAGCAGACTGTGAATGGTGCCTCTCATTTTCCATGTAGCAATGCTGGACATTATTTTAGTTTGGACAGCAGAAAGAATGGAGAGTGGGGACTCTTCATTGCTTTCTAATCTTCTCTACCTACCCCACTACCCTCTCAACCTCCTGAAGCTGCCCAGCATCCTACTTTTAGGGGGTGCTATTCTAGCTTAAGAATTAAAAAAACTGAGAACATGTATCATTTGAACTCCCCCCCACCAACCAGAATGGATTAGTCTTTTATGGTGGCATTTCTCTCTTGCTTTTGGCAGATTTAAAAACCTCAGGTTTGTTCGAACAGCAGACTTACTGGCTGGAAAACTGCCTCTGCTGCCTCACGAGTACGAGGAGGTGATACAGAAGCACTGCCTGGATGCGCGACATATTCTACTCACCAAGTCAGTGTCTCCTGCAGTACCTCAGTATTGTAAAGATTTAAAATCCCCCAAAATGAGAGCTGATTTTCCCCCCCCTGGAAATTACAGGAAATTTGTTGACTTACCACGATACCTTCTTGTCCTGTCCCCATCATGTGTCTATCGTCTAGCAACCTTATATCCGATTGCCCTCTCCGCCTCTCTCTCCCACGTTCCCTCCGCCTTTTCAGAATCGTGTTTGGTCAGAATACCACTCTCATTGTGTCTTCCTTGTGGTCCTCTGTCTTGGTGCTAAGGCACAAGGTACTGAAATGGCTTGGATTGAAATGACCCAAGTTAGGGAGGTTTCAGACATTAGTCAATCTTTTTGCAATTCCTTTCCTTTAGCAAATGCATATAGCAGTGCTATATCCAGAACCAAAGACATTACCAAGTGATGAGTTTATCAGTCAGGCTGTCTTTCGCTGTAACAAATACCAGAGACAATGAACTTGGAAGAAGCTCACGTTTTCAGAGGCTTCTGCCCATCATGATGGGGTGGAACTGTTAGAGTTGAGCGGCTCGCAACACAGTGGCCAGGAAACAGAGAGGGAGAACGCATTGGCAGCTTCTTCCTTCTTGTTCATTTAGCTGAGCCTCCAGCCTGTGGGATTACACTGTTAACATTCCTCCCCATCAGTCAATCCTCATGGAAACACAGACACTCCCAGAAGTGTGCTTTAGTAACCTCCTAGGCTCAAGAGCTCAGAAAGCCACTTACTTGAGTGTTGTCCTATCTCTGTAGATGGATACCCACCTGTGCCCAGCTTTTTGTGACACAGAAGGAACACTGGGTCCACTTCGCTCCCAAGAACGACTATGACTCCTCTCGAAACATAGAGGAATACTTTGCTTCAGTTGCTTCCTTCATGTCCCTACAGCTCAGAGAGTTGGTCATTAAGTCCCTCAGGGACCTCGTTTCTTTCTTCATGATACACAAGGTTTGTAGGGGAGTCCATACCCAGCCCTCTCGAGGTAAGACAGCCTAGTTTGAGCTCGTGCGTGTCCTCAGCAGCAAGCCAGGCCAGACGGTGAGATGCTGAATTGAACACACACTGGTGACTATTGCTTTATCTTTTTAAAATGCACAGCAAACCTTTGTCAAATCATTACCCACTACTAAGTTGATTAAAAAAATATCTCTGGAAACAAATTTTCAAAAAGCTTTCTTAAGAGAATGAAAGAATGATACACAAAATGGAGGATGTACCTCTTTCAGTGTTGGGGAGGCCTCTTGTTCTCATCATCTCTGGTGCAAAGATGGAGTTGCGACCTTTTGCTATCAACCTTTGTCTTAACATTTAGGAGCTCTTGTGTGCACTTGTTGCCAGTGGTGGCTCATTGTTTGGTCTTTGAGTGTGAACCTCAAAGAATGAAAGGCTAGTTGGGCCGAATTAACGGCTTTGTAAAACTGCTTCAGTAAAGAAGAAATAAAAGCTTAATGCACGAAGCCTCGGCTTTCAAAGCATTATAATGCCCCCGAGATTTAGACAGCCTAAGGAACATAGAGAATGTTTGAAAGCTTACGCTATGTACCTATTTCACCTTTACAGTATAGTGAATATTTTTAAATTCTCTGATTATTAAAAGGTCAAATTCTAAGCATTTTCCCAAATAAGGTAAAAGCCCATGCCTTTTATCTCTTTTATCTCAGTAGGAAGAGGCACAGGCAGGTAGACTTCTGGTAGTTGCTCAAAACATATAAAAGCCAATGAAGCTGAATTTGGGCTGCAATGACCCCCTGAGATGTCTGTTCCATAGCGACCACGGTGGTGTGCATCTACTCTGCGAGGCACATGGGAAAACAAAACAAGATAAAATAACTTTTACTTCACCCCATGTGTGGGATCCACACAAAGAGGGAGATAACATATTTGCTTGAGGGAAGCAGAAATTTGTGAGTGTTTGATACACTTGTAGTCTTCCCTCAAACAGTCTAAAAAGCTCTCAAGCCAACCACTTACACAAGTCTTTACAGCTGCCATATGAGGACCACACTGAGCACTGTAGTGTATGAAAGGGGTCTTGTGTAACCCGGTCTCACAGAGCCTCGCGGATATCTCCTCATCAATGCTTCTGGTTTGGGAAGTTGACATTTTGACTGAAGTGCACCGTGTGCTTAAGGTCATTGTCATTTAAAGTATACAGACAAATATCCATTATTTTGGATTCAGTCAATATGTTTTTATTAAGCACCTACTAGGTGTTAATAGCTGTCTTAGGTATTTTGAAGCAAAGAGATGAACAAGACATAGATCTTCCCCTCAAGTTTATAACAGACAAGGTGAAGGGAGAGTGAAAATTCTTCTAAGTGGAAGATAAAGTAACAGAAAGAAGCAGAAATATGGAAATTCAGATGTGAAGGAAGCAGGGAGACTTACAAGAGACTTTTTTTGAGATAATTTTGAAAGGCAGGAAAGATTGAAAAATAGGACAGGAGACCTGGATTAAAATAAACTGTCCTGTGGAAAGGCCTTGGGAACTAGAGAAGCCATTAACTCCTGACAGGGTAGACTCAATTTTAAGCATGCTGACGTTGTTTCTCGGTGCTTGGGTAGCACTATGAATGGATAGCAGCACCTGATCTATCTTGTATCTCCTAAAGGATGGAAACGACTTTAAGGAGCCTTACCAAGAGATGGACTTCTTTATACCTCAGCTAATCATGATTAAACTTGAAGTGGATGATCCCATTATTGTCTTCAACCCAACTTTTGATGACTGCTGGCAATTAATAAAGAATTCCTTCTTGGAAATTATTAAGAATTCTGATGGGATTCCCAAGGTATAGTATTTGCCTAATCATTTATATTTTTATAGTTGAGTTTGTTACTGAATAATCAAGCAGCTGGTTGCAACATCATGGTCCATGTGGTACTCAGGCAGGCAGTTTAATTTTGGGATTCATCCTCAATGCACTCCCTTGTTCTGAGGATGATTATATAGGTCTTTCCTACATCCCTCCTAATTTTCTGCCTTTTTATGCTGCCCCAGAAGGGACAGACAAATCCTAAGGCATCCTATGTGGGTTAAAAATTCACTGAAGATGAGCTGGCATGAATTTGCCAAAGATTTAAGCACAATAGATATCTCATTTTGTTTTGCAATTCCATGGCATCCATGGGTTTGCTTGCCACTATAGAGTTCCAGGAAGAGAAGAAAACCCTTCCTCCATTCCTGGCTCAAGCTCTTTACCCTGAGCTTCTTTTCCAGAATGAAATTTCAAGTAAACTTTGTCTACTAAGCACGATGTCCACATGACCTAACATTTTTCCATTTTCCTTTGAGTAACTGGTATGACAAGAGGACCCATGTCTAGATCCACATAGGGAAGGACCTATGAGATCTCTGTTTCTCTCTGTCTCTGTCTCTCTCTGTCTCTCTCTGTCTCTGTCTCTCTCCTCTCTCTCTCTCTCTCCTCTCCACACACACACACACACACACACACACACACACTTGAAGATGAGGTTTGAGGTTGAGGAGACAGTCTGGTCAGTAAGGTACCTAAATGCAATCACTGACAGCCCTGTAAAAGCCAGCTGTAGTACCATGTGCCTACAGTCCTGGCACTGGATAGATAGTTGGAGATAGGACTGAGGCATGCTGTCAGCTCGACTAGCAGAATTAGTGAGTCTCTAGATTCAGTGAGAAACACTGTTTCAAAAAGTAAGATGGAGAACAGTAGAGGAACACACATGCTTTCAACCATGCCCTCTGCACATACAGGCATGAACCACACACACAGAAATGAAAAGGAGTTGGGTGAAATGGGAAAGGAGACACACACACACACATGCACACACGTACACATGCATACACAGACATAAACAGAGCTTAGGTTTATAGAGAAGTCTGTGACATGAAGGCTCTAATTTCACCAGCAACCCTGTGCTTGGAGTTTTGATGCCAACCAAGCTTGGTTGAACACAAGAATGAGTGTATAGAAGGAGGAGTGGGCACCTCTCCTACAAGCAACATCCCTTCAAAGGAAATGAAAGAGAAGGCTGTAGTTTGAAGAGATAAGTGTGGGGCTGGGGACACATAAAGTACATAGCCCTTGAGTTTGTGGCTCTGCTGTTGATTGCCAGTACTTACGATCAGCTGGAGCTGGAGAGTCAGCTTCTGGGCTTCCAGCAGCACTGCAAACAGCCCAGCAGGAACTGGTACTAGACTGAGTGTATTATAATGCCAAGATGATGTACTCAGAGGTTAGTTTGTACCAGGTTGGAAAGTGAGCCCTGCACACAACAAAATGGCGTTAGTAGATAATGCAGGCACTGAGTCCTCTTCTAATATTGTCTTCAGCACCGCCTTCCTCCCAAAACCTCAGGCTTCTTTGCACTGAACTTTATTGCAAAAATTTACATTATAGTCCATAGGGTTAAATGTCTATGACATACATGTAAAACTAGCAGCAGATGAATGGACATCTCCTATGAAAAAATAGATATCTCATTTTGTTTTGAGGTTCCATGGCATCCATGAGTTTCTTTGCCACTGTAGAGTTCTAGGAAGAGAAGAAAACTTTCCTTCAGGGTTTTCCCATCAGGGAATATACTAAGTTGAAAAGGTTTCAAGCTGAAATTCAGCTACAAGTGTGTGTGTGTGTGTGTGTGTGTGTGTGTGTGTGTGTGTGCGCGCGCGTGTGTACATATCTATATATGTACACATACATGTGATACATGAGTATGCATGCATGTCTGTGGAGGACAGAGGTCAAGTGTCTTCATAATCTATCTGGACATTATTTGGGGGGCAGAATCTCTCTCTGAACCTGGAGCTCTTCAGTTCAGCTAGGCAGGTTGGCCTGTGAGCTCTACCTATCTGCCTTCCCAGGACTAGAATGACAGATGCATCATTGTGCCCAGCATACACATAGGTGCTGGGGATCCAAACTCAGGTCCTTGAGCTTATGCAGCAAACACTTTACCCACTGTTCTATCTCCCCAGATCCCAGCAGTAATTTAAAACATAAATAGCATGCCAGCTGTAAAAAGGAAAGCATGCCAGAGAGAAAAAGTTACTGAAGGAAACCAAGGTAAATACTGAGCAGTACAAGCCAGGAAGACAAGGCTGGTGTAGTCCAGACTCAAGTGAAAGGGGTGAAGGAGATGTCGAAGTCAAAGTTGAATGAAATGAGAGGGGAAATGTAACACATAGAACTGCAGTGGGTGTTTTACCCATGGCACCATATTACCTTTACATTCTAACTTTTTATTCTTTGAGGATTCTGTATATGTATACAATGAAGTATAATCCACCCACCCTCAGTTTCCCCTGTATCTCTCCTGCGTTCCTTTCATTATGAGGAGAGTGCATACATAACTATGGAAAGGTGCTGCTGGGCCAGCCTTTTCCCTGATGGTAGAATCCATTCACTCAGCATTGCAGGAAATATCAACGCCAGAGACATGCATGGGGGAAGCCTTGAACATGGTGGGGAGATCAAGAGTGCAGAATCAGAGAGCCAAAGGGATAGGTAGAAAATAAGTTTCCTGGATAGAATAGGATCGTTGTTTCCATCTCAGAGTGTCCACAGGACATAGGAGAACCTCCACATTCAACCCCACAAGAAGAACTTCTTTCTGAGAATCTTCTCTGACTCAAGATTTCTTCCCAACACAGGCTCCACAATCCCGTTCATATGGGATCTATTGAAAGGCCTGGGGGATGTCAGCTGTGCTTCCCTGGGGCCCCTTTACCCAGGCCCTGGACCAATGATAGTCTTGTCTCTTGCTTTCTGGCTTTGCCTAAAACACATCTAAAACAAAGAAGTTGTCCTCCACCAGTCTAAAGACTTTGGGTCACCCAAGGAGGACCAAGATCACACACACTCATTTCCACCCTTTCTAAACTGCTTCTCTCTCTCTCTCTCTCTCTCTCTCTCTCTCTCTCTCTCTCTCTCTCTCTCTTCTCCTATTTCTCAGAAAAGGCAGATGTGTGATTTATAAGGCATAGAACCTCAGAGAACAGTCTGAAGATCTTTGCTGAGTCCAGTCACTAACATTATCAAAGCAGACAAGTCCCTGTGATATGGTAGTGAGTCTCCAGAAGGGACTCTACAGCCTGCTGGAGCCATGCACATGAAAATACTCTTGGAGACACGCATGCATATACTATGAAAGAGTTGGAGAGGTTGAACTGAGGAGGTGGCTCAGTTGTAAAGTGTTTGCCCCACAAAGCTGAGGAGGGAGTCTGCAAAGACAGGTGGTTCGCCGAATGCTCTGGTTAGCTAGCTTCCCTGAGAGATGAACTCCAGGTTCAGTGAGAGACCCTGACTCAAAAATAGCCCTGTCTCAGGCTGAGTAGTGGCACATGCCTGTATTCCAGCACAGAAGCAGGTAGATCTCTGTGAGTTCTAGGCCAGCCAGGGCTACAAAACAAAAAACAACCCTGTTTCAAAAAATAAAGTTGAGAGTGATCAAGGAAAACAATGTTGACCTCTGACCTCTGTGAGCATACAACCATACCTGATACACACAAGTGCACACATCTACACACATGCATACATACACCAGAGAGACAGGGGCATCGTTCTTTGTTTTTATTTGTTTTTGTTTTTTTCTAAGCTAAGAGTACAACCCAGCCCCTCTGTTTTCTACAGGAGAGAGGTGCACTGAGCAGTGCTTTCCTTGGAGCGCAGCGTTGGTTAGTGATGGAGTCAGATTTTGAACCCAGGCCCCAGCTCTCATTAGAGGAGTAAATGAAGTAGTGGAGAGGAGAGAAGTACCACTGGACTATTCATTTTCTGCATGCTACTTATTGAGCACTTACTAAGTACAAAGCTCTTGCTAGGCCTGAGAATACAACAATGAACATGTCAAATAAAGCCAGCTACTTAGGTTGTTGGAGAAATAGCTTAAGTGGTAAAGTGTTTTTTGCCTAAGTACGAGGACCTGAGTTGGATGCTTAGAACCCATGTAAAAAGTTAGGCATGGTGACACATGCTTGTAATCCAAGTGCTGCAGTTGGATTGCAAAGACAAGAAGTTTCCTTGGGTTTGCTGGCCAGCCATTCTTAATCTAACAGACAGCCTGGTCCCAGTAAGGGACCCTGTGCCAAAAAACAAGGTAGATGGCTCCTGAGGAATAACATCCAAGGTTGACCTCTGGCTTCCACATATACCTGCACACACATACACACACACACACACACACACACAACACACACACACACGAACACACATAAGCATTTATACACAAATTATTCCCTTATATATTTATACTTTTGAGGACACATAGAATAGCTTATTACATAGTCATTTAATTTCAAGACTGATGAGTACTAAGCAGATCAGATGGTGAACATTGAACACAGAAACCCATATCCCTTGGGAGCCCAGAAGGATTCTCTAAGAGCATGAGACTGGAAAGGAACAGAAGCTGAAGGAACAGGAAAGAGTGGGGAAGAGGAGGGGGAGAAAAAAGATGGAGAGGTAGAGGGAATAGCAGGGCAGTTCCACCACTAGCCAAGAGGAAAAAAAGCAAAACTACACATAGTCACACCCTGAACCCAGTCCGAGGCGAGAGAGCCTGTGTCGGATGCCTTTGGCTTCTTGTCTCTCTGTGAGTTCACACCTAAGAGTGACTTCTGTTCTTTAGGTGGAATCTATACTTTTCCCGGATTTGAAAGGCTACAACATGCTCCTTGGAACTGTTGATCCCAAAGAAAACCTTGTTTCAGATTTTTTGAATCAGACTTTAGAGGTATTTAATAAAAATCAAGTTGGACCTCACAAGTAAGTTGGTTTCACTCTTTCTAGAACTGAGTTGGCTACAAAGCTTTTAATGTTGGTTTTTAGTTGTCATCAAGCAGTTCCTGTCCCCACACACACCTAAACACATAGATAAGAACACTGGCCAATGTTTACCTGCACTCTGTGGCTGTCTGACTTCATCCTCATTTTACAGACAGGAGAGTGGAACTTTCCCACTGCTAGGCTGAAATAAATAGGAAAGCCAGGATTCAAATTCAGGTGCAGATCTTGCTGGTCTTTAAAAAAAAAAAAATCCATATCCATAGGGCCTTTAGACATTTCTGGAATTTAGAAAAATAATATCCTGAAAGATCGGGGACAACAAGCTTTTATTTCTCCTATGAAACTTGTAATTATATTTCAGATTTTTTTGTTTAAGAGTCAGGTTCTCACTATGTAGCTCATCCAGGCCCCAAAACCATGATCCTCCTGCCCCAGCCTCCTGAATAACAGGATTGCAGATGTGCACCAGCACACAGAGAGAAACCCATGAATGGTCAATAGGCGTACATCAGTGCAGGGCAGCTTTCCACATGAAATAATGTTTCCCTCTAAACGCATCTTAAGTTTGGAAGTCACATGATGAGATCACCCTAAACCAGTGATCACTCAGTTTGCCACCAAATGAGTCTGATGCAAATGTGTTTGGTTCATGATTCTGAGGGAAGAATTCTCTGTTGTGGGGGCTAAGGCCATCCTATGTATGAGGGGATGTGTAGCAGAATACCCAGCTGTACCCATGATATGCCAAGAGGAACTGCCCAGCTGTGGTAACTGAAAGTGTTGCCAAAGTTGGCCAAAACCCTCCTGTGGGGTGAAATCCCTTCAGTTGAGAACATTGCTTTGACTTTGTAGAATCAGTCTCATGTTTGGAATCCTGCCTTGGCGTATTTATGTGGGGGCTTCCCTGCTCTGGGTCTTACACATCCACTTCTTTCTAGACTGACAGCAGTGCTGTGACTTCTCTTTAGTCCCAGGGCGTCTGTGGGATTGCTTGACACTTGGAAGTGTACCTCAGGGTTCCACCAAGCCATTCTGCACACTTACTCAGTACCATCTTGATGTTAGCCCAAACTTATTTTAAGTCAAACCATCTTAGATGTATCCTTCAATTGGGAGAGAGTTACCCAACCATTTCTGCATGATCTGAAAACAGATGAACCTAATTCCATATGCCATAGCTTGCCTAATTCCTAATTTTCATCTGAAAACTAGGCGTAGAACTTGGGGGTTAGAAGGAAGGCTGGGTGCTGATGCTTACTTTAGTGTAAGTCAGCATAGCATTAACTGTTCTACATATCTTACTATAGTTAGGGTTTATGATAACTTTATAAAATATGGTTTATTATAGCCACTTAAAATAAAAATGCAATGCTGCTCTTAAAAAAAAACCAGCTAAGTATTTTCTCTAAATTTGTGCAGCAAGGAAGTCACAAAATTGGGATTAGAAGCTAAAATCCTGAATTTCTAGTTATATTTCCATCCTATTGTTCTTTCTTGGTTTGTTTTAAATGCTATTACCTATTTTAGTTCCTCCCTTACTCATCTAATTCACTGACCTGTGTTGATGTGCTTTGTGTTATGTTCTTCAACATGAAAGATACTTAAATGTATACAAAAAGTATGATGACTTGTTGGACAACATGGCGGAGCAGGGCATCAGCGAATTCCTGAAGGAAAAACATGAAATTGAGGACTTTGTGACGGTAAGAGATGCCACTTAGAGTGTCACGCCCTGGTAACATGTGCTACCGTCAATCTGTGGAGAAATCAATGTTTTGTTACAAGCACCAAACTTGTAGTGTTTGGACTAGGATTGAGCAGTGGAAGGCTCTGGGCAATGGGTACTTGTGGCATGGTACTAATGGCAAAGGCTCAAGTACTGATTGAACTATGAATGTACTTCTTTCTATAGAGTATCAATAGCATAAAAAAGAGAAGAAATGAAATTGCATCCATGCATATCACTGTGCCTTTGGGCATGTTCTGTCTCGATGCCTTGTTCCTAAATCATGACCTCTGTGAGCGAGCTCAAAATCTTAAAGACCGTTTGATTCAGTATCAAGTGGATGTAAACCGGGAAACCAATACCAGGTATAAAAAAATCTAGGAAAAAAATGGGCTACACACATGACTTAGTGGTTAATGCTCTTGCCACACAAGTGTGAGGACTAGAGTTTAGATCCCCCAGAATCCATATATGTGACATCTGGGTGTGCTATGCCACCTGTATTTTCAGCCTGGGAAGGCAGAGAGGCAATGGAGGATGGTTTCTCACATTAACTCATTGGTTTAAATCCAGATATGCACATTATGATGATGGTGGCGATGATGGTGAAGGTGGTGGTGGTGGTAGTAGCCATTGATGATGGTGGTGATGGTGATGGTGGCGTAGTGATGGTGGTGATGGTGTTGATGATGGTCATGACCGTTTCTTTCTCTGTAGCATTTGTAAATCAGTACAGCACCATTGCTGACAAAGTCAGTGAGACCCCTGCCAACACCGCGGAGCTAGTGGCCCTCATCGAATACTTAAAGAAATCCAGTGATGTCACTGTATTCAAGCTCAGGAGGCAACTCAGAGATGCAAGTGAGCGGCTTGAGTTCCTGATGGATTATGCAGACTTGCCCAGTAAGTCTGTGCCATATATGTGCTCATGTGTGCTTGTGTTCCTATATAAAGTATGAAAATGTGCTGTATTTATATTTTAAAAATAAAAACTTGGGAGAAAGTAGATTGGTTCATAGCAATCCCACTACTTAGTATTAAGAAAGCTGCTTTCCAAATGCCCACATCTTAGACACATTAATTCATACTCTTATACACAAGAATTTGAATCTCATGAAAGGAATCTTATTGAACAAAAAGAATACACATACAGAGGCTTGCACCTGGAGTTCTTAGTTCCCTATGTTGGCATCTAATGCCTGATGTCCATCAACAGCTTTTATCAAATGCAGAATCTTTTGATAAACTGGTCATTTCATTTGTCTATAATCTTAATATGGTCTACCTGTGAAGGGCTAGAACCTGTTTCTGTATACTTTAGAAGGAAAAAATAGTTCAAGGCCCTTTAAGCCCCTTAAAGGCTTTTTTTGGGATCAAGTTGAAGTTTTGAAGTAAGGACTAAATTACAAGGGAAGAATTCCTGTTCCTCAGAAATCATTTCCAGCTGAAAACACTTATGAACTACATGGTCCAAACTGTATTGAGTTATGGAGTATTGACAGAGACTGGGAATGCAAAGTGATTGCCTAAGCAGTCACCCATACATTCAGATACTGTGCCATGGACTACATGGAGACATGTTAGACTCTCAGTGGCTCTCTACTTCCTAACCCCACAGGGACCTCTTCATTAACCAGAGCTATGATGGACGTGGTGTATGTAGAGCATTGAAACTGTTACTTCCACTAGTGCAGATAAGGTGAGATTCTAAGAGGTAGAGAAGAGGGACTCCATCCTCTGTTTACAACTGTTCTCAGAAGCCAGCCAGGCAGAGTGGTTAGAGCATAGGCCCTGGGACTGGTTGGACTTGGACTTGAAATCTGTCATCGAGCAGTGCAGCCATGGCCATGCAGATGCACTGCTTTGTCTCCCATCTGTGAAAATAAGAATAATAACAACGCTGTCTGCATGCTAGCATGATCTTAGTAAGTGCTCTGTGGACACCGGCTTTCATTCATCCATAGGAAGCCATTCATTTACTGCCACCCCACAGAAGAGGGACTTTTGATGACCTTTACCTGCTCAATTGATTCCCCACACCCTGACAGCACCCTGCAGCAGACTCTGTATGTTTTGCAGATGAAGATATCAAACTGAACAGTAATCTGTTCCTCTGGCCTGACCAGATAGAAGACATCTTTGAAAATAGCCGAAATCTGCTCATTAGCAAGAGGGACCAGGCAGAGATGGACCTCATTAAAAGGTACAAGGAGAGCCTGGGGTTACTTTGGGAATGAGGCTAGGTTTTCTCAACAGCCACACACTCTGAAGATTTCTGGTTCTTCCTAGAGCTCCCCACAGAGGTGTGTGGGCAATGGTTGAGGGTTTTGGTAGAGAAGGGAATCAGGACTGCTCTCCCTAAACTGCTTCACTGTAATAAGCCCCTCTCCCTGGTTTGAGTAGTGAGAATGGTAGAAAGAGAGAGAAAGACAAAACAGTGGCTTGTACTAACAGCCTCTGTGGGAATGAGAGCAGAAGTGTCAGCCTTACCCTGGAGACCAGGCGCTGTGAGACATCAGGACAGGGAGAATAAAGTCATGGTAGGGGTGGAGCCACTGTCTGTCCTGCAGCTGCTCCTGTTCAGTGCCAGTGCAGCTGTAAAACCTGTGTCCTAAAACATAGCCTGCTGGGCAGACTGACTTCTTTTTAAGTTCAAGATTATGTGTGTGATGGAGGCTGTCCATGTCGTGATAGACAGTGAAGCAGAGAGAACAGGGAGAGGACTGGGGGCTGGGCCATTACCTTCAAGGGTTACCTCTAATATCTATTTCCATCAGCTAGGCCTGAACTTCTCAAGGTTCTACTGCCTCCCAAAACAGAGCCACCAACTGGAGTATCAGCATTTAAAGCATCCTGGGCTGGGCTTTGTAGACCCAAAGCAAAACATTTTAAGACTCAACCTGTATCTACTCCTGTTAGGAGTCCTTAGTTCAGATTTTGAAGTTTCTTTGTTTTGTTTGTTTGTTTGTTTGTTTGTTTGTTTTTTCAAGACAGGGTTTCTCTATGTAACACTAACTATGCTGGAACTCACTCTGTAGACCAGGCTGGCCTCAAACTTGGAGATCCACCTGCTTCTGCTGCCCAAGTGCTGTGATTAAAGGCATGTGCCACTACTGCCTGACTACTTACTTTGTTCTTCAGAGTGAATTCTATTTTCTGCCAGAATTGTGGCCAATCACTCCCATTAAATGCCTCTATTATCTTCACTTGAACCCCAACCTAACACAGACATTACATTGTGCTAAGCCATTATGCAAAATCACAAAGGATAATCATGGTAATATTTTCATGTGGTCTCTGTGAGTATTCTGTATAAACTCCACCTCCACAGTTACCTGGCAACAACCAGGTATGGTCCTCCCCATAGTTACCTGGCAACATAAAAACATATAGCCCTGCCCACTATAAAAGGGGCTGCTTGCCCCGTCCTCTCTCTCTTAATCTCTTGATCCTTACCTGTAGCGTCTCTCTGCCCCCTCACCTTCCCCTTTCCCCTCTCTCCACGTGGTCATGGCTGGCCTCTACTTCTCTTCTCTCTTTCTCTCCCTCTCCCTCTCTCTCTCTCTCTCTCTCTCTCTCTCTCTCTCTCTCTCTCTCTCTGCCTCTACTACCCTCCTGGCTCCCCTCCCCATGCCCTGAATAAACTCTCTATTCTATGCTATACCAGTGTGTGATTGGTCCCTCAGGGGAAAAGAGATGCCTTGGCATTGGCCCGCTTAGACATCCCCTTCCATCAGTCTCCATGTCTGTGCACTGTTATTCTCTAGCAAAAATCACAACTACTCTTATCGAGTCTTTCTCTTTTACATAGACACAGTGTTTAGAGACTCAGTGATGTAAAAAGATATGCTGCAGTTGTAGTTGTGTAGACGATAGCACAGTCCACCTTGTCCCTCGTCTTGCTCACTGTGGTAGATTTAATGGTGAGTACAAATGCTGGACAACACAAGAGTGTGAGCGACTCTCTCCCATGGAGTATAGAGGAAGATGGCTGAGAGAATGGGTTCACAAAAAGCCCGAAGGATTTAGACACAGCACTATGCCACTTGAAAAAAGTGGCAGGTGCCAGAGGTTTTGGTGAGATTTGTTCACAATTAGGATACTTTTAATGCCTTTCAGAGTCTAAAATAACAGCTTATTACAAAGCAAAAAATAAATAAATAAATAAACAAAGCCTAAGAAGAGAAATCAAACAAAAAGAAACAAAGGTAGGATGTCTTTCTAAGCAGCTCAGACAATCAAGCAAAAGACAGTGTGGCAAAGGCCAATGGCCCTTCTTCCCCTTTGTGATTCATTACCATTGTTCATCTCAGAGTCTCTGCCCTTGTGTGAGTGACAGGCAGAAGGGAAAATGGAAGACAGCAGGAACATGCAGATGCTCTATGAAGAAAACAGAGAGGAAACAGCATGGTGGTTGTACCTGGTGTAAGTCAGAGTAGGGCTCATTTCGGAAGATACTTGATGAGAAGTACCTGAGGGAAGATGTAGAAAAGGAAAGAGCTGAGTATGTCATAGACAGCACTGGGCAATGGCTCCCTGGTGGGAAGACTTGCTTGGAGGATGGCTGTTCAGCAGAGGTTATAAAATCAGAGAATTGGATGCTTATGGTCTCAGTAATGAGTGTGCATTTTATTTTATAACCACAGTAGAAAGTTATTGAAGATTTTTCAACCTGGGACCAGAAAGGGTGTAATGTTTTCTTTTTATGTTCTACTTACTTGAATGAGAAACTGGATAATGAATGGCTACAGCATTGCACTCCATTATCCCTCTCCAATTTCTTCTATTCTAAGAGTCTCCTGGCTACCTTCAACTCCTATTTTTTCCTTTTTTTTTTTTTGAGAAACTGGATTGTTTGGCAACAACTCTAGAGTTTTCTGATTGTACCTCCAAGATGTCTTTTTACTGTGCTTGTCTACCTTCTTCTGTTACCCGTGAAGTCTTAAAAGTTGATTTAATCTTGCTACTTATATAGTTTCCATTCTTATGGATATCAGGGGAACCTTGAGCTGTCTGTAACCAAGATGTAACCATATGCAATAGAAAGAAAAATGAACTGGGAAGATGGCTTACTGGGTAAGAGTATTTGCCACACAAAACCAATGACTTGAGTTCAATCAGAACACATGGTTAAAAGAGAGAGCCAACTCCTGAAAGTTGTATTCTGATGCCCACATGCTCCTGAAATTCACAAGGCGCATGCATGAGCGCACGCGCGCGGCGCGCGCGCACACACACACACACCACACACACACACACACACACTTCTAAAAAATGCAGAGACTGGAGCAATATCTCAGTGGTTAAAATGCTTGTTGACATCTGAATCCCCAGAAGCCATATAAAATGTCAGATGGGTGTAGGTGGCAGCCACCTTTAATTTCAGCCTCAAGGATCTCCAGAGCAAGCTGGATACA
This sequence comes from Mastomys natalensis, assembly GCA_021653895.1. Lineage (NCBI taxonomy): Eukaryota > Metazoa > Chordata > Mammalia > Rodentia > Muridae > Mastomys > Mastomys natalensis. The sequence goes on along the minus strand of JAJTUV010000427.1, from coordinate 94,442 downwards.
TTGTCAATCTCAGGATTTGATTTAAAAACCCAGCTTTGATGAATAAGGTGGAAGAGAAATCCAAGATGATTCCTCATCTCATCCTTGGCTTCACATGCACAAGTGCACACATGCATGTGTACATGCATATGTGTGCCAACATACATGCATACCATACACAGAGGAAAACTGAAAACAATACAGAGAAAATAAAAATGTTAATCAGAGTAAATATTAGTGGGAGTGGAGATGCTAGTCTTGTCATAAAACCTATGTGACTCCACAGAGACCCTTTGAGAAATTGCATCCCAATCAGAAACTGAAGCTAATTGGCAAATATAGGCTCTGGAACAAACATGAGGTCTTGAGGGTTAAATTTACTTTGGCTAAGACTCTCAAGGTCTTGATACTGGACTAATAGGACCCAGGGCGTCATCCTGAGTGCAATGTCCTTCTGCAGTGATCCATTAGTACAAGGGTGCAGGATGAGGAAAGATGAAACTGGACTATATGTAGGCCTGAAGACTGAGGATATCTTGGAGAAGCGGCTTCAAGTCCAGGCCTGTAAGATGTACCTGGCCAAGTCTACCCACTACACCTGCATGCTCCTCCACCAGCACCATATCAGGGTCAGGAAGAGGTGCAGCACATCCCATCCGTCATTGTCTGGCCTCCCAGAAGCATGCTGACTTCTTCCTCTGCTCCCCTTATGGTAGTGGACACCTAGGCCGTGTGAAGGCAAAGGCTGCCAAGAAGGACCAAGGTGGCACAGGAGTTGTGGTGATGAAGCCGAGGATGGAGCCACACCTCCCTGGGCTAGAGGATTTTCTAATTTGGAGTTGACTAATAACACACTGGGGATGGGAGGAATCAGTGGTTCAAAGATGGTTACCAGATAGGTAAAATAAAAGCAAAGCAGACACCAACTTTTACATATAAATTACATGACCTAGTGCATAATTCAAATAGAGTAACTTGAATATGAAGATAATGGAATAAGCAGTAATCTTGACTCACCAGCAGGGTGTGTCTCTCACTTTCTCTCCAGATAGTTAATGTCAACATGAAAACACAGCTCCTACCTCATAGGGGATAAGAGGAGTTTATTCTGGAGCTAAAAACTAGTGCTCATATTGGGGAGCACAGATTCGGGTTACCCCTAAACTCTGTGTTCCCATCTGGAACCGTCTGATGAAGTTTTTACAGAAACAAAACAAAGAAACTTATAAATTGAGGCACCTTTCAGATACATTTTGAGAAATATCGTGCTATAGCAAAAGTAGAAAAATTCATGTTGCCAGCCCAGATGCTGACAACAGTCATAGCATTTGGTTGCCAGAAGCTAGTGGTCTGCAAGGCTAATGCATTCCAAAAACCTTAGTTACAAGGATATTAGTTAAGACACAGAGGTGAGCAAAAGAGCTAAAGATAGCCCAGGAGAAATTGTAATTAGACTAAGGGACCTGCAGTATCTCAATCTCTCCACGATCACTGAAATTTCAGTTAATCAGCTTTGCAATTTGAGTTAATCAGCTTTGCAGAGAAGGTCAGTGAGAGGTGGGACTCTTTCCAAAGGCTTCCATTCATAATGGCACATCAAAAATCCTACGATATAAAATGCCTATTTTTAGATGCCCATAGACATTCATTAATAACTAGCCATGTTTCAGGACTCAGAAAAAAATTATAAGGAGCAGAAATTATATAATTGTATATACTAGATATTTATTGTGACATAACACACATAGCACCTTCAAACAAGGAGGAATTATCTCACAGTGTCTCTGAGTCAGAACTCGCAAGAGCCACTCAGCTGCATATCTGGTTGTATGTCTCTGGTACCAGGTCTTCTGTGAAGCTGGAGTCAGAATACTAGCCCAGGCTGTGCGCTAGTCTGAAGGTCTCACTGGCTGACATCTAATTCTGGTCTTGCTCCATGGTTATTAGCCAGTTTGAGCATATCATTGGCCCTCACCACATGAGCCTCTCCACTGGGGAGTAGTTTTCCTTCAGAGTTAAGACTGAAAGAGTAAGCAAAAGAAACAGAAACTAACCTTGTGAACCTTCTTGGAGGGAACAACCCATCCCTTTTGTCATATTTTGTTTATAAGAAGTGAATTACCACATCTAGCCCAAACTCGAGGGAGCCAATTATACAGTGGATGAGACAGGATGAAGGGATCATATCAGAGGCTGCCTCCCACACGGTGTAATTAGGGATAAAATGCAAACCGAATCACTTGAAAAGTAACCCTCTGAAAGTACTCTTAGGAGGAAAAAGAAATATTTAAAGTTAAAATATTTTAAAAGAATATTTAAAATTGCCATAATAGAATTATGCATCTAAGAACAAAATATGTGGGCTGTCACCAGTACTGGTCTTGGTAACAAGCTCTCTTGTCCATTCAATGAATATTGATTGTTGTCTGCATGCCTGACACTCTGCAACTGCTGGGAACATGTGGAATTAATGAAGAAAATGTATAGATTTACATTCTAGTCAATGAGAGGAAATACTTGTATAGCGACTGTGATAAACGAAGCTCAGTACTGAATGATGTTATATTAGCGTTATTAAGTTCATACTTTTTCTTCATTGTATACTGAAGTATAGAGAATTGAAGTAATATACCCAAAGACCACATAGCTATTAAATATCAAAGTAGACATTTGAGCCAAGCCATCCTGGCTCTAGATCCCAGCCACTAAACTATAGATCACCTTACCAAAATTGAGTAAAGGAAGAAGCAAATTGGGACCAGATTTGCTGCTTATATAGATGGGGTAGACAGATCTGGGAAGATCTCTCCAATCAGTTCAGCTACAGTGAATAACACAAGGCAGTCTCCTCAGTCTACTGTTTTGTTTTCCTTAGGACATTTGTAACTATCCGAAGCATCTTTATAGATTTATTCCTCTGTCTGTATATCTAGGGATTTACCCATCCATCCATCTACCCACCCATCTATCCACCCATCCATCCACCCACCCACCCACCCACACCCACAGACTCACTCACTCATCCATTATCATTGTCTAGATCTCCTTCAACTAAAATGCATGTTCCAATAGGATATAGATATTAATAGCATACTTCAAAAATCATTTTCTGATGCCCAGTTCTGGGATATATCAAGCCTCAATAATAAATATCTAATGGTGGAATGAATAAAATGCATAAAATATATATCTGAGCATGTATTTATCTGGACAGGAAAATTTTCTCAGCATGTTTAGTCTCCAATTGGCTCATATCAGCCCATCTCCAGTCCATGTATCATAGGTGCTTTAACTTGTTTTGTGTTTATTTCTTCGTTGCTTGCCTTTAAATAGATGCAGAGTCAGAAAAGTATCAAAAGGAGAAACCCTTCCCAGGATGATAACTCGGGAAGAGCAGAAAATGGGAGATTCTGATTTGATGGGCTGTCTTTGCTTTCAGGTGCTCAGAATTTGAGTCGAGACTCGAAGGCTATAGCAAAGAGCTAGAAATGTTCAGGAAGCGTGAAGTGATGACTACCGAAGAAATGAAGAACAACGTGGAAAAGCTTAATGACCTCTCCAAGAACCTAGATCTGGCGCTGACAGAATTTGAGGTTTGGAACCTCATGGTAGGGACTTGGGACCCTAAGGGCTGGTCATTCTGGCTCTTAGTTTATGCACAAGACAGCCATTGGATGCACAGTACTGTCTGCTTGGCCCATTCTATCTTGAGTATGTTCAGCTACCTTTCCCCACATGTTGTCTATATTTCAACAGGTATTTGTAAGTCATGAAGTACCCAAAGACATTAAAGCAATGTAACTGCTTATGCCCATTCTGTATCCATTATGTGCTGAGTGATATGGAAAGGGCTTTGTGTAGCTGTCTCAATGCTTAGGACAAACCTTTGGGGTTTGTTATCCCTAGCCCCATTTAAAGTAGGGGGAAAAAGACTTGGAGCCACTAAATTACTTTGTCCAAAGATTAACTAACAAGTTGTTTTGTTTTGTTTTTAAACACTGAAATTCTTACCTTTTAGGCAAGTTAATGTAAGAAGACTGGTAAACAGTCTTATGAACAAGTATATTTCATGTAAAAATTATGAATATGGAGACAGGTCTACTGGGTGTTAGGAATAAAGATGATAGAGCAAGCATCATATTATCAGTTTCTAGCAGCTAGACCTCAGGCACCATGACCCTCAGAGGCAGCAGAAGGACCTTCTTACTAAGTCTGCCCATTGAATGAGAATCTGCCTCCTCCACTTGGCCTTCTTGGGGTTGAGGAATTTGTCATGGAGTTTTCCAGGGTTCAAGAGAACCGTCTATCCAACAGACAACCTCCTCTTTTCCTCACAGTTGATCAACAAGGAAGAGGAGCTGTTGGAGAAAGAGAAGAGCTCCTTCCCTCTTCTGCAAACCCTGATGGTCAACAAAATTCCCTACGAGCAGCTGTGGATCACAGCCTACGAGTTCAGCACCAAGTCAGAGGAGTGGATGAATGGTATGCCAAGTTCTGGCCCTGCTGGAACAGCAGAGATGGAGATGGGGATGTGAGGGTCTCCCCAGCCAGCTCTGAAACCAATTTGCTCTTTGGATTCCAACCCTCTGGGTGAAGACTGCCATAGTCTATGTTTTCATATGTAATAACAAGGGAAGATAAGGAATCAAAAAGCAAGAAATCTATTAAGGGATTTAAATCAGATCAGCACCCAAAGTCTTTGTCATACTGATGATTCCAAGAAGCAGGAAAGAGATTGAGAACTGCTCCTCTGTGGTGCTGCTTTAAGAAGGGTCAGAGTGCCATGGGGATGTCTAAAATCTACCCTTCACTCTAGCTCCGGAGTCTAGGGAGGCATCATGTGGGCAGAATCAACAGAACATAATAGACACATAAGGAAGGAAGAAGGGGCCACTCCTCATCCTGGAAGTGGCTTCTGTTCCAACTTTGTCTGCCAGCATCTACTTTTTCTTGTAAGGTTTAAGTTTTAGTGACAAAAACACTGAGCTGCTAAGACGTGTTAAGTGAGCGGTGAAGTTGCATTTAATCTAGGCAGCCCTGGGGACTTGGAGGTGTTTATGAGTCAGTTAGCTGTATCATAATGCAGCTAAGTAATACTAATCTAGAATGTTCCAACAGGAAGTAGGAGCAGTACCATGGGAAGATTTGGGCTGAATGTGAGAGCCAAATGCTAAAACTTCTTACCTGCCCCCCCCCAAAGAAACTAATATTTTAAAGTACTTTAAAAACTGAAGTGTCATTCATTTAAAATTTCCAGGCATTGAGGGCAGGGGACAAAGAGGGGATAGGAATGCTGATTACTGAGCCTGGATCTTCCCATCTTGACTAAATTGGCTGTCAAGAGAGCCCCCACAATTTACCTGTTTTCCCCACCTCATCACATGACATCATACCTAGCTTGTTTACGTTTTTTGTTTTAACATAGTGCTGAGGACCCAAACTTAGGCCTTCACTTCACCCACTAAGCCATATTCTTTATATTTCTTTGTTTGGTAGCTGAGCAGAGGCTTCCTTCCAATCCAGGCCCAAGCCCAGAACCTCAGCTCATCTCAGTACAACTGACACTGTTCTGAGTCCAGGGAATTAACACATGACAAGCATCTCCATCACAGTCTGAACTTCTCTTTGTTCCAGGTCCCCTCTTTTTATTGAATGCTGAGGAAATCGCAGAGGAGATAGGGAATATGTGGAGGACGACCTATAAGTTGACCAAGACCTTGATCGATGTGCCTGCACCCAAGCGCTTAGCAGAGAACGTCAAGCTGAAGATTGAGAAGTTCAAGCAGCACATACCCATCCTCACCATCGCCTGCAACCCTGGGATGAAGGATCGGCACTGGCAACAGGTTCTTGTCCCTCTTGGTGTGGTCAGCCTGTCCCATCCTGGGATCCCTGGGAAAGCAGGAAAAGAGAATCTACTTGAGGCCAAGGAGATTGTACTGGGCATGCTGGCCCTCAGGAAGGGAATGGGTGGATCATGAGATGAACTTGCCATCTCATGACCAGTTTGATGCTTTTTGTTGGGCCCCCACTGCTGGGATGTAAATATTCTAAACAATGGTTACAGACACAATGGAAAATCATTGATTGATTCCTCCTCACACAAAAAGAATTACCTTGAGAATGAGTCCAGTTGATCCCTGTGCAGGCTGTCTTTGGCAGAGTTTCCTGATCAAGCAGGCTAAGTTCAGAAAGAGTTTTGCACACTGGGTGCATGCAGTGGCATATTTCCTAGAATCCTAGTATTTGAAAAGCTCAAATAGGCTACATAGTAGATTCTGGGCTAGCCTGGGCTACAGAGTGAGACCTTGTCTCAAATAGAAAAACAAAGAAGTACTCTTTAAGCTCTTTAAGCCTATAAATTAGAATAATAAATATTCCCCCTAAAAATAGTCAGGATTTTTATTAGCAATGAAGTGTGAGGGTGACAAGTGTGGTGTGAACACTAACCTAAAAAGAAGGCTTGCTGTGTTTCTAAAGTGATTGTCACATTCAAGTGGCCTTGAAATGTGCTCCACTGGAGAGCTGCTATGTGGAGCGGCAGTGTGGCCACCCGACACAGGCAGATTCTCCTCTCAGAAATGTGCCTAAAACTGAGGGCCTGGCCCCTGGAAGGAGCCAATCTCTCAATGTGCATCATGTTGAGTGGACCCCCAAGCCTGTGGATGAGAGCATATTGATCTCTCTAGGAAAACAGGAGTCTTGATAGTGAGTTCAGGGTCTGTCTACAGGGAGGAGCTGTCTTGGATATCACAGTAATACAGGAGATTCAGGGCCCCAACAAGCATTGGGATGCTGTGCAAGAAGGCAGGTGAGAGGTCATCACATGAGTCACTACCCTAAAGGGAGTCTGCAAAGGGCATCTGGCCCTGCAGATGCTCATGGGGCTTCTATCCCCATGGATGTGGGTGACCTAGACCTTTGACCTATGTGGGGAGCTAAGAATGTTGGGTGAACAGGTGTCCTTAGAGAGTCAGATTTCTCCTTGCAATGGCACTATTCAAAGTGTCTTCATTAATGTTGAAAGAACAGTCCTTAGAGCCAAGGATGTAACTTGGTCATAGAGTGTTTGCTTAGTATGTAGGAGCCTCTAGGTTGGAGCCCCAGCAACTCAATAATATCGAATATAATACCAAAAATCACTCCAGGAGTTTCCATTCTTTCTCTCCTGTATTCTCTGCTACCCTGCTGTCCTCGAGTAAGCACTAACCCCAACCACCCATAGGCACTCTCTGCTCAGGTACAGGTCCCAGACATTATGTTGCATACTTTATTTAAATTCTCCCATTTCATTCTCAACAACCCTTTGAAATATTAAGTAATTTGTCATATAGCTAGTTAGTGGACCAGGAGGGAATTGGAATCCAGGTCTGTTTGGCTTAAGTCAAACAATGACATGAGGGTTAGACACCCCTAGGGTTGAGGAAGAAAACAGGAACTAAAATTAATAGTGGCCCCAGGCAGGAAGGGATGAGTCTCTAAAGTGGATACCCAGCAGGCTGAGCAGGTAAGAAAGGACATGTGTCACCAGATACACTATAGATTGTCTCCACTTGGGATGAGACACCTGTGACAGCCCCATGCCTGGCAAAACCATCATCTGTCCTAATACCTCACTCAAGAGACCTGTTTTACATAGATTCTGGTTCTGGCAAAAGGCTCCAAATCTAAGCCACTTCTTATCTCTCAAGGCCTGAGGACAGATCTTCTGGGGTCCCAGGACAGCCAGGGTGTGGTTTCTGGCCATTTGAACTTTCACAGCAAAAACTACTACCTTGTGTTTGAGTCATAGACTTTAAATATCAACAAGATATTGCTGTTTTCATTTAAAACAGGAGAGGACAAGGAAACACATCATGTTAAAGGGTAGCCAATGCTATGGACCAAACCTGGCCCTAAAGCTCAGAGGTACTGTCCCTAAGAATAGAACCAGCTGCACATACATAGTAATGCTTCTAATAGCCACACTAAAAGATTACAACTTTTTCTTTTCTTTGTTTGCTATAGTGAAGTTTGAATCTAGGAATTCACACATGCTAGGCAAGTTCCCTTGCACTAAGCCACATCCCCAGTCCATACTTTACATATAAAGTAAAGGGAAATGAGAAAAATAAATTTTATAGATATATGCTATCTAAGCTAGTATATATTATTGTCTATGTATCCACTAACTTGGAGATCAGCAGTGTGAAATGTTTGGTACTACATTCAGAGCACATCTCAATTCAGACAAGCCATGTTTGAAATTCTCAGAGGCCACAAGGGACTAATGTCCACATAGACAGTATAGTTTAAGGATCTTAAAATTAGAGAAACAAATGTCCTATCAATATTAAAAATTCTTTTAAAAAGAATTTTAAAATCCTGCCAATCTCCGAGAACTCACCGTGGGCCAGTTATTATGCTAAGTCCTTTAAGTAACTGTAATTTACCCCAGAGATAGTCAAGGTGTTGCTGTAATTTAGTGTATAAAAGAATAAATGAGGCCAACAAGATGGTTCAGCAAGTAAAGGAACTTGCCACTAAGCCTGACACCCTAAGTTTGATCCCTAGGAACCATGTCAGAAGAAGAAAGCCAACTCCTATAAATTGTTCTCTGACCTCCACATGTGTACTACACCATCCAAGTGGTGTGATATACAAACACACACAGACAGACATACACACGCACGTGCACACATGCATGTGCATACACACAAACACACAGACATATATACACACACACACACACTAAACAAATGTTTTCAATAATAAATGAAAGGTCAAGGTTACCAGGAACACTTAAGTAGTGTGCGCTCTGTAAAATTCTGCCAAATGTTACCTTTGTCCAGAGCTGTTCAGAGCAATACAAACAATTGTACATAAGAATTCTCTAGGAGACATTAGAGTTTTATGGAAAACATTTATCAGAGTCAGAATTAGATCCAAATCCCAATTCTGCTATTTGTTAACTAGGTGGTCTTAGACAAGATCTTTCTTCCAGCTCAGATCCCTTGGATGTAAAATGAAGGTAACATATTACATGCTATCTGTGGTGCTATGAAACTAAAATAAGTGTGTGAAGCTCTTGAAACAATACTGTTTATACTGAGCCCCCAATAAATGCTCATTATTTTTAGTCTATTACATACTGATCCTCCAGAGTCTCCAGAACCCAGACTGGAAGCCAATTGAGTTCTCTGATTTCATCAGGCTTTTCCTCCATAAATACTTATGGGTGTCTACCAAATGTCAGGTGCCAAGGACACAGGGTAAGACAGGATGTGACATGGCGCCCACACTCCTCTCTGCTCTGGCGTTTTCTAATCCCCTGGCAGCCTAATAGCGCCAAAATTCAGCTCAGAGCTTGTTTAGGAGTATTTGTACTGAAGAGATAAGCCAGAAGTATCACAGCAGCCAGATGGGGGTCCTGACGAATAGCCCCCCTGGAGAGGACAGGGAGGGCTTCTCTTATTCTGCTGTGTTGTGAGAATCCTGGGATTACACCTAGGCACTATGGCTTACGTGCCACAAATCACCTTTACCTAGGCACTATGGCTTACTGTGCCACAAATCACCTTTTGCTTTAATTTTGAGACAAGATCCCTCTAAACTGTCCAAGGTGGCCTTGAACTTACTCTGTAGCCTAGGCTAGAAACTGATTCTCCTTCCTTGGACTCCTGATTAGCTGGAATCACAACCCCAGTGTAGGGAGAACTTTTAAAGGGGAATCCTTCTGAGCTCAGAGCACTGGAGAGCATGTCTGACAGATGATCCCCCATATTCAGCAAATATTCTCTGTGCTTGGATCACAGACTAAGCTTCCCATAGGCCCCTGAAGTACAACTAAGGCCCTGTTCCAGACTTTGGGTGCCCGTGAATCGATAGGAAGACAAACTCAGAAGAAAGCAGATAGAATGAGGCTCTGGAACACCCAGATCTACAATGTCAGACTCAACAGGCAGCAGTTCCATGTGACCATTTAATTGAATGTAATCTGATTACAATGAATTGAACACAAACATTCAATTCCTTCAAACAACAGCCCTAGCTTTAATGTTCAATGCCTCCCAGGTTATTAATGGTACCATACTGGACAGCACTGATAACGAAGCTCCCCATCCTCATAGTCTTTCTATTGGACAGCACTATGTTACACAGTTTCCCCTCCTTTCTCTGCAGATCAGCGAAATTGTTGGCTATGAGATAAAGCCTACAGAGACCACATGCCTTGCAAACATGTTGGAATATGGATTCGGCAAATTTGTTGATAAGTAAGGGTTTATCCCTCCCTTCCAAATGGGTTTTGGTTCAGGTGTCCCTGATTCAAGGTGAATTAACTATTAATGAACCCCACTTGGGCTAACTTGGCCAAGTGGCTGGTTCTTTTTCTGCTGTAGTGGGAACTAGAAAAAGAGTCAGAGATTTTATTTCAAAGGAAAACTAAAAATCAACTGTGATCCTGAGACTCTGCCCAGCTCTTAGTACTCGGAACAGAAATCACTGAGCCTTCATAGGCCTCAGTTTCCTTTTCTTGAAACAAAGAGCAAACAAGGAATGACTCTCCAACTGCTAAAATCCAGGAAGCACACTATAATGAACAATCTCTTTGTTTTCTCCTCCCCATGTGCCCTGGAATTCTGGTGTGAGAATTTGTGTTATTTGAATGGCTATTTTTATTTCTGTTTGTGTTTGTGGGGAGAGGGGTTGTATGTATGTTTGGGAGTGTGAGGATAGGAATGTGTGAGTGGGTGTACATGCATGTGTGTGTATGTGCAAGTGGAGGCCAGATGTCTACCTGGGGTGTCACTCCTTAGGAGCCAAGTTGGCTAGGCTCTCTGGCCAGTGAACCTCAGGGATCTTCCAGTGTTTGCCTCCTCGGTGCTGGAAATTTAAGAGTGTACCGCCACAACTCACCACCATATTTTTTTATCTGGATGTTGGGGATCAAGCTCAGATCCATATGCTTATGTGGCAAGCACTTTACTACTGAGCCATCTCCCAGTCCCTCAACTGCTATTTTTAAAAACAGTAACGTTCAGACTTCTATTTGCTTTCCACATTTCCTTTAAAGCAATAGATGGGGAGACTTTACGTTACCTCAACTTAAGTCTGTTAGACAACTTGGATGGTACCTAGGAAGATGCTCATGGCCCTCAAGGTGTGGCATCTAGGGCTACTGCATCTTCATCATGGGGGAATCCACTTAGAAAACTGTGTTACCAGGCCACACTCTACCTGTTGCTCAAATTATAAGGATGGGCCTGGCTAGTCTTGTTTTTTCTATCCTTTGGGTTAGTGCTGTTCAAGGCAGGAGTCAAGCCAAATGCCACTACTAAGCTAGTCTGGGTTCAGTGTATTGGAACTTGAAAATACAGGCTGGATTTTTAAAAAGCTTATCAAGAAAAACAAGAATGTTAGTAGCTGATAATTTTGGCTTGTTTTGTTTTGAGAGAGTCTTAGTTTGTACCTGTGAGTGGCCTTGAACTTGTTGTATAGACCAGGCTGACCTTGAACTCATAGAAATCTGCCTGCCTCTGCTTTCTAGGTGCTAGAATTAAAGGCATATACCACTACATCCAGACAACTGACAATTATAAATATTCATTACCCAAAATAATAATATTTTGAATGGAATAAGTTCCATTCTTCTATTAAGTTAACAATCTTTAAATTTACATATGTAGTTCACATTACATTCTAATGAGCAGTGGGGGTGAAGTTGGGAAGTCTTGTATTGGTAGATAAAAGAAGCCAATGATGGTGCTGAACGGCCTCCTATATACAAAAGAGCAGCCTCCCATGACAAAGTAGTATCTAATGTGGAGGCAGAAAAGGTGTGATCCCCTTCCTGACCTACCAGAAGGGTCATAATCAACATGCCATAACAGGATAGGTTAACAAAAGAAAATCATGACAAATGTATTTAACCAAAGCTACATGTCATGAGAACCTTCTGAAGTGACCCAGATTCCTAAAGAAAATCCTTTGTTTTATGCTTATATTACATGAAAATGAATGGCTATACAAAGATATGTTTGGACAAAGGGATTTTGAGCTCATGGAAACAGACTAGAAGAGGGAAAACCTTCACGGCCTGACTTCCCAATATTCTCCATACCTTCTCTGTGTGTAGCATTAGTTTTGTCATCCTAGATATGGGACAGGGACCCTCTGAGAGGAGAGTGTTTAATCAGGTAATTGTATTAAAATGAAGCCATGAGAGATGAGACTAATCCAGCATTGGCTTAGTGTTCTGTAAGAAGAGATTATGACAGTCACATAGAAATAGAAGACCATGTGAAGATATAAGGAAAGGATCCTGTCTATATACCAAAAGAGAGGCCCAGAGGAGACTAGCCCATGGTTTTGGACGATAAGACTCAAAAATTATGAAAATACATTTCTGTTGCTTAAGCCACCCAGCCTGTGGTGCTTTGTAATAAGATCTCTAACAAAGATAGCACAGACTGACTGATAGCGAGGCTCAGATAGCAATAGTTCAAAGCATGATTTTGAGTGATTGGGGATTAGACATGAATTATGGGAAAACCTACTCAACTTATAGCAACCCCCAAAGACTATGGTACTCAAGCAAGAAACACATCGGAAGTAGTTGGTAAAACTTAGAGAAAACATTTTGGTGAAATTAAAGCTTTGGAATTCTCTTAAGACTAAGCTGAGATCCTTCCTGGATGTTTCCCCTGCCACCTCCTGTTGCTATTGCTGTTGATATCTTCTCTCCTCAGGCTGGAGCCCATTGGGGCAGCTGCCAGCAAGGAATACTCTCTGGAGAAAAACTTGGAGAAGATGAAGGCAGACTGGGTCAATATGTGCTTCAGTTTCGTGAAGTACAGGGACACGGTGAGTCCCTCCAGAGGAAACTCCCTAAAAGCAGTCTCGTATGTTATGTAGTAGATTCAGACATGATTCACTCAGCATTGCAACAGACCTCATGAGAGAATAACCCTCCACATCTGGATTGCCTCTGCATGCCTATCCCGTACTCATCATCCTTGCTCTCACACTCCACTGAAGTTGTGCATCTTGAAATCAAAAGGTCCTTTGACCTAGTGCAAAGAAATGGAGCAAGTCTCCTAAATTAACCTGTCTCAAGAACATGGTCATGTGTAACTACACACATACAAACATATACACACATATGTCCCACCTCAGGTCCTTCAGAAGCATATCTGAAGTTAACAAGAACATATGCTACTTTCTAGATGCTAAATACAAGAATTCCTTTGAGATCTCTTTAAACTGATTCCTGGAAACTAAAATGGAGCCTGAGGTTCCATTCTAGCAAGTGCCCAGATACTTACACAAGTATGAACTATGAGGGTATGGATTTCCTTATTTTTACAGTGTTTATATATAGATAGCATGTGAGTTTGTATGATTAATATGGTGGTACATTTGCCTATATAACTCCAAAGTCTAGTTTGCTTTTGTGACAAAGCATAGTGTAGATATGGGAAGTGGTGCTTAGTAAATTTTGGAAGGTACAAGTAGACAGTCACTGCAGCCCATTGGCCCTTAGCACAGCATCTCAAATGCTAGCTTCGCAGCAGAATCTTTTGGGAAGCTTTAAAAAATCAATTGATTTTTCCCCTGCTCTTTCTGAGTGCCTGAGCAGTTGCCCTCCTGGTTTTCTTTTCCATAGTGCTGGAGACTGAAGTCAGGATCTTATTCATGTTAGGGAAGCTCTCTCACATTTAACCACATTTCCAGCACTCCAATTTTCAAATATTCCGTATAGAACCAAAACCTGAGCACTTCCCTTCCCTCTGAGTGACACATCATCTTGTGACTTCTTTCTCCCTTTGATTTTGATGGTCTTGGTTTCACCCTTGGATAAGAACCATCCCTGAGCCAATCTGAGACAGGAGAACTGGAGACAAGTGAGTTCATTACTGGGTCTCTCCCAACAAGGCCAGGTCTCATGGGTTCCATAAACTTGGAGCTGTGAGCTGTGTGTTCTCATTGGATCAGACGCTGCTTTGGAGATTGCTAGGATGTGCTGAGGAGTTCAGCTAGGGGCCTATGAGCAGGCTCACCATCCCTCATACATCTTCTAAGTTTATGACTGAAGTAGCTATCAACAAGGAGCAATAGCAAAATGAAAGTAATGATGCCAGTCTATGAGAATAGCTTGTCAGTGTAGATACACTGAGAAAAGACAGAATATATCCCAAGCCAGATTTAGTCCGTATCTACATTTACATCACCTTTATCTGCATCTACATCTGTGTCTGCAGGCTTAAAGGGAGTGAACTCAGAGCAACAATGACCAAGTTTGCTGTAGGTGACAGACTAATTAGCAGTGTATCTTCCACAAACAGGGGAAAATGCCATCCATAGGAGCTGGCTTTGGAGACACAGCACCCTTATGTGCTAACAAAATGGAACTCACCAAATGTATAAGATAAAAATTTCCAAGCTGGGGTTCCAGGTCTATGTACTTTTATCATGGGACTCTTACACACAACAAAACAAGCAAACAACGCTTTGCTTATGAAGGGATTACATGTAAATAACTTAATAAGTGTGTCCTATCTGTTAGTAGACATTTAAAAAGAACTCATAAGTTGAAATAAAAAATAATTTTTAAAATTTATTTTAAAAAAATTACAAGAGCCCCTATGAATTGGCTGTGCAGTACAGGAGTGTAGGCCTTATCCAGTGAATTAAACCTGATGCTCCCTGAAAGAACCAGGAAAGCAAGAGCCCAGAGAGGCAGAAATGCAGGGAAGAGGACAAAGGCTCCCCCAGCCCCAACAGATTCTAGGTACAGCCTCTGTACCTTTGGGTTAGGGTGATTTCTGCAAAGGAGTCAGGCAATAAATTTTATTTCTTTTGTTTTTATTTAATTTTATTTATTAAGAAAGACAGGCTCTTATGAAGTAGCCCAGCCTGGTGTCAAACTCATAGCATGCCTTCAGCATCAGCTTTCAGAGTTCTGGAATAGCAGGCATGCCCCACTGACAATAAGTATTTTTAATAACCAATGTGAGGCAGGTATACACTTGTGCTTCCGAGACTGAAGCAGGAACTTCTATATCAAGATCCTGTCTCTCAATAAATAAATAAATAAATAATAAATAAATAAATATTTCCTGTTAAGAAAATCTCACGCGAGATAGATGTCTATCTCCCTGGGGTGAGGGCTCTGTACTGCAAGGGTTTCTGGAACCTTCTAGAATCAGCATGGATAATGGGATGGGAAAAGCAATCAAGTCTCCTGATTTTGACTTTGAGTGGGCATCTGTATTTGCAGGATACCAGCATCTTGTGTGCAATTGATGACATTCAGTTACTACTTGATGATCATGTGATAAAGACCCAGACTATGTGTGGCTCCATATTCATCAAGCCAATCGAAGCAGAGTGTCGGGTAAGAAAATAGCCATTGTGTCCTTTAGGTATCAGTTCCTCAAGGGAAGTGGGTCTAATTCAATGAAAGCATAAACTTCCCTTTCCCTGAATGGAAACTGAGAGGATGGGCAGATGCGAGGCTGTGAGCAATAATGGCATAAGCAAGCTCATGACCTGCCAAGCCGCTGAGCAGTCTTCTGAAAGAGTAGACGAGGCTTGAACGTGCCAGACTAAAAGACACTTTCCAAGTGTTTTAGAGCACACAGTGATCTATAATATGAGCCACATGACTGTAGGAGTTTACCCTCCATTGCTCTGTCTGTAGAAGTGAAATAGGTCAGAGTAGGGAGTACATCTTAGGGGTGGAGCACAAAAGAAAATGAGAAACTGGCTTAGGCCTCCTGGCTCTAGACCTCTGGGTTCATATTCTGGTTCTGCCTGCACTGTTAGTTGTGTGGACTTAGGAGGCTATTTGAACTATTGTATTTACAGTAAACATGAAGTTTGTTAATATCTTCATTTTAGTGTGTGTGTGTGAGAAACACACACACACAAAGAGAGAGAGAGGAGAGAGAGAGAGAGAGAGAGAGAGAGAGAGAGGTGGAACTACAGGACAGTTTGGGGCACCAACCATCTTACTGTTGCTTTTGTTTTTGAGACAAGAGCTCTCATTGGTCTGGAGCTTGTCAAGTGGGTTGGGCTGTGAACCCCAGATATCACTTGCCTATCTCCGCCTCTCCAGCACTGGGATTCCAAGCATATGCCATATGTTTTTGTTTTATTTTTTAACCTGGGTTCTGTCACAGATGTAAGAACTTTATTAATATTGCTATCTCTCCAACCCACATAAATTTGTTAGTATCTCATAAAGTGCTTCACCTGACCATCATGTATCAAAAAAAAAAAAAACAAAAAAAAAAGCTCTATTATTGTTATCTAGCTAAAATGTGAACCCACAGGGTAAAAGACCCCTTGTTTCATTATGTCCACATTTCCTGGAACAGGAATCACATGAGATACACTTCAGTATTTCTTAAATGAATGAATGATTGAATGAATGCACCCATCCACCTGCAAGAGCATTCGCTGGGGAATGCTGTAGAGTGGCAGGTTACTGATTCAGATGTTGGATGCTAAATTCACAGAAATGGGAAGAAAAGCTAGTTCGGGTACAAGAAAATTTGGATGCCTGGTTAAAATGTCAAGTCACTTGGCTGTACCTGGAACCTATCTTCAGCTCAGAAGATATCATAGCTCAGATGCCAGAAGAGGGCAAGAAATTTGGCATTGTGGATGGTTACTGGAAATCACTCATGGCTCAGGCGGTAAGTTTTATTTCTTGCATCTCACAGTTGGCTATTAGCATGCACTAGCAGATTCATTGTGTCAACATCCCTTGAAATGACCAAGTAAATTGGATTTTTTATTTTACATTTTATATCATTGTAATAATTTATTAAAGCTTCAAATATGGAAATATGGGATATGGAAAGGAGAACATTTTTTAAATCTTACCTTCTTGGAAAAAGCTCTTAGCAGTTTACATTATTTGCTTATCATGCCTAATGAGACTTTGTCATAGAACAATGCAATAGCATTTTTATAGGTTGTGAATCACCTATTTCAAATAGTGATACATGTTGATACTCTGTTATTTAATGGATTTTTGGTACCTATGATTACTTAGATGTGATCTCAGAAATCAGAAAATACCTGAGATGGACATGATTTTCTTTCTTACAACTTACTGTTATGAGGAGCACAGGCTTGAACACAAGGTGTGGTGTACGTTAACTGTGTAGACTATAAGGAGCAATGCAGTTGCCTCGGAGTATCGAGGAGACCTCCAGAGCAGGTGGTGTTAGAACCACGTCTTGAAGGATACACTTCACCATGTGTAATCTGTCTCTCCCCTGAGAGGATATATCTTTTCCCTTTAATTGTGATACATGATCAGAGAATTTATCTCAAAGGAGTGTATCTGCTTGGCTTACCTGTGGTCTGGATTATCACTTCTCAGCCTTTTGGCTAAGATCAAGTGTAGTACTTGTAGTCTGGATTATCGGGGCAAGGGCTGGGGAAGGAGTTATATGGCCCAGGCAGTGGAGCAGATTTTATGTTAGTTTACTTTCTTGGGTTGCATGTTATAGAAACCCATTAAGTGTAGGCTGAGCAATACTATTGGTAACTCATATTGTGCAAAGACAGAAGAGCATCCAGGCCTCCTGAAGGGCCAATAGAGAGCCAAGAAAACCCTGCAGCACCCACAAGCACTCTTGTTATACTCTTGCCTGTACCCCTCTTTCCATGCCCACTGGGGCTTTCCCTGCAGAGTGGCCAGCTCTGCCACAGGGTAGCAGGGCAGGAGGTGATCCTTCCATGGCCCCAAAGCTCCTTGATAAGGGTTCCTCACAGGCCAGAATACAATGTCATGGTCTGTGTTTTAGACTCCCAAAATATTCAGACGAAAATGATTCTGTTAGTTGTGATGCTCACCCTCTACCCAGCCAACCACGATTGAAGGAATGGAAGCATGCTCAGCGAGCAGTCACCCCTGGGTGACTAGGAGAAGATTAGGCAGTGGGTGCCTGGGTGGGAAGTATCACAAGTTGGTGGGTTGGTCATGAAATCATTACCATGATCAATCTCAAAAAATCTTTGAGTACACACAATGATTTGTGTGTGTGTGTGTGTGTGTGTTTGTGTGTGTGTGTGTGTATGGTGTGTTATCTAGGTAAATGATACAAGAGTTATGGTGGCAGCTGACCAGCCAAGAATGACTGAGAAGCTTCAGGAAGCCAATGCTCTGTTGGAAGACATCCAGCGAGGGCTGAATGACTACCTGGAGAAGAAGAGGCTCTTTTTCCCCAGGTATCTAGGATTGCTCTTTCATTTGGACCTACCCTCTCAGGCCATATGTTAGATCTGGATTCTAACCCACTCCTTCTTCCCTATTCCCCAGAGATGGCATCTAGGAATTACCATGTCTCCATAGCCATCGTCTAGAGTGAAGCTAAATGGACTTGGCATGGGTTACATCTTCACTTAGCCAATTTCTATTGATTAATGAGGCATAGAAATCACACTTAAGACCTCGTATCTAAAACAAAAAAGATCTCCCCTGGTATCCAAGCTTTTCTACTTATTCATTTGAAGACCTTTAGCAACCTCAGGTTCTCCAGTGTGAAATTGAGATATAATAATGCCAATAGCAACTAGTTCTTAGGTTTTCTATGCACTTCGGTGAACTCCATGTAAAACAAGTATTTGAGGAATGCCAGCTAATTTTTTTGAACATTAACATTTATAGCTCCTGGTACAGTAATTTTATAAATATATGACTGTATTTTCCCTGAAATGTTAATGTTCTACGTAGCAGTCAATGTGGGTTTAGAGTGCTACTGCGAGGCATCGCTCCTAAACATCTATCCATGTCAGTTTCACTGTGGCTTGTCATCTGTGCCTTTCAACTCAACTGTGATATAGGGTTTCATGCCTAAAATCCTGTACCTGGGAGATGGAGGCAGGACAGCCAAGAATTCAAGGTCATTCTCAGCTACAAATCTGGAGGTCAACTAGGGCTACATGAGACTTTGTCTCGAAAGACAACAACAAAAAATTATAATATGGTTCTATATGGAGCCAAAGTTAGTTCTCTACTTTCTACCAAGAAAAATTAATGTATAGGATTTTATAGTTACAGTGGTGATGGTTTTGTTTTGTGGAAGAAATTCCTTTGGTATTTGTTCAACACAGTGTTCTCTGATAGATTTTTTTCTCAGTGACTCAAATATTCTGTAATAAGGTACCATTAGCTACATATAGCCATTGAACGTTGTTTTATTTTTATTTTTGTTTTATGTGCATGGGTGTTTTTCCTGCATGTATCTATGTCTGTGTACCACTTACATGCCTGGTGCCCAAGGAAGCCAGAAGAGGGTGTCAGATCACCTGGTACAGTTGTGAGCTTCCATGTGGGTGCTGGAATTGAATACAGGTTCTTTCGGAGAACAGCCAGTGCCATTAACTGCTGAGCCATCTCTCTAGACCACCACTGAACATTTTAAAGAGTCTCAGAAAGCAAAGTTTTAATTTATTTACTACTAATTTTTAAGCATAAATAACCACTTGTGGCAATGATTTCTGCTTTGGACAACCTGAACAAAGGAACTGTAACTGAGAAGCACAATATTGAGACAAAATTAAACTCTGGAAGTCTGAGGTTTGGGCTTTCATCAATATTTTTTTTTTTTTTTTTTGGTTTTTCGATACAGGGTTTCTCTGTGTAGCCCTGGCTGTCCTGGAACTCACTCTGTAGACCAGGCTGGCCTCGAACTCAGAAATCCGCCTGCCTCTGCCTCCCAAGTGCTGGGATTAAAGGCGTGCGCCACCACCGCCCGGCTCATCAATATTTTTTTAAGATGTTATTTTATTTATGTATATGTGTCCTATGCGGGAGCATGCACACGAGTGCAGGTTCCCATACTGGCCAGAAGAGGGCACTAGATCCCTTCGAAGTGGAGCTACGGGGCGTTGTGAGCAGCCAGGTCCTCTACAAGAGTACAGCTTAACTACTGAGCTCCACCTCTTCAGCCCCCTGGCCTTTAATTCTGGATTTTTGCTGCCATTTCTAGTAAGAACACTGATAGTCAATACTAATACAGCATTTGCACCTTGTGCCAGGACACCACAATGAGTGCTTTCTACTCAGGTAATCCTTAGAATAGTCCTGTAGCATTGAGCTCATCACCACTGACTTTCCAAGTGAGAAAACAATGATCTCCCCCAGAGAGAGAAAAAAATGATCAATGGCCAAACTGCAATCCAAACCTAAGGAGTCTGCATGTAATACTCAATCATTTAATCGCTTTGAGCTACTTTTCTACATAAGTTAAATACACATAAACACACAAATATCTCAAGGGCTTACGCATTTTTGTAAAATAAAATCAAGCACTCCTACTGAACATTTTGAACCATTGGTGACAGTCACATCAATTAATTTTACCTTAAAAATATAGAATGCTAAATGATTTTACATTATTATTCTGTCTTTAGGCCTTACATGTAATAGAGTAACACAAACTAATAGAAATCACCCATTTAAATATTACTTAGGAAGAGTAGGAACTAACATCTTGTTAAGTACTAATTATTTAGTCAGCCAAAAACTCTCCCTACTTTCTCAATACTGCCAATAGTGAATCAGCTTGTTTTGCTGTGTAACAAACACTCCAAAACTTAGAAGCATTCAACAGCAATCTATTTAGCTCACAATTGTATGGTATATGGCATATCGGGCTGTACTTAACTAAATGGTGCTACTATCTGAAGCTCACTCAATTTAACAACAGTCAGCTGGCCATTGATCCTAATCATTTGCTGGTGGTGTGGATTCCTGTTGGTAGGGCCCTGGGAAGGTTAGTTAAGCTTATTCACAGGGTCGCAGGGTTCTTAAGAGCAGAAAGAAAGTCAATGACAAGTTTCCTTGTGCCTAAGGCTTGGAACTTGCACATACTGACATTCACTAGATTCTGCTAGCCAAAGCAAGACACAGTCTAGTATCAAGAGATGTCAGAATCAATTGTTCCCCTTAGCTTGGGGTTGGCTCTATGGTCTTCAGCAAACACTGTGGACAACTTGTAATCCATGTATTAAGACCATAATCCCATGAGTCCGTTCTTTATAGAATTTTGAACATTTCCTGAAAGTTAGATTCTGTATCTTTAGAGCCTGGTCAAGCAGGGAAGTGGCTACCACCTCCACTTAAAAGACAGAAGAGGTCTCTGACTGCATATAGGTTCATTACACTCTATTTTTTCTCCATGGTACTGGATTACATAAGGGCATTTTCATGCAAGTATATAATCTACTTCACACATGTTTTTATTTCTACTTTTATTTTCTGGTATATCTAGAGAGAAAGAAGACCAATTTCTCTCCTCTCATCCAGAGGTTCTTGACACTGACTGCATGTTAGAGTCATCTGGGATTTAAGACATTACAGATTTCCCCAGACCTTGCCAGATACCAGATACATGGGACACTCTGGGTGTTGAAGTTCGCAGAAGCTCCTTGGGCAATCCTGAAGTATAGAATCATTGCTGAGAACCAAGCAATCATTCCAGTCCCCACAGCACTGAGCTCATACATACCCACTCCCAACCTTTCTCTCCCTCTCTGAGTCAAAATGGTCTTCACCTTTTGTGCACCAAGACGATGGAGGAAAGGAGCCAATCCTAGAAAGACTTTGAGATGCAGGCAGTAATGACATGGTGGGATCCACCAGCCAGGAGCATCCCCTCAGTGGAAGAATGCCCTGTGACCTTATTCTCTTTACTTTGAAATAGGTTCTTCTTCCTGTCAAATGATGAGCTTCTAGAGATCTTGTCAGAGACAAAGGACCCACTCCGAGTACAGCCACACTTGAAGAAGTGCTTCGAAGGAATTGCCAAGCTGGAGTTTACAGACAACCTGGAAATCAATGGCATGATGAGCTCAGAAAAAGAAACTGTTCCATTCATACAGACAATCTACCCAGTGAAAGCCAAGGTAATCCCCCTGTGTGGTTCCTCCACAGCAGAGCAAACTAGAGGGAGTGGTTCCCTGGATTAAGTTTCTGGGCTCTAGTTTGGGGTGTAGAACATTTGGGTTTCATAACTTAATAACTAAGTCATTTTGAAAAGTTACTCCATCTTTTTGGGCCTCAGTTAATCATTTCTAAGATGAGAATTATATGGAGGCCATGGGACAACTAAAACTTGTAGGAAGGGCTGGCACAAAGTTGATTCGGTAGCAGGAATCATATTGCAGGTGACTACCGGTGACACTTTCAAATCCCAGATAAACAATGACCAAGTCAGACAACACAATCAATGAGAAATAGCTTAACACCTAACCTAGCTTTTCATATGTACATGCTTTGAGGGTGGGAGTGGGGCAGTAGTGATCTCATTTATATAGCCCAAGCTGGCTTTGAATTTGATATCCTCTTGCTTCAGCTTCCTGGGTGCTGAGATTATGGTGTGTGCCATGACTCCAAGCCGTAAGTCCTTTGAAAATGCGTAAAATTTCAGTGACTTCCAGTCCCATGGAACAGAGTAGCACCTAAGAAGGTGTACTGCTCTTGCAGATGACCCAAGTTCAGTTCCTAGAACCTCTGTTGATCAACTCTGGTCTCCACAAGCACTTGCACTCACATGTACATACCTATGCACAGACACATATGCAAACACATGATTTTTAAAATATAATATCAGTTAAAAGGAGAAGCTTATTTTATTAATTGGAACAGGGATTTCCTTTGCCTCCTGAGAAGCTGTTGGCTTGAGGAAATGCCATGAAGGAAATGTGAGTTAAATATTTCTAAAGGAGACTCATACTTACTAGACAAATGTAAGCAAGCATAAAGCAACTGGCGAGAGAACACTGGCTTGAAGAGGAAGCAATCTTCTTATCCTGCACCAGTCTTTTCCAGAGAAAGATTTGTGTTGAAGTAATTATTTAAAAATGGCCACTGGTCAAACCGACTATCTAAGCTGTGGTAGCTCTGCCTAGCTCAGCCGGCATATTTCTCGGCTGGAGGCCACGTGCACTCCACAGCTAGAAACGGCCAGCCAGAAACACCAGCTCTGCCACCCATGAGATGTCAGCGTGAGAGATGGCTCTGCCAGTCTTCCATGCTGTCTCCACAAGGCTGGGCATTGCCCAGACCATCCCGCCATCTATGCGGGCCAGTAGGAAAATGAGACTCTAATGATTAAATTATCCAAAAGTTTATATATTTGGCAATGATCAGTAACAAGATACCCATACAATCAGAAGTGTAACCCAATACTTAACCTAGATATACCAACTACCTTTGACTGCTACACACATGTAAACATCCGCCTCCATGTTCCCCTCTCTCTCGTTCCTCTCTCCTAGCTCCTCATCTTCCTTCTCTTCCTTCTCCTCCTCTCCTCCTTACTTCTCTTCTTCCTCTCCTTATTCTTCCCACCTTAGCTCCTCCTACAGATTTGGGCTCCTCTTACAGTCTCTGCCTAGCTTTGATTGACAGTTGTTGCCTCCCACTGTTTGTACTTCCCCACAGGGCATGGTGGAAAAGTGGCTGCAGCAGGTGGAGCAGGTGATGCTGGCCAGCATGCGGCAAGTTATTGAAAAAGGGATTGAAGCTTATGTCCAGGTAAAAAAGGAATTAACATACTGTGCTGGGGGCACTGGGACTATAAATGAAGCTTTGGGGAAACCCACTGGATGAGTCCATTCAGTTGGACCTTTTGCCTACTGCTGAAACCGACCTCTCCAAGCCTCTGGGTCCTTTTATCTGGAAATCTTGGAGCTGTGAACAGTTTTCTAATGAAGTTTGCCAGTAGACACAGGTGATAGAAGAGAAAAGTTAGCTGGAACCTTTTTGATTACAGGAGTGAATGGGGGTGGGATTTGCATCTTGTCACATGGGACTGATGGCTCAACGTCCATTTAGCAGCCCTTCCAGGTACAGATTCACCTGAATCACCAGTGACTGGCATTCTAAGAGCCCAAAGACTTACGGGAACAAGGATGATACAAAGCCTAAGAGAAAAATAAGCTGTTGTGAGAAATCTTCAGCAGAGAGCTCCCAGCCAGGCTCATCTTGGCAGTGTCTGAGTTTTCTCCCTCTTTAAGTGTGTGTCTTATTTCCAGGCCCTATCCCATTGTAAGACCTTTTCTGTCAAACAGACATATTCAATTAATGCTTTTTCCCAAAGGTTCTCAGACCAACCCCGTTGTCCCCATGGTAGGTTTCAAATTATGCATAAATTCCATTTTCTATGACAAATTCTGAATTACAGAGCAAGAGCTACCAGTGTGGCATTAGCAATCAGGAGTCTGTAATTTTTCTATAAAAGATCAAGTGAACTCTTCCACCTGTGGGCCACACTCTGGCTTTAGTATCTAATGCGACCCTTGCAGCACAAAAGCAGAGTAAACAATATATAAATGAGAAGCATGGTTGTGTTCTGAATTTTGTTCTGATAAGACTATTTATATCTCAAGAAGACTTGATCCACAAGATCTCATGGAGCCTAGGCTGGCCTCAAACTCACTATGCAGACAAGGACATCCTGGAACTTCTGATTCTCCTACTTCCAATTCCCAAGTACTGGGCTTACAGGCTTGCTCCACTGTGCCCAGTATTTGTGAGATTGGGACTGCACTCTAATCTTGTGTTTTAGAAACAAAAGTTAGGGGAAGAAGACTTGGCTAGGAAAACCATGACACAGCAATACAATATTATACGGTCATTAGAAAGGGAGGTGTGAGTACTGTCTGTATATGACCATATATATTAATATTTAATTATATATTATATATATTACAATCAGTCTTGAAACTATGAAATTATGCAGGGGATTGTTTGGGGTTTTTTTTGCACAAATTTGAGGGGCAAAGATATAAATCGGTAATCCCAAATCTGGCAGCTTGGTGGCACACACCTTTAATCCCAGTATTCTGGAGACAAAGGCCAGTCTGGTCTACAGAATAAGTTTGAAGACAACAGAAGATGATTCTGGTTTTACTATCTGGATGAAGTGTGTGTGTGTGTGTGTGTGTGTGTGTGTGTGTGTGTGTGTGTGTGTGTGTATGTGTGTGGCCAGAAGAGTGTTAATTGTAGAAAGTCAGTTTAAACCATACATGAAGAACTGATTCTATGGTAATCTCCATTGCTCTTTCCCAGGTGCCTCGTAACGCCTGGGTCTTGGAGTGGCCTGGTCAGGTAGTTATCTGTGTCTCTCCATCTTTTGGACTAAGGAAGTGTCTGAAGCCCTAGTTGAAGACACCCTTACAGTAAGTGAGCACATCTTAAAGCTAGCAGAGGGGAGTCAACGTGAAAGGATAGAGTAGCCATTTGGATCATTTAGAATAGGGACCACATAAACTGGGCAGTGGTGGCGCATGTCTTTAATCCCAGCACTTGGGAGGCAGAGGCAGGCGGATTTCTGAGTTCAAGGCCAGCTGGTCTACAGAATGAGTTCCAGGATAGCCGGGCTACACAGAGAAACCTGTCTCGAAAAAAAATAAAAATAGATAGGGACCACAGATGCCAGCGTTCCCCTGGAGACCGTGAAGTAGGAACTCTGGACTTGAGAATCTCCTGGGAGCCTACAGTGCTAGTCTCATGGTTTTTCCTATATAGAAATTCTGAACTGCATGATTCTAAGTCTTACTAGCTTTTGCTTTCAGGGGCTACCTAACAAACTTTCCAACAATTCTTCTCCCTGGGCTAGAAGGCCACTGTTTGCTACTGCTTTATGCTACTGCTTCCTTCTCAGTGACCACACAACCCCAAACAAGTCCACCCAGCTCTCCCTTCTGCTTTTTCTGTGAGACCCAGCAAAATTCCATGAGAGCATATTCTCAGATCCAAACATTGTATTTCCAGTTGATGTCAGTGCTTTACAGCTTACTTGTTGATTATGTGACCATGAGCCAAGTGCCAGTTATCCTCTCTATAAAATGCAAGGGATTGTCACATTGCATCATAGTGTGGTGGGAACGTTAAGCAGATGCTAGTGAATCAGTCAGTGCTTAGATGTTAGGCTGTGACCTTGGATCAGGAAGATATCATGCTTGTTCTATTCATAGTTATAGCTCCAAGATTTAATGGAATTCCTAGTACATAGTAGGTACTCAATAAATATGTGCTCAGTGAATGAATAGCAACTCCACTTGTAATCATAGATAATTTCCCATGATTACCTCACCAGACCCTGATATTTGCCTATGGAATCTTGGATTGGATCAAAAGATATCTTAATTTACTATGATTTGAATAGATAATCAAAATTAAAAGATTGGCACCTAGCAAAGGTAAAATTTATGGAAATCAATGTGACTAGTGCCTAATACATGGGTTGCAAGCTTCATTCATGACATTATTCCAAACTTCAGAAATAGAAAATGTCGGACTTTTGTAACTGCATGTCTATGTCCCTTTATTTCTTTGACCTATAGACAGGAGACAGAAAGGAAGTTTTTCATCACACACACACACACACACACACACACACACACACTACATAGTCTTCTACAAGAATCAGTTGCTATCACAAAATAACCATCTATCTGCCTATCCATTTATGTATCCATTCATATATATATATATGACTCTTTGCCTCTCCATTCATTTGCTCATGTCTGTCTATTCATCTATTGATCCATTCAGCCATCCATCCACCCATCCATCCATACATACATACATACATTTATCTTTCCATCCATTCATATATCTACCTATCCACCCATTTATCTGTCTATCCATCTATCTATCTATCTATCTATCTATCCATTCATCCATTCATCCATCCATCCATCTACCCACCTACCTATCTATCATCCATCCATCCTACCATTTATCTATCTATCCATTCATCATCTATCTATCCATCCATTTATCCATTCATCTATCCATCCATCCATCTGTCCATCCATCCACCCATCTATCTATCCATCCATCCATCTCTCTATCCACTCATATATCTACCCACATAATGTCCATTATTTCAGCTATCTATTCCTCAATCCCTCCACACATTTGTCCATATATCCATTAATTATTCATCTAATAAATATCAGTTTGGCATTTGCTTTGTGCTGAGATTGCTACTGAAGGGTTAATAGAAATTTCACTTCTAGCAGACTAACAGTAAAAAGAGCCAGGAGAGCAGGTTGGCTAGTAAAAGGGCTTTGTGCTCCAAGAACAAGAACTTGGCTAACCACAAAGTAGATGATGTAAATGATATGGTTGAATAAGATTGAGCCTTGAGAAAAAAACCTATACTTCCCCATGATTGTTCCTCGACCCTGTCATATGCTGGTCATGGGCTGGCACTTTCCCATGATTGTTCCCTGAACCCTGGCACTTTCCACAGTTATCCTTCTCTACTCCTCCTAGTTTGTGGTTTTCTCCTTTAAATATCCTACACTCCCCTTGCTAGGGGTCGAGCTCTTCTGCCCCTGCGTAGGTTACGGGGTCTTGGCCTCAACCCGCTGATTGAAATACACCTCTTGCTGGTTGCATCAATATCGGTGTCTCTTTGTCTTTTGGGTGGCCGTGAGTTCTTGTGGGTTGAGTGGGGGTCTCCCTTCCCTGGGGGCCTTTCACTACTAGGTAAAAGTAACTATATATAAACAAGGTAATCATACTGTCACTGTTTCCGTGAATTTATGATCAGTGAATAAGGGGGTTAAAAGGGCACTGGTTTAGAGCTGTGATAAATAAGGAACAAGACGCAAGAGGTGTAGGAGGAGATTGAGAATCAGAGAGGGGCTAGTATTGGGGATGATTTCCATAAAATCATTGTCTAAAAGAGACCTGAACTTTGAGTAACAACTGGCCAAGTAGAAAATACAAGGAAGATTTCTCCAGAGAGAGGAATTAGAATGTGCAAAACTCTAAAGATGGAAAACACAGCAGACTGTGGTATAGTTCAGTAGTAGAGCATTTGCCTGGCATACACAAAGCCTGAGCTCCATCTCCAACCCTGGAAAGAGAAAAGAAAGGCATGGTGCATTGAAGCAACTTTTAAAACATTGCTTAATATTTCTAATGCCATTCCACACAAAAGAAGCAGAAATTCAAGTTTTGACAGGTTTATGTGAACAGGAAATCTATATACATCATCACTTACAGCAATATTGCATGAAAAGATAACTGATTGGTTTTGCCATCTTTTTCAAATCCTTCCACTGCCTCAACTCACAGAGTATCATAGATTACAATCCCATCTTGTGCTACGTACAAGTTCCAAATTGAAACTATATAATTAATCCATTAATATAACCATTCAGTTTAACATGCAGGAACATAATTACTTGACATATTGATAAAAGGCCTGAAAATAAGTTGCCACACCACAATCAGCACTGTCTAAGCCCGAGAATGCTTTGTCACTTATCTGTAAAGAAGGCTGAGTCTGCTTGAATCCATAACTAACCTGGCAAGCAGCAAGGAGTCTCAGATTCTTGATGTGTACCTGCGGCCTGGCTTGGAGAACAGCTGTGGGGCGGGGAGGGGTGTTTTGGAGCACGGTGGAGGCATCTCCACAGCATCAGACAGCAGTTCATGGACAATGAAGGCATTAGGAACTTATGTGTTTCTGCATGCTGGGCACGATATTGCTAACAATAACATCACTATTCATTGGGAGCTTTATTCTATCAGACATTGTGCTCATGCTTCTCAAACGCTATCTCAACCCTCAGGAGAGCTTTCCGGCTTAGTTGTAATGATACAGATTTCACACACTTGAGGGACTCACAGGCTCAAAAGCACGTGCTAGAAAACTGAAATGGTGAAATCTGAACTCAGGTGGTTTCTCTTAGTTTTATTTCTTTTTTTAAGATCCATTTTTTTTATATTATAGCCTCTTGATTTTGAAATATCAGGCTTATATATAATCTTACAAAATAATATGAAGAATTCTCATATACTCTTCATCTAGATTTCCTCAGATATGACTATCAGGGATAACCAAAGTATAATGGTCCCAATCAAGAGATCAACATTGACCTACTAATGTCTATAGACCTTTTAACTTTGCCAATTTAATCAGTTGCCCTATTAAATGCCTAGTCTTGTCCTAGGCTTGGACTCTACCCAAGGCCAGGACTCTGTCTAAGGTTACATGCTGCATTTTGTGTTTTTCTCTTCCTCCTCCTCTCCTCTCTCCTCTCCTCCTCCTCCTCGCCTTCCTCCTCTTTGTCTTTTTTTAAACCTGAGGTAGTGTCTTCCTATGTAGCCCAGGTTATTTCCCTCCTGCCTCAGTTACCCAGGTGCTGTGACTCATAGGTAAAGATCAGTAGTCCTATTCCCCGTGTCTCCTTTGATCTGACACTGTATAATTCATGTATAGTAAAACTCAGCCATTTCAACACAGAGTTCTGTGTTGTTGACAAGTGCATGCAATCATGTAAGCACAATTGTGTCCAAGATGAGGAACAGCTCTTCATTGCTCCAAATGCCTTTGCTCCCCCACAGTTAGTTTTTCTTTACTCCAAGGAATTGCAGTTGTACATTCTGGCCTCTAAATTTCCCATAATGTTATAAAAAGAAAACAGAAGAGGTAGTGTGGACTCTTAATTAGCACAAGATTCATCTTGAGGTTAAAATATAGGGTGAGGAAAAGGATGGTTTGAGGGATGACATCTAGATCTGGTTTGGACCACTGGAGGGCACATGATGTCAGCCCTCAAGACAGGCATTGGCATTGCTGAGGAAGAATCCACTTTGACTGAATGTTTCTTCCTGTGCCCCTACCAGGACTTTCTGAGAAAGAGCAATGACCAGATTGCACAGATTGTTGAGCTGGTGCGAGGGAAGCTGAGCAGTGGGGCAAGGCTTACTCTTGGGGCCCTCACTGTCATCGATGTCCATGGTAAGAATACAGACTCTTGGCATTGCTCAGTACAGGAATGGTGGCTGACTGGACACGTCTCTTGGTTCTCCTAAATAAATGACTTGGGGCTCACCAGTCCATCTGAGATAAGGAGAGTGCTGAGAAGAACCCAGTGCCAAAGGCTCTCCCATCACAGCCATGCACTAAGCAGGACTCTCCAAGAGACACCAGCATGGGGAATGATTTCCTCTGGTTAAATATAGCTGCTGATGCAGAATATTCACCAGGGGCTGAGCTTTGTGCTAAGTGTTTATACCTTTTCATTCTCACAAATATTTCCCAGGTTAAGAACCAGTTGGTAGGAGGTACTGCATTTGAAAGTGGCAAAGGTTCCTCTGACTGCTTCCACACCCAAGGGCCTGGAAACTGGCAGTGGTGCAGGGAGAGGTGGTGAGAGACTATGCCTTTCTGCTCTTCTTTAAACAAAAAGAAAACAGAGGAGGAAGATGAGGAGGAAGTGGGGTCTTTATGTAAAATAAACCACCTCCACACCCTGAGTCTATCATCACCAAGGAAACTAGGGATGGACCAGGCTGGTTGCCTAGGAACAAGGTCTTTCTTGCTCATATACCAGCTAACTAATGTGTCACAGTATCTATTCCCTTGGGATCAGTGCTCATTTCAGTCTGATTTCAGGCAAAGCGATGCCTGTAAAGTCAGAGAGAAGAGGAAGAATCTATTCCTCACACATGGCCAAATACCCACCTGGTAGAGGCAAGGAAGGCAGTGTCTCCTTCAGTGGCTAGGTTCACAAACATAAGCATGTATGCACACATATACATACATTTACACACACACTGCATAGTGAAGACAACTCCAAGCTGATCCCTCATGCAGACTAGCTCAGAGATCTCAACAACTATCTCATCCCATCAGCACATAAAAGCCAGTTAGTGATTTCTATAAGCCTATAGCCACTCTTCGACTTCAGGGATCATCACTGTAAGTAAGTTAGCCTTGAAATCCTATGAGAGGAAGAAAGGAGCCTAGAAATGTATTACCCAGCTGGTTCTTAGGGCTGGAAGAAAAGACACCCTCTAATCATGAATTCATGGCATATTTTCCCATACTGTCTCATGTTGAGATGATACCATTGACCTAGGGTGTCCTAGAAGCCTGGAATGAGGCCCCAAACGTCATACTGGAGATGTGTGAGCATTTGGGGTGACTGTATTGCAAAGCCTCTGGGTCTGTCCCACCCTCACCCTCATAAGTTTCAGAATAGCAACATGAAGTCATATTTATGTAATATTTTTATATGTTGTCAGTTGTCTCAGGTGCTGACCCTCTCTCATGTTCACTGTTTGTCTAAACACACAGTTACATTTAGTCCTTGTCTTAGTTAAGGTTCCATTGTCTTAGTTAAAGAGACCAACTCTTAAAAAGGACAATATTTAATTAAGGCTGGCTTACTGTTTCAGAGGCTCAGTCCATTATCATCATGGTGGGAAGTGTGGCATTGTGCAGGCAGACATGATGCCGGAGGAGCTGAGAGTTCTACATCTTGATCTGAAGGCAGGCAGGAGACTGTCTTCTGCAGGCAGCCAGGAGAAGAGTCTCTTTCCACAGAGCATGGAGACATCAAAGCCCCACCTCCACAATGACAGTCTTTCTTTAACAAGGCCACACCTCCTAAGAGTGTCACTTCCCATGGGTCAAGCATATTCAAACCACCTCATAACAGTCCTCATAACTGTTGCAGGCGATATAAGATACTACATCATATAGATTGTCCAACTAAGACACAGAGAAGTGGAGCAACTTAAAAAAAAAAGCAGTATTTGAGCCAGGTATATCAGTTATTTTTCTCACTGCTACAACAAAATACCTGGCCAAAGCAACTGAAGAGAGGAAGTGTTTTTTCTGGCAGTTTAGGGGTTCAGACCTCCATGGTGGGGAAGATACAGCAGCAGGAATGTGTAGCATCTGGCCACACTGCCTCTGCATCCAAGAAGCAGATAGCAGCAAACACTGGTGCTGAGCTAGAGTTCTTTTTTAAAAATGCAGTCCAGGACAAGACCCATTGCAGGGAATGGGACCATTCATGTTTAGAGTGGGTCTTCCCACGCCAGTTAACCTAACCTAGATAATCTTTTTAGGCATGCCCAGAAACATGGTGATTTTAGACCCAGTCAATTTAACAGTCAAAATTAACCACTGTACCAGGCAATCTGATTTCAGAATGTACACATGCAGTACCTCTACTCCCTGAGAGAAGGCAGCTCAGCCTTCCTTGGGAAAAAAAAATCAAAGTCCAGCTTGTGAGAGCTCCTACCACCTGCAGGCTAGAAGTAGACCCAAAAGATGTTGGGACCTGAAGTACTGTGGAGACTGGGGACCTTGACACCATCTTCTAACTGAGGAGTCTATGGGGATGAATAATTCTGATGACTCTTCTCTCTCTCTCTCTCTCTCTCTCTCTCTCTCTCTCTCTCTCTCTCTCTCTCTCTCTGTGTGTGTGTGTGTGTGTGTGTGTGTGTGGTGTGTGTGTGTTCTGCATGGTGTCCCATTAGCTCGAGATGTGGTGGCCAAGCTGGAGAAAGATGGTATCAACAGTTTAAATGACTTCCAGTGGATTTCACAGCTGCGATACTATTGGACAGAAAGCAATGTTCATGTGCAAATGATAACCACAGAAGCCTTGTATGGCTATGAGTACCTGGGAAACTCACCCCGGCTGGTGATCACTCCTCTCACAGACCGCTGCTACAGGTAAACTCTGGAGTCCCAAGCCAAAAGGACAAGGAGAGAATTCAGGAAGGAAAGGCACTGGGCAGGAAGGTTGTGGTATCTTGGGTTCCTTACTCTCTTGGGTTTCAAACTTAGATTTCAGAAGTTTTCCCTTAGTTGTTAGCACCAACTACAAAAGGTATGGAATTGGCTGGAAATGACAACCCAGTGGGAATCCCATTAATGTATTAATCCCAGTATGGATTAATGTATTGGAACCAGGTAGCAGAACACTGGTGTGAGTGAGATAGTCACATGGTGCTTAAGCAGAAAGGTCAGCAATAAAAACTCAAGGTGGTGCCTGGAGAGTCCATGGCAATAGAAAAGACCACAAAGGTCAAGACACAGACAAGCAAGGCTGGGGATGTGGCTATGAGGGAGAGAGGTTTGACTAGCAAGCAGATAGGCCTTGGATTCCATTCCCAGCACTGCAAGAAAATAAAACCAATAACCCCCAGGCAGGGTATCTCCAGGCTCTGCATCCAGTCCAATAGAAAAAAGTGGATTCTCTCAGCCAGTGCTTGGCCACTTTCCTTTCAATTCCTACTATTAGGTCCCTGTGTTATGTTAATTTCCCATGTTGTTAATGTTTAGATTTTCTTAGCTTTTGTATTTTCCCTTATGGTACAAATTACAGACTTACTTCAAAGTATTATTCTTTAAGATTCTTTAAAAATTTTCAATCATGTGTTTTCTTTTTATTATCATAAAATAATTATAGAATACAATAGGTTTTGTTATATTTTCATACAAGAATATACTATATTTATGAACACCTTGTCTCTCAAACAACCTCCTCTGATCCTTCTCCTCTTCCTAAGTAGTCTTTTTTCTACTTAAATGTCTAAATTTCTCACACTCGAAAAAACATGGTATTTGTTTTCTCTGAATTTTGTTTGTATTGCATAACATGATAGCTTTCAGTTCCTTTCATTTTTCTACCAATAACAAAACTTCATTCTTATAGCTAAATAAAATTCTGTCTTGTTATATATACCACATATTCTTCATCTACTCATCTATGATGGACACCACGCTGATTTCTAACTTTGTTCTATAAATAGTATCACGATAAACATGGATATGCAAATATCTCTGAAGCACATTGGCTTCAGTTCCTTAAGTGTTTGCCCAGCAGTTCTGTAGCGCTATCATACAGCAGTACTTTCAGTTTTTTGAGGAACATCTATACTTATTTCCAGAGTGGCTGCACTGATTTAACATTTCCTACCAATACTGTATGAATGCTAAATTCCCCTAGCCTTCCAAGTTAGTCCCTGCCAGCATTTGCTCTTTTCGCTTCTTGATGACAGTCATTCTGATTTGAGTGAACCCATGTAGTTTCCATGTGGACTTCCTTGGTGACTAAAGGCACTTACCCTGCCCCGCCTCTTTTGACACATGTATCTATTTTGAGAACTGAGTACTATCCATTCATGTATCCATTTATTATCAATCCCCTGTTTTCTGTGATTTGTTATTTAATTAATCACTCATTCATTCTGCTGATCATCCAGTAATTTCCTTTTGGAGATACATTCTATCGTACAGCCTTCAGCTCTTCAGCATATTATAAATGACACACATGGTAGAGTGATTATGACAGTAGAACAAAGTCCATCATCTGACATAACCATTCATCCCCCTTCCCTGTGCTGGAACAGCTATAATCTACTCATTCATTAAACATCCTGACCACCATACACTATTATTAGCTCAGTCGTGAAGAATAGTCATGTGGTGATGGTCCCTTTGCACCATGCATGACATCAGCCCACCCCAAATCTAATTAGGGCTGTGGAAACAAGTTTAGAAAATAACACGTTACTGTGTTACTGAAGTTACAGAGACTTATACCAAGGACTTTGGGATCAGTTTCCACATCATTCATTTCTAACATCTGTCTTGCACCTGCCAGGCACTGTATTCATTCCACTGAGGATAT
The DNA here is from genome assembly GCA_021653895.1 of Mastomys natalensis. Classification (NCBI taxonomy): domain Eukaryota; kingdom Metazoa; phylum Chordata; class Mammalia; order Rodentia; family Muridae; genus Mastomys; species Mastomys natalensis. The sequence goes on along the minus strand of JAJTUV010000427.1, from coordinate 59,990 downwards.
GAGCTGAATTAAACTGTGGTTCCTAAGCGCAGGTCATAACCCAGTGAGACACATATCGTCCGTTGTCTCCATTCCATCCTGTTGATGAGCTTCGGAATATAGGATTGGAGTGTTTTTCATTGCTATTTAGTTCATTTAGATCCAAGTATTCCATTATTCATTCAGTCATTCTTTCAGGCAACCATGTGTAGGTGCCCCCTGCCATTCACCAAGTACGGTGTAGGGCTCAGCGATCACAATGCTGAACCAAACCAATTTCTTACAAAGATTGTGCATTGATCATACAATTAAGGAGACATCTAACTACTTGCAGAATTCGAAATAAACAAAACCCAGTTTCTTGTGTCTAGGACTTACATAAGTTCCTGGATTTTTTTTTCCTTTTAGGACCCTAATGGGAGCTTTGAAGCTGAACCTTGGAGGTGCTCCAGAGGGTCCAGCTGGGACAGGCAAGACAGAGACCACCAAAGATCTGGCTAAAGCTTTGGCCAAGCAGGTATGGAAGCGTCACTTGTCTCTACCCTTGCTTCCTACCACTCCACTCTCTGGACCCCAAGAGTATGAAATTCAAGGTGATTTAGCTTAACAGGCAAAGTGAGACCCCAGATCATTTGGTAGAATGAAAGAGAAGCTTTGATCCTGGCTTCTGGTTCTGGTTACTCAGCTATGAAAAGTCTAATCCTGAATCTTCCCTCTTTCTAGTGTGTGGTCTTCAATTGTTCTGATGGTTTGGATTACAAAGCCATGGGGAAATTCTTCAAGGGCTGGCCCAAGCTGGAGCATGGGCTTGTTTTGATGAATTCAACAGGATTGAGGTAACACTCCTTCTAGAGGACATGACAGAGGGGTCAGACATGAAGGGGTCTTTTTCTGGGCTATCAACTGTTGTAATAAAGTCTGTGTCTTCTGTATGGCCCTTGTAGGGAGTTAGTACTTAATACATTAACCTAAAGAGCCACAAAGAGACAGCACGTGTATTTTAAACACAAATAACCTTCCAATTATATTCATCCATTCACTGACTCATTCAGAAGTTATCTGAGACTAGTGCATGTCAATAATTGCATAAGTTCATGAGGCAAAGATGAGTAAGAAATGATCTTGCTACTTGGATAGTTTCAACACAATAAAAAGAATAAAAATTAAATGAAAAAAAACAAAATATATAAAAAAAAACTAAATATGATGTAAGTCTAAAGTAGTGGTTAAAAAATATATCACAAAAGAGTGGATAATTAATACTATTTAGATAGAGAATGAAATTCAGAAATATAAGCATGAGTTTTCAATTGGTGGATGCTGACAGCACACACACACGAGAGAGAGAGAGAGAGAGAGAGAGAGAGAGAGAGAGAGAGATTTTCCTTTTCTTTACCAAAGCCCTAATTCATGGTCATCATTTGAAACATAAAGCTCTAGTTTTCCGAGGCCAGCCTGGTCTACAGAGTGAGTTCCAGGACAGCCAGGACTACACAGAGAAACCCTGTCTCGAAAAGCCAAAAAAAAAAAAAAAAAGCTCTAGTTTTCAGGTAGCTGAGGTCCTTTCTTGCTGAGCGCGGGGGTGGGTGGGTGGGCACACTGTTAGAGCACACCTTAGCTGGGATTCACTCCACAGGTGGAAGTACTGTCGGTGGTAGCCCAACAGATTCTCAGCATCCAACAAGCCATTATCCGGAAGCTGAAGATGTTCATCTTTGAAGGCACTGACTCTCACTGAACCCAACCTGTGCTGTCTTCATCACCATGAACCCTGGGTATGCTGGCAGGGCTGAGTTGCCAGATAACCTCAAGGTAAATATCGGCATTGATTTATATAGCATAGATATATTTATAGTGTAGTAATTTCTAGATATATGCCCCCCAAAGATCTCATAGATAGCCCAATAGTAGAAATGGCTAATATTTCTTAGCTATGAACAGGGTGAAAGACTAGTGGAATGACAATGGCCCTAAGATAATACTTGGTCTTAGACTACCTCCCCAACAAGGTCTCACAGTGAGGAGGGATAAATACATAAACACAAATGGCGAGTGGATAGCAGTGAATCTATAGTAAGAGTCAGTGTTTCAATTATCTACCGAGGTCAGACAAGCGACTTAAAGAGAGGTAGGCTAGGCATGGTAAAGCAGGTGAATGCTGAGGCAACAGCCGCCTCTTATCATCAACCTTACTGTTGCTGAGAGGGACTCTTATATTTCATTGGTTTTTTTCTAGGAAAGGGTAGAAATTTTGCACTGTTAGATGAACCCATCTAAGTTTTACATCCTGGCTTATGGCAAAAAGACAATTACTAAGGTCAAAGATCTACTTATGAAAGAATACCAAATTTCAATGCAGAGAAATCTGGCAAACCTAGCGCAACCCATGTCCATCAACCCCCTCCCTTACCAAACTTGTAAAGCCTAAGTTGTTTCCTTTAGAAAGCATGCTGTTCTGACCCACTAGAGCACACACAAGAGTATGAGTACCCAGCGCTTATTGGTGATCTGTCCTGAGCTACCGTCACTGTAACATCCACAAGCCCTGTTGCTGGTGGAAGAAGAGTGCTTCAGAATGGGAAGTAAGAAAGATAAATAGGCTCTCTCCAATAGGAGATGTACCTAGATGGTCTTGGTATGCTGCTTTCATGGAGGTACAAACCCAAGGAATATAAGACAGTTAGGCCTTCTATGGAAAGAATGTCTTCTACCCAGTTGCTTAAAAAAAGTGATGAGAGGGAGAGAGAGAAAGAGAGAGAGAGAGAGAGAGAGAGAGAGAGAGAGAGAGAGAGAGAGACTTCTAGGCCTACTTGTTTATGAATTTCTCTACCCCTTAGATGGAAGTGATGAGAGATGTAGCCATACCCTCCTCACAGACTTTAGTACATGTTGCTCTATCTGCTAGACGTGCACTATGATTAGTATCCAGAAAATCTTATTCAGACCACTTTTCTCTGAGTAGAAAATAAGCAAGAAGATCTATCAAGCATTCCTCCACTGTAGGTTGACATCCTTGTTTGCTTTCTGTTGCTGTGATAGAACATTGACCAAAGCAACTTGTGGGAGGAGAGTGTTTACTATGCATACACCTCCAAGTCATGGTCCATCTTTGAGGGAAATCAGGGCAGAAACTCAAGCAAGAACCTAGAAGCAGGAACTGAAGCAGAAACCATTGGAAGAACACTACTTATTAGCTTCCCTGGCTTACTTAGCTACCTTTCTTATATAGCTCAGGCTAGGGATAGCACTCTCACAGTGATCTGGGCCCTTTCACGTACATCAAAAATCAAGAAAATGCCTCCATAGACATGCCCACAAGGCCAATCTGATAGAAGCAATTCTTGAATTGAGATTCCCTTTACAAGGTCTGTCTAGGTTAGCTGACATATGCTAGTGAGTGTCAAAATAGAATTTGGACATCCATTTCTCTTTTTTATACCTAGTTGTTATAACCACTCTTTGCACTAACCTTAGCCAATAGCCATGTTAGACCTGCACAAGAAACTTACGTGAGACAGGCATTATAGGAAGTAGTAAGCAATGGTGTGAGGAAGTCTGAGTTAGTCCTGGTTCTCCAGCAAATTAACTGTAAGAATCATGCAAGCCCCTTTTCCTCTAAGTTCTAAGACAATAATAGAGTAGCTGATATTTATTGATTACTAACTAGGGGCCACATTTGTTTGTGAATACTTCACTGATACTATATCATTTACTCTCAGGATATTTCTATGAAGAGCTAAAGCTATTAGTTCATTTTGACAAGAAAAGACTGAAATTTAGTATTCTATAACTTGCCCAAACTGGTCTGCATCAGAACAGAAATCAAATCAGATCTTGCTTGATTTCAGAATTCTTGTGTTTTGGTCTTGCATTCTCCCCCACCCTTCCCTTCTCCCTCTAACCCCAGTCCCACTCCCTCTGGGCCCCACTCGCTCATATGAGGGCATCAGATCTCATTACAGATGGTTGTGAGCCATCATGTGGTTGCTGGGATTTGAACTCATGACCTCCGGAAGAGTAGTCAGTGCTCTTAACTGCTGAGCCATCTCACAAGCCCTGGTCTTGAATTCTTTTTTCTATATTATATTTTTTTTTTTTTTTTTTTTTTTTTTTTTTTTTTTTTTTTTTTTTTTTTTTTTTTTTTTTTTGTTTTTCGAGACAAGGTTTCTCTGTATAGCCCTGTCTGTCCTGGAACTCACTCTGTAGACCAGGCTGGCCTCGAACTCAGAAATCTGCTTGCCTCTGCCTCTCAAGTGCTGGGATTATAGGCGTGCGCCACCACCGCCCGGTGCTGGTCTTGCATTCTTAAATGGTATCTGATATCCTACTGAATTCTGGGAAGTTGAGTAATGCTATAAGATGTCCTCATTTGACAAAGAGTGAAACATAGTTGTAAAATCAGCATCCAGAACCTTCTGTACAGCAGTGATACCCAAGGCAATAGCACGTAACTTGGTCAAAGTCAGCACAGAGGTTGTCTGTCTGAGCTAACTTGTCTTCTGGCCCTTCTTCCCTGGACTGTCACTGGGTTGACTGGATGATCACATGACTTCTCTTTGTCTCTGTAGATGTGCCTTCCCTAAGCATTTGTTTTGTATGCTCTTGTTCTAATTGATTATTTCTTTTCCAGGCCTTATTCCGAACAGTAGCCATGATGGTGCCAGATTATGCTCTTATTGGAGAAATCTCCCTCTATTCTATGGGATTTCTGGACTCAGGAGGTATGTTACATTTGTTTTCCAGTGAGTCAAAGATAGCCCTAAAGAGCAATTTTTTTTCATGTGTGGTAGATTTGAGGTAGATCACTGGGAGAAAAGAATAAAAACTCAAGAAACTTTATTCTAACTGACTTGAGAACAGATGGCCTTGGCTTTGCTCCTAACTCCATTCCTGAGAACAGGTCCAGATACTCATGAAAGGGGTTCTTCTTGCTTATACATACCCAAACACTGTTTAAAATCTGTAGTTACTCAAATCCTTCCTGCCCCTCGTGCTAACACATCTACCCCCATAATACTGAATGCTTAAAACAAGACTATAAAACATAAAATTATTCCAAAGTAGCAGAGAGAAATTTAGTATTATTTAATTAATTAAACAATTCAGTTAAAGGCTAGCAATATAACATTTGTTGACTCCAATTAATGGGGTTATTTCTGATTCAAGCATCTCCCAGTTTTCCAAGGCACTCAGTGATGAGTGTCTTTATGTGTGCATGTACATACTCACAACAGCACACACCAAGAGCTATGAATCATTATAAAATGGCTTATATTGGCCCAGCCTAATCTTTCCATTGATTTTGTTGTTGGAATGTCTCTTCATTTATTCTTCATACAGAGTGTATAGGTGTTTCTTATTTGTAGCCTAAGAATTTTTCATAGAATATATATCACCTTTCCTTGGCAAAAGGTTTCCCCCAAGCAATAGTTTTATATTTTCCCTATGGTAGACCTGGATCACATTGGTTTGACTATTCAGTTCACCATCTATCTAATGCTAAGCCATGTGCTACAGTGTGAACAAGTCTTTGTTTTTTTTAAAAGTGAATCCACTTTCTAAAGGAATCGTCACAAGGACAATGTGCTTAAGTGTATTAGTTAGGTAAACCTGATGTTCAAATCCCAATGACAGAGCATGACAAATATTTGCTTTGCACTCATTCAAAATTACAAATGGATATTTCTAATCATGAGCATTGCCCATCACTGGAGAACTGAGAACCTGGGATTCTTACAGCATGTCTACATGAGCCATGTAGCAAATGGGATATCAACAATATTATAATGTCACAGAAGTAGAGAAGGTAAATGTCCCCCAGTAAACCTTACTTTGCTCTTCAGTGATTGACACAGTTAATGTTTGATTCATTATTTGAAACTGTGTATGCCTCCACGTGTATGCATGCAATCATACACACACATGGAACACATAATGTGACTTCATTAAATGTATGTTAGATATATGTGTTTGCTTGCTTTCATCCTATCTTTGAAAGGAGTTTGTTTCCTTAGTTCATTATGTGATTTTGGTAAAAGACTTGCTCACTAAGTCCATTGGCAAGCGTAGTTTCTCAAGGGGCTGCAATGAGGACCTGCAGTCATGTCTTTGCCCTTGTACAGTCTTGCCCAGAAGATTGTCGCCACCTACCGCCTGTGCTCTGAGCAGCTCTCATCCCAGCACCACTATGACTATGGCATGCGGGCTGTCAAGTCTGTGCTCACAGCTGCAGGCAATCTGAAGCTTAAGTACCCTGAGGAGAATGAGAGCGTTCTGCTGCTCCGGGCCTTGCTGGATGTCAACCTGGCCAAGTTCTTGGCTCAAGATGTCCCCTTGTTTCAGGTATGCTGTCTTGGGGCCTTGGTCAGGGACCCAGGCTCAACTTCGAGAATAAAATATTTTCTTCAGCACGTCCCCACATCTTCCTCCTCTTGGCACGCTTTCTCATTCTAGTCATCCACCTTTGAGAGTGTGTGTCAGTGCACATAGAGACCCAGCTACCATTGCCTAATGCGCTCCTTTATTTTTAAAGTCAGATTCTCATTATGTAGCTCTGGATGACCTGGGAACTTGCTGTGTAGAACATGCTCCTCATCCGCCTGCTCTGCCTCCTAAATGCTTGGATTTAAGGCATAAGCCACCACGAGTGACCTTCCACCATTTTTGTTGTTGAGATCCAGTCTTGCACTGAACCTGGAGCTAATCAAATCAGCTAGAATGGCTGGCCAGTAAGCTCCAAGACCCGACCAGCCTCTGCCTCCCCAGAGCTGGGATTACTGGCACATGTCATCACATCTAGCTTTTTACATGAGTGTTCAGGATCCAAATCAGGCCCTAAAGCTTGCACGGCAAGCAGTTTAATGACTTAGTCTTCCCTAACACACCATTTCCATTCATGTTAATAATAGTAAAAAGCAAAAAGCCCTAATTAGTTTCAAATTTTAGTTTTTTCACTACTTGCTTTAGATATGGACCATGGTTTTTATCTAATGGAATTAGTTTCTTTTATAACTAACTTAAGGTCTATCTTCTTTATCAGACTGTGAGTGTCATAAAGACAGGAATTATCCATCTCATTAGTTTGTGGCATGACCAGAAGACAGCACTGTGGGCCTGTTAAATCTTTTCTGGCTTCTAAAACTATTCGGGAGGGTAATCATGGTTCATAAACTTGGCCTTTGTGTTCCAGTTTTTCTAAGGTTTCTTCTGTTTGTAGATCTCCTCTTAAGAGAAGGTGAGCTAACCTAACAGGTATCTCCCACCCTGTCCCCATTTCTCTTGAATTCTTGTATTACAGGGAATTATCTCAGATCTGTTTCCTGGAGTTGTTCTTCCAAAGCCAGACTATGAAGTTTTCCTGGAAGCATTGAACAAAAACATCATAAATATGAAGCTGCAGCCAGTGCCCTGGTTCATTGGGAAGATTATCCAGGTTAGTTTCCTCTGCCCAAGTGTGAGTATACCTACTGTCTGCTGGAGTCAGGAACTAGAAAGACCTAGAGCAGATGTGAGCTGGACTAACAGCAAGCTGAGTAGCAAAGCCTGAGTAGCAAGGGAGCTAAAAGACCCACTTGACAGTCTCTCATGCCATCAGCCTTTGCTTCTACAAGATAAAGTGTACGTCCCAACATCTTACCTAGGCATGCGATGGCATACACGTGTAATCCCCAGGAGGTACATTTGTAATCTCAAAACAGTAACAACAACAAAGCAAAAGAAGATAAACCCCGGCACTTTTCCTATGGTCATCTTTCTTGGGGGAAACTGTGTGGTTACACTGAGCTTTTCATTACTCTGGACTTAAAATGCCTGAGTTGTCAGGCTGCTGTAGTCCTCAGAATAACAGTATTTACTTACCCAGTCTGAAAAGCACAGGAATGTGTTGGCCTTGGGCGCAGTAGGATCCAGGTTTCTGGATAACTGCACTGGGAATGTTGCTCTCTTCGTGTGTGAGCCCAGCCTCTCTCACCATATTTAAACTTCATTTATACTTACCTTCCTTCCACCTCCCTGCTCCTCCCGTAGTCTTAGAATTTATTTTGTCACAAAAGGAGAAGGCGTCCTGCTCCAAGTGGCTTCATTAAATGTCTCAAAGCTGGGAAGGTGATTCTATGGAAAAGTGCTGCTGAGTAAGCATAAGGACCAAGTCGTGTTCCCCAGCAGCACCCACGTAAGAGCCAGGTCTGGTGGCAGCCCACGGATGTGAAATTGATAGTGGGAGGAGCCAACAGAGATGGGGCGGGCCTTGGAGCTCACTAGCCACTATCCATCTGAATAAGGAGCTTGGAAAAAATAAGGTGGAGAGCAATAGAAGACACCTAATTTCAGTCTCTGGCTTCCATATACTTGTCCACACACACCTGTACAAATACATGTCTTAAAGTGTGAATGAGTATGATGATATCACATGACCAACTCTGAACCAATTACAGAGATAAAACCTAGACCATAATCAAGTGGAGATGAAATTAGCCCCACCCCAATCATGACAGCTAGGGTTGTAGTATCAGTAGGCCACAGACAAGACGTCTGACAAAAAGTACTACTCTGTACAACCTGACCATAACAAGCATCCGTACAGTTTCGTGCTAGTTGAAGTGCTAGTTGAAGCTGACTTAAGACTTACAGTAATAAATTCAATGAACTGTGACCAAATTGCACACTCTGATCAGAGTCACAGAGACTCATAAATACCAGCTAATCTAGACCCCACAAAAGCAGTGAGGTTCAGAGAGGAACTAGATTTGGGATTAGTGTAGACCCAGGTTCAAATCTCACTCCTGTAAGATCCTTCTGTGGGATCTAAGGCAAATTATTTCACTTCTCTGGGTTTTGGTTTCCTCACCTGTACGATGCAAGGAGAAGAAGCTTCCCTATAGAGTGACTTCTGAGAGAGCATGCGTTGTAGAAAGCACTGGACAGTGCATGGTGCTGTATTTGTGTCTCCTCCTCAGTCATTATCAGCTTTGTCATTTCTCAAAGTTATGATGTTAATTGAAGCAAAGGTCAAGGTAGGACCCAAGCCTTCAGACTCTGAGGTCAGACTGACTTGCACCAATAATTTTTCCCCACTATATCACCAAGTAAACTTCATTTTTTTACATATTTCATTTAACTTAATATTGAATCCGGCTTTCATTTTTTTATTTTATATGTGGCCTATCCATTTAACTAAGCATGTGCTTTCATTTCTTATATTTTATTATGCAATATTTTGAACTTCAAAAAAATAAAAGAATTATGAATAAATATCCCCTCTCCTCCTAGATTTTACAATGAACATTTTGTCATTTTGCTTTATTACTTTCTCACCCATGATCATCCATCAGTCTACCCGAGCACATATACACTCACCCAACCATCCACCCAGCCACCCACCTATTCCACCATATAGCCACGTACTCATCAATCTATCCATCCATCAGTCTTGCTTTTAATGTATTTCAAAGTATTTGCAGACATAAAGACAAATGTTGATGTCGTTTAGTGCCAACTCTCAAAAGTAAAATTAAATCTTCAAAAACAAGATATCCAGAATTCCCTGCCTTTTTGTATCTTGATATCTTCACAGCCACTTTCAGGAAGGCTGGAGGCTACTGAGTCAGGGATGCCTTCTGTCCTGTTTTTACTTCTATTCACTGTAAATGTCTCTCAAACATGCTTGAACATAAAGCTTTCTTGATGTTTGGGAATTTACTGTTTTGTTCTCTCTTTGTCCACACACCAAGAACATTGCCTGGCATGAGTAGATGCTCAATAAATATTAGCTGGTGTTTATTTTTCTCTCCCTCTACCACCTCCATAATCATTGCATCCCTTGGCTCTTCTCATCACTCTCCTCCAAGGTGAAAAAATGAGAACTTGACCTTTAAGATAAAAAGCGTCATGTGTTGCTTTTCTTTCTCTGAGTGGTTCACAGTCTAAAGGGAAAATTTTTCACATAAATAAAAACGACTGGAGTATTTTTATTTTAAATATTATGAGCTGCTTGTCACAGGAAAAAAAAGAATGATCAAGACATATTTTTTTTAATGGGCTTTTATGAAAACTGATGTTGTTACATGAATTAGTTCCTTTTCTGTCGCTGTGATAAAGCAACTTGGAGAAGTAGGAGCTTATTGGGGCTTAACAATTCCTGAGGGATGACAGTCTGTCATGGCAGGGAGTTATGGCAGCAGGCAGCAGGCCTGGCAACAGGACAAGGAAGCAGAGAGCTCACATCTCAGACACGGGCACTAAGAGTCTCTATCTTCTCAAAGCGAACCCCGGTGACATACTTCTGCCAGCAAGGTCTCACTTAAAACATCCCCAATCAACAACATCAACTGAGAACCAAGTGTTCAAATGCTTCAGACTATTGAGGACATTCTCATTCAAACCAGTATTGTACTTAAAGGTAGGGGCTGAAATTACATGGAATGTTATTAATGTGTTGGAGCCTGGAACTGGAAATAGTTTTCATCAGCTGAGAGCTCCAGTCAGGTTAGAACAGTACATAGACCTCCAACAGAAAATGCAGATTGCAAAAATGATTTCTATTGCCTTTCTCTCTTTAATGGTAAATGCCATATATAATAAATTATGAATATGGTGTATATGTAAATATATTTTAAGAAATAAAGTATTGTGAATCACAGTTGCCCTATCCCATTACAAAATTCTACAGCTAATTCTTCCAATCTAATTTTTGGGGTGTCAGTAATCTAACTTCTCTCTATCCCCAACTCCTCTTCTTTCCTTCCTGTCCCTAGTGGCCACTACCTACTCTTTAATTATAGTGACTTCATAAAAATAATCATTATCTTGGAAGATAGAAATTTGATCAATATAATTTTGTAAATGTATCAAATGATTATTTGTGTACCCAAATTATTATATGTGTAATAATTATTTGTGTAATGTATTTTAGTGTACCCAAAAATACATATAATTATTTCATATAATCTAAAACATTATTTTTTTTATTTTGTTGATTAAGTGTATATAGGCACAAGTGATGAAGTCAGAAGACAATTTTCTAAAGTTGGTTCTCTCCTTCCACCAGGGGTTGGATGCGTAATCCAATTACGCATCCATGGGGTCATCTGAGTAATCATGTGAGAATTAGCATCTAGATAGGAGAAAAACAAATAGTCCCCCTATGTCCTAGGCAATTTAAGCCACATATAAACAATAGACCACTAAAAGAGCTGCAGCTCCTAAGAGTTAATGTGGCCTTGAAAATCTGATATCTGCCCTTATTAACCTCTCACTTATAGTACAGGGCAGTGCACCAGAATTAACTCCCTATATGACTTCTCTTCCCAGATCTATGAGATGATGCTGGTAAGACATGGCTACATGATTGTTGGAGATCCTATGGGTGGCAAGACATCAGCTTATAAGGTTCTGGCTGGAGCTCTGGGTGATTTACATGCAGGTAAAGCTTGCACCCTCTGTCTCAGGGAAGTCAGGACTTCCTGCCCAGTTACCTGACTCTGTGGAGACAATGCCAGGCCATGAGCTTTGTCAACCTGAGTGGTGATATATGCATTATAAGCAGAGAACAGCACACAAATGTCTGCAGGTAGAAAATAAAGGCTGGGAACACAGGATCTTCCAACAAGAGATTTGCTGTGTGTGACATGGAGGCTGGAATGATACTGTTAAATAATCAACAGTGGATTCCCCAGTGGTTACCCAAGGAGAATAGCAAGACTGTTGTTGACTTAAACAAAATCAGTTTAAAAAACAAAATCAGTTTAAAAACAAAAGAGTTAGCATGCTTCCTTTCCTTTCCTTGTGTTCTTTCCACACAAGCTTCCTCTTCCCATCCTTTGCTTCTCTTCCCTTCCTCCTTGTCTCCCTTCTTCCTAGAGTAGAGGATAAGAGCTCATCTTTGAAATAAATACTTAAACTTAGGAAAGTAATTTAACGTCTTCTCTCTTTTCCCAGCTCTAGGATGGGATTGCTTGAGAATTAGATTACATAGGTAAACACATGGAACATTGTAGGTATTCAACAAATGGAAGCTATGTTTACCACTAAATAACCAGTCTAGGTTTCTTTTCTTGCATTTGTATATTTGTTTCTGTATAATATGCAAGTATGTCATTCTTAAAAGTGTGCCTATATTGCACATGAGTTTATACAATAACTTGAATTAAAATTGTTTTGGGGGGGTTGGGAGCTGGAGAAATGTCCCAGTGGTTAAGAGTGATTGTTGCTCTTCCAGAAGACCTAGGTTCCATTAAAAAATGTTGTCTTGCCAGGTACAGTGGCACATCCCTTTAATCCCAGCCACCAGGAAGTAGACACAGGCAGATCTCTGTAGTTCAAAGCTAGCCAGGTCTACATAGTGAGTTTCAGGGCATCCAAATCTACAAAGTAGAGAGACTTTGTCTCAAAAAAATGTTTTCTTTTGTTTATTACTTGTTTTGGAGTTTTAAACTATTATTTAATTTTTAAACAGAAACTCACTATTGTAGCCCAGGCTGATCTTAAACACATGATCCTCCTGCCTTAGTCTCTCATGTGCTGAAATTACATGTATGTACCACCCCACCTAGGTAAAACCATTTTCTAATAAACTTTAATGTTTTAACTTTAAGAATACTTTATGTATTCCTTGGCCCATACCACTGTATGTGTCCCCAGAGAGGTCACAGCTATTGTAGGACTGATGTCCCACCAGTTTGTATCATCTCTAAATGATTAAAACATTCTCACATCAGTGACTTGGCTTGACTTATTCATTTAGACTCTCCTTTGGATGGGGAAACACAGCAATTGTTTCCCAGAATCATCTCATCTATCAGGGGTTTTATCATCCCAGGCTAGAGCCAAGGGTGGCTGTGATCCCAGGCACATAAGAAGAGCAGGTGGAATGCTGGTTCTTCTTCTCAATGCTTGAATTCTTCTCAAAGTAGGTTTCTTTAGTTATGAATCTGACATTTGCCCAGTTTGAAATAAGACTCAGAAGAAAGTATGGTTACAAATTGATGGTTGTGATAACACACAACAAAAGGCCTAATCTATTCAGCTACCCCAATCTTTATAAGGACTGAGTGCCATTTTATAGAGTCTCCTTAGACTGCTGTTTCACCAAGTTGGTGGTCTTTTGTTTAATGCCTGATCTCACCAATGCCTTTGTAATGGATTGGATTTTTTCACCCAGCCAACCAGATGGAGGAGTTTGCTGTGGAGTTCAAGATAATCAACCCCAAGGCCATCACAATGGGGCAACTGTATGGCTGCTTTGATGCCGTGAGCCATGAGTGGACAGATGGTGTCCTGGCCAATGCTTTCCGGGAGCAAGCGTCTTCCATAACTGATGATCGCAAATGGATTATATTTGATGGACCAGTAGATGCTGTTTGGATTGAAAATATGAACACTGTCCTGGATGACAATAAAAAGGTAGCTACCAAGCCCATCACTTATTTGTGGTTGTATTAAAAACTAATTCATGAATAATCAAAACTTTACAAAGTCATAGACTTGCTACCCTAGCATAAATGCCCCCCACAAAAACAACATTATCAGTTCACAAATTATGATTCCCATTTGTACTTATAGTCAGTAAGATTTGAGATTAAAAGTATAAATAGAAAGGTTTGAGGATGTAGCTCAGTAGCAGGGCACTTACCTCATAGAGCCAAGGTTCTGTCCCCAGCACCACAAAGAAACAAAAAAGTATGAAAATTTTAGGCAATCATAAAGAGTCTAAACAAGTAAGTCAAGCTAAGTCACTGATGTGAGTCTATTTTATTTTATTTTTTTAGAGTTGATATAAACTGGTGGGGCATCAGTCCTATAATAGCTATAATGTCTCTGGGGACACATACAGTGGCACGGGCCAAGGAATATACAGAGTTTTTTAACCACAAAATTGGGTGAACTATGGTGATATCTGGCATTCAATCCCTCCTGAGTGACCAGGGCTCAAGTTTTGTCCAGGATTAAGATGTCTTACTTGAGTCTGTGTTGCCAAGTGGCATGTTATGCCTTTAGTGGATGTTCTGAGGTTCACATGTCCATCTTCACTGTGTTGTGCCTGCCAAACAAGACAACCTCTAGTGGTCTCTCATTCCATCCCAAGAGGGATTTAACAAGTAATTCTCTTCATTCCAGCTGTGGGTTAGTCCTTGTGGATGGTTCAAAATCAGCAGTTTCTCAGAAACTTGAGCAATCAAAACAGGCAGAAGATATGCCCGTGAAGATAAGCAGCTAAATTCTATGTTAAGTTAGACCTAGTGGCACTGACCCATGATCCCAGCTACTCAGGAGGCTAAGACAGAGATCACTAGTTCAAGGTCTGCCTGGACTGAAGAGAGATCTAAAAGCTAGGATGGACAACATAGATCTGTCTCAAAGTAGAATGTGAAATAATAATAATAAAAACAACAATTTTGTGGTAATGCAAAGAAAGATCAAATCACTTCATAGGCATTGATAATGCCTCAATTTTACCTCAGACTGCAATTCACTGTGAGACCAGATACTCCATCCCTAAAATTACAAGTCTTTCAGCCATGACAGCAGTCCCCAAGTCTTTTGCTCTCCATGTCTCCAGAACACTTTTATCACTCTATACTTTGCCTATCACCTTCCTCCTTTTTGGCAGAATGTAAACCCAAAGAAGATGGGAATTATTGCCTGCTTCATTCTATGCACTCAGAATGATGCCCAGCACATAGTAGGTGCTTAACACATACGTGTATGTTCCATTGAGTTAATTTTGTCTCCACTGTGACCTTTCCTTTGTAGATGGAATTTTAGCTTGCTCCCCCTCCCTACACTTTCAGCTGTGGTTAATGGATGGAGAATCTAACCTTGTGCTCCCCCAAACCTTACACTTACAGCTGTGTTTAATGAGTGGAGAGATCATACAGATGAGCTCCAAGATGAGTCTGATCTTTGAGCCAGCAGATCTAGAGCAGGCCTCCCCCCCACCGTGAGCAGGTAAGCTGGCATGTTTGGTATGCCTCTGTTCATATGGGTACACATGCTTGGGCATGAAGGGAAAATTAAAATTAATCAGGAGTAGGAAGAGGAGAAAGAGAATGAGGAAGTGTGGGGAAGAGGAGGGAGGAGAAGAATGAAGAGGTAGAGGGAAAGAAAGAGAAGAGAGAGAGAGACAGAAAGAGAAAGAAAGAAAGAAAGAAAGAAAGAAAGAAAGAAAGAAGAAAGAAAGAAAGAAAGAAAGAAAGAAAGAAAGAAAAGGAAGGAACAAAGGAATGAAGGAAGGAACAAAGGAAAGAAAGAGGGAGGGAGGGTAGGAAAGAAGAAGGAAGGAAAGAAAGAAGAGAAGATAGAGGGAGGAGAAGGAAGAGGAGCAAGAAGAAGAAGGAGAAGGAGAAGAAGAAAGAGGGTAGCTTAAAAGGAGGGGCTGGACTGGAGCCCCTCGGTGATGGCAAGAACTTGTTCCCCTTCCAGATGACCTGAGTTCAGTTCCCAACATGTATGTCAGGAAACATACAACTGCCTATATCCAGGGGACACAACACACTCTCCTGACCTCTTTGGCCACCTGCATACATGTAGCATACCCCCAAATAATCATGCACACACATGCACATAATTATAAATAAAAGTAAACTTTAAACAATGGGAGAGGAGAAAGAAGGAGGGACTCTTTTGGCTCACAGTCTACAGGCTTTCAGTCTGTTGTGACTGAAAGGAAAGGTGGAACAGTTCATATCATAGTAGCAGAAATGTGTGGTCGGGGGTTGTTCACATCATGGAAGTAGAGCAGGGCAGCAACCAAGGTTGGGGCTATAACCTTCCAAGGCTTTCCCATCCCTAGTGACCTATTTCCTTCAGATAGCACCACCAGGTGGGGAACAACATTCAAAATATGATGCGATATGGAACACTCAGATTTTAAACTGCATGTAGATATGTGTGTATGCACACATATGTGCACTTTATGAGCATATAGAATTCAGTATGGCTAATAAGGAAAGAATTCAAGATTCATGGCACTATTCTCTACATGGAAAGGGTGATGAAACACTTGGTTAACCTAGGGAAATAAAATGAGAGATGTCATATAGGTGGATAAAGGCTATTGTCAAATCCCATAAAGCCCAGAATACTATATGGCCATGCTGGTGCCAATAAATGTCAGCCAGTGTTAGTAATGAGCAAGCACACACCAAACCCAATTGTCTATGTCTCCAGGTGTGGGATGATCTACATGGAGGCCCACCAACTAGGCTGGAAGCCTTGAAGGACTCGTATATGGACACTTTACCCCCCTGTCTCAGCAAGGAGCACAGGGAACTGGTAAGACTCTGGGACATCCCTTTCACCTCATGGCTTCCATCCTTAATTCCCCCCTCCTCCCATGGACCTTGCAGGCCCACCTCTACCTTCATTGTCCCTCTATCTTCCACGATGGTCCCATTATGTTGTCCCAGGCTGCCTGATATTTTTAACTTTCTTCCTCATGTAGTGGGGATGACATAGTATAATCTATTTTTTCTTCTTGTTCCACCTCCCCCACTCTCGTGGAGAATACCAGAGCCAAGAACAGTTCTCAATGGTGACCATGGTGTTGCCATTTACTCTACTATCCCACTAGCAGAAATATCTATAGCTACAGTTCTAGAGACAGCCCCTTAGAAGAGCCATGCTCCTCTGTGCTGTCACCCCACAAATGGTATGACAAATAAAAGACACATTTAACCTTTCACCCATCCTAAGAAAGTAGAAGAGTCGGAAAGATGGTTCTTCTTGGTAAAAATCCTTGCTGTTAAGCTTGGGGACCTGAGTTCAATCCCTAGCACCCATGTAAAGAAATAAAGAAATAAACAGTGGATACCATGGCATTCAACTATAATCCCAGTGCCAGAGACTAGGAGAAAGGAGAATTTATGAGGCTTGCCAACTAGCCATTCTAGCCAAACTGGTGAGTTCTGTGCTGAGAGAGAGAGAGAGAGGAGAGAGAGAGAGAGAGAGAGAGAGAGAGACCCTATCTCAAATAGGAAAGTGGAATATGACTAAGGAAGACATCCAGATTGACCTCTGGCCTCACACACCCAAACACATATGACATATGTTTGCATATATGTATACATATAAATTAACAAGTCAGTATACCAGAAGTAGTAGGAAAGTTCAGGCTACATAGGTAGCTGACTACATTGTCAGGCCAGGGAAGCTGGGAGGGAGATCTTGTATTTACAGTGCCTCTTGTCTTTCTTTGTTGGAGTAAACATCCTTAGGAAAGTCTCCTGTGAAAGAAGCCAAGGGTTGGATTTTGTTCCACTATAGAATACTCTGGAGGACTATATAGGACAATCCATGTCTGCCCCCATTCACATCCATATATAATATATATGACCACATGCATTTATAGAAATACCTATTCACATATACTCCCCAGAACTAACACACACACACACACACACACACACACATGCACTAGGAGATGCCAAGACCTCGTACTCATCGAGTCCCTTATGGACTCTATCATGTCCTCAGACCCCTAATCAGAGCGCATGACCCACTGTTGTCTAGGCTTGCCTGCCTCTGTGGCCTATTGGCTCCCTCTCTAACTCAGTCTCACTTCTGGGCTATCCTGTCTTGTTTCTATTCCTACAAAGCCCAGATTTCACAATCCCAAAACACCTATGCCTTTTATTTCCCATTTATACATCTTGCCCAAGTCAGACCTTTGTCATTAGGTCCCATAATCTCCTTGCTAAGCAGTGTGGCCCGAGCACTCAAAGTCTTCTGGGTTCAACTCCCACTGCCACAGGAGGGAAATGTTGTTTCCTCCTCCAAGAAGCCTTCCATGACTCATTTTAAGGCTTTCCTGTTATTCACCACTTAATGCTTTTGTTTCCTGATGACACTTTGTGTGACCTGTAACTTGCTTGGTTCTTTGCTTATTGTCTGTCTCTCATCCTCCTAGCAGAGGCTGAGTCTGTCTTCTCTATTATTCATCCCAAGCATATTTGCCACAGTGCAACCAGTAAATACCCAATAAATATTTGTTCACTAAAGGAATACAGATGCCCTTCCATTTACAATGGAAACTCACTGCACACTAAAAATAGCATAAGTTTAAAAATGCATTTAGTCTATCTAAAGTACCAAATCCCACGGATTAGCATCACAGTATACTGTAAAGAATTCTCTTCTTGCCCTGGTGGTTATGTGACAGTCAGGAAGCCATCATTCACTGCTGTAGCCCTGCATCCTGAGAGAGCATCACATGGCTAGTCCAGGAAAGGATCAAAACCCCAAATTTGAAGCATGAAAATTTTGAAACAGCACTCAAAAGTAGCCAACAATTGCACCAGGCATCTCCAGCCTCTGAGGTGGGGGGCAAGCTCTTTGTCTCCACAGTCTCACGAAGCTGTCTCCTCTCAGGTTGAGGACATGTTCACATGGCTTGTGCAGCCCTGTCTGGACTTTAATCGGCTCCATTGCAAATTTGTGGTGCAAACATCTCCCATCCACCTTGCCTTCTCGATGATGCGGCTGTACTCCTCCCTGCTTGGTAAGTGACCATGATCTTAGTTCACACTGGGTGTGTCTTGGCTCATGATTTCACTCTCATCCCTCTTTGCTTCCTCTTGAGTTATCATGGGACCTGATGTCTATCCAGAGCAAGAGTGCTTCTCGGTTTAGATAGTGGAACTTATGGAAAGAACTGGCTGATTGTCTCATTTTGCTTTGTGATTGCACAACGCTTATCCTGCCCTTCCTTCTCCCACCTAAGGTTTCTCATCCACACAGAGGAAGCAGTTCTTGTGCCTCTCCTCCACATGGAGATTTTGATGACACATTACTATGTTACATTTATGTTTCTCTGAAAATCTACTTGGAAAAATAGATAAGTTTTCACTTGTTAAGAAAGTTATCGGGGCTGGTGAGATAACTTACTCAATGCTAACTCAAAAATGCTTACCACAGTAGCATGAAGTTTGATCCCAGAAACTACATAAAAAGATCAGGTGTGGCGGTACATGCTTGTTATCCCAGCACAGATGGAGTCTCAGTGGCCAGCTAGACTAGTAAAGTCAGCACCTTCGAGGCCAATGAGAGACCCTACCTCAACGACAAGATGGGTGGCATCTAAGGAACAACACCCAAGGTAAACCTCTAGTCTCCACGCACAAGCACACACACACAGACACACACACAGACACACACATACACACACACACGGAAAACATATTATAAATATATAAATTTACAACACACAAATAGAATAGAAGAGAGCTAATACTAATTTCAAAACCAGAAAACTTCTTCAGGAGACAGAGGCTCTGTGACAAACGTACCTCTGAGGCATAATCACACACTTCTGTAACTGCTTTCACACACATCAGATTTCACTGACATCTACTGCCAATAACAAAGGGTGTGTGCATTTGGAGAACTCTTCCTGGATGCCACTTCTTTTTCAAGATAACAGCTCAAACTCAGGTGAATCTTCTTTACAACTTCTGGTTCTTTTAAACATGTTTTTTCAGCTTATTTTCCCCGAAAGCATTGTAAGTATAAACTAAAAAATGTAACATAGTTAACAGTGGAGTAGGGACTTTGTATATATTGCTTTATTTTCATAAATTCTGGGTACTCAGGAGATGGCTCAGTGGATCAAGTGTATGCTGCGGGTAAGTATGAAGACCTGGGTTCAAATCCCCAGAAACCACATAAAGCCAGGTATATAGCACATGTTGATAATCCCAGTGCTCTTGCACCAAGATGAGAGACAGAGACAGGAGAATCCAGGGATGCTTGTGGGCTTGATAGACTGACATACACAGGGGTAATCAACAAGAGCCCCATCTCAAGGTGGTGAGGTGAGGACCGATCTCCACATGTACCCTTTGGCACATGTACACCTCCACTGACACACATGAACACAATCTACATCATATACACACATCACACATAGATTATCTTCCTTAAAAACTTAAGTTCAGAACTCTCTTTAGAAAGAAACCAATTGTATTCAGGGTCATATATTTGCATTTCCTTTGCAAATACTACATATTTTCCTCATGTTCTGTCTACTGTCCTTATATAGTTTCCCCTAAGTGAAGAAGCACTCACAGGAGAAACAAGCTCATTGCCTTCAGCTCCACGTGGCCTCATCCTCTGCCTTCCCAAACGTGCTGCTGTGAAACCTCCCGGAAACACTCCCTACTAAACACCAGAGCCTGAGCTTGAATGTGCGAGTAGCTCACTCCAGAGCTGTAACTTTCTGTTTTCCTGAATGCAAGCACATGGTAGCTATGCTGATCAGGCCTTAAGATGAGGAACTGTGAATGCTGCTTTAGTTTGAAATAGTTATATATTTACAGAAGACTTACAAGAAGGCCATGGGAAGAGGGGCATATCTAGATTCTTCTCCTATCTTCAGATTTTTAACTCCAAGTTAACAATGACCAAGAGATCAATGTTAGAATAAGCAAGGGCATTGGTACCATGCTGCCAGTGTTGACACCACACTGCACTTAATTGCTGTATCCCCACAGTTTGCTCTAATCTGTGACATTTTGTCTTTGCTTGTTTTTGACAATCTTGCCTCTTGATACTAGCCAGTTATTTTCTCATAATTTAATTAAGGTTCTTTATTTTGAGTTAAGAACATGGAAAATGTGGTATACACGTTCACACACACACATATACACACATACACATATGTGTATAGTGTGTGTCATGTAGTCATATATATATGTGTGTATGTGTAGGTATATATATTATAAATAATAGGATGTGTATATGTATATATACATATGTTTATGTATAAACATGTGTGTTATATGTGTAAGATGTATATATATATATATATATATATATGTGTGTGTGTGTGTGTGTGTATATATGTAATATATATATATATATACATATATATATATATATGTAATAGGATGTGTGTATGTGTATACACACACACACACATATATATATTACACATACTAGAACTCTGGCTAGAGTTGGCTTGGATACATGATCATCCCGCCTGAGCCTCTTCTGCTGGAATTATAGACATATATTCCATCCTGTACCTCCAAACTATCTTGGAAAAGAGCAAAGCCAAAAAATTTACTCATCCTGATTTTAATGCTTATTATAAATCTATTGTCGTCCAAACAGTATTGTACTAGTACAAAGACTAACATGGCCAGTAGAGGAATAAAAAGCATAGAAACAAAGCCTCCCATAAAGGCCTAAATTATTTTGACTTATATGTGTCAAGACCATCCATGTGGAAGAACAATGCTTTCAATACACAGTACCAGGTAAACTAGATTGTCACTGTAAAAGAATGAAGTTGGCTAGGCTGATGAGATGGCTTAGTGGTTAAGAGTATTTGCTGTTCTTGTGGAGGACTCAAGTTCAGGGTCCAGCACCATGTAAAGTGACTCACAATTGCTTGTAATTCCAGCTCCAGAGACTCCAAAACCCTCTTCTGGCCTCTCTGGGCACCTGCACTCATATGCACACACCCACACTCATACACAAACATACAAATAATTTTAAAATAAATCTTAATAAAAAGAATTGAAGCCAGAAGCCCTTAATCTCGGCACTCAGGCAGAGGTAAGCAGTTCTCTGCGAGTTCAAATCCAGCCTGATCTACATAGTGAGTTCTAAGACAGGCAGGGCTATATAGAAAGTTGGATCATTACCTAATATAAAAATATATATATTGACTCAAAATGGATGCAAGATCTAAATAGAAAGAAAAAGCTACTATGAATTCTTAAGAGGAAAAAAAAGCTCTTAACTTTTAACTTGGTAACAAATTCTTGGATGTAACACCAAAGACATGGGCCAAACATAAAAAAGAATAAACACACTGTATGTCATTAAAATTTAAAATCTGTCTACACCGAAAGGTATTACTAACAGTAAAAGGTCAACGCACACAGATCAAAAGATATTTGCAAATTTTGTGACTGATAAAGAATTAATATCAGGTGCCATCATGGAGATATAGTCTTCAATCCCAGCACTTAGAGGCAGAGGCAGTTTGATTTCTGTGAGTTCAAGGCCAGCCTGGCCTACATATAGAGTTCTATACCAACTGTGGATACATGATAAAATCCTGACTCAAATACTAAAAAGAATTAGCATAAAGACTGGGAGATGGCTCAGTCATGTCAGATATACAAGAAGACCCAAGTTTCCAATCTTCAGAAATGATGTGGAAAATTGGAGTGTGGTGGCATACGCCTATAACCCCAGCTCTGGAGAGGCAGAGAAACTGGATATGAAGGATTTACTGAGGGGCCAGCCCAGCCTCATCAGCAAGCCCCAGATCAACAAGAGACTTTGTCTCAAAAAAAAATGGGTAGCACCTGAAGAAGGACAACTGTGGTTGGCCTCAGTCATGCATGTGCACATATGTGCACAAACATCAGCATTTATAAGTGCACTCACAGCCACAGAAACACACACAGACACATACAAAGAATTATGTTAGAGGATATAGGAAGAAGCATTACTAAAAAACACAAACATTTGTTTGGCACAAAAATACAAAAAATGGCTAAGTATCTTGAATGAACATTTCTCCAAGAAGCTACACATGGGCAGGGATTACACAAAGAAGGCTAATCACTGGGGACATGTAAATCAAATCCACAATAATGGTTATATCTTTTCACACAATAAATAAATAACAAATGTCTGAGAGGATGCAGAAGTTGGAACCCTTGTGGACTTAGGGACTGTTGCTGTGAATATAGAGTGAGCAGTTTGTCTGTCAAAATATTTTGGTGGTTTCTTTGAAAAAGGAGCATAGACTTCCCATATGTGATCAATACCCTGGTTTCTATGAATATACTCAAAATAACAGCACAGGGACTTGAACAGATACTTTTATGTCCATGCATACATTCAGGTTGTTTCCTAACCCAAATATCCACCAATAGATAAAGGGATAAACAAAATGGTAAAATTGCAAGGTGAGACATATTCAGTTTTTTAAAAAGGAAATATTGGGGGGTGGAGAGAAGGATCAACAGTTAAAAGCACTCATCGATCTTGCCGAGGACCTGGGTGCAGTTCCCAGTACCCACATGGCAGCTCACAACAATCTATAGCTTCAGTTACAGGGAATCCAACTCCTTCTGACCTCTGAGGGTCCCAGGCATATATAGTGCACATACATACATGCAGGAAAAAGTCCATATGTTAAAAATAGAATTCAAAGTATTATAATTAATAAAAATAGATAAGGAATTGTTGACAAGCACAAAATTGGTGAAGCATGAAGATGCTATCTATGCTAATGAAATAAAGTAATCACAGAATAATGGAGTTCTAGAATGTGCTTAGGGTAGTCACATATGGATATAGAAAATAGGGTGCTAGCCATGTAAGGAGTAGAGGACCAAACTCCAGTTCTGGATAAAGGAGCACTGATTATGAAGAGTAATAATGGTTGCCCACGTGAATGTACTGAAGTGGGTACACTTTATATGTATTTAACCACAATAATATATGTGTGTGTGTATGTGTGTGTATGTGTGTGTGTGTATCCACAATAACATATATATGTATATATGGGCTAGGGTGATAGACAACTCAATCTATAAAGTGCTTGCCATGCAAGGATAAAGACCTAAGGTCAGAGCTCCAGCACCCAGGTAAAAGCTAAACATGGTAGCTATTGCCTCTAATTCCAGTACTTAGGAGGTGGAGAAAGAGGATCCCTGGTGCTCACTGGCTAGCTAATCTAGCCAAATTAACAAGTTCTGGGTTCAATAAGAATCCCTGTCTCAAAAAAGAGAGGTGGAGAGCAATTAAGGGACACCCAGAATCCAACTCTGACCTCCACCTGTACCCTCAGACATGTGAACACACATGAGCCTGCATACAGACATATACACCCATAAGAGCCTGTAGTCACTGTGTGTGTGGATACATGTATATGATAAAGGATCTAGTGCATGGAATGGATTC
This sequence comes from Mastomys natalensis, assembly GCA_021653895.1. NCBI lineage: Eukaryota > Metazoa > Chordata > Mammalia > Rodentia > Muridae > Mastomys > Mastomys natalensis. The sequence goes on along the minus strand of JAJTUV010000427.1, from coordinate 36,089 downwards.
TCAGCCATAGCAGTCGCCTTCCCAGGTCCTTCATAGGCAGACCCAGTGCTCATCTCTTGCATTTCCAGCACTTTTCTCAACCCAAGCTTCACTTTCTTTCCCTTTCAGATGAAATCCGGGACATCCAGGAGGAGGAAATGGAGCTATATGAAGGTCTGTCAAGCCAGCAGATCTTCCTCTGGCTGCAAGGCCTGTTTCTTTTCTCCTTGGTGTGGACCATGTCGGGTACCATCAATGCTGAAAGCAGAAAGAAATTTGATGTGTTTTTCCGTAACCTGATCATGGGCATGGATGATCATAACCCAAGGCCCAAGAGTGTGAAACTCACCAAAAACAACATCTTTCCAGAAAGAGGTACTCATGCCCTGTTGTGTGAGTTTAAATCATGTGCCCCAAACCAAACTGAATGTGTGGGACATGTAAGGTCTTATCAAAAACTAAGAGAGTGAGAGGACTGCTCCTTCAGAGCTGACCCTCCTACCACCATGTAAGAAGTAAGTAGCCCTAAAATAAGGTCTTTGAGGACATTTAACTACTTTTTAAATATAAAACCACAATGATACTTTATTTTGGGAGGTGTTTGGGGATGTTATTTTATTTTTGTAAAAATTTTCCATCATTTCACCTCCCAGTAAAAATAAGAAATACCAGCACTACTGTTCTTGATGGTTTCCAGGCTTGTTCTGTATGTTCACATGCTTCCTATTTGGTGACTGTGACATTAGTACTTCTTTTTAACTTTGTCATTATAATGTCACATGTCGAAGGATTTCCAATTTTGCTATATTATCTTTGAACTAACCGCAGATATTCTTTGATGTGAATGTTTAATAAAGGAGTGGTGGTTGCTTAAGGGTTGACTTGATTCGGGGTTAGAAAGATGGCTCTGTGGCCAAAGTGCTGTGCTCGAGCGGGCCCTGGCTTTGGATCTCTGCACCCCTGAAAAAGCTGGATATAGTGGCATGCAACCCCAGAACTGAGGGGGACAGCCAGGTAGATTCAGTCTAGACAGCAAATTCCAATTCAGTTGAGAGACCCTGTCTCAAAAAATTATATGGTGAGAGACTAAGCAAGACACCTGACAGTGACCTCTGACCTCCACATGTACACACACAAAACTGAGAAAAAAAATGCATAATACTCTACATACATACACACATACATGCATAAACTTTCTTGAGAGTTTTATTGGCATTGTGACCTTTGAGTCTTCTTTTCCATATGTGACTTTGACTTACCTTCCTATTACACTTTAATCTTTAACCATACTTTTGTCATTTCCCCATATAGATCCTATACATTTTAAAATTTATAACTGTTTCTTTCTTTTTGATACAGTGTGAATGGTATTATGCTTCGGCTATTAAGTTCTATGTGATCATTTCTGATAGGTACCTGAAAACCTTGATGTATTACTAGTAAGTTCCAGAGAGATTTTCTCTGGAGTCTCTTCCATGTCATCCTTTTATATCACAAAGCTTCATTTCTCCCTCCTTAATTTTTATCTCCTTATCTCATTCTATTCAAGACATTCTAGTGTGACTCTGAGCAGGAGTGATGAAAGAGGATCTTAGAATCCTAGAAGGAGAAAAAACTCCAACGTAGGAGGAAGATATCTAGTCCTTTCCCTTAAGTATGACGACATCTGTGTTTGTTTTGAGCATGTTCCATCTATTCCGAATTTGCTGAGATGTTTGATCATAAGTGGGTGTCTCCGTTACTTTTTATGCTGCTGTGGTGAAACACCATGACCAAAAACAACTTGAGGATGAAAAGGTTTATTTGGTTTACATATCCTGAATCACAGCACATTGAGGGAAGGCAAGGTAAGAACTCAAACAGGGGAAGAACTTGGAGGCAGGAGCTGATGCAGAGGTTGCCATGGAGGAATACTGCTTACTGGCTTGTGTCTCATTCAGCCTGCTTTTTATACAACCCTGGACCACCTGCCCAGGGTGGTACCATCTACAATCAGGTGGGCCCTCCCCATCAATTAAGAAAATGCCCTACAGCCTGATCTGAAAGAGGCATTTTCTCAATTGAGCCTCTTTCCTCGCTGATGACTCTAGATTGTGTCAAGTTGGCATAAAACTAGTCAGCACAATTGACCCTTTGTCCACTTGACACATAAACACATCACTGCTAAGCCATAACCCTTCCTTTCTTGTTCATCCCCCAAGATCACACATTAACATCAACATTATAATATAAAGAATTTTACAAACTTAAAAAGTCCCACAACCTTACAAATTCAAACACTTTGAAAGTTCAGTCTCTTTAAAAATTAAAACTCTTTTAAAATCCAAAGTCTCAATAAAACTCCAAAACTCTTTTGAAAAGTTCAACATCTCTTGGGCTCCAGTAAAATCAAAAATAAATATTTTATTTCATGAGGGAAGAAGCAGGGCACAATCACAATCTGAACCAAGCAAAACCAAATCACAATCCTCCCCAAAACAACTTGATCAGGTCTGTAGAAGCAATACTCCACTCTCGTGGTACCAATTTCTGTCTCAATTACTTTCCTACTGCTGTGATGAAGCATAATGACCAAAGCAATTTAAAGGAGGAAGAGTTTATTTCACTCAGACTTCCATATAAAACAGTTAGTTCATTGTCAAAAGCCTTTAGGGCAGGAAGCTGATGCAAAGGCCATGGAAGAATGTTGCTTACTGCCTTGCTCCTCATAGCTTGCTCAGCTGGCTTTCCTATAAAACCCAGGACAACCTTTGCTCCCACTTAAGGCCTCCCTTATCACTCACTAATTAAGAAAATGCCCCACAGGCTTGCCTACAGCTCAATCTTTTGGAGGCATTTTCTCAGTTGATGTTCTTTCCTCTCAGATGACTCTAGTTTCTGTCAAGTTGACATAAAAGCATAGTAGATGTTGGATTTTATCAAATATTTATGAAAATCTTGTGACATGGTTATTCATTTTATGCTAATAACATAGATTATAGAAAATTTCCAAATGATAAGCCAGCTTTACATACCTGTAGCCAATCCCATTTCATTAATTTGCTAACATTTTGTTGAGAAAATGCATTTGTATGTGGATGAAAAAGAGTTATATTTTGTAAAATCTCTGGTTTGGGCATTTGGATAATGCTGACCTCATAGAATGAGGCGTGTTTTCTAGAAGAGATGATGGACATTTGGCAGCATTCCTAGTTTTCTAGTTTCCTAAAATATACTTATATTTTGATTTTTAGCTATTTGTCTCTTTCTGATACATTGCTAAAAATCTCCTCCATGAGTTACTTTGACTGCATCCTACAGGTATTGAAACACATTTTAATTTGCATTTAGGTCATAATATTTTTAAATTTCTCTTGATAGCCCTTTCCTCACATGTATGTGGTTCCTGTGTATGCATGTCCATGGGTACATGTATAGATGGAGACCCACAGCTAATGTTGGTTGTCTTGTTCAACCCCTCTCTACCTTCTTCACTGAGGCAGAGCCTCTCACTTGAACCTAGAGTTTGACAATATAGCTAGTCTGTCTAGCCAGTTTGCTGTGGAGATCCCACTTCCAACTTCTAAGTGCTAAAATTACAGACAGACTACTGTCTTAGGGTTTTATTCTCATGAAGAGACACCATGATCAAGGCAACTTTTATAAATGAAAACAATTGATGATGTCTTTTAGTTTCAGAGGTTCAGCCTATTATCATCATACCAGCAAGCATGGCAGCATCCAGGATGACATGGTGCTAGAGAAGGAACTGAGAGTTCCACACTGTGATGGTTTATATATGCTCGGCCTAGGGAATGGCACTATTAGAATGTGTGGCCCTGTTGGAGTAGGTGTGTTACTGTGGGTGTGGGCTTTAAAACCCTAATCCTAGCTGCCTGGAAGCCAGTATTCTGCTAGCAACCTCCAGATGAAGATGTAGAACTCTCCACTTCCCCTGCACCATGCTTGCCTGGATGTTGCCATGTTCCCATCTTGATGATAATGAACTGAACCTCTGAACCTGTAAGCCAGCCTCAATTAAATGTTGTCCTTATAAGTGTTGCCTTGGTCATAGTGTCTGTTCACAGCAGTAAAACTCTAAGATATACACCTTGCTCTGCAGGCAGCATAAGGGGACTGTGTGTGCCACTGGATATAGCTTGAGCATACATGACCTCAAGTCTGCCTCCACAGTAACACTATTTCTCCAACAAAGCATATTTCCTAATAGTGCCACTCCTTATGATCCAAGCCCTCAAACTCATTAGTCTATGTGGGCCATTCCCATACAAACTACCATAGCTACGAAGCCCAACCTGGCATTAATTACGTGGGTATTGGTAATCAGAACTCTGGTCTTCATGGGTGGTTGTACAGCAATGCTATAGCCCCTGAGGTCTGAGCCCTCCCCTCAGTCCTTGATACTTTTTGATTTGTGTGTCAAAACCTCGTACTTTTTCGGTTCGTATGCTAAGCTTTAAGGACTGAGATTTTCTAGCTATCTTTCTCTTACTGGTTTCTATTCTAATTCTACTGTGCTCCAGAAGTATATACCGTATGGTATCTATTACTTTAAACGTGTGAAAAGATTTTATAGTCAGGAATGTGGCCTTTCATGGTGAACATTCCATGTGAGTTTAAGACAAATGCATGTCTGGTGTTTTCAGATGGCAAGTGTTAAGTGTCATTTCCATTCAGTTGCTTTGCGATGGTGGTGTCCATTTGAACTATTCTCTGACTCATTTTCCCCTTGATAGAGGTCATCAAATTATCCCAATCAAAATGCTACATTTGCCCATTTCTTCTTGATACTCTGTTTTTTCTTGTATATTTTGTCATTCTATTTACATCTGAAATGTGGAAACAGAATGTAATTAGAGTTTCTTCTCTTTTTAGTTAGAAGTTAGGCTGAATTTTATATATAGTGGTAGCTTGCTTTTCATGTGTTCTTTATTTAATGTTCTATTGTAGGTTGTATTTTGTTTTTGTTTTGACAGACTATGTCTAGACATAGGTCTCTTTTTATTTATTTTGCCTGGAATCTGATTCCTCTGTTTAGTCAGCAAGGGAAAGTTGTATTCTCTGGCTTCTGTATCTGTTATATCATATTTCCTTGTTTTTGTTTTATGTCCATTTGAAGCAGGTTTTTATTCTAATACCAGTCATCCTCAACTTCAATTAATCTGTCCACCTTGAATAATTTTAATCAACCTTTGCATATTTAGCTTCCTGCCATTTTTTAATGTAACAGTTAAAAGCATAGACTCCAGAATAAAACACTCAAGGCTGGAATTCTGGCTCCCACACTTACTAGTTGGCAGACTTGAAGCGAATTCCTCAGCCCCTCTCAGTTTTCACAGTTCTAAAATATGTACAACAATAATAGAGCATATCTGTGGTGTTCCTGGAAGTTATTAAATGAGTAAATACATATAAAAAACACCTAAGATAAATTATACTATAATGATGTTATATGTATAAAATATATACTATAACAGTGTTATGGTTTTCTATAGATACACTATAACTTATACTTTTCTATAGATACAGTATAATAGTGTTATAGTTTTATATGGATACAGTATAACAGTCTTTTAGTTTTATGTAGATACAGTATAATAGCATTATCGTTTTCTATAGATACAGTATAATAGTGTTATAGTTTTATATAGATACAGTATAATAGCTTTATAGTTTTATATAGATATAGTATAATAGTGTTGTCATTGTTCCAAAGAGACTGGACATCTCACTTTTGATCTCATCTCTCTGTTTCATCTCAGCCTATTTTCTCCTAGCGCTTTTTTGTTCCTCTTTCATTTTTTTTCAAACTGATGCCTTCTGCATCTTCCTGAGGATGCCAACCCATCCCTGAAGGCAGCCAGTCACACACTGACCACATTCTAGAGATATACTCTTCAGGTTGGCCTCCACACTGTTCTTCACACTGCATTTTCATATGTTGTTTTCTGATTTCCTTAGCCCTCCAGGCCAGTCTGTTTACTCTCTGTGCCTGCAGACATGGTTCATGAATTGCCTTTGATCCCACTCTTAGTCCACTCTACAATGACATCTTTCTTTCATCTTTGCAGCAAGAGGGCCAGTGATATGAAGTGTTTCCAATCTTTTTTTTTTTTTCAGGTAACTTCCTTCACAATGTCTGTGTGCACTCTGGTGATCTCATCTCCTCTTTCTTTGTCCTATCAACTGATAAAGCACACAAGAAACCAGAATTCCCAGCATTCACTGCCAACTGACTTATTCATATACATCTTTGGTCGAACCTACTTCGTAGCTTTGATTCAGAAAGAGATTTGAGAAGATAGCTCTGTGCTTCAAGTGTTTATCTCACATGCAGAGGGCTGAACTTGGGTCCCCAGAACATACATAAAGTACCTAATGGATGCAGTAGTTCATCTATAATTTCAGCCTCATAAGACAGAAACAGGGAATCCCCAGAGCAAGCTGGTTAACAGCACTAGCCATATTGGAAAGTTTGGGTTTGATTGAGAGAACTCAATCAACTTATTGGTTAATAAGAAGGGTGATCAAGTATGATTTCCAACAGCAACGTTGGGCCACATGCATACTTGTATCTGTACACACACACACAAACACGCAACCATGAGAGCACATGCACATACACAAACACATAAAAGAGATAAGCAAGCAAAAGCTGTTGACAAGACTAGAATGACCCTCCTCAGGTCACCAGTATGGGCAAATGTTTAGAAAGTCTAACTTTACTTTCATCCTCATGATAAATATCTACTTTCTTCCTGATAGTTTTCAAACTTACCATTGCTTTAAGTTATGATTAGTATAAATAATACTCATAATATATCTTTAAAATGAATCCAAAGTACTGCATGCTCTAGATTAAGGAACAGTTGGATGGCAGAGATCCAGTGACAACATATGATCAACTAATGCCATCTGTGAGAAGCAGACTTTTCTACTTGTTTAACATGTGCATAAAGGCTCTGTGGCTCCTTAGTTTGAAGGCCACCTCTCTGAATCTAAAGTGCCATTTGTTATGACTCTCTCCATCTCCTTCCTCACTGTGCTCTATGACCCTCTTGACCTCTCAGCTATGGAAAAATGGCTAAGTGAGGGGACAGCAGAGGATGACATCACCATCCTCCCAGATCAGTAGCTGACAGGCAGCTGGAGAGCTGCTTAATGTTCAGTGCAGTTTTTGAGCAGGCACTGGGAAGGGCCCAGACTTCCTTTCCTTTCTTCTGCAATCACTTGGTTTGTTATGTTCTGGTCAGTTTCCCATTCCTAAAATTATGACCACCTGAGATGGTCAACTTAAAAGGAGGCTCACAGCTTTGGAGGTCTCTGCTCATAATGAGTTGGCCCATTATTTTGGGGTCTGAGGTAGCACATTACAGTGACAGCACATGGCACAGAAAGCTGCTCACCTCCTGGTGACCCAGAAGCCAGAAGGAAGAGTAAGAAGAGCAGGTGTCCAATCATCTCACTTCCTTCTATTGGCTCCTGCCTCCTAAAGGTTCCCTCCAATTCCATAGGGCCATAGGCAAAGGTCTTCAATACATGGGACTTTGGAAGATGTTAGCCAAACATTTCCTTCATCCGGCTCATCAGCTTTCTACTTAAAAGGGATTCTACTAAGATTCTTTCCGTGTTTGCTTATAGTGATACCAATCTTTTATTTTCCTATTCTTTACTAAATAGTAGCAAACTGAGAAGCTCCTAGACAGACCCCACTCATCCCAAAAGGGGAATGCCTTTCAGGGCTAGGTATGCTTTTTTATATAAAGTATTGAGTCATATTTTACATACTATGAAATTCACCCACTTAATTATACAAATCAGTGACTTTTAGTAAGCTTACTCAGCGCTTACTAAAGAGCCATCATCATAATCCTGTTTAACACTGTTTCCATCACCCCTGCAAGATCCTTCATCCATGTATTCAATTCATCTCTGTTCTCCCATTGGAAGGCAGCTGCTAACCTATATTCTCCAAGGATTTAGTATTTCCTGTATGTGCAATTATGTAACATAAAGTCTCACTTCCTTCTAGTCACCTGAAGACCCTTCAAATGCCTTTCTAGCCTTGTCACAAGCATCCAGGCTTAAATTTCTATGAAAAAAATTTCAAGAAATCCACTTCCAACTTCATGGGATGCTGCTTTCTTGTTTTTTCATGATCTAGGAACTATGTCTGTGAGATCCTTGTTTGTGAGCCAGGGATTTATCTTTCCAGATGATGCTGCCATTTCCCTCTGTTCAACTCTTCATTGCCTGACCTTTGAAGAGGCGCTTACCAGCTGAGACGTTTGCTTTATTCTTCAATTGGAGAAGAAACCAGAGGCAGGTGAAGTGTTCAGAGGCTGCAGAGCATTTATCTCCTCATTCTGCTCTGCTCTGCTCTCCTTCCTTCCTGGATCAGAGTTTGACTGACAGCCACAAAGCACAGAAAAGAAAAAGTGATTTTAACAGAAGCTTGGAACTCAGTGTTGGCAGACAGCTTCCTGTGTGCCCAGGGCCCTTCAAATGCTTGACAGATAGAGCTCAGTCACTCTCCATAGTGATTTTCTAGGCTTTAGTGTAAACTCAGATCCACTGCACAGATGTGCAAAATGGTAGTGCTGGCCAAATTACATAGCTGGTAGGTCCATTTTAGTTAAATCTATGTTCTCTGGCCTAAATGTTCTTGAATGAAACCACAAACTAGCCCACAAGAGAAGGAGAAAAATATGTTACTGACATATGCTTTTAGTATCTCTTATTTTCTTATAAAAAAAAAAAAGCTCTCAAAGAAAAATGATGAAAAAGTATTTTTTTTTTTGTTGTTCACATCAACCTGTTATAGGTATTTTCGTTTTCAAAATGTACTTTTTCCATGGATCTGTCATTGTCTTTTATCACTCTTGTATATAATGTCCACAATGGCATATGTCCATCTTAAAATGCTATCTATTTGTTGCTGTTGCTGTCGCTGTCAGTGTGGAGGGTCAAAGCTAGGGCTTTGGTATGCTAGGCCAGTGGTCTATCACTGAGCTACAACCTCAAACCTTTTTATTGTGGTTTCTGATTTTTTGGTTTGTTTTGTTTTTGAGACAGGTTCTTACGACGTAGCCCAGGCTGGCCAAGAATTCTTTATCTTCCTACTTCTGTCTCCTGCCCGATAGTCAGTGAGCTACCACACCTTGCTTTCATTTCTGATCATCTCTTTAAGGAATTGTTTTTTCTGTGTTAATTAATAGCTTTTAAAAATAACAGTATCATGACTGAAAGACGTCCTCTTCATTTTTTAAGGCACAGCGTTGACCGGCTTCCTAACGGAGGCCGTCTCAACAAGCTTCTTGCTATCACAGATGGTGTCACACACCCATGCATATGGATTGCTTTCACTGTAAATCATTTCCACATGATAAATTTCCAGAAACGGTATTTTCGGGGAGAATTTTTTAGACCAGCGAATATAGTGTCAGATAGCTTTCTAAAAATGCTGTCCATAGTCAGGACTTAGGGGGCAGAGGCAGGGGGATCTCTGAGTTCAAGGCCAGCCTGGTCTACAAAGTGAGTCCCAGGACAGCCAGGGCTACACAGAGAAACTATCTTTAAAAAAATAATTAAAAGATAAAAATTCTGTACCAGAGTTACTTCTGAGTAAAGATGAAGGGAACATAGGGTGACAGAGGCATCCTTCCTCCATACATGATGATATCAGCAACAAAACAGTCTTTAAAAATACTGCAGAAAGAATTGAAACTTAATTCTGTAAACAGAAAAGCAATGGAGAGAGTGAAAGAGCGAAAGAGAGAGAAGAAGAAGAAGAAAGGTGGAGAGTCAAAGAGAGGGAGGAGAGAGGGAAGGAAAGAAGATGAGAGTAGAGGAGGGAAGGGGAGGCGATAATAGAGAGGAAGAAAGGGGAGAGGAGAGAAGAGAGAAAATGGAAAAGAGAGAAGCATTAAATCACATTGTAAATTAAATGGTTCATAACAGACATGATACCCCCTCAAAGCACTACAAAACACGTATTCTCAGCACCCTGGTAGAGTTAGAGTCCAGTTCTTCCTTTCATCCCCATGCTTCCAGAAATAAGACTCAGACTTAAATTATATTTACAAATACCTCGGCCATATAGCTAGGCTCAACTTTGACTAGATCATGACTTAGATAACCCAATTCTTTTCACCTACCACTCTGCCACATGGCTGTTTACCTGTGCTCAGTACCATGTGTCCATCTCATCATCACATCTCCCAGGTGAATCTCCTGCCTCATTCTTTCCCAGAATTCCCTCTGCCTCCTAGATGTTCCACCTCCTATTTCCTGGCCTAAGCCATAGGCGTTTTAATCAACAGGTGATGTATCCATACAATACACAAGATATTCTCTCCACAGCACCCCATGAAACTTTCTGTATAATAGATCATATCACATGACATAAACCACAGTTAACAAATGGAAAAGACTGAAATGATTTCTTGTTATTTTATCTGTATTCAATGGAATAAAACTAGAAATCAAGATCAAGAGAAACTAAAGAACACAAAATCATGGAGATTGAATAAAATTTGATCAAATGATGACTGAATCATTGAAGATATCAATGGTAGCAAATCCCAGAAGTGAATATAAATTAAAGCACAACATAGCAAAACTTACAAGATAAAATGAAAGGAGTCCTAAGAGCAAAGTTTAGTATTTACATTTAAAGAGAGATGGTTTGCCAAAGGTGGGACTCAGAGTGAAGAGAAGGGAGAAGAGGGCAGGGGCGAGCATGGGAGGGGAGGGGAGGAAGCAAGATGGCTGGTGATAGGGAATGGATGAGGCAACAACTGCTAAATGTTGATAATCATTGGAGCTACTTAGTGGTACCTGGTGGTTTTCGTAGTATCACTGTTTTCGTCTACTTGACTTTTATTTTACAATTTTATTTTACAACAATATAACAATGAAAACCACTTTCTCATCAGTATGTTGTTGTATTTCTAATATATTAGTGTGCCTGGAAAAAGGGCCAGAGAAACTATCATCAAAGTTTATTTCTACATGTGGGATTATTGTATGGTACTCTTCCTGGTAAGATATGAATATTGGATTAAGTTACTTTTAAAAGCATAATGATTTTTTTAACTCCTTACAGGTTTGATTTTTGTTTTAATTAAGAAATGTCCTTGGTGGGGGGGCCTGAAGTGATAGTTCTGTTTGTAAAGTGCTTGCCTCATACGTATCATGATGTGAGTTTGAATCTCTCACATTAAAGAGCTGGCTGTGACCACAGGCACTTGTAATCCTAGAGATGTCAAGAAGGGAGGCAGAGGCAGGAAGACCTCCTGGAGCTCACTGGACTCCTGGAGCTAGCCTAGACTACTTAGTGAAGTTCCAGACCAATGAGAGACCCTGTCTCGAATGCAATGTAGAAGAGATCTAAAAACCCATACGATTGGTCCTCTGACTACACGCTGTGCTCACAAGCACATGTGGCCTGTGAATGTAGGTCCACACACTTGAGCACTCACGTGGAACCAGTATCCTTATAGTGAATAATGAGTATCTCAAGTTCAAGAGATCCTTCTGCTTCATAGCCCTCTTCTGCTACAACTAAGAAAAATTAAATATTTTTTGTTAGAGACAGCATCTTCTATGTATCCCAGGATTACCTCAAAATTGCAATTCTCCTGTCATAGTTTTATGAACACCAGGAATTCAGACTTTCCCACTACACACAGCTAAATCGAATATCAGTGCTTAGAAATTATACATGTCATATGACCTCATTCTTATAAAATGCTTTCTCATCAGTATGTTGTTGTATTTCTAATATATTAGTGTGCCTGGAAAAGGGGCCAGAGAAACTATCATCAAAAGTTTATTTCTACATGTGGGATTATTGTATGGTACTCTTCCTGGTAAGATATGAACAGACAACTACTTGTTCTATATGGGCAACCAAAGATAGACCAAAGTATATTCTATCAAGGATAGACCAAAGAAAGGATAACACAAAGTCTGCACTGATGAAGCAATGAGTTTCACTGGAGTTACAGGATTATGAGCAAAGGGTTACTTATAGGAACAGAAATTACTATAAGGGTCACTTCTGGGAGCAGAAAAGGTAGCTGGATCATCAAAGTTCACCCAAGCATGGGTGACAGCTCACAAAAGCTGTGAACCTGAGCACACTGCACAGCATGCAGGCAGTGTGACAGGCTGGAGTGTCCCTTCCATGTACCTCAGTTGGTCTAAGAGTGTCTTTCAGCAGACCTTACTGTTTATATATACTTGGGAAGGGAGGAACCTACAGTATTTTGCTGATTTCAGGGATTTCCTGAAGCCTTTGAGTTGTTTATTTCCTGAACTGATGGAGCTTGTTTGCAGGATGAAATGTTTCACCTCCCCTTTTAACATCCTGTCTCTTAATGACCTTCCCTCCAAGATGAAGGTTTTATCTGGGAAGAAATTCCTGTATAATAAGAGATTTAGAGTGATTTATTACTTTCTTTTGTTAAATTTGTTGCATTTATTATTAAAAATACTTTGGCTTCGGGGACTGTGAAGATGGCTGTGTCAATAAGATACCTGCCATCCAAGCATGAGGACGTGAGTTTGCATCCCCAGACTTTACATAAAATGCGAGCATAATAATACGTGCCCGTAACCCTGGTGCTGAGGGGCACAGAGACAGGTAGATCCCTGAAGTTCATTGGCCAATCAGTCTATCAGAGTCAATGAAGTTCAGGTTCACCAAGAGACTCCATCTCAAAAAAGCAAAGGTGGAGAGCTATCAAGGAAGACACATGACATCAACTCTGCCCCCTGCCCCCAAGTCATATGTGTATACATACATACCTGCTTGCACACAAGCACATATTCACACTAACAAGTACAAATATTATACTTAAATATAGGGGTAGGGGGTAGGAAGAGAGAGAAAATTTAACTGAGTGTAATCCCAGCACTAGGAAGGCTGAAGTAAGAAGCTCACAACTTTAAAGCTAGGGAACTGGCCAGATGGCTGCCAAGGCTGACAACCTGAGTTTGATCCCTGGGACTTACATGGTAGAAAGAAAGAACTGACTTCCATAAACTGTCCTCCATCCTCCACATACATGTTGTGATATGCCCTACCCCACCACCAAGTACATAAACAAATGAATGTACTTTAAAAAACAAGTTGTAAGCTAGGTTTGGCTGCACAGCAAGTCCAAGCTCAATACAGAACAGGTCCCTATTCCAAAGACTAAAAACAAGAAGAATTTACATAATCTTCACTTACCATTTTATATGGATAATAAATGTTTTTTGCTCCAATTTGTGGTTGCCAGTGACAGGTAGGTACGTGTCGTGTCACCACAATTGTGCTGGGACTGGAACTTATGCATTTTAGATGCCTATAACTGGGGCAGTCAAATTCCTCAAATATGAAGCTTACCTTGGTTTGCTAATGACATGTTCTGTTTCTTTGGGTACAGGAAGCATCTATGATTTTTATTTCCTCAAACAAGGGGGTGGACACTGGAATGCATGGACGGAATATATTACCAAGGAGGAGGAGACTATCCCTGCGAATGCAAAGGTAAAGGAAATGCTGTGGTTTCTGGAATTTTCTAAGTACCCTTCCAAATGGAAGAACTACTAGCTCCCTATGAGCGTTTCCATGAAGTATTTTGCATAGATCAAACCTTCAAAAGCATAGAGCTTAATATCAGAGAGGCCTAGATTCCTTACATAGGCTTCAAGCTCCACACCTCAGTTTACCCAACTGTAAGATGGAAAAAAAATTATAAAGGATGATCACCAAGACTGAAGGTAGTATAGACACCCATGTAGCACATAGTAGGAGTTAGATAGGTGTTTGTTATTATTCTAATCATTGTCATTATCTATAGCACATAACTACCTTGTCTAAGCCTACGAAACCCACATTATATTCTTAGAGAAAGATTTCCTCCAGCAGAACTCAGAAAGACAAGTTCCAATCAATGGATTTCCTGGGTAATGGCTAATGCACATATATTTCAGTTCTATAGAGAATATGCAAAATGAGCACTCTTGTGCCTTCATTTGGATAATCTAGTGGACATTATTTATCCTTCTGAGGTAACTGTGTAGATCTTCCAAGTGGGCTCTTAGAGGGCAGATGGAAATGTGAGGATATTGTGGGACCACAGCCACACTCACAAGGATGCTTTAGACAAGGGTGATTGTGCTGCTCTCAGGACAAACATCCTAGGAGCTGGGTTCTGTAAAGAAGCCCCAGCACTGAGATCCTCAGCTTTTATTGTCTTTATACAGATCTGTTATCTGAATTCCAGGGATTTGAAATTGTACTAAACTCATATGGACAAGAGCCCAGTGTAGAAAGTATTTTCAGCTCTGATGGGTATTTTCCTCTTGTCAAATGATCATTTGAGTAGCTGAAAATAACACTGGGTGGAATCCAGCTGGCTTTAAGTTCCTGATCTAAGCTATAAAATGGGAGTCTTGAACCTGCATTCAAGCATCACTAACAGGCCAAGTGGCTTCATGGAGAATCCTGACCTGCTTGCAGCCTGCTTTATCATCTGCATCAAAGGGTTACAGAGAATAATACAGGCATGGCATTCTTGTCTGCGTCCTCTTATGATACTTGATCATTCTCTTCTATGCTTTAATGACCATACCCATCTGCTTCTTTTCAGTTAGCCAAATTATTTCCCAAAAGAAGTCAAGCTTTTGTTTGCAAAAGCTTCCAAGCTGCACAGATTTGGTGGTACCCAAGTCAAGGTCAAGTCTGGTTTTTGGAAGCAACATTTGCAAACTGCAGTGTGAATGTTGCTCCCTGGTGTCATACAACACAGCAGCTCAAGGTCATTACTCCTTCCAAACTAGAAATGATCCGAGGAGAGCTCTACATATAATATACACCTTCCTACCTCTTGCCTTGCCCCATTAAGAGATCAGTTGTGACAAAATGATTACAGGGTCCAGGCTCAGAGAATTCAAACTTAGGTAAGGTATTCTATACAAAGTAAGAAGGATTCCAGAAGCTATGATTGGGGTGTCTAAATCCACTTAGGATCTGAGGCCCAGGAAGAATATATTCAATCCTTACATTGGAAAATATGGAAGATTCAGTGGGTGTGGGTCTTGGGACCTAGAATCTCAATGTTGGGGAAAGTGAATCAGGAACAAGAGAAGCTTTCTTTGTGTCACTGTGGCAGAGAGTCAGCTCTGAGGAGGAAGTGCATACTTTGGCTATTGATTTTATGCTATGCTCTCTTAGCCCCATCATCTCAAGACTAACATTGAGGTATATAACATTACTACAGAAGGGCCCAGCAGAGAAAAACCTTTTCAGCTCACAACATCTATGAAGTAAGAGAGAGAAAGAGGACAGGGAAAGGATATAGATAGGCCTGGAAAATGTGCTGCTAAGACCTCTCTCCCCTCCTCAGTATGTCTTATCTCTGATGTTGGTATCAGATGATACCAATGAGCTATGAACCCATCAAGGGATTAATCTATTGATGGGGCCAAACCTGTCAGGATCCAATTACTTCACAAAATCCCCACTTCCAAACATTTCTACATAGGAGACCAAACCTTCAGCATATAAGTTTTCTTATATGACTACAACATACCTAAACCTTCTGAGCCAGAATAGGTGGGACATGGAAGGTGGCTCTTGCTTGAGACCAAGTAGACTAATTAGGTGAAAGCAAGTCTCAGAGAGAGAAGCTTGGCGCTGATCTTTATTGTTGGTTTTTATGCTGGTTTAGTATTAAGAATGTAGACTTTGGAATCATACAAGCTGGAATCCAAAATCCCTGCCTTTTCACTTCTTATTGAAGAAGACCTGCTATATCTCTTCTTCCTCATCTACAAAACAGGGACAAAGCACTCACCCTTATGTATTTGGTCCCATTTGATCTCTGACAACTGTGTATTAAATGCTGTGATTGTCCCTGTTTCAGAATTGAAACTGAGGTCCCTTGAAAAGTTAAATATTTGCTCAAAGTCATAAAGAGAGTAAAGAGTGGAGCTACAGTTAAACCCAGATCCCTTGAATCCCAAGATTCAGTCCTCCTTGTCCAGGACCAAGATTTCCCTGTATCTTTGTGAAACAGGTATCAGACCTCATCATTCCTACAGTGGAGACTGCTCGGCAGTCGTTCTTCTTGAAAACCTACCTGGACCACAGATCCCGATACTGTTCGTGGGTCCCACAGGCACTGGCAAATCAGCCATCACCAACAACTTCCTCCTCCACCTTCCCAAAAATGTATACCAGCCCAACTTCATCAATTTCTCTGCCAGAACTTCAGCCAACCAGACCCAGGATATCATCATGTCCAAGCTGGATCGTCGGAGGAAAGGCCTTTTTGGGCCTCCCATAGGGAAGAAAGCAGTGGTGTTTGTAGGTAAGCATTGGCTTGGGTCTGGGTAGACCAAGTTCTTGTATCCAAACAGCAGCAAGCCAAAGCTTCCATCTCTCTCTGGCGAGTGATTTAGCATTCCTACTACCACCACATCTCCTGTCTCCTGACTTCCATCTTTCCTCCCTCCTTTGTTACTTCCTTCCTTACTGTCCCTCCTTTCCGCTCTGCTTTTCCTCTTTCTTCTTTGTAGTGAACAAGTATTTCTAAGAGACTGTGGTGGTGACAGCTAAACTCTGACACCTCCAGAAGTAACATTTGTGTCAGTTTGTATCAGATATGTGAGTTTTCACTAAGCGTATCAGATAAGCGGGTCATCACTAAGCAAAGGAACCCAATAGTTGCTAAGAAAATGTTGATGAAATAAGAGGATAGACTTTCAACATTCACTTTGTACAAAGCATGTCTTTTTTTTTCCCCTTTTGGGCCTCAGACCCACATGAGGTTACTCACCATTATGAGTGAGTGTCTTAGGCTGGCTGCTGACCCAGGAGGTACTCATAACGCCTCCACTGTCTTGGATCATCTTGTGTCCTGTATTTTAAACTCATGTATTAACAATAAACATTTCATGGCTATATTTATATCCTTCACATGCTTATCATCTCTTGAAAGGCAGAAATCTTATTTATTTTTCCTTTCTTTTCTACCCTTCCTTTTTCGCCCCATCCAGGTCTCCCACAATCTTTATGATATACCCAAAGCCAGTTGGAGCCTTGCGATAAACAAACTGGGTTCTATATCAATTTACAACCCTAGGTATAGTTGATTCAGCCTCCCTGATCTAAGGATCAGTTCCTTACCTCGAATATATTTGCATTAAATCAGTTAATTTGTCTAAAGTTTCTAAAATGTTTACTGACAAAAACTGATCAGTCTATTAATATTTGTTGAAAACAAAAACAAAGAGCCCCTCTGTTGACTTTAGTGTCTCCTGTGTGCCCAGCCTGAGCGGTATTGACTTTAGTGTCTCCTGTGTGCCCAGCCTGAGCAGTGGGTTGCAGGCAGAAAATGTTCTTGTAATTAAGAGAACCTGTAAACTCCTCTTGACATTTTGAGTTTGCTCATGAAAGGCCCTAGTTCAAAGCTTGCTCCTACCAGAGTTCAGCTATTACAATTGATTTAATGCCCCTCAGAAGGAGGGGTTCTTACTCAGTAGTACAGCATTTGTTATCATGTAGGGAGGCTCTGGGTTCAATCCCCATCATCACTGAAAATATATTAGCTGGACAGACACCATGTCTATAGTGTTTGCGATAAGCCTGGGCAGTACAGTGAGACTTCTTCTCAAGACTGAAAGTACAACAACAGAAAAAAAAAAAAAAAAACTGTTGCACAGTCCGGGTCTGTGGTATTATAGTGTATTTTGGCTAAGGAAAATTGGGGGAAAATTAAATGTTCATTTGTTAATGTCATCCCATGTATCTTATAGCTATGATGGGCAGAGACTTCAATAAGATAGCAAACTCTAAGTCCAAAAAAACCCTTTCCCATCTGTTCAGGATGGCTACTGACTGGGTCTTGAATAGGAGTGGAGTCACTAGAAACAGACTTTCTCATGGAGGGAACAGCCATTGGTGACCCCTGTAAAACCAAATGATCCCAGTGTGTGTGGCTGTGGCTTCCTTCTACAGATGACCTCAACATGCCAGCCAAAGAGGTGTATGGAGCCCAGCCCCCCATCGAGCTGCTGAGACAATGGATTGACCATGGCTACTGGTTTGACAAGAAAGACACAAACAGACTTGACATTGTGGATGTTCTGCTTGTGACTGCTATGGGTCCCCCTGGTGGAGGAAGGAATGACATCACTGGTATGTCTAGGAAGAGGGTTTATTCCTCTCTTTGTTCCCCTTGCAGAGCTGGCTATCATGAATGAATTGGTTTGGTTCAGGGCCTTCTGACAGAAGAGATTGCTGAGTATATGCCTTGTGAGAGCTGGGAAGATTTGAGTTAGCTCCAGATTTCATGTTGGAAGTTGTGTGCAATGGCGTGGGAAGATGATAAGAGTCTGTGAGGAGTCTTGTCTATTCATCAAAAAGGGGAGTACCAGGTGAAGAGAGCAGGCACACGGTTGTATTTGCCTCAGATCTGAGCACAACAAAGTCTAAGCCACCTTGACTCCATAGGGAGCTTGTCAAACAGCTATTTTCAAACAGGAGTGTGTTTCTAGAATCCACAGCAATGGGCAGTTCAAGTTCAGTCACAAATAGGATCTCTGAAAAGCTTCTAGCATAAAACCTAGCACTCACAACTGCTGGGAATGTGTGTGGTCGCATGAGATCAAGCACGGCCATGGCTCCAGTGAGAACATCCAGGTTCCATGGGTACTCAGGGAACAGCAAGCAAAGGCAGTAAAGTGGGTTTGTAGGGTGTTCTGCTCTGGACTGGGTCCTCTCAGGAAGTTAAGATGATCTGACGAGTCAATGTCTGAATTTTTTATCCAGAAGTCTAGAAAAATTAAAAGAATCCAGGGTTGTCACATGATAAAAAAAAAAAGCTGAGTCACTCCTGTTAGCTGTGAGAGAGGATGCTGAATCACCTTCATGGTTGGCAAGAGCAATCTTGTTTCTGTTGTAATTCATCACTCTCAGGGAATGATTACAGTTGAGGCCGATGTTTTTAGAAAGATTTATTTTAATTGTATATGTATGAGGTTTTTTGTTTGTATGTATGTGTGTATGTGCACTGCATTTATTTCTGGTGCCATGGAGACCTGAATATAACACCAGATCCCCTGGAACTGAAGTTATGTACAGTTGTAAGTCTCCTTCTAGGTGCTAGAGACCAAACCTGAATCTTCCCCAAGAGTAGTAAGTACCCTTAACCACTGAGCCATCTCTGTAGTCCCTATGGCTGACTTTTATTCAGTAGGGAACCAATAACCTAGCTTATAATTGACAGTTATTAGCATTCAGATAAAGAAACTGAAGCTCAAGGCAACATTTTATGGTTATTGGGAGCACAGCAATTGAGAAGATGGCAACAAATAGCCTGTTTGCCCAACACAGAGAAAGCATGAATTTATGTTAAGTACTATTGTTTTCATCAAAATACTGAATGTTTTTCTCAAAATCATATACCTAGCAATGGCTACAGATTAGCAATGTAGAAAATATAAGTCTACCTCTACGTGCATACATATACACATATATGTGCACACACCTCTATGTACAAGTATACACATTTCATAAATACACACAGACACACACACAAAGGTAGAGAAAGAGATAAAAAAAATAAGGTGCCCAACATTAACCTCTGGTTTACACACAAGTAACACACATATACATACTTCACACATGAATACATGAATACCAAACACACACAGACACGTATACACACATATACAGGTATGCCAAAAATGCATATATGCATCCATTCATGAACACATACATGCCAAACAAACATACACACATATGTGAACACATATATAACAAACACACAGAGGCACACAAAAAAATCAGTCTGTTACTTTTTAACAAGAAAAAAATATGTGTGTGTGTATTTTAACTTTTTATTGTTTATTTTTATATGTATGTTTTGTCTACCTGTACACCTGTGTTACATGTGCAGATAGTGCCTGGGGAATCCAGAAAAGGACATTGGATGCCCTGAGACTGGAGTTACAGATACTTGTGAGCCCAACGTGGGCTCCTTTGGAAGAATGTGGGTCCTTTGGAAGAAAAGCTAGTGTTCTTAACCATGAAATGAATTCTCAAGCCCCCAAATGTACACGCTTATATGTACACTTACATACATATAATTACATGGTTGTAGGCAATACATAGGAATACATACTTTACATGTGTATGTGTATGTGTGTGTGTATATATATATATATATATATATATATATTATATATATGAAAAAGCAAGCTTTGCCTCTTCCCAAATCCATATACAAGTGCAGACAATCCGAGAACAAAATTCTAAAATCTTATTAAATAATAGTTATAATGAGTCTAGTTTACAGAACCCCAATTCTCAAAATACTAATGATTAGTAACAGACCCCAGACAGTCACAAGATGTGAAAACCATCTGCACATGTGCAAGAGAAAGCAAGAGGAAGCGATAGACCTCAGGCCTGAGAAGGGCGGGTTAGTAAATGGTGGTTAACTTGGGAACAGAGAGAGGAGATGCTTTCTACAAAAAATATATATATAATAATAATTTTTTGGCTATTCTACAGTAATCAAGTATTTCCTTTAGTTTTTAAAAATAATGTTGTGGGGCTGAAGAAATGTATTCAGTTAAGAGCATACATTGTTCTTACAGAGGTACTGGGTTCAATTCCCAGCACCCTTGTTGGGCAACTGCCTATAACTGCAGCTCCAAGTGATCCAATACCCTCTTCTGGAGTCCTTAGCTACCAGCATTCATGCATGCACAAAACCATACACAGACACACATAGAAACACATAATTAAGAAGTAAGAACACTGGCTTCTCTTTCAGAGGATCTGGCTTTGATTCCCAGCCCCCACATGATTGCTCACAACCATTTGTAACTCTTAGTTTGTAGGGATCCTGTGTCCTTGGTCTGCAGGCCATCATGTAGTGCCCTGGTACACACTCTTGTGCATACACATAAAATAAGTAAAACGCATTCCTAAATAAGTAAATAAAAGTGAAATCGTAAAAATAAAAGCAACCTTGTGTGCCAGAGAAGGCAGAGTTAGTATCTTTTCTGCAGATCAGGGATTTGTCTGTGTATGCACTGAGCAAGACACTTGTGGCTACATCTTATGTGGTCAGTGAAACAGAGGAAGCCCATTCTTGATGTCATAGGTAATATTAAGTGTAAATACCTGCATGTGGCTAGAGACTGACCTGTTGGATTGCAGAACTTTAGAGCTTGAGAGCAGAGGGATATTGACTAGGGTCTCTAGAGTCTAGAAAGCGTGTGTGCAAACTCAAGTGTGTTTCCAGGACGATTCACTCGCCATCTGAATATCATTTCCATCAATGCCTTTGAAGATGAAATCTTAACCAAAATTTTCAGTTCTATCGCTGACTGGCATTTTGGAAAAGGGTTTGATGTCATGTTCTTACGGTAAGAAGTTCTGGTGGCTTCCTGCTTATTGACCTGGGGGTGGTCCTCATTTCTGCTTGACCATGTGTCTAATCTGCCTCCTTTTTCCTCTTAAGGTATGGGAAGATGCTGGTCCAAGCAACCCAGACAATTTACAGAGCTGCAGTGGAGAACTTCTTGCCAACTCCCTCCAAATCACATTATGTCTTTAACCTTCGGGATTTCTCACGGGTGATCCAGGGAGTACTGTTGTGCCCCTACACCCACCTACAGGTCAGCTGCTACTGTTCCTGTCTCAAAAATCTTTTGGCAATATTCCTTGATCTGCACTAATAGTGTACCTAGTATAATAGGCTTTTACTAACCACAAATTCTATTCTCTGTGATGTGCATGGCATAATACTTTCTATCCCTTGTCTAATTTATAACTCACATCAACCCCAAGATTTAGAGACTTTTTGAGAACCATCACCACAAACACCACCCTTAATGCATTTAAATGACTAACTCTGGCCTTTAGGATTTGGAAAAATTTATCCGGCTTTGGATCCATGAGGTTTACCGAGTCTTTTATGACCGCCTGATTGACAATGACGACAGGCAGACTTTCTTCAACCTAGTGAAGGAAACCACCTCCAATTGCTTCAAGCAGACCGTGGAGAAGGTGAGCCTTATTCTAGAATCATCTGGCCTGAGGAATGGGCCCACATTAGACTTGGACTCTAGATTCTACACCCAGTAAAGACCATCAACACTCTTTGCCCTGGATCACAGGAAATGGCACATGCATTAGTCAGTTATTTGTTGTATTTTATTTGGTCCAACTTTGCTCCACTTCTGTGGCAACATGTAAGTTTCAGTATATTCAAAATAGTTATTATATGATGTTATTTATTTCAAATTAATTAAAGGGACTAGAGAGATAGCTCAGTGAGTAAAAGCAGATATTGCTCTTGCAAAGGATCCAGGTTTGGTTCCTTGAACCCACATCAAGGAAATTACAATTACCTCTAACAAAAGCTCCAGGGAAACCAGTGCCCCCCAACACATAAACACTTGCACACACGTGCATATACCCACACGTGGACACACATGAGTAAACATCATTTAAAAAAACTAATTTAACTTAAAATACATCCTAAGGCCAATTCATTTGGATTTGGGGATAAAAACATATATTTCTATAATTTGACCAAGACCCTGGTAAAAATTCAGGCAAAAAAACAATTTTCTTTTTGTAAAAAATGTAGTTATGGCATTTTCTTTTTCCTACTTTGAAAGTGATCTTAAACCTATCTATTGGCATTTTAATTTGCTTTACCAAACAGCTATCTGTTTCTCTAGGGATAATTGTCTTTTTGCTGCATCTGGAGGCCAAGAGCAAATTGGCAGGTCCTCGTATCCGGAGGAGGAGCAGCTTAGCATCCTACTCTAGGCAGGGTGGAGAGCAGGGACATCACCCACACCCCTGTTTAGTGCACGATCAACCATGGGGAAGTAACGCCATCCATCCACTGTCTTCTGTGGGGCCTTACAAACTGACCACCAATATTTAGCAACTTAGGGAATAACAGATTGGCCCACTCTTCCTCTTCATCCTGCTCCTCCTCCTTTTGTTGCTGTCATTGGCTTGTTTTCTTGTTTGTTTGCTTTTCTAAAACAGAGTCTTGCCAAGCTGGAACACGTGACTCTCCTGACTCTGAGTTCTTGGTGTGTACCACTGCACCTGGCTCCCACATGGTTTCATTTTTTAAAAACTTCTTTTATGATTTTTTTAAACAAGTTACTTTTACTTCACAAGGATCCAGTGATTTTAAAGATAATAATAGGGAACACTCCATGCCATCCATGCGTGCCGGCCTTGTGCAAGGGAGGCCAGTCTTCCCTGTGCTGTTATAGTTCTACTACATATGCTGCAGAATCGAGCACTCCTGTGTTATTAGTCCGCGTTGTTTCATTATCATTATTATTAAATTTATTTATTTATTTACTTTACAACTCAATAGCAGCCCTTCCTCTCATCTTAGTACCCTTTCACATAAGTCCTCCCCCCATTCCCCTTAGAAGATGAAGTCCACCTTCTGACACCCCCATCCCATCCTCCACCTCCCACCCCCTGCCCTCTACCCTCACCCTACACATCAAGAGCTTCAGGACTAGGTACTTCCTCTCACACTGAGTCCAGACAAGGCTGGACTCAATGTGGGATCCACAGGCAGGCAGGTAGACAACAGGCTCAGGGTCAACCCCTACTCCAATTGTTTGGGGGACACTCACATTGGAGGATATGGTTCATGAGTGGCCACTTCCTGTAGCCAGGCAGGACTCCCAGTGGAAGGATAAGAACAGCAACCTACCCACAAAACCTTCCACCCAAAATTGTGTCCTGTCTACAAGATGTGCAGGGACAAAGATAGAACCGAGACTGAGGGAATGGCCAACCAATGACTGCCCCAAATTAAGACCCATCCCATGGGCAAGAACCAATCCCCAACACTATTAATGATACTCCATTAGGCTTGGAGACAGGAACCTAGCATATCTGTCCTATGAGAGGCTCCACCCAACCAACAGTGGAAAGAGTTGCAGAAACTCACACCCAAACAGTAGATGGAGTTCAGGGAGTCTTACAGAAGAGTTGGGAGAAAAGACTGAGGGACCCGAAGAGAACTCCACAGGATATGAACAGAGTCAACTAGCCTGGACCCTTGGGGGCTCCCGGAGACTGAGTCACTATTCAAAAAGTGAGCACGAGCTGGACCTCAGCCCCTGCACATATGTAACAGATGAGCAACTTAGTCTTCCTTTTGTTTTTTGGTTGTTTTGGTTTTGGGTTTTTTTGAGACAGAGTTCCACAGTGTGGGCCTGACTAGCTTGGAGCTCACTTTATAGATCAGGCTGGCCTTGACCTCACAGAGATCTGCTTTTACTATTTGTTTGTTTGTTTGTTTGTTTGTTTGTTTATTATGTGTATATGAGGCTGAACTTGATGGCATACTTCTTTAATTCCAGGGAGGATCCCTGTGAGTTCCCAGACAGCCTAATCTACATAGTTACTTCCAGGCTAGCCAGGGCTACCCAGCAAAACCCTGCCTAAAAATAAAGAAACAAACAACTTTAGTCAGGGATGAGGAGTTGGCTCAGTGGTTAAAAGCACTTGCTGCTCTTGCAAAATTGGGATCCCAGTGCCCATGTCAGGCAGCTCACAACTTATAGCTCCAAAACCTGACACCCTCTTCTGACCTCTGAGAGTACCCACACATGTATGACACATACATACAAATTAAAAAATATGCTTATATGTATATGTACTCATGTGTAGGTATGTGAATCTGGTGCCCTCAGAGGTGAGAGGAGGGCATTGGCTCCCCTACACCTAAAGTTACAGGCCATTGTGAGCTGTCTGATGTAGGTGCTGGGACCCGAACTTGGGTCCTCTATAGAGCTACGCATGTTCTTAGCTACTCAGCCAGCTCTCTAGCCCCACTCACACCTGCTTCCCTGTTCTTTCATCAGACCATCACATCTACACATTATATTTAAATTTTTACTATTGAAGAGCAATGGCTAGGAAGACGTGCTTAGGAAAAACAGTCAGGTCCTTCTTTCCCTCTGTCCCCATACCCACTGCCAGCCTGGGCCACAGGCACAGGGCCCAATGGACACTTATTCTTCCCACAGGTACTCATCCACCTGTCACCCACTGGGAAGATAACTGATGATAACATCCGTAGCCTCTTCTTCGGGGATTTTTTGAAGCCAGAAAGTGACCCAAAAATCTATGATGAGATCATTGACCTGAAAGCACTCACGACAGTGATGGAGTACTATCTGGACGAGTTCAACAGTGTCAGCAAGGCCCCCATGTCTTTGGTCATGTTCAAGTTTGCCATTGAGCACATTTCCAGGATCTGCAGAGTCCTGAAGCAGAAGAAAGGTCACTTGCTCCTGGTGGGCATTGGGGGCAGTGGGCGGCAGAGCGCCACCAAACTGTCCACATTCATGAACTCCTATGAGATATACCAGATTGAAATCACAAAGAATTATTCCAGCAACGATTGGAGAGAGGACCTGAAAAAGATAATGTTGCAGTCAGGAGTGGCCACCAAGAGCACTGTGTTCCTCTTCTCGGATAACCAGATCAAGGACGAGTCATTTGTGGAAGACATCAACATGCTTCTGAACACAGGTGATGTGCCCAATATCTTCCCAGCTGATGAGAAGGCTGATCTCGTGGAAAAGATGCAGACAGCGGCCAGGACAGAGGGAGTGAAGATCGAAGTCACTCCTTTGTCTATGTACAACTTTTTTATTGAGAGAGTGAGAAAGAATCTTCACATTGTTCTTGGTGAGAAGCAATTAAATTCTGTCTGTTCTTGGTCCTCTGGAGTCATTAGGGTCTTCTCAATATCTCAAAGCCAGTTTCCTCTACTGACCTCAAAACTGATCCGAGCAAGGCACCAACCAAAACTTACAATCTGGACTTCCTCTGGCAATTGTCCTCAATCTTTGCCCAAACAGACTGTGTTGAGCCTGTTTTAATCTCTTCAGTTCTCTGACTTCTTTGAGAAAGATCACAACTTAGCATATTATCTGGCACAGAACACCAGTGTTCTCAGTGAATGAAATGGATACACAAAGCCAGGGGATGTGCTTAGCATCCTCTTGTGCTCACCTCTTGTACACCACGCTGCCTTCATGTTCAGCCACTGTTGTCTCAGATCTCACCTCCATACTGTCCTTCCCCATCTCTGTTCTTGTTAATTCTAGACTTTTCAGATCCAGTAATCCAGAGTGTGTTTTTTTTTTCCTTTATTGCAGACAAGATTGATAATGGTGTATGTGTGTGTGTGTGTGTGTGTGTGTGTGTGTGTGTGTGTGTACATGTACACACAAATTAAAATAATCACTTTCCGTTAGGATGGGAATCAAAGAACAAAACTTTCTTCTCTGTA
The DNA here is from genome assembly GCA_021653895.1 of Mastomys natalensis. Lineage (NCBI taxonomy): Eukaryota > Metazoa > Chordata > Mammalia > Rodentia > Muridae > Mastomys > Mastomys natalensis. The sequence goes on along the minus strand of JAJTUV010000427.1, from coordinate 9,738 downwards.
TCTTATAAGGCCATGTACCACACTATCCCTGCATCCTATACCCTCATGTCAAGCCAGACTCCTCCAGCCATACTGACCTCCACACTTCCACTTATGCATCATGCTTTCTCCAAACACTAAACAAAAATGAATGGAATTTGAGGTGCAGAACCAAGAGTCTGTGGCTGGACAGAGATGGGGTCAGAAACAAGCCCTGGGCAACTTCTGTGGGTATCTAAATATGTCTGCCTTGTATTAAAGCATCTATAGAACAAATGGAGCAAAGGGCTCTATCCCCACAAAGGGACCCAAAGGCACAATAATGCATAAAGGAGATTAATAAAACAGATTGTCATAATGCATTGGGATTTCATCATAAAAATGCCCCATGATTCCTCTGTTTCCAAGGCTCTCATCATGGTTATTTACAACTACATCCCTACTTCCCAACCAGAGCATTGCCGGACCCTTTGTAGACCTTTGCCTTCCCTTTGCTTCTCCAAGCTTTTGTGGAAGGGAACTAACAGAACCTATTTGTCATTAGCCATGAGTCCGATTGGGGATGCCTTCAGAACCCGCCTGAGAATGTTCCCTTCACTTATCAACTGCTGCACAATTGACTGGTTCCAGTCCTGGCCAACCGATGCCTTAGAGTTGGTGGCCAACAAATTCCTGGAGGACGTGGAGCTTGATGACAACATTCGGGCAGAGTAAGCTTTAGCTTCATTTATTTTTTTTATTTATTTATTTTTTTTTGTTTTTGTTTTTTTTGTTTTTTTTTTGTTTTTTCGAGACAGGGTTTCTCTGTATAGCCCTGGCTGTCCTGGAACTCACTCTGTAGAACAGGCTGGCCTTGAACTCAGAAATCCGTCTGCCTCTGCCTCCCAAGTGCTGGGATTAAAGGCGTGCGCCACCACTGCCCGGCCTTTAGCTTCATTTCAACACTCCGGGTATTCCAAGCTGAAATCCCAGCCACCTCTGGGGCTCAGAGTGTAAAGGCCCCTGACAATCTGAGTTCAATCCCCAGAACTTACATGCTAGAAGGAGCAAATCAACTCCTGCAAGTTGTCCTTTGACCTCCATATACATGCTATGATAAACACAGGCATGCATATGCACACATAGACACATGGAAAACAAATAAAATGCAATTAAAAAGTACTCTGCACTCCAGAAGCTTCTCCAAACTGCCAAAAATTTAAGTCTTGCACAAGCCCTGGTGATTCATAAAAGGGTCAGAGGTCATTCCTCTCTCTTTGGCTCTGTTCACTCATTAGGTTCTAGCGGGCCAGTCACCTCTGTAACCCTGGTGTCCCTTACTAAAGCACTGCTAGATCTCCTCTATAGGAAGCTGGGTCCAAACTAACTGCTCTGATTTCCCTGGCAGGGTTGTCTCCATGTGCAAGTACTTTCAGGAGAGTGTGAAGAAGCTATCCATTGATTACTACAACACACTTCTCAGACACAACTATGTGACCCCCACCTCCTACCTTGAATTGATCCTAACCTTCAAAACGCTCCTGAATAGCAAGAGACAAGAGGTAGACATGATGAGGAACCGCTACTTGGCAGGCTTGCAGAAACTGGAATTTGCATCTTCACAAGTAAGCACTTCCATAGAACAGGGACAAAGGGCCAGGATATGCTGGGTGTGTCTAGATACAGAATGTAAGGGCATCAGATAAAGACAGGATCTGACCTCAAGTAATTCATTTCCATCTTGGCTTCAGGTGATCCTGTCTGTATTTGAGATTGCACTCTCTTGTTCATTGGTGGGGGTTTTAGCTTTGGCACTAACTGGGTCTTTCAAAATACTGCATAAGCTGAGCATGGTGGCACATACCTTTAATCCCAGCACTCAGGAAGTAAATACTGGCTAGCTTGGTCTACAGAGTGAGTTCCAGACTAGCCAGGGCTAGCTACCTTGTATCAAAAAACAAAAAACAAAACAAACAATCCCAGTAAAGTAACATTTATCCTGACTGCGGAGTACTGGCACTCCCTTACAGTTAGGACCTCAACTGCACCGTCTTTGTGAGGTCATGGGCAAGAGAAGAGTAGGGCTTTGTAAGGTTAGACCTGGACTCAAATTACAATGGTCTGACCTGTCAATGTGACGCTATGGCTCCACTGCTGTGGTCTTAAGTTTACTAGGTCTAATGTTGAAAGCTTTTCCCTCTAGACAAGTAAGAGAAAACTATTGTTGTTGGAGAGGCAGAAAAAGAATCTAAAATAGTCCAGATCTGAAAGGGAATGGTACCAGAGATTACCATGGTTTGAGCCTTGTATGTTACATGCCTGGTGCTGTGTGCCAGAAAACACTGCTACTGTCTCCTGTTAACAAAGAAACTACAACACAGAGAGGCCAGATGACATGCCCATGGTCATTCAGCCTGGTGATTAGTCACACCTGAACTACAACTCAAAGAAGCTTGACCCCATGGTGGATTCCTGACCAGGCTAGCCCACCATGGTCTGGTTTCCAACATAGGCTCCTGGGGGTAAAAGTACATGAAGAGAAATTCTAACGGTTCATTGGGGGAAAACATCCCTAATGAATTTGGTTTTCTAAAAACTTCTAATCCCCTAAAAAGTGCTGAGTTCCCCATCACTGAAGGTATTCAGACAGACCCAAAGGACTCGTGGTAGAACTGTTTCCAAGGGCATTGGCTATGTAAGAAAACTGGAAACAACAGACCTGTGCTTCTTAGAGTTCTAGAGGTCAGGAAGGCAACCTCAAGGTGATAGTAGACCTACTGTCTTGTGGGGGCTCTCCTCCCAATGAGACAGGAATGTTATGAGTTAATTTTTTAAAAAAAGATTTATTCATTTATTTTATATATATGAATGCTCTATCTGCATGTACACCTGCATGCCAGAAGAGGGCATCAGAACTCATTATAGATGTTGTAAGCCATCATGTGGTTGCTGGGAATTAAACTCAGGACCTCTGGAAAAGCAGCTGGTGCTCTTAACTGCTGAGCCATGTCTCCAGCCCATGATTTAATTTTTAATGTGGTGTGTGGTGTGTGTGTGTGTGTGTGTGTGTGTGTGTGTGTACCTGTCTGTGTTGGCACTCACATGCCACAGGATGCATGTGGAGCCCAGATGACAAATTACTGGAATCAGGCTTACTTCTTACACTTAAACTTTTTTTTTTTCATTATTACATGTATCTGAGAGCAAGGAGAGAGTGTGTGTGCTGCAGCCTGTATATGGAAACCAGAGGACAGCTTGCAGGAATCACTTAGTTCCTTGTACCACATTAATTCTGGGTTAGAACTCAGGCTGTCAGGCTTGATGGCAAGTGATTTTACCCAATATTAGGCATCTCTCCGTCTGCTTTTATATGGATTCTAACTCAGGTTGTCAAGCTGTGTAGCAAGCGCCTTTATCTGCTGAGCCATCTTGCTAGCTCAGACAGTAACCTTGATGGGTTTTTACATGGCAGAAAGGACAGATCTCTTGTTTCTTCCTCTTGCTAAGGATATTTATCGAATCTTGAGGTTCCCACTCTCCCGACCTCATCTAACTCTAATGACTTCCAAAGGTCCCATTGCCAAATATCACTATCTCTGAATTAAGCTTTAACATAGACACTGGGAGACAAACACTCTGTCTGCAACACTAGAAAAAGTGGCCTTGTGAGTGCCTTCTTGCTTAGCCTGGTGGAACCCACCTGTAACCTCAAGATTCTTAGAGACTGACTGAGCTTAAGAGTTGACTGTACTGTGAGTTGAAGGCTAGCCTGGGATCCTCTCTCTGTCTGTCTCTCGGTCTCTTCCCCGTCCTCCTCAAAAATGTAAGGACAAAAGTTTAGATTCTCAGAGCTCAAATAAATGCCAGATGGGCATAACAGCCTACCTATAATTTCAGCAGGTAGCGGGCAGAGTCAGAGGATCTCTGCACCATGCTGGCTAGCCAGATTAGTCAGATAGGCAGCTCCACTTTTGTGTGACCCCCCCTCCTCAACATGTCTGCCAAGAAAGACACTTAATATCAACCTCTAGCCTCCAAATGCAACTGCGAGCACACACACACACACACACACACACACACACACACACACACACACTGTGACTTTTAATGGTTTTATGACTTGGTCTCTCTCTCCCTGTACCAGACAGTAGCACAGAAACCTAGTGAGGGAAGAAACTATCTCTTCAACATTTCTGCTTGCCATTGTGTGCCTGTGCTTTGCACCACTCTTGAAACCACAACACTCAGTGTGGACTCAGTATCTAAGTGTTGAAAGATTGGGGACATCATACCAGTCAACAAATCTATGCCCAGTAACGTGTCAAATCAACCATCCTTCCTATGTGCATTTGCCCTGTATTACAGAACCAAGTCTGTTCTACTCAACTTCTCATTTTCAGCATTGGGACTGCTGATCCTATGTCTCTCCTGTCCCCTCTTCCTTGCTAGGTGGCTGTCATGCAAGTAGAGCTGACTGCCCTTCAGCCTCAGCTCATCCAAACCTCTGAGGATACGGCGATGATGATGGTGAAAATTGAGCTGGAGACAAAAGAAGCTGATGCCAAGAAACTTTTGGTGCAAGCAGATGAGAAGGAGGCTAATGCCGCTGCTGCCATCTCTCAGGCAATCAAGGTATGGCCAGGAGAGAGGTGCAGAGGGAGCTAACATTTCTAAATGTATGTAACTGTGCCCTCCTTGAGACAAAGGAGACTCAGAAAGGTCCAGTGAGTTTTCAAAATCACCAGTTAGGAGTTAGTAAAGAAGGTTCTTGGGCCATCTGTTCTCTGTCCCATTCTGTGTTAAAACTGGGACTCAGCATAATCTCATCTGTTAACTTTCCCCTCGTTCACTGTGCCCTGGCTGCAATAACCTTCTGGTTATTCCTTCCCCAGGGCCTTTGCACTGGCTGTTCTCTTTGCCTACCGATATGTCCATGCTGTCTACTTTACCTCTGTCACATTTTTTGTTCAGTTGTGCCTAACATGTGTGTGTTATGGTATGGAACAAATGTCTTTTGGATGGCAGACTATTGAACCTAGAGGGCCAAATTTGTAGGTGCCTCTGGTAATGTTCTGAGAAGGGATCACCACACATTCAGATAACAGAAGACAGCCTCATTAGCATTGACATGACAATTACATAGGTCTCAGAGCACTCTTAGTAAGTGATTCCATTTGAGGATCATAGGCACCTAATGAATGACAGGTGTCAGTATCTAAGATTTGCTAGCATTGGGGTCAGGGTGAAATGACCTCACAGAACTGTGTAGGTCATTGACAGGACTATATGCCAAGGCTCAGGACACCTAGGCTAAGACATTTGTCCACATGCCTGAAGGAATGAGGGAATTCCTTAGGGAATCCCTTCAGCCATTTTCAAGCATGAATTTGAGCAAGAGGCAGCCTGTGTCTGGCATCTCTCCTAAATAGATCATGAGTCATTTTCTTGAAAAGTAGAGGGCTTCCAATTGGCGTCTCTCCAGTGAATCCTGAGACCTGACCTCTGGTAGATGTTTTTCAGAGGGTCTGATCCCTCCCTGTTCTCAGAATTCACAATGAACACCACGTCCTGGATTGTGAAAGCGGTCTTAGTGGCTCAGAAAGAAGACATAATAGAAACCATAAAATATAGCCACTTCCAGGTGCCAGGAACCAGATGCTAGTGGGCGATTTGTCATTCTATGGTAAAATGATTATACTAGACACTCCTCACATTTGACAAATATTTATTAAATACCTACTATGTGCTGGCTCATGTGCTAGCTCATAGGAATGAATGAGATAAATAAAACCCTTTTCCTCATGGAGATTATATTCTCTTGAATCCTAACAGCCTTACAATACACTACGATACACCTACAGAATCATTTCTACTTGACATATGAGGAAATCATGACACAAGAGTTTTTCCAAAATTGCATGATCACCAAGTGACATGATTCAGACCTAGAGCCCTTTGACCCACAAACCATGGATCTGACCATAAATCCAGAAGTTGCAGCCTGGCAGCTAGGGACCACATGTGTCCTGGGATGCATAGAAGATTTTATTGACACATTTTGAGGCAGGGTCTTGCTATGTATCCCAGACTGACCTTGAGCTCATGATCCTCCTGGCTCGGCCTCCTGAGTACTAGTGTGTAAGTGTGTGCATCACAGCCACACTCAGGGATGTTTTAAGTCAGAAATAGTCAATCTTTAAAATGAAAGTACTTTCAAGTAAAAATTCTGAAATTTTTTGCTTTTCCTTAGGAGAAAGAATAGTTAGGACTCTAGCGACATTGGCTCTGCTTTCTTGGGTTGTGCCCATCCACAGGAGTAAGAAGCGGCTGACCTTTTGAGTTCTAGCTCCCCAAGCCCCATCCAGTTGAGTTCCTGCTCTCACCTCAGTGCCCTGGCCCCTGGATGTGTGTGCCTTTACAGCTTGTTCATGGATCACTACTACAACCAGGCAGCCAAAGTGCACTGCCGACTCTGCTCCTTCCTAGCCTCAGTTTCTGAATCAACAGATTGAGGTTATTGAGGAAAATAAAAAACAAACAAACAAAAAAAAAAAAAAACCCATGTGGACTGGAGAGATTTCTCAGTGTCCAAAAGCACTAGTTGCTCAGGCACAGGACCCACACGATGGCTTTCATGCATCTGTTACTTTAATTCTAGGAGAGTCACCCTTTCCTGGCCTCCCCAGGCACCAGGCATATATGTGGTAAACATATATACATACAGGAAAATACTCATACAGATAAGTGAGTAAATACACAAATAAGTAACGAGTGCATGAAGTGTGTGGCATGTGCCAGAGGTCCACATTAGTTGTTCTCTGAAACAGTTGTTCTTCACCTCTACTCCGTGTGTTAGCCTAGCTTCTCCTCAAGTGTAGGAGCCATCTGGAAGGGAACATCCCAGCCAGAAGTCTGCTCTGGAATGTCAGGGAAAGCAGCAAACCTGCTAGGTCAGGAGGGTGATGAGCAATGTCATGGGGTTTATGAGGATCTGACAGAGACTTCTCACCACACCCTGGGCAATAAACCACCACCTTGGGTTTCAGTGGGAAGGGCGAGGTCCAATGTGGTGCCATCTGAGCCCAGATCCTGCAAGTCCTAAAGGTGAGTCAGATGAAAGAAAGCACCCAGGAAGCAGAAGAAGGAAACCCAGTCTCGCTCCAGTTTCCCTGGCTTTTCTTGGACAGAGTATCCTGAAGTTTTCAGGGCTGCAGTCTCTCTCCACATGAGGACTGCTACATTTCTCCATTCTTCTACAACCTCTAATAATGGGAGTGTGTAGAACACTGGACCTAACACACGTCAGAGGCCTCACGGAGCAAGAAGAATTCGTGCAGAGATTTGGAGACTGAAAGAGATGGAGATAGCTCCCAATACTCCATTCAAGAGTAGAGCAGTTTCTTGAGCTGGCAGGTTCTTGGCACTCATGGCAAGTGTCTGTCATCCTGGCATCTGTGTGGCAAAGACAGGCTAGCCTTGACTGCTACGTATGCCCACCAAACAATGAAACAATGACAAAAAGTTAGTCAGTTCTTCTTAGACTACTAAATCACGTCCTCCCTCTTAGTGAGGATAATCTTCCAAAATTACTGCAGCATAGATTTTATTTTGTCAAAATATACTTGCTCAACATCTGATGGCCTTTGTGTCCCCTGGATTGCTGACACTCAAGGGCCGTTTTTAATTTTAATCATACAATTATGGATCATAACAACACATTATTTTTGAAAATTTCAATTTAGCTACCTTTTAAAGTCTTGGCTCTAATTTGAAACTTCCTCCTTGCCCCTGTTCACACATTGTGTTATATGACACAATTATAGTATGACTGTGATTTTTTTCACAGAACTTTGTTTTCTCTTAACATCTTACCATGAATGTTGTTTCAAGATATCTTTTAGATAGTGTGTTTGGGAATATGTGTGATATATGTACTTGTTATTGTATATGTACATTTTTGTGTTTGTGTAGTATTTGTACTTGTTTTGTGGGTGTGTGCACATTTGTGTGTATAGTTGTTATTGTGTATATGGTGTGTATTATGGTATATGTACTTGTTATTATGGGTATGTGGACATCTTTGTATGAGTATTGTAGAGGCCAAAGGTTGACATCAAATACCTTTACTCTATCAGCCTACACTTTTATTTTTTGAAGTGAGACTTCTCACTGAGCCTGGAGGCCTCTGATTCAACTAGGTCTGTTGGCAATGAGCTTTTGCCCCACTATGGCCAGCTTTTTGTGAGGGTGCCAGGGCACAAACTTATCTCCTCACACATTTACAGAAGGCACTTTGGCAACTGCGCTGTCATCCCAATCCTTCATAGAGACCATGATTTCAGAGTTTCTATAATGTCAAGTAGCATTCCTTGACAAAGCCACTGACAGAGTCACCCATGGAGTTAAGAATGCAGACCCCACCTAGACTGAGTGACTCAGAATCTCTGGGTGGAGATGTTCTTGGTGATGCTTGGTGACTGATACACAACCACTACTGAGAATCTCCATTACAGATATGTCATAGTGAGAGGCCCTTTAGAGCCACCTGACAAACCAGCTTGCAGCAAAACTCAGCTGCAAGCCAGTCTTTGTCCTTTAGGAAGAGGAGCAAAGGTGCCAGACTCTGTGGAGGGATGAAATGTGAAGGATTGCTAGCTGTGAGGAAGTAAAAACAACTTTTATTTTGCTTGCTTAACCACAATAAACTCATGTGTTACAAAGACTTCAGCACATAATACAAGCACTCAGGAGGCAGAGGCGAGAAGTTCATGAGTTCAAAGCCAGCCTGAGCTACACAGCACATTTAAGGATATTTTTGGGAGGCATAGAAAGACCATGCCACAAACAGTTGACATTCTCCTGCGAAGTTCCACTTCAATCATAACTGTGTGATCACCCAAGATTCAGTGGATGAGATTCCAGGAACCAGCTCTGTGACTCACCCACTGTGTGACTTTGACTAACTCATTTCATGTTTTTGGAATTTTCTTTTCTATGATAGACTTTGAGTTACTAACTAACCCAAAAGAGCCCTCTTAGTTGTGAAGTCCTATTGTGGTAAGCTAGTTTTCTTCTTTCTTTCTTTCTTTCTTCTTTCTTTCTTTCTTTCTTTCTTTCTTTCTTTCTTTCTTCCTTCCTTCCTTCCTTCCTTCCTTCCTTCCTTCCTTCCTTCCTTCCCTTCTTTCTTTTTCTTTCTTTCTTAATTTGAAATGTAATGCACATACCTTTAATGCTCTCCTTTAAAAGTCATTACGGTTCTGTACATTCACAGAGTCATGCAAACATTAATACTATGAACCTCTAGAATGTTTTCATCACTCCCAAAGAAAATCTGTTCCCTTTAGCAGCCACTCCTCTGCAACTCCAGGTAACTACTCACCTGCCTCTGTAGATTTGCCCATTTGGAATACTTCATAGAAACGGAACCATGTAACAGATGGCTTCTTTCACTTAATGTGATATGTAGTTGATTCATCCATGTTAGAGCAAGCAGAGGTGCCTCATTTTATTTAATAGATGCATGATATTACATTATATTGGTTTTATGTTTAAATTAACAAATATGGACTCGTGGTTCAGGTAAATGTACTTGCTGTTAAGCCTGATGACCTGGGTTCAATCCCTGGGATCCACATAGAGATTCCATAGGTTGACCATTGACCTCCACATGCATCAGTGGTAAGCGTACATGCATGCATGTGCACACACAGAAACTTGAATGTGCAAAAATCAAAACACAAACAAAAAAATTCCCTCTTTTAGGAATTGGAACACAGGTCC